>JAMLFY010000002.1:43283323-44483323 GCA_030441495.1 Dalbergia oliveri | reverse complement strand
TTCAAATAATGCGGAATTATTTTTTTGTGGTGTTTTTTTAAATAATATAGATAAAGCATGAGATTTTGTGGTATTTATATAAATATGAGATTTTTTTCTGAATTGGTCATCAGCTA
Source organism: Dalbergia oliveri (assembly GCA_030441495.1). Classification (NCBI taxonomy): domain Eukaryota; kingdom Viridiplantae; phylum Streptophyta; class Magnoliopsida; order Fabales; family Fabaceae; genus Dalbergia; species Dalbergia oliveri. The sequence goes on along the minus strand of JAMLFY010000002.1, from coordinate 44,483,207 downwards.
TGGTGAGTTTATCTTTTTTATTAGTTTTGTATTTAATTACACTTTTAGATGTATTTAATCACACAATCCGAAAATGTGGGTTAGATATTTTCTAACAATCTCACCAACACTGATGGCAATTAAGTTCAATAGTTTATTTTATTATTTGTCTGAAAAACTCGTCATAATTTTTTTTTTGATTAAAGGAATTATCAAAACCATATAAAAAAAAGTCTCAAATAATCATTTATAGGATGAAAAAGAAGGATACATCTATACTTTTCAGGCTAATAATCTCAAAGCAAATTGCGCGAGGCCTTTCTTAAAAATTATTTAGTGTTATGGTCAGATTTTATCAATATCGTTTTACTTTCTACCATACCTTATTTTTTATTAACCAAAATTTTTAACGTTCTTAATTTGTAAAATGGTTTTAAATAATTAAACTTATCATCAAGGGCAGATATATACACAAGAGAGGGGAGCATGTGCCCCCATTAGAATCTAAAATTTTCATTAAAAGTATTTAGATATACAATTATTTTACCCTTATTATTTTATAATCTTAACCCAACATCAAAATAAAAATTATATGAAATATTTTTATCATGTTTATGTATTATTTTTGCCTTCATCACCTAATTTTTTTGGATCCGTCAATGCTTATCATACACATCGTAAAATGATTTTATATTCAAATTAGTTACAATTAAACACTAAAAAAGTATTTTTTTTTCTATGAATTCTTGGACACTTTTTTTATTTTAGTTTTTATTATTTCGAATACTCGATTAGTTTGTTTTGGAATTTCCGGTTGCACCGTGTAACATATTAGAAGTACAACCTAGGACAATAAGAAATAGTAAAAAGTATAATAGTCAACAATAACTGGGAATATTGTCTTTGACGAGCGCAGTAAAAACCAATTATGCCATCCATATTATTTGCTTGGTCCCATATAGTTCATGCATTCTCAGTACCTAAAATGAAATGGACACTGGCCTCATATCTCTAGGTTGCTACTAGAGTCATCCCAAACGCTAAACAAGGATTGGGTGGACCTAATCAGAACTGAAAGAATGACCATAGCAAACTATCTGCCAATAAATATTCATTTACTAAAATAGTTCAACAACGCATTTGCAATATTCTTATGTTCTTAATTCTTTGGTTGCTTCCTCACGAGTACGGTTTTCATCATCTTTATATATTCTTCACGCGATAAATATATTGAGAACTTTTCACACTTATTTTGGGTATTATAAATCAAAATTCTTCGTACGTAAGTGCTGAAATATTGTATTAAGGTGCTCAATTCTTTCGGTTTATTTTTCTTGAATATTTAGTTGGGAAGCCATCAGCCATCGAATTGAAAATAATTGGGCTTTGCAGGTGGTGGGGCTTCCGGCTTCGGGTAACTGTTTACAGGGGAGGTAGGTTTAGAGAAAAGGATTTAATTTTGGATATGGACGTAATTATGGTTTAGGTGAAATTCTTGCTTGGTTGCAGGGTTGTCCCATAAACTCTAGCTATGGTTTCAAATAAGCTCATAAATATGCATGGAATCTTGATGAGAATGAAAAAATAAAATAGCCATGCACTTAATTTGAGGAGTACAGGAGACGATGAAGCTTATGTATTTAAGATCTGAATGGTTTGCAGGATAAATAAAAAAAAAATGATTGTTCTTATTATTTTATTAATTGACACGTCATTTTTGTGTTATTATTATCTCATAATTCTTTTATATTTTTAATACAATAATTAATTTATTAATCAATAAATAAAGTAAAGTAAATATTTTATTTTGTTTTAATAGCATCTTAGAATTTCTCGATTTGTAGAGCATGGAAGACAAATAATAGGAAAAAAAATTAAAATAATACTACATATCCAAAAAATATATACAGAATCTTTGATAGAAATCATAATGATTGTTGAATTTAATAAAGTAAAATAACACACCATCTAATTTATCAATATTAATAATTATGTCACATCATTTTAGATATAGTATTTTAGATTGTTTAGCATCTAAAAATTTAAATCAAGTTCGTTGTATCAATTTTATCCGATTCTCGAATAAAAGAATAGCATTTGGATATATTTCTTGAAATTTGTGTATATTTTTAATCTTTAAATTACTCATTAGAAAAAATGTCCACATAAGCAATATCAAGAAGTCCGTAGTCGTACTTTTCTATTTTGGGAGATTTGTCATTCCTTGCGTGAACTTAACTAAAAGTTGGAATAAAATAACATAAAAGTCATTTTGATATCATCACTTGTTTTATTTCTTAATTTCTTTCTTTTTCATTTATTCTCAACCAAATAATAAAATAAAATATATGCTTTTTTCTTCTATTTATTTCCTTTATTTTCATGCTTTTTCCTCTTGTTTTCAGTCCAAATTCAAACAAATCATTAGTTGCCTGTTGAGACTCTAGTCCAGCTCCTAGTTAGATCATTGCAAAGACTAAAACTAAAACTTCATAAAAAAAATTGCATGACTCTACCTTGTTGGATTTTATGGTAGAGCTCTAGATTTAGGTTAATCGTACCTCTTATTTATTAGTCGTTGGAGTGAACCAATAAATAAAAATGATAATTATTCAATAGTTAATAATAAGGGTAGATAATAAAACATAAGAGGTTTATCTTATAATTTACCATTATATTTTTGCATGAGTGTTTCTAAGCAAGTTGCCCTGCAATCATGCTCTAAATCCAGAACACGCTACAACCTTATCCTTCCATGCATGGTAAAACTCGAACCCTCTAAGCTCTTGCGGCCACCTCACCTTTTTCTTTTCCCTCCATAATTACTGGGATGGTCATAATTATAACTTTAAAAATAAAGATACTTACGCCGAAAATATTTTACATGTTTCACAAATTTTAATGACAATATTATTTTTTTCAAATTTCCCTCTCTCTCTCTCTCACTCATCCTATTTTATAATGGCTTAATTAGTTTTGCGAAAATCTAACAAATAATTAAATAATTTATGCAAATATGATATAACTGTTTAAAAACAGGAGAAATTTTTCATAAGTAAAGCTTATGTGTAGTTTTTACACATAAACTTGGTCAATGATTTTGTTTTCTCTATTTTCACTCTAATATCAAATTCGCCCTAAAAAAAAGTAAAAATAACTTTACTTTTTGGGGAACAATATTAGATAGGGGAGTGCATTATTAATTGGATTATTTTTAAATTTGAGGGAAAGAATATCACGTAATTTAGTTTTAACTAAATTTCCTTCACCTCTTAATTTTGGATAGGATAGTTATATTACTTCATTTTCAAAATATTTTGTTTGAGTAATGAAATTACATCATCTTTTTTATAGGCATAAATATCAAACAACATACGATGAGCAATAGGTCACATAAAAGTTGGCGGGGGAGCAATCGGCGATAATTGGTCGGCGACGATCGATGGGCAACGTAAGCAAGTGATGAATGGTCAACAACAGGCACTAGGCAGCAAACTAACCGGGGCAAAACGTAAACGATCCATGGGGGATAGACAGTGGGTGACTGATCCGAATCATTTATATTTTCAATTGCTAATGTGATTCACTATTACAAAATTATGGTTTAATTAATCAATTTTTAAACTTTAAAAATCAAAATAACGTAAGGAAGTAAATTCAGGAATCATCCCCTCAACTCATGCGAGGGTAGTTTTAGTAAAAAGCACCGAATGCTGAGGCTAATACATGCTTCATTTATTTATATATTGTTTTTTGTTTTTCCCTCCTTGATTGTCTGAAATGGTGGGCACGAAAAGGTGATTATAAATACTAATAATAAAGCAAAATGCAAAATTGCGAAACCTTCTCTTCCTCTCAATAGAAAAAGAAAATCATCTGACGCAGAGTCATGCCCTCTTTCTTTCTCCCCTTATATTAACGAAAAAAGAACAAAAAAGATAAAAAAAAAAACACTCCCAAAAACAATGGCGGTTCTGTCTTAAGCGGTGACTCGCACAGAAACGGGTAAGCCAATAGTAGCAGCAAGGCCAGCACCGGAAACTGCTACCCATTTCCTATTCCTGGAAAAACCAAACCCGACCCGACCCGTTTGTTTGTTGTTCCCTTTTTTCTTTTTGGTGTCAAAAAAGGAGGCGTGAGCTCACTGTTTTCTTGTCCCCTCCATGTAAAAAGAACAAGTGCCCACGTTTGTAACAGAAGTCATTTTCGTTTTGCTTCTGTTTCTAGCTCGGGAGTGAGTGCTTTTGTTGCTGATTCCTGAGTCCATTTGCTCTTAATTTTTTTTTCTGGGTTTTGGGTTGTTGAGATCCGGGGGCCTTCTGGGATTCGCTTCACTTTTGCTAAGATCTGTTTGGTCTTGGTGTTCCTGAGGTTGTCTGGTTTCTGGGTCGTGCTTGGTTTTTGAGGTTGTTGCTAAATTTGGTTGTGCAAAGAAAGAAACCGGATAGTGGAGTTCGTTAACTTGCTTTTGGTGCTGAGAACGTTGTATGATGAAGTGTTTTGTTGAAGATTGGAACTTGGGGTGCTGGGGGTTGAGTAGGGAATGAAGGGTGAAGGTAAAAGAATTGTCTTTTGTAGTGAAACTGGTTTTGGTTGAGGACTGAAAGGGTGGGAATCTTCTGGGTCTAACTTAGCAATTCTCGTTGATGAGTTGAGGCTATATCTTGGTGTTGAAGCTTTGTTTGTTAAGATTCATTCAAATGAGTTTTGGTTGGTGAAGGGAGATTGAGATAACAAGAATGATAAACGGCAGTGGGAGGGGAGAGGGCAAAAGGAATGTTTTGTTGCTGCTTAATTGATTTACTTAAGAGTTTGTTTGAACCATTAGCTCTGGAATCGGTTTCAAGGTTTGAAATTGCTGAAATGAAGCTCTCTTCAGCTGGTTTTAGTCCTCCACCCCAGGAAGGTATATGCCAGCTTTTGTGTTTGCATATTCTTCTTCTTCTTCGTCTTCTTCTTCACTTTTCATCTCTCCTCTATTCTCCGCTTCTTTTTTGGAAACTAGTTATTGCATCCTCTGTCCCAAGGGATTAGAATGCTATTCTCTCTTTGATCTTGTGGACTCTGATTGCTGAGAGTTTTGTGTGTCTAATATGATGGTGGTGTTTGTTCACATGCTTTTGAATTCTTCGAGGTGAGTTTCACCTTTTTTGGTTGCAGTTGTTCTCCTCTTTCTGCCTTAGGCCAGAGATCAGAAAAGTATCTTGGATTAATTTGCTGAGCGCCAGCTTTTGTTGTTGTTTTAACATCTTTGGTTTTGCCAAAGAATATGCCAAAATCAGTTAGTCCTTTTGAGGCACTTTGGTGCCTGTTATGAATAGTCTTGTTATTTGATATTCACGTCATTGGGATGGTTGTTTGCAGGAGAAAAGCGCGTTCTAGATTCAGAACTTTGGCATGCATGTGCTGGTCCTCTTGTTTCTTTACCAGCTGTTGGAAGCCGCGTGGTCTACTTTCCACAAGGTCACAGTGAACAGGTGAGTAAGATATGATGCATAGATTATTTGTTCACAGAGAGAAAGCCTTGTGGGAGCTATCTATCTGCTAAATTTCTTTGACTATGTGATGCATAAAGTAACGAATCTTCAGTTTCTGGACATGAAGATGCTAGTTTGTTTATCTATTATTGTGGCTTGAATTAGTTCTCTTGTCTTGTCTGGGGTTTTTCTAACACTCGTTTGGCAAAAACTGGTTTTATCGGTTCACTAACGTGAGATCACGGTGTATACTAATGCTTAATTCACTCCTGAGCACGATTTTTTAGTCCTGAACTGTTGCATGTAGGTTAATGAGTTAACTAACAGACATGGAATATCTCCACCTACCTCCCTGCAACCAGCACCCAAGCTTTTACATTTGAAAGCAACTCTGTTATTTTCCTTGACATGCATGCATATTCAAAGTGTGTTTTCTTTTTGTTTAGGTTGCTGTGTCAACCAACAGGGAAGTGGATGCCCAAATCCCCAACTATCCAAGCTTGCCTCCCCAACTCATTTGTCAACTTCATAATGTGACTATGCATGTAAGGCTCGTTTGTTTACTTACTGTTTTTTTAGTAATGAGACTTCTTTGTTTTTGATTCCTCGTTTCAAATTGTCCTGTATGCTGATTCCTGCCCTTTTTTCTCTTTTGAAGTGTTGATTGTTTGTTGATTTGTTTTGGATTCAGGCCGATACTGAGACAGATGAAGTATATGCACAGATGACCTTGCAACCTCTAAATCCTGTATGATTCCCTTTATTAACTGATAACAGGTTGTGTAGTTGGTTATTTTTTAACTTCAGCTTTTTACTATGAGCATGTTTGCAGCAAGAGCAAAAGGAGGCATACCTTCCGGCAGAGTTGGGCACTCCAAGTAAACAGCCAACAAACTACTTTTGCAAAACTTTGACAGCCAGTGACACAAGCACTCATGGGGGTTCTCTGTCCTCGCCGGCAGCCGAAAAAGTGTTTCCTCCATTGGTACAAATTGACATACTGTCATGCCCTAAAATTTGATCATTAAATCTGTGTGCATTTTTAACTTAGTGATTGTGATCTACAGGACTTCTCCCAACAGCCTCCTGCTCAAGAGTTAATTGCAAGGGATTTGCATGGTAATGAATGGAAATTCAGACATATCTTTCGTGGTGAGTTATAAAACTGAGGTTGTTTACCTTTTTTTAAAGTTGGAAATGCAGGATATTTTTTTTTTAGTTAAATTTGGAACTTGGAAGCTTTTGTTTCTTACCAGTTGCGGAAAATAACTAATTACACTTCCCATTTACAATATCTGAATATGGCGTCATGTTCTGCAGGCCAGCCCAAGAGGCATCTACTGACCACAGGATGGAGTGTCTTTGTGAGTGCAAAAAGACTTGTTGCTGGTGATTCTGTGCTATTTATCTGGTTTGTAATTCTTTAGTTTCGTCCTTTTTTTTTCCCTTGGCTAATCAAAGTGACACACTGCTCTCCACTGCATTAATAACTCTTTATGTATATTCAAAATTTGTCCTTCAGCAGTTATTTGGTTGATTGACTTGTCTCACTGAACCAAGTCATGTTGCTTGTATGTCATTTGGCCATTCAGAACAATACACGGAAACATTCTTATTGGCATGTTTCATATATTTTTATTATTTCACATTTTGAACCTGGGATCCTTAGTCGAATAGCTATTGAGTATTAGTCTCCCTGTTTTCATGTGCTGTCCATATGGTTCAGGCTTTAATGGTTGCTTCTTATTTCTCCTAGGCCCTAGCTACATGCTTCTTTTATCTAGGCCTTTTGATGTTATGTTGGACATGGTTAATTTCATTTGTAATTCTGTTATATCTTACAATTGGTGAAACTCAAACATATTTTCTTCAACAGGAATGAAAAGAACCAATTGCTTCTTGGCATTCGGCGTGCTAATCGACCACAACCTGTGATGCCTTCATCAGTGTTGTCCAGTGATAGCATGCACTTGGGGCTTCTTGCTGCTGCAGCTCATGCAGCTGCAACAAATAGTCGCTTCACCATTTTCTATAACCCACGGTACTACTGGAACACACATGTAAAACTTCCAAGTCATGATATTATTTCCTTTTTAATTGACAATTTTTTCTTGGAATTTTTAAATTCAGTGCTAGCCCATCAGAATTTGTCATACCCTTAGCAAAGTATGTTAAAGCTGTTTATCATACTCGAGTTTCAGTTGGCATGCGTTTCAGAATGCTGTTTGAAACAGAGGAATCTAGTGTGCGGCGGTATATTTCTGAGACTCATCTTTTTGAGAGTGATGTTGCATGAATGCTTTACATTTTGGTCTTTGAAGTGTTAGCAGTTTAAGGTTAATATTCAATATGATTTTAGATATTTCATTTTTGATTGGATAAATATTTTCAGTTGATTCGTAGAGTTTATGAGACATATTTGTAATACTAATAATATATATTCATGCAGCTACATGGGCACAATAACTGGCATCAGTGACTTGGATCCAGTCCGGTGGCCAAATTCACATTGGCGTTCGGTCAAGGTCTGTATGGAAAAATTTATGATATTTTGTTAATGTTATATGGTTAAATTGAATGCTGGCCTTTGGGCCCCTCAACATTACCAAAAAAGGAAAAAAATTGAATGCTATTTGCATCTCCAGGTGTAACATTAATAATATCTTGCTTTGTAAACAGTTTCTATCTTACTAAGGAAGGATTTTAAAACATGGCTTTGATTTGAGTTGCAGGTTGGTTGGGATGAGTCCACTGCAGGAGACAAGCAACCTCGAGCGTCTCTATGGGAAATTGAGCCATTAACAACTTTTCCAATGTATCCATCTCCATTCCCTCTTAGGCTTAAAAGACCATGGCCTTCAGGACTTCCTTCATTCCATGGTACGCTTCATGCCACATTTAGAGCCAAAATTATATATGAACTTTTCTGACAACCTAATCTGGTGTAAACTTTAAAAATGATTACATTTTGAAGTCCATTTCGTTTATGCCTCAATGGAAAGTCATTCTCGTTGACCCTCTCCAATTTTTGCAAGGAATGTTCGCAGGCATGAAGGATGATGATTTTGGCATAAATTCTTCACTATTGTGGCTTAGAGATGCAGATAGAGGGCTTCAGTCTCTTAATTTTCAGGGCCTTGGTGTTAGTCCTTGGATGCAACCGCGGCTTGACCCTGCCATGGTGAATTTGCAAACAGATATGTACCAAGCCATGGCAGCTGCTGCACTTCAGGATATTAGGACTTTAGATCCTTCCAAACAGTATCCTGCTTCCTTACTTCAATTTCAGCAACCCCAGATCCTCCCTAATCGGACTGGTGCTTTAATGCAAACCCAGATGTTGCAGCAATCTCAACCTCAACAGGCCTTTCCAAATAATCAAGAAAATCAGCATCCATCTCAATCACAGCCTCAAACTCAAACTCAGACACATCTTCATCAGCATCTACAGAATCAGCACTTAATCAACAATCAGAATCATCATCTGCTGCAGCAACAACAGCAACTGCAACAGCAACAACAGCACCCACAACAGCAACAGCAGCAGCAGCAGTTGGTAGATCATCAGCAGATTTCAAGTGCTGTCTCAACAATGTCTCAGTTTGTTTCAGCTCCTCAATCTCAATCACCATCTATGCAAGCTATCTCTTCACTGTGCCATCAGCAAAGTTTTTCTGATTCAAATGGCATTCCTGTGACCACTGCAGTTGTTTCTCCGCTGCAGAGTATGTTGGGTTCATTTCCCCAGGATGAAACATCCCACCTTCTTAACCTTCCTAGGACAAGCTCTTGGGTTCCTGTTCAATCTTCAACTGCATGGCCCTCCAAACGTGTTGCAGTGGATCCTCTTCTTTCCTCTGGAGCATCTCAATGTGTTCTGCCTCAGGTGGAGCAGTTGGGGCAGCCACAGAGTACCATGTCTCATAATGCTATTACATTGCCACCATTTCCTGGTAGGGAGTGTACAATAGAAGGGAGCAATGATCCACAGAACCATCTTTTGTTTGGTGTTAATATAGAACCCTCATCACTTCTAGTGCATCATGGCATGTCAAACCTTAAGGGAGTTAGCAGCAACAGTGACTCATCAACCATACCTTTTCACCCTTCCAATTACCTGAATACCACAGGTACCGATTCTTCATTGAATCCTGGAATGGTACACAACAATGGTGAATCATGCTTCCTGCATACTCCAGAAAATGGGGACCAAGGAAACCCACCAACTAAAACCTTTGTGAAGGTGAGCTTTTGCATTGGGAGTATTCTCATTGAAATCAATATTTTAATTTTCACACACTACTACTTTGTAATATATGATAAAGTTGCCTTCAAGTCCTGCATTTTTATGGGAGAATTTTTTTTTCCAGGTTTACAAGTCGGGGTCCTTCGGACGATCATTGGATATCACTAAATTCACTAGCTACCATGAGCTGCGCAGTGAGCTTGCTCGCTTGTTCAGCCTTGAAGGTGAGTTGGAGGACCCTCTGAGATCAGGCTGGCAGCTTGTATTTGTGGACCGGGAGAATGATGTTCTTCTCCTCGGCGATGGCCCCTGGCCGTAAGTATTCCACAGCCCATGCCTTGTCCTTTGTTCTTTTTCTTTTACCTGAAAGCCAGAGAAATTGAGAGATCTCCTTTCAGTCATATGGTAGTATTTAGATGAACTAAAATCCCAAGCCACCTTAGAAATAGTTTAGTTATTCAGTTACATAGTGTTTTGTTTGGTTATTGTTTTCATTTCCTTTTTTCATTTTCTATTTTCATAATTTTTTGAAGAAAATATTGAAAATAGTGAAAGCAATAAAATCCTGTACAGTGGTTATTTTCTGTTTTTACTATTTTTTCACAAAATTCTAAAAACAGAAAACATGATAAATGAAAACAGAAAATGAGAGCTGAAACCAAACACCCCTAATATTCAGTTGCTTACTGGCTGTCTTTATGGTGGTGGTGATGATTTATATATTCTGGATTTGAGTACCCTGTGTTTTTTATTTTTTATGGAAGCAAATGGCTTGGCTTCTGTTCTTGCATAGTTGTTACATCCATGATCTTTGGTTTGACAGGGAATTTGTAAATAGTGTATGGTGCATCAAGATACTTTCCCCTCAGGAAGTGCAGAAAATGGGCAACAATGGCCTTGGCCTTCTAAACTCTCTTCCAATTCAGAGGCTTTCAAATGGCATCTGTGATGACTACACAGGAGGAGGCCGTGAGGACCCGAGAAATTTAAGCACTGGGATGACCACTGTGGGGTCATCAGACTTCTGAATGATGTGACACTCAACACTATGAGTTCCCCCCTCCCCCCTCCCTCCTTTTCTCTCTCTCTCTCTTGTATTATTACCCTTTGCTTCTCAATCCCTTGACAATGTTGAGAAGTACTTGCTTAGTTGTAGTTTAGCGTACTTATAAGCCTTTTGTTTTTTTGTTTTTGTTTTCGGTGTTTTTTACTGCTTAGGACCATTCATAAGCTGAACACTGTAACTATATGGCATCTGGTCATTATGCTATCTCCATTATAATGGTTAGTGGTTACTATTAAACCTGTTAGGAACTCCATGCCTTCAAGATATCACCCTCCCTAGATCTGAAACTATGTTGGTTACTTTTCATTCGGGCCCCATATAATGACCAATAGTGGACAATGGAGGTGATGTTTGGACCTTTGACATGTTCTGGGGTAACTGTTTGGTAAAACCATTCATGCATGAAAGATGAAGTGGCTGATTGAACAAGGAACGCTGTAGATGATGTTGGACATCTTTGGCCTTTAATGAGTGACAGCTAAACTTTTTGGGAAAGGTGGATGTGACACTCTCTGAACATGAAGAGGACACCAAAGCCATGTGATGGGTCTCTATGAACACACATGGACGGAGAGGAGAACGGATTACTTTGAGGAGCTTCCATTAATGGGAAAGTGGCCTCATTTGTTTTCTTATTGGAGTTGAGCCAAACACCCTTTAGGCCTGAGTGTTAATGTTTTTTGCCTTCATGAATGGCAAGGTGAAAGCTGTCCATTTGTCCATTTCGATCGTGTTTATTCCTTCCTGGTCCTAAGTTATTTTGAAATCTGAAACGCGACCAAATGCTTTGCCACCACTATCAAAGGTGTCTTGTTTTTGGACCGAAAGGGTATTTGCAAACGAAGTGTTTGTTTCTTAATGAAGGTGGATGGAAAGCTAAAGAGTCAATGCATAATTGTTGAGTGATGGTGACAAGACTTTGCTAATTGCAATGGTAGATGTGAACTCAATAAATCCTTATCTTGGAAGTCCTCTGAATATAACTGATAATCTTGGTTGAATTCTACAAAGTGGTATCTTATCCGTTAAGTGGGGGCAAAAGAACCAGAAATTTTGCATGGTCGTATTAATTTACGCTTATATTGATGCCATTTTCACAAAGTGTAATGCTAGTTAGTAGTTAGTACTAATATTATTCTATATAATGGTAATAAAATATTGTTATGTAAATATCTTTAAATTATTTTAGCAATTGAGTTTAAGACAAAAATATCTATTTCAAGTACGATTAACGCTTTTGAATATCAAACAGACTGAAGAGACTAATATCAGTCATACTATAAAGCAGAATAAATTAGCAATATATAGTTGGACCTTATGCAATTATAGATTGTTCTATACTTGCAAATTGGGTTAGAGCTTTGAATCAGATGTCGGCAGATTTGACGGTGAGACCTTCTTCATTATCATGTCTCATAAGGAATGTTATAAAATCGGACTGGACTAAAACCGGGTTATAACATATAATTAACCAGGGGATGACTCAAGTGAAGTGGGTAGTTTATTATAAAAGAGGAGTAAATTTTGGTTATGTAATCATATATGAATTATCAAGATTAAAAACTATTTAATAATCACATATTCAGTTAAAAAGGTCACGTATAACTTTATGTTTTTATTCTTAACTATTTATATAAAATATATCGATTAAGATTTACTTATCTAACTATCATAATAAATAATTCCTCTCACTTGAGTGGCTCTCTAATTATTACACTACGGTTAAACTTCCGATTAAATTGATTAAACCAATAAACCTTTAAATCAGTGTTATGTATGGTTTGATAAAGCCCGATTTTTATAACCTTGCTCAAAAGTTGTAATGAATATTCTTACCATTCATGAAAAACATAATTATTTAAAAGTCACAAAACAGGATATAACAAATTGGTAGTATAAAATATTTTGTACCTGTAGTATATTTTATTTCACATGCTACTCTTAAAAAGAAACACAATGAGCTTAAAGCAATACACCTACAACACGGATTTATTTTAAAAAAATATCACAAATATCTCAATAATTTGATTTAAAATTTGTCTTTAATCAATCTTGTTCCTCGGGTTCATTTGTTCCTGCATCCGTGTTTCACATTTCAATTAACGTGGGCAAGAGGACGGAAGAATTGAGGCCTCCTTTTTAGTTATGGCAGTGGCGATAGCTAACCACTGGGATTGGGTGGATAAAGTTGGAGTTGAGTGCAGGTTCAATTGTGCAATTTTTTCGATGCATGTTGTGGGGTAAGCTTATTAGTTGTGAGCTTTTCCTTTTTTTCTGGTTATGGAATGGTGACAAGGTAGGGCACTATCCTCCGTAATTATACCAATAAAAAAGGCATAGGGTTGGCACCCCCAACAACTCTAGCCCACCGTTATTGTTGACCTCGAACTTACATTCTCTTTCTTCTATCTTAATCTCCACTCTCACTCTCACTTTCTTATCTCTTTAGTTTCTTTCTGGTGTACTCTAGTATGGTATCTGGCAATTCTGACACCCACAACACGACCAAAAAGGTTGTAGCAAACAAGTAACCTTGTTTAACACGTGCATGGAGCGTGTCGTTTCCTGTTCCCACTTTGCACAGTAGAAATTGACGCTCCATCGGCACTGATCATTTGTCATCGAAAGTTCAGGCACGTGTATATATGCCTCCTTAAGGATTATGCATATCTCTATAATATTTTAAATATGTTAATTAATTGGAAGTTTTTATGATCCATTTTAAGAAATAGGATTTAATTTATAGTTATTTATGTAGTCATCTAATCATCATGTATTATCATACCAGTCAAGATAATTAACTCTCTCATCTACTACTTCAAAAGTAATGCAAATGAAAGATTTTAATTGAATGATGATAATATAACAACATTTTAGAATGTAGAGTACATCAAAATTAAACTAAAAGAAATATAGAAAAATTGTCACTAACAATCTGTTTTTGGTATGATTATTAACGTTTCTGAAGCCCAAGACCGAATTTCGTCCAACTCAACTGATATTGAAATGAAAGTCTAGTCCCCGACCAAAAACCACACAAGAAAATAAAAAAGGGTAGTCCCAACGTATTTGGGTTCAGTGCCAGTTACAGAAGAGTTATTTGCCGTAGACGGTTTCTTTTTCTGGGCTGTGTCGGTAAACAAACTGTACTCACTCCCATACCCAATTTGAAATCAAGCCCAATCCTAGGTATGCTACACGAAAATCTAGACCAGGCCAGACCCCTACATCAATAACACAATAGTAAATTAATGTACCATAAGATGAATTATTATATTTTTACTATGCAAAATGATGAGTTCATTGAATGTTAGTCTCAAGCTTTAAAAATTCGAAGGAGTTCGCTTATTAGTTGAACGAGGTATGACATGAGGTGTGCTACTCACTTTAATTATTCGTGTTTAAAATTTTTAAATCATAATAATGTATACCTTTTTAAGGGTTACAAAAAACCTGTGAGAGTTGCACTTTTAAAATAAGGATTTAATTTGAACACACTTGCCATGTAAAATAATTTTATACAATCATCCTATCATATAATGTTACATTAATAAATATAGTTAATTTTTATTTTCATTACTTAAAAATTTATGCAAAATAAGAGATTTGATTCAATCAATGTAAAAAAAAAAATAAGTTTTATACTACTAATACATCAAAATTAAACTCTTAAAATGAATTGAAGAAACTTTTGTCCGTGTAATGCAAGGATTAATCAATTAATTTCAAAATGTGAAAATTAAAGTACTAAAAAAAACCTATATGGTACGTTTCTTTAATGTTAAAAAGATATATATATATATATATATATATATATATATATATATAGAGAGAGAGAGAGAGAGAGAGAGAGAGAGAGAGAGAGAGGGGCATTAATGATTGAGTAAGCAGTAACTTTGAGCGTTGGAGGAGGGTGATGAGGCCCAAGATGACATGGGCTTGTGGGTCAGAACTCAAAGCCCGGATACCCGCATTGAAGGAGTAGGGTTTATGTAAGAGGCATTCGGACAAGGTCATAGTACAGCACAAATTGGAGACGCGCCGAAGGTTGTCTCATCGCAGAGGGAGGAAGCGAGCGAGCAAGCTTAGCCGCCGTCACCATGGTACTACTACTACTTGTCAATTACTGTTATGAGGATGTATGTTGATTCGCAGAAGAATGAATCATATTATGTGATATCTGTGTCCTTCACATATTTGATAGGTGTTGTTTGTGTTGCGTTAATAATTATATACTATTTACAGCCTAAGCAAATCCACGAGATTAAGGATTTTCTGCTGACTGCTCGGAGGAAGGATGCTCGGTCGGTGAAAATCAAGAGGAGCAGGGATGTGGTGAAGTTCAAGGTGCGCTGCTCCAAGTATTTGTACACCCTCTGTGTCTTTGACTCCGACAAGGCCGACAAATTGAAGCAATCCCTTCCTCCAGGTCACTCCCCCTTTTTCCCCAATTTCACTATTATTTTTCTTGTATTTTGTTGGATAAACCAATTGAAACAGTATTTATGGATTTTTGTGACCACACTTGAGTGCTTCTTCTTTAATTTGGGATTATTTTCTATATATATGCGTCGTGACAGTATATTGTAGACCGTCGTATGTTGGTAGGCAGGCGCAGGGGAACCAAATCTTCAGTCCCTTTTTCCCTCCCTCACTCTCTGGCCCTTCAATAAAATTCTAACACATGTATAATAGTGACATTATTCGTAATTTTTTATCCAATTATTATCTTTCAATTACCCATGGTTTAGATACATGGCAAAACCTGATTGGAAGGACATGTAGGGGGGGACAGGAGAATTGGATCCGCAGGTGCAGCTCTTGTGTGATTTCTACGAACTTACTGGCCTCTTTCACTGTTTTGCAGGTTTGAGCGTTCAAGACCTGTAAAGTTCTTGCTGAGTTGGACAGCATAAACCAAAAAAAAAAAAAACCAAGAAACTTTTCTTTCTTTTCTATCTTATGTCGTGTTTGCTTCTCAGTATTAGAAGCTCTAGATTTTGAGACCTCGTCTTGTATTCTCTGATAGTTGCTATGAGGACGTTGTTGTCTTTCAATTTGTTATGAGATGTGAAACTTAATTTTCTGTTCTGATGATAGATTTCAGCGCTATGCAAATTACGCATAACATTCGTCTCTCTATTTAGTCTATCAAAACACTACCGAATGCCTGTAATTCTGGACAATCAATGCTCTGCCATTTTATTCAGAAGTTTGGGAGAGCGGAGGGTAAAGAGGAATAATAATAATAGTAACTAGTAAGTTATTGACTAGTATTCATACAGAGCAAGATGATGTTTTGGTGCCTTGTGATTTTTTTACCAGTTCTTTGTAGTTTGTGTAGAAAAATAGAATTGTTGGTTCTGTTGAGCGATCATATATTAGTATGCGTTTATACTATTCGGCTGTCCAAGTTGACTGGCCTTTCAGGTATTGTTCTAGTATGGCACTAGAAATTTTTGTTTGATAGTTTGTTGCCCAAGGAATTGTATAAGATTTGATTTTATTTCTGATGCGACATGTTTTTCAAGCTTAGAATCCGAATTGCGTAGATAATTCGGTTTCCTCTATATATAATCACTGATACTGAGACCTTTTCTCGGTAGCTATAAGATGGTACCCCACTCCTTGGGGACTTGACCAATTGTTGTTTTTTCCTTTATTTTTCTGGTTAAGGTGAACTCACTATTAAATACTGGGGGTGATGTTGCTGCAGTGATGACTTCACATGCGATTCTACCCCTGTTCAATGCACCACACAGCAATTAAATAGGTCCACAAGTTCCTTCGCTAGGTCGCTTAAGATAGAAGATCCAAAGTCCATGCTTTAGAAATTAGAAATTAAATAAGGAATGTTCTTGGTTGGAGAAATTAAATAATTTGTAGCGGTTTCCCATGTACTTCACTTTTGCAGCCTTGTGGAAACTTGTGTTATCCCAAAACTGAGCCCAAGGCAGTATTTTGGCCTATTGATTAGGTTGATCGGTGGTCTGAACCAAAAGAGAGGTTGGTGGATTATGAAAAGGGTAATTCACAGTGTTTGGAAACCCTAATTCAATTCCATCAAAGAATTAAATTGAATTCTATTATTTGAAATCAACTTAAATGTAAGAATTGAAATCACATGGGAAGTGAATTCCCACA
The DNA here is from genome assembly GCA_030441495.1 of Dalbergia oliveri. Classification (NCBI taxonomy): domain Eukaryota; kingdom Viridiplantae; phylum Streptophyta; class Magnoliopsida; order Fabales; family Fabaceae; genus Dalbergia; species Dalbergia oliveri. Next base: position 44,466,295 of record JAMLFY010000002.1, on the reverse strand, counting down.
AAACTCAAGAATTGAAATCAGAGCAAAAGGGTCTGATTTGATGAAGGAATTGCCTTAAAAATTAAAATTACCAAATTACCCTTCCTCAAATACACAAAACACCCTAATTCCCAATTAGATCAGCACATTTCGCAAAAGCCTTCTCTTTGTTGGAAGCTCCCGCCCGCCTAACTCCCACTGCAGTGCCGCCACTGCCGCCTCCTCCTCCGCCAGCCCTCTGCTCGGTTGCGATGACGCCGCCGGCTAAGCAATCATCCCCAAGGTTTTTTTTTCTCTCCCTCTTCTCTGTTTTGCTCTGTTCTCGTTTCTGAAAATGACGAGATTTTCCTGGTGCCACTGTGCTTGGAGCCACTGTGTTTTGTGCACCGTGTTGGCAAATAAGACATGAGAAAGTCTAGTCGTACATGTATGTTGGAAAAGATATCGACATTTGCACAAAATAATTTATAAATTTATACCAAACAGATACAATTATTCAAATTTGCCATCTGCTTGTGCGCACACCAGTTAGGCAAGTTCAGATGTTGAAAGAATACCTATATTTAATAGATTAATTGGAAGAATTAAAGCACGGTGTGAATGTACACCAGTTAGGCAAGTTATTATTAAAATGTGATGTTTTATTAATGAAGGATAAAATAGTCAAGATATACAATTCATTTCATTTTAGACATATTCCAAACAAAGGAATTGAATTCAATTCCATAATTTAAAAGATTTATTCCAAACATAGGAATTCAAGTGTAATTCAATTCTTAATGAATTGAATTCAATTTCATCACAGAGGGACTTTCCAAACGACCCGTCAATAAAAGGAATTCTCGACCCCAAAAAAAAAGGAATTAAGCACGATGGCCAGAGCAGTCCAGTCCTTAAGCTGACGTCACACTGCTAAACAAGCATGTTTGTACTCATCCACATTTGTTACGACAGTCTAGATTAAATTTCCCCTTAATGTTGTGATAGAATCATGGAATCAATTCCTTGATGGGATTGAGAAAAGCAAAAAGCATTCCATTACTTGTTTATTGTGGTATGAAGGGTTCGTTTTATTTAATTATTTATACTGATACAAACTATGGTTTGTATAAATTTGACATTTGTTGCAAATAGAGTGAGTGAAGAGAGATGTGGCCCTAGCTATTCCTTCCTAATAATTTTTGAGGAGGTTGCACCTTATTAGTAAAATTAGTAGAAAAAATTATGTAAGAAACCGCATTCATTCATCGTAATTTGAAGATTGCACTGAAAAATGGTAGGCCTAGGATAGATCTTAGACTGTTGAAATGCCTAGTTGGATGGCCCAACTAAAAGCAAAGATGCACAAGGAAATTTACGTTAGTACTTAGTAGAAAGTTATAAGTAAAAATGGCCAAGTACATGAAAGCAAACATTTCATTTTTCTATTTTTTTTAATAATAAAAAATAAAAAGACACAGTTCTGTGACTTGTAATCGTCATCACTCATCACACAGCAATCACTTCTGTGCAGCAACTTGCACTCAGATGCTTGAAAAACCATAAGGGTTCGATAACGTACACAAGATTATATGCCAATGCCATAGCCATATCTTCCAGAGAAAATATAAGCAATCTTGGCGTGAGGTTTTTTTTTTTTTCCTTTTTTTCTTTTTCATAATTGCAATGTCTCTATATCATATCAGAGCCAACCACAACAAATGTAACTGGTAGCAGGTATTCGTCCTGTTTGGCGTATGTATTCTGCTTGAGCCGCAGTTCTTTCTGCTTCCTGATTTTTCCTAGCTTCAGCTGCTGCACGTTTTTCTTCTGATCTTTGCCTTGCCATCGCAATCTTTTTCACCATCTTTGCATGTGTCTGAGCTCTCATTTGCTCAACTTTGGCCTTAAATATAAAATTTCAATGAATAACAAAGTGAATATTGTTTTTGTAGTAAAGACTTTCTACTCAAGTATTTCTACGATCATATTGCAATTAAATAATGGCCAGAGAATCATCATATGGATTTTATCCTATGTTGAATATGATATTACTATTTGATCAAGTCTATTAATTCATCAAGCTTCTATTATATATAACTGAAGAGAGATACAGTATATTATTTACAGATCAGATAGACAGTTTCCAAGTTAAATCTGATACCCAACCATTTTCAAGTAGATATAAATAATAACCATAGCATAATTTATGATGTCTCTCTCTCTATAGCAAAGTTGAAAATGCTTTATAATCTCATCAAACCGCATTTAGGCTCTAAGTATGTAAGAACTTTGTTTCTAAAATATCTACCTCAATTCTTCTCATTTCTGCTTCTAGTTTTGCCTTTTGCTGACTTTCCCATGCTTGAATTTTGATTTCCTCCCGTTTAAATCTGCAAATTTTAACATGTTATAATCACATTAGTAAGGATGAAACCATTACATGGTTCTGTAGTACTGATTTAAAAAGTCATGGTTTTAGATTAGTTTGTAGAGAATGCAAGTAAGAAACCTTGCAGTATGTTTAGATTTTTCTGCTTCCTCCCACAATACAGCACGTTTTTCAAATTCAATTCTCTCCTGTTCTTCCGAATTTGTGTCCCGAGCAGAAGATTTTTTCTTTTCCCGCTCATCTTTGCTCGCCCATGCAGCAATATTCATCTTACCAAGCTGCACCCCAAGGGCTGCAATCTCTCTCCTTGTGTTGAGCTTCATTTCTTCTTCAGACAATGGCTTTTTGCTGTTTTCAGCAGGAAGCTGTGAATCCTCATCGGTAGTGTTGTCCAAAGGTGTCGGAGCAGGCGCATCTCTCCTTGGAGTTGAAGGCATTGAAGATGTTGGGCTACGCAGTGGAGTTGCTGACCCGACAGGAGTAGCAGTCCGCGAAGGTCTTGACTTGGCACAGGGGTCATTTCAGTTCCCATATCTCTCATGGCAACAGATCTAATCCCAGGAATTGCTGCAAAATAAGAACAAATCAATCATAAAATCTACACCCTGAATACGTTACAGATAGAAGAACAATCTGCACATAGCAAGAAGTGCTTATAAACTAGGATAGCCAAATGGAACTTTTCATGTTTCACTCAGATCATTCATCTATTCATTGCATAGATATTGTCTACTATAGGCATCACAATTAAAAATCTTGGTCCAAAGAATTACAAATATATCTACATTCAAATACCCATATATACAAGGATGTTTCATAATTTTCCAGTTTTTCAGATCACTATATCTATGAAGCAAAGTAAACGTAGCAAAAGATGCTCATTCTGCTAAATTAAATGTTTGACGTGTGTGTGGCATAGGCAACTTCAATCTAGTGTGCATATGGCAAAAAGAGTGATTCTATTGCCACTTTGTGTACTTGTTCCTTTTCCAAATTGGAAGGATATCACCAAAAAAGAACATGACCCTAAACCCTAAAAAGAACATAACCTACATCATTGTTGGGGTACAATAAGATGTTCAATGTACCTGTATGATCATCTGTACTTCTTGGGCAAGATAAGTCTAGTGCTTGTACTTCCTTGAAATCTTTGCTTTGGGGAAAAGAGTCCAGCACTGGAGTTCTTCCATGTGCTTGACCTGAAACTGAATGAGCTTCGGATGGAACGAAAGAGAATTCTCAAATCCCATATGTGATGCCGGTTGACAGAAATCAACTCGCTTTGTTTCTGTCAATTTGCCTGCTGGTAGCTTATAGTCATAATTACCGGACTCCGGAGCCACCCTCACCATACTTGTGGGCAAGCGATTTGTTTGGTTTTGTATAGCATTCTTTTTTGAGTAACCAGCTTGTACATTTCGCCTATTCATTATCCATTTCTCAGCATCATTCCACTTAGAAGGAATAGGTCTCAATAGGGATCGTGTTGCAGGATTGCTCACTGATCTCTCTCCTTTATCAAACTCAAAACTGGATGAGCTAGCATTACTGTCATAATCAAGATTATCATCTTCTGGTGTCCTCACAGGGTGAATTGCGCTTGAACTTCCACTGTCAGCCTTCTGAAAATGTTGCATCTTTACACATCCCGTGTCACCATTTTCCCTAGGCACAGTCTCCTTTGGTTCATGAGAAGACTGGTCACTCTGTCTCCGGTCCAGCACTGCATCACTGGATGGCTTTAACGACATCACTTCTAAACTTGGAGAGGTAACTGGAAGGAATATGTTTTAATTAGTTCCAAAATACAAAAATAATTGATACACATAGTAGTAGTAACTTATGCTTACACTAGAATAAATGCTGAGTAATGCATAGCAGAAATGTATATGCTAAAAAATACATAGATAGATTGCAATTGCAGACCTTCATCATCAAGGCTGTCATTTTTGGAGTGAAGTAAGCTATTGACAAATTCAGTATCATCAAGCCTTGAAGGGGAGGTTCTGGATGAGTTACTGTTGGATCCATCCTTCTTCCTATGATGGTGAGGCCCTATAAGCTTCATCCTCAGTTTACTTGGAGAAATTATTCCAGTCTGCAGGTGTGAAAAAGAACATGGCAAATTTATCCCCATCCATCAGACACCTAACACTCAATTAGCAAATTGCAAACACAATCCAACTTTCAACAAACTTTATAAGCAAAGAAACTCTCAACATATGACCACTCCCACTCTCTTCTCTTCCCACCAAAAGGCCCCCTCAACCTCCATCATTTCAATTCACATCCCCTTTTTTTTTCACCTGAGGAAAAATTAAGGATAATTGAATCCCGTTCTTTTCCTTCTTTCCTTTTTTCAGCTTTTCTCCCACCCCTCTCTCTCCCTTTTCTACGCACTAAACAAATAATTATGACAAATCCACGCTTTACCCTCACTACAAAAGTAGAGAGAAAAAGCAAAAGAGTGCTTTTTTTTTTTAAATCATGTTAAAGAATTCACTTGGAGGAATCAATGAAACGAAGCCCATAAAGAAACAGAATCGATGACTATTTTGAACTCCAAAAACAGAAACCATGAAACCCGAAAAAGAAAAAGAAGATAAAAACAAGTGTGGACCATTTCCCCAGCAACCCAGAATCTGAAAGAGCAAAAGGATTCAATTTTGATGAACCAAAAAACATGAGCTTAAATGGACCACCCCAGCCCCCAAGAAAAGACTAAAGGGTCCAAGAGGGAGGATGTGAGATGCTAAACCTGAACTTTCTCTATCCTCTCATAGTCCATTAGATCTCTGTGTCGTGTTGTTGTTCCCGCTTAACTTGGAAGCTAGCAAATGCAAATGCAAATGCAGCAGAGGAAGCAAGCAAGTGTTGAATTGCAGCTTGGCCTGTGACTTGTGATGAGTTATGACTTATGAGTGATAATAATAAGTAACATCAGGGACAGAGAGAGAAAGAGAATATGATGTTGTAGGAACTAGGAAGAAGAATGAGAGAGGAGTGCGTTTGGTTGCATAGCACACAAGAACATGAATGAAAGAATGAATGTATTGAATTGAGAGTGTTGTTTCAAGTTTGGTTGCTGAGAGAGAGAGACAGAGTACGGGGATGCTGTATATCTAACCATGATCTCGCCACGCCATCAGAGTGGAGTGGTCCCCACTGAGGTTGAAACATCTCACTTCTCCGCTTTTACGCTTTCGCCCCCGCTTCCTCCCGTGGATATTTCCCCGATTTTAACGGAAAAAAGAAAACCAATAGCTAAATGAATTTAATTTATATAGTATATTATAAAATGTAAATTGCACATATTAAAGAATTTTAGGTTATTATATAAGTAAAATTTATTGGTTCATTTTACCCAAAAAAAAAAAGTGATTGGTTCAGCCATTAGGATTCTTTTTTTAATAAATGGCTGGGCATTTAATGCATAAAATATAATACAATTTTGTTTGAGCTAACTTGAGTATAGAAGACCTTTAAAATTCTCATTGTAAATATTTAATCAAATAAGGTATAGTTCAAATCCTCTGGTGGGCTAATGTTTAAGTTGTTTGCATAAGATTATAAATTTGGACCTCATAGTTATCAATGTACAAAAAATATATGCGGTTCAACAACTTTTTTTCAAACCCATGGTATAAATGATTGAAAGTAACCACTAATTCCCTCAAAACATAAAGCTACATATGAGTTTTGTCTTAACCATAAAACTCTCGCCAATGAAATTACTAAAAGAAATTTATATTCAATACTTTGAATAAAGTATATTTACGACATAGCATTATAACATCTTTCAATCTATATAATCTAATTTACTCATTGAATGTACTCAATAAGACATGATTTAGTTGTTGTTATGAACATTTTCCATTTCTAAAATAAGCTAATACTTTTAAACAAATCTTCATTTGTAATGAAACGGAGTGTTTATTAAAAAAAAAAAGAACTAAACTATGGAAAGGTGTTGGGGGTAATTACTTGTTGGTGTCCTACAGTTGTTAGTTAATGCCTTTCCTTTGGCATTTAACCACATTTAAAATGTGGGTAACTGAAAGAAAACTATTCATTATATAGAGTTTATTCTAACCATGTTTTATAAATGTGGTAAATAAAATTATGTGGCTAAATACAAAATTTTCACCTCCTCTCAGTCTCCATCTCTCTTTCCACCCTCATTTCTCTCTCTTCTACCCATCTCCTCCCTCCTCTACACCAACATCACCAACCTCTCCTTTGCCTTCTATTGTGATTCAACAAAAGAAAAATAATAACAATGCTATTGAGTGGATTTTGGTATAAGCTATAAAAGCATTTCACGAAGGCCAAAGCCCACCATTGTTGCCTTTCCTCCCTCAACCATTCACCATTACGAGTCACCCTCCTCTCCGCCATAAACCTAAACAATTGAGTATTAAGGTTGTGAATGGAGGTGTGATGGTTGAAAATCTCATTGATGGCATGATAATGGATGTTAGATATTTACTGAGATGGGTGAGTTGATATTTAGTCACACAATTGATATTATTTTTAAAATGTGTTAATTTGTTTGTACGTGATAATCCCCTTACTTGTTATATATTTGATTGTTTTCAGTTTCCTGTAAAGATGAGAAGGGTTGATTAAGGAAATGACCCAAGCCAGCCTTCGAGATCGAAATAGTGGCTATGATCAAAAGTTTGGATTTTCAGCATCGTAGTTAGTAACTGTTTGTGTAAGTTTGTCGCAATCAATCAACCAGAGACCCAAAAGTCTGATTATAAAGTAAATATTCGCATTGAAATTTTCCCAAAAAAAAAAAACCTGCATTGAAATAACCATTCACATTGAAATTGTTTGGATACCGCGATTTGAAAGACAATAAAATTTTAACTTATAACATTATTTATGTAACTTGAATCTCTCACTACTAATTCAACTCTAAGAATTTTTATTCACGTTGAAATTGTTGAAAAAGAAATTTGGGTGGTTCAGAATTATTCACACTAAGATGAGGATATGTGAATTCAAATACTAACACAATAAATTATTATAAAAAATATATATATAACATTGTATTTTTACAATCGAATAAAAACTTATATATGATTCAAATGAGTTGAGTTTATAAAAATTATTTCAAAATCTCATAAAAATATTCTGATTTTAAGTGATTTGTTTCACATATATATTCTTAAAATTATAAAAAAAGGTGACCATTTTCTTTTATCCAGTATGAAATTAACAAAAAAGGAAAAAGAGAGTTGGAATGACATGTATATTTCAGTTCTATCAATTTTGGATATTTAGAGGGTGAAAAGAGAGGAAAGAAATAATGATGAACTTTTATGAGCTTCGTCTAATCATATATGTAATTTTTCAAATTTTTATGTTTAAATTATTAATATTATTTTACATCAGATAACTAATTTTTATATTAATTTTATGCATTGACAAAATATAAAATTTAAGTATTAGTTTAAGAAAAAAATTTCAAAATTTAAAACTAATTATGCATTCAGTTTTTAATTATTCCCAATAACGTAAGTATAATGAAGAAATATTTTTCCATTTTTAATTAAACAATACCAAATAAAAATGTTTTGTATATATCAATATAAATCAGTTGGCAAGAAGCTACTCTAGCTTAATCACATATTACTGGCTGGATATCTGTATATGCATCTACAATAAAACTCTAAAGGAAGAGCTTTGCCACACAATCTTGAACAGAATTACCTTCAATCATAAAAATACACTTTAATTTCGGGAAAAAAAAGTATATAATTTCATGCAAACTAATAAAATCATTCACCATCAGCACTTTATTTATTTATTTTGCATACATGATATCCAAATATGGTAGGATTACATCACCTTAGAATTTTATTTTTGTTAAGGGAAAAAAAAACACAATACCCATACATTTGCTAATAGAGATTAGTCGGTGTTCAAAGTTCAAACAGAACTAAACACGTGAAGTAAAGCCAATCATGCATCTGGTGTGCCCGTGTGGCTCACAAATTATTTCCGATAATCGCGGCTCAAAATAGCTTTCCTGATTAACAATAAAGTGATTGTTGACACGTACCCAAAAAAAAAAGGGGGAAAAATGATTAGTGAAGACAATATTCCTCGACGAGGATTTAATGATTATTGGGATACATTTGATTGGGTGGAAAGCTTGTTTATTATTTAATTAAATTATATATAATTTATTAGCTCTTGTAAAAAGAAAGGTAGATGATATAATATATTTCTTTAAAGAATATTTATTTATTTTCAGGTAATTTTATATTTTAAAATATTTATCAATTTTATATGTTAATAAAATATTAATTTTTGCAATGCTGATGGGGTGGGCACTAGGTTCCCCTGTAACTTCTTGTTAATTTTGTCTCTGGGCATTGGTGCCCCGTTTATTATTAAAAAAATTAATTTTATTCTTCTAATACCATTCTTAATTAATTTCATATTTTTAAATATTCTACTAATATTATATCTATTATATAATAAATAATTATCTTTATTTATATACACATATTAAAAAAATAATTAGATAAATTTAAAATTAAATAAGTTTAAGTATCTTTTAAAATACTACTCTTATCACCTACTAAAATAATTTTTCTCATATTTAATTTATTCACTACCTCTCTATCTCTCTCACGAGAGTATCAAAGGAAAAAAATTAATATTGTGTATAATTCTTAAAAGGACATACCATGATAGAAAAATAAAATATTATAGATAAATATTTATTAGAGAATGAAAATCATGTTAGTCTTGAATATTATATTATATTGATTAATATATAGTGATATATTAATTTATTTATTGTGTTTTATTTTATTATTAATATTATTTATTATTTTTAATATTTATGTGTGATGAAAATTGATAAATATTTCGAATGAGAGGGAGGGTATGGTATGAATATATTCCTTGGTCAGTCAAAGATACTTCTGGGAAACACATCCATCAACGCAGACTCGCAATTTTCATTTTAATTTTAATTTATTTGTTGGTTGTGGACTTGTGGGAAATTGAATTAAATTAGAATGTGTCAGAAGAATTCAGAAGCCAAATGCAAATGGCGTTTGGACTCTAGTCTGGAGAGTTCGGAATTCCATAACGTGACTCATCCTTCCTTCGCTCTGCTCCATTTGACCTGGGTCATCACCTAATCCACTCTCATTTCATGGGACCAACCCACCACTACTTTCCTTGAATTTGGTTTCCTCTTTCCGCGAATAAAAGATGGATTGTGTTATATGAACTTATAATATATAAAATATTATATTAATTTATATTTTATTAGATAATATATAAATTTTATTTAAATAAGATTTATATTTTATTTAATAATGAATGGAAAATGAGTTAATACAATATCTTATATCTTATAGCACAATTAATATTTTTCATAAATGTTATTTGTGCGCAACATTTTTCACATATTGTGTAAGCCATCCTTTATCGTTGGATGGAATGTGAAGCCGTATCAAGTGAGTTGATACCTAATTCAATAGGAAATAATAATATATCGATGAGATGTCTACAAATATTATATATAAATTTATACTACTAATAATTTAAATTTATTTTGAGCAAAATTTTCTTAGGTATCATTTATAGAGAAATTTATGATCCACTATTTTTTTATACTTCTATTTAAAGTAAATTTTTAAATTTTTATTTACATTGTAATTATTAATTATTTTTCTAACTATACTTTTAGATCTTTCTTCTATTAACACATTATCTACATTAAATATTATGTCAATTATTAGTTCTATAATTTTTAAACATTCAATATATTACAAGTCTTAAAATATTATAGTTGAAATTTTTTATAACCTATATTTGACACAGCACTAAAAGGAATTAAATATTTTATATTATTAATAAAAAAGAAAAATCAATATATTCATATATTTGAAGAAAAAAATGTAACCTTTGCAAAAATATAATTTTTGGACATAACCATAAAAATAATAAATCAAACCAAAAATTTAATATTTATTCCTCAACTTAAATGTTGGAAAATATTCCTTCATTTATTTTGCATAGTTAATTTTTACATAAACATTCCTTCACAAATCAGTACATATTCTCTCAAAAATCTTTTTAAACAGTTATATCAACAATATTCTTCAATTCTTCCTATTTCTCAAAAAGTTTTTAACTTCAAATTAAAATTTTTTCAAAGTAAAAAAAAAAAAAACAACTATGTACTTGTCTCACCACACCATATTTGATGTTTTACAACTTAAACATTATAATTTATCAATTTTACAGTTTTTTCATATTAATTTTAAAAAAAAATACTTCAATTTATCAACATTATAATATTTAACAAAACTATTTTCACAATTTACACTTCTTTGATAATTATACTAATTATTTATTAAATTTTTTTAAAATAAATAATTACATTACTTTTTTATTGAAAATAATTGTGTAATTGATGCACTATTCCAATAATTGAGATGATATAAATTAGAATTATTTATGAATTTTTTACTACTTATAACACATTAATTATAGCATATATTTTAAAATTGATATTTTAATTTATTAAAATGATGTACAAGAAAAAGATATATAATTGCAATAACATAAATTAAATCTATTTATTATTTTTTATTAATTGGAAAATATATTTTTATAAATTAAATATTTTAATTTGCTAAAAAGATGTAAATGGTTAGAAATTACAAAATAATCTGTTAAAGTAAGTACCTGTGGATCACTCACACTAGAGTCATGTTTAATCTTCATGAGGACAGGGGTAGAGTCCCTATTTGTTAAACGGACAAGTACGGGAATGGTGTCCTGCCTCATTTAACCCGTCATCCTTATTTATGTAAATGATTTAAATATTTCAATAAAACTTAGCACACCTTACTTTTTTTAGTTATCTTTATAGAATTTGCATTATGTATTTTCATTTTTATTCTTGATTATGTTATGTTAGTAGTATTTATTATTATAGACATTTATGTTTCGAAATTCAAACATTTTAAAAATTTTCTAGTTTTGAATTTTTTTTAATAACTCGCGAATACCCATCGGGATTCAAATCCCCGCAAGGATTAGGGAATAGGGACAGAGATGATGATGGGGATAAGGACAAAATTCTAAATGGGGACGGGAGACAGGGACATGTCCATTCTCTTATAGATACCCATTGTCATTCTATAAATAACTTGTAATATAGTAAAATTATTCATTTATTCTCTTTCATTATTCAACAATTTTGACTTTCAAAACGTATAAAATTTTCACAAAACAAGCCCTTTATTATTAGTAAAAGATCATCTCTTGAGATTTTTTTAACCTTATAAATATTATATTCAAAATGAGATGTAAAATAGAATAACATATTCATATTTTGTTTATTTATTTAATTATTTAACTATTAAATTTTTAAAAAATAAATTTATATAATCAATTTTTTATAAGATATATTTAAATAAATTATTATTTATTTTAGGTAATGGTCAACGAATTATTTTTTATTATCATCCCGTACGCATGGATTAAACGAATAGTTTTATTGTTATTTTTCATTGCATGAAATACTAAAAAATCTCAAATTTTGATCTTGTCCTACATCTATGTTATAATATAGGTCATTTTTTAGTTATGCAATTGAATCAAGATAATGATTAAATTTTATTGTCTTCTTAAATATTCTATCACTCAACCTTCACTTATTCTTTTTTTAATTAAATACTCAAGTAAACATACAATCATTCTCTCTTCAATTAAATAGAGAATAAAATATATATAAAATAATTAATAAGTCATAAATTTTTAAAATGAGTTATAATTTAAAACAGAAAAATCCAAAAACAACCTATATTATGAAATAGAGGAGTAGTTAAGATGCAAAAATTGTAGAAACCTATGTTATTAATGAACATATATATGTTAATTAGTTGAACATTGACACCAAACACACCCTTGATCTCTCAAAACATACATGTGACATTAGTTGAGTCTCTAAACGATCTTTTGTGTCAATTTAATTATTGAAATATACACATGAAATCGGTTTAGTTTTTGAAATATTTTCTATATCAATTTAGGTCTTAAAGATACATGTGACATCACTTTAATACCTAAAAAATATATGTGATGTGATATCTATTTGATCTCCCTTTACCTATAAATTCATGAAATAATTTAATGCCACATACATCTTTTAGAAACCAAAGTAATGACACATATAGCTTTCAAGGACAAAATTGGTATAAAACAATTGTCAAGGACTAAACTTATGTTATATATATCTTTCAAAGGTTAAATTAATATAAAAAAATTTCGGTAACTAAATTGATATTATATGCATCTTTAAAGAATAAAATTGGTAATTAAATCTTCGTAAATGAAAAAGAAAAGAAAATAAAAGAAAAGAAGGGTACTGGAATAGTGGAATGTCCTTTTGTTGGTTTTTTTTTGGAATGTCCAACCCCTACCAGTTTGCCCGTGAGCTGTAATTTTCTTTGATGAATTTCAAAAGTGCTAATGAGTAACGTTTTGTCAATTCGGGAAGTGATAGAAGCCACATTTTGTGGCGCACGTGATCCAAATCAACTTAACAAATTATCATCATTCTATAAATCCAATTCAATACAGAACGGAATCGACCAATCTAGTGATAAATAAATTGGATAGAGCTCAACATGACATGATCTATTACTTTCAAATTTATTTCACTAAATATAAAAAAATCTAAGAAAAATTTCTCCCATATATTAAGATCATCTATAATTTTTTTTCTTTTTCTTTTTGAGTTTATTTTTAATGTATTGACAGTGTAAAAGAGTTTTATAACATCATACAATCAAATTTTTTATTTTACATGACTTTTTAAGTAGTGAGGTGAAAATAACTATATTTACTTATGTGTCATTACATGATTGGATGACTATGTAAATTTTATTTTATACTATTAGTGTATTCCAATTAATTCCTTTATTTTTAACCTAAACTAAACATATATTTTTAATATCCTATAATAATACAATTAAGAATACATTCTCAAGAAAAATTTTCCACATGACAAATTCTCCTCCAATGAGAACTTTGTACGTAATCTTTTTGTGGAAAAAAAACTCTAAATATCATATCAATTTATTATAATATTGTATGAAATCATTTTATTATGGCATCATAATTATAAATTAAATTAAATTATCAAAATAACAAATAATTATAATTAGATAAATCATCAAAAGATACAATATTATTTTCAATGATTGATTTGGCATATCTTTTTTTCTTTCATTATCATATATTTATTTGTGCATTACATCCAATTTGTATCCCTGATAACTCTCTTAGGAGTTATCTTTTTCTTTTTTTTAGTTTTCTTAGTTGTCTTTTTACATTATTTGATCCAAATTCTTGAATGGTTACACTCAAGTTTGATGTTGGATTCTAGTAGTGTTTTCCATTAGTTTTGTAGTTTTTTTTAAGAAGAATTGGAGGAGCAATAGAGCAATAGGAGTACAAAAGAGCAAAGATTGTAGCTAAGGGTGTGTCAGAACCCAACTAAAGTATAGAAATTCATGCTAAAGCATGGGTCCAAAAACCAAGGCCATGCTCTAGCGTAGGTTGCTATAAGAGTTATAATCTTCTCACTTAATTTACGCTCCAGGCATAGCCATACCCATGTTACAACGTGGGTGCACAAATTTGACATGTGAACTGGGTCTATATCCTGATTCTGATAGCCCATGATTGGCACAAAAACCTAGGAAAACGCATTAGGTGGTAACAATGAGATAATTAACAAAAAATTGGGGAAAGGAGGCCAGAGCATTGAGGACAAAAATGTTAAAGCTTCATAGTTTCATTTTGTTCTCATATATATTACCTCTCTTTATCTTATTTACTTTCATCTTTATTAGTTGTACGAGGTAAATGTTATCTTACATTATCTCATCATGCTAATAACATGTGTAATTCAGAAAAAGGATGAGTGAATGAATGAACTTTTGCTTGCGACTCTTCCGTCAATGGTTGCAATAAATGGAAATATGTTATTTTATTGTAAATGGTTTTCCTTATTAGGAAATTCTTTTAGAACAATTTTTTATAACCTTTTAAGTTAGATATTTGTATTATTCCTAACACAGATGATATGTATTGACATTGTAATGGTCTTTCTATACGACAAACGCAATGAAAGCATTGTAATTATTTTTCAACAATATTATGAATTCTATTTCCATTATCTTGAAGTTTATTCATTTGTCATTTATCATTCTTCTAAATAAGGATGACCACTAAAATTTCATTCAAAATCAAAAGAATTCACAATAATCACTTACACAAAATTTAAAGAAAAATACGAGAAATAAATGTAATTTTTCTTTGAGCAACTTCGAGCAAATCATATAATAGATATTAACATAATTTGTAATATATGATTTTTTAGAATATATAGATATAAATAAAATTGATAAAATTTAAATATATGACTTGAAAAATTAATATATCATTCTTTTTTACTTTAATTCTTGGATATTTATCTCTCTTGATTTCTAATAATTACTATATTAACTATTTTAAATGTTTTTTATATATACTTTCTATGCTATCATGAATCTTTTATTCAAGTCAATAGTAATATATAAACACACACAGTACGTCTCTCTCTCTCTCTCTCTCTCTCTATCTATATATATATATATATATATATATATATATATAGACTTTGTTCCTTTTGGCAAAATGATTTCTACATCTTATTTTATACTTGAAATTTTAATTTTAATACATATAATTTGATTAAAAAAAAATATCAGATTCAAAAAATTAATATATAAATTTGTAAATTTAATTCTTGAATGTTTCTCTTTCTTGATTTTCAATACTTTTCATATTCACTATTAAATGATATTTTAAATGTTTCTCTTTTATATTTTATATGCTATCATCCAATTTTTTTTATGAGGGTCATCCAAATTTTATTCAAGTCAATATTATACATATTTATTCATAATATATATATATATATATATATATATATATATATATATATATATATATAAAGATTTTAACAACGCATTAAAACATTTTACCTAAATATTTTATTTGCATTATATATTTTTTAAATATATATTACTACACAAATTTACTAGATATATGATCATATTTTAATAATTTTAAAGACAAATTAAATATGATTACTGCATTAATTTTTTTGGCACTTCAAAAATTATATTGGAGGCATATCAAGTTATTAATATTATGACCTCATACATATATATCCAAGACTTACCTCATTATTCTTTCCTATCATTTATATATATATATATATATATATATATATATATATATATATATATATATATATATATATATATTAGACTTTAAATATGACCAAAATTTGTCAATCTTTGCCATTATTATTAAATTTAATTTCTATATAGTCTTGACTTTAAATTAAATCACCATTGAAGGTTCATCTCTATATAGAATTTTGATTCAAGTTTGCATTATTGACTATTGGTCACTATTTTATTCATCTCTTATTTAGCTAACACTATAGACAATCTTTATATGTTGTATTTAATTTTCTAACACTTGTTTCCAAAATTTCTAATTATTTTTATTATTATTCTATGGTAGATGTTATTGAGATATTGGCTAGTGTTACTACTAAAGAGAACTTGAAAGAAATGAGAAGAATATAAAGTTGAATATCATCAAAATTGATAAAAATAAGCATTTTATTTCTTTCTTATGTTATTATAACATTGAAGATATATGCTCTAATTATGACTTATGATAATGAGCTAAATAAGTTCAATGAGGAGTTTCTTTCTATCAAAACGTGTGAATGACAATTATCATTGTTTCATTTCTGTACATTAAATTTATATCTTATTTTACTAAAAAAAAGAATTAAATAGATATATTTAATTTAGTTCAATATCATGTTTCTCAATTTTGAATGTGTTATTTACGCTTAATACAATGTACTTAATTTTAACGAGTATTATTTTTAATTGATTCTAAATTCAAAAGTTTTAATTGATTTTACATCAAATATCAAACTTTAAAATAAATATTTGGTTCAAAAGAAAAATTAAAAATCAATCAAATGGCGATTATCCTATCTCTAATTTTAAATTTTAATATTTAAATTAAATATTTGTTTTTGAAAATTTTTGAATTAACTAATTAAATAAAATGTAGTTTAATTTAAATAGAGGGATAATCGTTACATTTGTTAGTCTCACTACTAAATTATTGTTTTATAATTTCTAAATGTTTAACTACATCTTATTTGACGCACTTAATTTTAGCAAGTGTTCTTTCTAATAATAATTTTTTTAATAACATGGCAATAATTCAAAATTATAATTGATCCTACTTCAAATTTTTAAATATTGAAATTTTGAACATATTTGCAAAATGGTATCATTTTACAAGAATTAATATCTTTAAATAAAATTGATATCATATTTAATTTAATAAAATAATTAAATAAATATATTTAAAATAATTTTAAATTATATTTTTAAATTCTGACTGTGTAAATTTTATTTCATTTGATCCACTTAACTTTAGCAAGTATTGTTTCTTATTGATTTTAATATGTCAATAATTCAAAATTCTAACCGATTCTACATCAAATAATTTGTCTAATAAATTCTAATATGAAAATAATTTAAAATTCTAATTGATTCTACTTATGATATATATATATAATTTATTGTTTATGTTGCCTCAAATCTCAAATTTTAATCTTTAAATTTAATGTCAGTGTTTTGAATTCTTTTATGAAATCATTACCATTATCCTAAAATTAATATCTTTATATTAAATTAATATCTTGTTTAATTTAAAAAACTAATTAAATAAATATGTTCCATTTAATTTAATATCATATTTCTAAATTCTAAGTGCGTTATTTATGCTTGCTATGCACTTAATTTTAGCAAATATTCTTTCTAATTGATTAAAATATGACAATTATTCAAATTTTTAATTGGTTCTATATAAAATATTTATTTTTAAAATAATTATATAATTTAAAATAAATTTTAATATTTAAGTTAAATATTAGTGTTTTGAACCTATGTTCACAATTACTGTCCTTTTCCCAAATCAGATAGTGCATTTGTTTTAGCTTTTAAAAAAATGATTATCAAAGTGTCTCTTATCCAAACGCACCTTTAATATCCTTAAATTGAATAGATATGTTTGGTTGGATTTAACTTCATATTTTTAAATTTCAAATGTGTTATTTATGTTTGATTTGATATTCTCAAATTTAGCAAATATTGTTTCTAGCTGATTTTAACAAAACAATATTAATTCAAAATTCTAATTAATTTTGCTTCAAATATTATTATTCAAAACAAATATTTGATTTTAAAAAGATGAAGGAAATCTTCAATTGATTTCTTTTATCTGATATTTAAAATTATATTCTTTAAATTAAAATTATATCGCTATAATTTAAAAACCTGTTGTGCAAGCACAGCCATACTAGTTTAAAACATACACCCTGGTATACCTTTGAGGAGAAGATTAAGGAAAGTAACTACAAAAAGAGGACAACAATGGCAAAATCATATAAATATAAAAATAATAAAATTTTTATTACATATAATAGTGCTACCTTATATTAAAAAATATAATTTTCATATAACTATTATATGAGAATTTTTTCAATACAATGATATGTGATATATATATACACACATTAATAAGGGTTTGTTTAACAAGTGCTCTCAAAGCACTCATTAAGAAATAAAAAATAATAAATTTTGTGTTGATTAATGAGTTTTTAAAATTTTCAAGAGAATAAGCATATATATATATATATATATATATATATATATATATATAAAAACTATTTTTAATTCCTTATTATACACGTTAGAAAAACCTGTTAATATAGCTATGAAAAAATAATTGAGCTCTAAACACTCGCGGCTAGTTTGTATGGAATTCATCCTAATCAATGTCAGTGAATTAATGACAGACCATGGTTCTATCTCCTCCTTTTAGCTCTATCACGATATAGTAGTAGCCAGTTGCCTCCCATCTCCTCAGCAAAACTTAATTATCATCATGCATCCATCGTCTAATATAACTTTAAATGCACAAAGCCCTATAGGAAAAGCATGGAGGTCATATACTTTTTGTCTGCTTTTCATTGAGATCTATGGTCCTACAATTCATTTTATACTATTTAATATCTTTTACATTAAACTTTTATATTATTTGCTCATTTTAGGAGCCCAAGAAACATTCTATATTATTGTTAACTATTCCAATACATCAATACATTAGCCTAAAGTTGAGGTTAGATGAGTGGATTGCATTGTGGGCAAATAGAGGCCTACTCCTTCACATGGGATGTTCCCATTGCGAGGGGCCCATGGTCTTTTTGGTGCCTTGAGCATGACGTGTATCATTCATGCCCTTGATTAGGGTTTTGACCGATTGGTCTTCCTTCTCATCCATTGCGGTATGTGAACGTGTTTGATTCGCCTACATCTTTGACCCTCTTTTGCACGCCTACAGAAAACGGCTCCATATTAAGGCCGTGCTCTATTTTTTTTTTTTTGCCTTCTTTTTGGTTCAAACGTATTAGGTATTAAGTTGAATATTTTTTGCCTTCTTTTTGGTTCAATGTAATTCTGGTTTCATATTGCTAGACAAAACATCTCTTTCACCTTTTTAAAAAAGAAAACTGTGATTGGTGAAAAACATTGACTTATGGAAATAATGCTATATTTTTTAAAAAATTAATTCACTACAAATTTTTTAAAAATAACGGCTATTAATTATTTTATTTTAAACCTTAACATGGATATCTTCACATTATTTTACACATACCGATAACCTCTGTACACAAAGGAAGAAATCGAGCTCGTTTGATTAAAATTCTAGGAGAAATAGTTATTCAGAAGCATAAGTAGAAAATTCATATATGTTTGGATGTAATTGTAGAAGTATATTTTATTATAATCAGAAATTATCAAACTGTTTAGATATAATAGATATAAAAATACTTTTTAGATAAAATTACAATTAAGGATATTAATATTTGTAATTTAAATAGGACAAGTGGTAAGAGTTATTTAATAAAAAATTTGTTTTTTATCTTTTTATAAAATTTGTGAAGATATATTTGTAATTCAATTAATCATGTCTCTACTTGCTTCTAAAAAAAGCATAAAAACTAATTATTTTCTGCTTATATTTTTTTTTTAGAAGCACAAACACATGCAATTAAATCCTAGAATTACTTTTAAAAAAAATAGAAAAAGGTATAATTTTTCCTCTTAAAATTTTATCCAAATAAGCTAGTAAACAGATAAGCTGATATATTATACATCTTCAATCATATACAGTGATAATTAATTAATGTAATTTATTGGAATATTTTTAAAACATGTATCGTCTTTTTAAAATTATGTGTCCTACGTGCTAAACCATTTTAACAGTTGATATGAAGTTTTGTCATGATCAATTGACCTAATCTTTTAAAAAATGTATCCCTAAATCAACAAAAATTAAAGTCATTTCATGATAAGTTTTCTTCTCTTGTAGAAGAGTAATGTAACTTGAAATTAATGGTCGAATACACATGTTGTCACAAAAATCAGGAAAATAATTTGGTAAGAAAAACTATTTAAACTTTTTTCCAAATGTAAAACCAAGGATTGATGACACTGCTCATGCATCCCTCTTTAATTTATACATACCCATTTTTTGGAAAGCAAATTTGACTAATGAAACGGTTGAATCATACAATGTTTTTGGGGCAGCTTTTTTCGTTAATGGAAACGAACTATTCACCTCAAGCAACTTAATTAAGAAGCTATTCTTACATTGGCTTGGTGTATGTAAGGGAAATGGTTCCACTTACAGTTCGATGTTCAAGAGCTGAGAATGACGACGATCCACACCTAGGTTTATGTCATTAAGCTAAGACTATAATTTGCCTCCTAGATTGGATTTGGATAGTTTATCATTAAGCTAAGACTATAATTTTGTATTTATGTCTGGGATGATAATTCTCTTTCAGCATGATAGATAAAAACAAGCAATACACTATCAGCCTCTTAATGGCTTTAAGGTGACACAAGGACCAAAGATAAAATCGAAGCAACGACTAAACAAGACGAAATCAGTAGAAAAAATAAACATGGGCAGGAAATTCGGTGAAAGTTTTATTGGTGGTTGGCGCGTGCTTGCTTATATATATATATATATATATATATATATAGATGCATGTGGTTGTAGCTATTAGCAAAATCAAATTAAAGAACCGTACCATAGGGTGGCACTACGTACCCTCCCACTTACCTTGGAAGTATAGTACCTATAAAGTGTTAATTAATCGATAAAGTAAATACTTATTAATGTACTGTTGATGAGTAATGATTTATCTTCCTAAAATATCCTCCTAGTTATATTTCCTAATTTCTAAATAAAGAAAATGTTTTTTTTTTCTTTCAATATCTATGGTTATCGATACGCATGTGTAATAACAATTGTAATTTACCCCTTGATTTGATAAATTTTAAAAACATGAGTTAGTAAGGCATATGACTTATTTTTAGTCACAAATAACTAAAAAATACTAATATCATTAAATTTTATAAGTGGTATATATAAGACAAACCCCCCAATTTTTTATGTTCTAATAGCATTAAAAAATATTTGATATTTTTCTTATTAAATAGGAGAATTATTAGGAGGATGTTAAGAGGATGAATCACTATTCAATGTTAATTATTTATCAACTAACTTATTCAATTTTTAGTGTGTGTTTGGTTTTACAGTTACATGTACTAGAATCAAGACTAGAAAATAAAGGTGTGTTGAAAGTCGTGTAAATGATGTTTGAGTGTTTTACTTCAAAATTAATTCTTAATAAAAATTGTTCACTTTCTATCGGAACTGCTTTTAAAATAATTATCAAATATAAATTATTGTACTTTAAAATTAACTTCAATCAAATTAATTTCCATAGAATCGATATGATAAACATAGAACCAAACATATACTTAGAAAATGATGTATTTGATTGTATATCCGATGATTATGCTGATACTACATATCACACAGTACCAAAATGCCTACGGGTGGGTTAGAATCTTCCCGGTACAATATTCAGCTTGGGTTGTACTTGCTTGGATGAGAATTGTTGGGGATCTTATCGTGAAGCAAGGCCAAACTCGTCAGCAACATTATAAATAAAACCAAGGCAAGTCGTTTTCTCACATTAGATTAAGGCACATGGTCTGGGCATTGCGTTGATTGTAGTCGGTTCGCAAAACGAGTCAAAACTATTCATTTTACTATTTTCCATATCCTAGCGACACATCCTTTTGGCATTATGTTGTAAATATACAGTCTAGCTAATAGGGAAGTTATCATTCTGTATAAGATGAATTTAATCTTTTTTGTTCTTTTCTTTTTCGGTTTTTTTACTGGTAATCTAATTATATAAGAGGCTCTACATTCTAGATATGATCATATCACACACTTTACAACAATTACACTCTATGTCTCACACTTTTACTAATTTAAGTGTCGAACTATTTTTACAAGTAGCCTTATTGCTGCTCACACAAATATTTAGAGGAGACCTGTCATCTTGCCGATCTATCAATCTATTGGGTAAGAGAACATATTTCAAAGAAAATAATTCAATATAATAATATCTTATAACTGAAAAAGTAAATCAATGTTGTATATTACTTCAATTTTGATGCACGAATTAAACAATATTATAATATCATATTGTAATAAGCTAGGTTTATATATTCTTTGTTTTTGTAGATTCATCCTAGATTCACCGTATAATGTGATAACAATATTACAAATATATAAAAAATAACATTGATTTTAATATAAAATTGTTACAACCTAAATATATAAGTCTAAACACAGGCCCAGACCCATTTTAATAAAGACCCATTCATTGATCCAATGTTGGAATTGGGGAATAAACCTAGATAAGTAATTCGGGTCTCACACTCCATACCTGACATCCGATCTCATTGAGAGCTGCACCACGCCTGCGCACGATCCCAAAATGTGGCCTAGCCCACTAACCACACTCTGAAATGGTAGGGAAGCGGCAACGGGTGCTCCATCCTTCTTACTCAAGGGGTGGTTCAAAACAAAAACAGGTACATTCATTCATTCCAATTTGACTTTAAAACTCATGTTGATCCCTTTGATGAAGTGCTCACAGGTATACCACCCTGTAACATGTAAAATGGACTCAAAGCCTAAAATGCTTAAGATGGGTGAATTAAAAGGTGCTGAAGACCAATGCATTAGGCAAGCAATATGTGGTGACCTTCTTCCTCCTGTGACCTTCTTTCTTATGTTCTCTCTTTTTCTGAAATCATTCTAATACACTCTTCTTTCCTTAGGTGTTGAAGCATAGGTGTGGAGACTTGCTCTCAGGACTATCAACAACCATTATTCCCGTTTACTTTTCTTATATTCTGTTATTACCTTGTTTTTATAGAAAACTACAAAAATACTGGTCCCCTTGTTAAATTCCCAGTGCCATATATTCTGTTCATTGGTTTCTTTCAGTATTAATACAAGCAAACGGGTTCAGCCCCTTTTTCTTATAGTTCGTGAATTTAGTCCCTCACACACCCCCATTCCAATGGAACTCTCAAGGCTTCCAGAGAAAGAAAAAGGGTATGTCATGTTACTGCTGCACCCCAGATAATCTCTACCAAACTAGTTCGTTACAAAATGCAAAAATGTAATAATAAATCTATTGTTGGGTTTAAATCCCCTGCACTACGTGAAATAAATCGAGTATTTTCTTTTACTCATTATTCAACATGCTGAATTGTCTAAAAAGTAAGGTACAAAAGTTCGATATATGAAGGGAAAAAAAATGATGTCTCCCGAAGTTACATGGACATCTGACTTTATTGGACAAGCCTTATTCAATGTAAAATTTGAAAACGTACCCAATATTTGCTAAAATGGTGTCATAAGCAATGGTTTAAAAGATACTATCATAAATTGAGACCTTTTTCTTTTTCTTTTTCTCTTGTATTGTATGCCCATCCGATTCTACCCCACCTTTGTTGTTGAAACAATATGTAGGGTCTAATCGATTTCATTACCTTTTGATGTTGTCTAGTCTAGTACAGAATCTTTTGTTACTGTCCACTTCTCTTTAAAGACGGAATCCGAACTTTGACGCATGCACTAGCCCCTCTAATTTAATTGGAATTTTGAATATTTAATTGTTAATATGCGGAGGAAAGAAGCAAGGTTTGCTCTGCATAGATCATCTGATGATCTCAAACTCCATGTGGTACCCAAAATTTCTAGTATTTTCATAAGGCAGGCTCCATTTCTTGTTGTTGGTATGTATTGAGCCTGTGATCAGTTTTTTTTTTCTTCTGATTTTGCCCGTCTGCCCTGGAAGAGTTTTTGAGCCTTGTATCTGAATTATCAAAAATGAAATCAAGTCGATGACTGATAATTAGCGAAGAATTAATTGGAGTTTGATATTATTAAAGCTCAAATCAACTCTGACATGTTTACTTAGATAGTTAATTTCGCTCCAAAATCGAATGTTGCACAAAATGCCGTGACCTTGGAACAATAATCTTTAGGAGAAGAGAATTTCATAAACAAAGATAAAAATAAAAATGATCGAGCATTGGGTATTTTGTTGTAAAGAATATTCTTTAAAAAGTTTTAGCAAAGATGAATGGAATAAAATTTAAGGTTTTTTTTTTTCCAAGAAGTGTCTTTAAGATACTCGTTAAAATAATGTCATAAAATTTATAGCTGAACAATAAGCAATTCTTATACATTATATTAAAATGAATACTAACAACAACACAAACGTCACTTAAATTTGAAAAAAAAAACCTCGTACTAAAGGTTAACTTAGACAAGCCAGAAAGGCACCCGAAAGAAAATATAAAGTGTTAATAGGTTATTGGGAATCAAGATGTCTAATATTAAATTACAGTAAATATTTTTTTATTCTTTAAATATCTATTTAAGTTCCAGGTTAATAGTGAATTCTATTTGTGTTAATATACTCGTTATCCAAAATATAGTTTAAAATTATATGTATGTTGAAATTTAAAAGTTGATGATGGATATATTACCATTTATAAGATTTACCATCAATTCGAAACTATATTAATTATCATCACTCTTTTTAAATACAAGATTAATTCTATTCAGAGTACAGCCAATTATTCCTCTAATTATACCATATAGATTAATTAAAGGTAATTGGAGACGTATTAAAATCAATGTGAAAATTCTTTCTAGTTAATATTAATACATGTTTTTGGAATATCAACTAAAGAAAAGGGAAAATAATACACAGCTAGCCACCATGACTTTTCAATTTTTTCTTTGCCATGTGTTGCTGACAGGACAGCTGAAATCGGCCGGTGAAAATTTGGCTTGTAGCACCGCTACCAAAAAATTAAAAAGAAATGATGGCAATATTATAATTAGAAGTTCAATACTTAAACATCGTTTCATGGCTAATTTAAATGAAGATGGAATTAAGAAACTCGATATTTTCATGCCATCACATTCTTTCCAGTAGGATAGGGGGAAGTTGTGGCATATTGTTGTGAAAACACCCACGAAGAATTCATGTGGGACCAATGTGAGAATAAATTCCTGACCGAATACTAAGTTTGTTGGGACCCTCCTTTAAAACATGAGAGCTTTGACTGGTGGAAAAATTAAAGGAGCCGTAGCTTTCAGATTTTCTTGCATTGCTTCGCCTTTTCTAATCTTTGAAAAATTAAGCAGTTTCGGTGGGGAAAGTTGCTTCCTAATGCTTTTACTAATTCCCCTTTGATGAAGCAATAAGGATTTTGGCTTGGTTTGGCTTTGAAGTCAAATGATGGTTTACAAGCTTTTGCAAGCATAATATATGGCAAACCTAAACTCTATACTAAGAAAATCTTAAAAATCAGAATCATCATCACTCATCAGGATGGCTCGACTATTTAATGAAAATAAATTAGAATACTTCCAAATAGAATGAAGACCAAAGCTACCAACTAAAAGGTGCCCTTAAAAGTGTGGCATTTGATTATAATGCTTCAAGCAATCAAAGCAAGCATGTGTTAGAATGATGAAAAGATCATTGCTTGCTTTAACCAGTGGCGGTTCTAAGCTTCATTTGTATATCGAGAATTAGCTTTTAGTCTAAATAAACTAAACATGATGTAGACTAATCTTTTTCGCTTGAATGCAAATTAAAGATGTTTTTCTTAGACCTAATATCATTGATCTTTTCTTTTTTTAATTACAATTATTCTTGATCTAATAGCTATGATTTTTTTTTAATGGGAACTAACAAAATTTCTATTCCTTTTTGATTTTTGGCGAAGTTCTTGTCTTGAACGACTTTCTATTAAAAAAAAGCTGGCACAACAATATATCTGGCCCAGCTATGAATATGTGGATCAGACAAACGTGATGGGAGAACTAAGCCCATCTGTGACCAAAAGAAAATGTAAGCCCATCCAACAAAAAGAAATGCATTTTTCCTTTTTATTCTGTAAAATTATTATTATTAAAGCCTGAAAGTCTCAGCCTGCTCGAGTATAGTACCGATACTCTCACAATAATTTAATCACAGTTGCAGAGATCTAGCATACATGAATTTTAGTATCTATTTAGTCTAATAGAGAAAAGTTTAAGTGATGCCACTTAAACTCTCTAAGCATGCCATTTATGTGTCATTGTGACTAGAGTTGTATTAGTTCCATTATTTGTTCTAGTAGAGTGGTGAACTGCAAACCCGCATTATCATAGTTGATAAAATTAAAGGCATAGAGATTAATGTTTTTGGTTCCAATCGTTTAAATCAAATAGATGGATAAAAATAGATTAATTTTGTAAGGTCAACTTGTGTTTTGATTAACCTCCCATCCCTGGAAGATTTAGGTGTGCATTTGCTCAATTCGCCACTTATCTCTAACATCATCTAATATACATAGCATAAAAAGTACCATCCAAACATATATAAATAATTACATATTCGATTCCATGAAGAGCTTGCTTAATTACATACCCTCAGATGATGAAGAAAAGGGGCTATGACCAAACCCAAATGCTTTGATATGGTCCTTAAGCGACCTCTTATGTTTGAAGTCTGAGCCACAAACACAAAGCCAGCGTTTGCCACAGTTCTTCTCATGGGTTCGCCAGTCACCCTTTACTGCCAAAGACTTTCCACACTTGCGGCACGTGAAGGGCTTTGGTCCATGCTTCCTCTTGTAGTGTGTTTGCAATGTTCGGAAATCCTTGAGTGGCTTGGCTCTAGGGTGCTCTATGTTGTTCTTGCACCCTCTTGAACAACAGTAGCATGGAATGTCTAGCAAGGGTCTTGGATGAGTTCGTTTCAGCGAGTCTGGTCCTCTTCGATATTGTGAACCATGTCCCCACATATGCATCTGCATGCCACCAAATTCAACACAACTTAACTAGAAAAATTGCTACTCTGTGCTTAATTAGTAACATTTTTTATACATGACAACTCTTTTAATTGGAACAAAATAGTTTATGCAGAAAGCTGTTGCGGATGAATTGTTACTAATTAGGAATTGGATGACCAAACTTTTGGGGTTGAAGTTTCAAATGTAATTATCAAAAGGAAATTAAACAAAACTTAGGCACCTACTCATTGGTGCAAATTCGACTCGTAACAATAAGCATTTCTCCTTACTTTAAAATTAAAAGCACTTACAATTTTTTCTCGAGATATATAGGGTAAGGGAATATAGGACAATAATACAATACAACATCTAACAAAACATAGGACAGTAATGCAATACAATATATATCAACTGCTATAAAATTATCTAGATGTATCATATCAATGCAGGTGCAAGAAAAATGACTGGACACATTGATGAGAATCATAGAACTTCACCTGAAGGTTGTTATAGCGATTGAAGGTTTTGAGGCAGACAGGACAGGAGAAATGACTAAAACCAATGAGAATCTGTTCTTCAGTTGGTATCCAGTAATTATTAGCAACATGAGGTTCTGCATTGTTCATAAATTCATTGTTATCATTGTTGGACACATTATTGGAATTGTCAGGGAGGCCTATATGCAAGGCTACCGTGACATCTTCCACTTGACTATGACATGCTTTAAGATTTTGATTTAGTAGTGAGCCTTCTTGTGAAGCTGAACCAAGGAAGCTGCTTAGCAAAGGTAGAGGCTGACGCTGGTGGTGGTCTTGATTATTCATGTCTAGGTAGTAAAGTATATGAAAGGATTGATACGATGTGCATGTGAATGAGGCAGGGTATAATATAGCTAGCTACATAATATACTAGAGAAATTCTAAAATGTTCTTGTAGCACATTTAATGGGTACTTCAGGACATCCATGACAATTCATTTTAACTTGTGATGTTTAACAATTGTATAAAAAACCTAAAATGAAATAGTTTTAGATCTTTAAAGGCATGCATTAAATACGCTTCAAGAGTATGTAAGAATTTATTCATAATATACTATATATGGATGAGGGGTCCATGGTATTCAATAAAAAAAAAAAAAGAAATTATCAGGGCAATGCACGTTAGATTTTATCAGATTATGGGGCCTTCACAACAATTGGAGCCACACAAGGTGAATTGGTAGGTAGTGAAACTTGGAAAGGAAGAGGAGTGAAAGAAATGGTGTGATAGGTGGCCGGAGAATATTACAGTTGAATGAAAAGAACCCTTGCTGAGGGGGTCATTATTTTCTTCTCTGTGTCCTCTTTGTCTATTTTAGGATTGGATAGCATATAACTTAAATTCTGTGGCCCATGGCCGCCAAATATAGGAAGAATTGTATAGCAGTGGATTTAAATTTGAAGGCAACGCATTTTGTAATTGTCAGTACATATATATTCGATCATTAAGAGGGGCTAGCTTATCTCTTAATTAACACTCAACGTCCTAGTTCTAGATACTTTTTGAAGTCAATTTCGTTTACATAACAGTAAAATTATAGCTAATGAGGCGACTATTGAACAAGTAGATTTCTTATCAACTGCATTTGTAAAGTAAAATTTACATGTATAATTATTCCATTGGTCAACATCACAAACGGAGACAACAGAAGAATTTTGGTTTGTGGAGGCAAAACCTATAAATATACCAAGTCAACAGGGTTGTTTCATCTTGATGTCTAGATTAAAATATCATGCAATGAACAGAATGATAAACATAATCTTATTTGGTGCTCTAGGAGTATGCAATAATTTTTCCATTTGGTTTGCCTTTTGTTAATATATCATCATAACTTGTGTTTGATTCTTATGTTCTCTCATTCATAAATGATATATAAATACTTATAATTATATACCAAAAAATATAAAAATTTGGTTTGCACAATAAAAATATATATACCGAAAAATGTTTATAAACACGTTATCGGACCAAAGAAAGTACATTGCTTTACATACTGTTATTAAAAGTATAGATTATAATTGTTTTCTATTTCAAAAGTTTTATATACTTTTATCAACCACAAAGTTCTAGTAACCCAATAACGTCAAAGGGAAATCAACAAAATCAGTAGTGCAATAATACAGACTACATATAGTATTACTATAAAATCTTGAAAGCTTGTGCGGGACAGTCAGTACCCCACTTTCTTGAACTTATATAAGTCCCTCCCTGCCCTGTCCATAACTACTTACTAAATCAAATCATCATAATATCCTTTTCAAATTCTAATAAATCTTGCTCATTCATGCTTAAGTTCATATCAGCTCTACTATCCTCATGATGTGTAGTGATGTGCGTCCTTTGCATTTAATTGTATTAACCATGTGAATAAATTCACTCCAACGAACAGCAACAACCTGTATAGTGTCCAGTAGCATTTAAAAGTAAAAAATGTAAAATAAAATTGGGTCCATAAGCAAGCTACTTAGAAGTAGAGCAAATAATTTACTTAAAACGTGGGAGTAATTAATATTCAGCCATTACTTATTACATCGACTATCTTATGATCTGTGTACGTAAAGCCCATTAACCCATTTACCCTTTTACTGGTCACAAATTCTCCTCTTCTTTTTTTTAGATGAATAAATATTTCTTCTTTATATCTTTATCCTTTTTTTTTTTTAACATATTTCCCTTTTCTCTGTCGATGACCTCCACACTAGTGATTTTATGGAGTCTCTTTTGCTTCATTTTACATCTAGAATGTGTTGGGTTCATAAGACTTGTCTTGAGTCTTGACTTCTATCACTATTAATATTTGGTGATTGCCAGAACAAGTGTAAAGATGGGGTCTGATTGCTTTGTCCAAGAGCTTATAATTGGAGAAAATATATGACTTCAAAAGAAAATAGAATTAATTAGTAAAATAGAGTTAGCTGAAAAGCCCTGCAGACAACGGAAAGAAAATGAATTAGATAATCTCTTCGATTTGATTTAGTCCAACTTTTGAATGTCCAAGCTGTGGAGAACAGAACTAATATACAACATGTAGACCCAAAAAAAAATGAAGATATGTATAATGTGGAATAAAGATCAAGAATTAATGTGATGAAATTAAATTTGAAGATTAATTATACAATTGAAACTCAGGTATATTCATTCATTTATTAGTTCTTCCCTTGGGTATTTGAATTTTCTGAAGTTAAAACGTACTCCAGCTGCTGCCTAGGAAGTTAAGTCCGTGAATATTGAGGTATTATAGAGTATATGTATATATATGATAATTAAATAATTAATATCATGCATTTGGTTATTCATTGACTTCTCTATACATAAATTGATTTTAGAAAAACAAAATACAACATATATATACAAACTTTTGCAGCATAAGTGAATGTGGTAATCTCAGTTCTGCATAACTTGTCCTTGTCTGCTCTCTTCCTCATCATTTTCTAACATCTGATGAGGAGAAACATAAGGAAGATTCACTACATTGTCACCACTAACATAGACTACCCGGAAAATATCATATTTCAACTCAATAGAGAAGCGTTCAAGATAAGGCATCATCCATTTTCCGTGGCTGAGGATCCATGAGTAACAAAACTGTAGAGACTTCCACACATGAATGCATACTACAGTGGGTGTGCTTTGGCCTTTCAAGCAAAGGCCTGCAGATATGCCTTCTATTTTGTCAAAGCGGGACCTGAAAATTGCTAGTATTGCATAGCAGAGGTCATTAAGGTCATTAGTGGTAGTGACTCCTGAGTTAATGGAAATTATGTCACCAGTGCTGAACTTTACAGTTGATGAGCCATCTCTTGATTCTCCAGCATATGCATCTAGGAAGCTGTGTTCAATTAACAAAGCCATTCTTTTTACGTTGGTTAGCATTGATTTCTGTATAGGGAAAATTGGAAAAAAACAACAAAAGAGGATATTAAAAACTCTGATATGTCCATACCAAAAAAAAAAACTCTGATATGTCAGGGCATGTTGATCAACCAGTCAGATAGCACACAGATTCTAGATAATACATTCTGCACATCTTTTTGAATGTAAAATAATTCTTTGGCACACCAAAAAAAATTCAAGAACTTTCATTTATTTAATGTAAAATGATTAGTCATTTGATAATCAGAAATATTTTTTGAACACCCAACACTTCAGTCTCCAATCTACCAC
Source organism: Dalbergia oliveri (assembly GCA_030441495.1). Lineage (NCBI taxonomy): Eukaryota > Viridiplantae > Streptophyta > Magnoliopsida > Fabales > Fabaceae > Dalbergia > Dalbergia oliveri. The sequence goes on along the minus strand of JAMLFY010000002.1, from coordinate 44,435,294 downwards.
TTTTAAATTCTGTGTGGGTTCTCACTTGAAGCAAAAAGTTTTTCTTTTCTGCCCTTAAAATTTGGGTGGATGTCACTTTGGGTGGTCCAAATAACAACACTCAATTCTAGATTTTTTGTTAAAAACATAGATATCGGTGAGCCTTGGGCTTTTCTTGAATATGCACTAGAAAAGTGAACAGCAACACATAATGGTGTTAAAATTAACTATCTTCCGCAATCTTTGTTACTTCTCTGTCAATAAATTTTTTATCAAAGCACACACAGATATAATTGTGGTTTTCATACATGACTACAGTTTTTGTTCACATAAAGATTTCATTAGAATTTCATGCCCCTTTTTTTTTCATCTATATATATTTTGATTTAGTTGCAATCCTAGTGAAGTACTGTAAATTAAGTCTATTTCAGGTTACAAGAAACAAAATCAAGAATCCAATCCAAAAGTGAGGGATCAAACTTACAAGGTTTGCCGTCAACTTATCTTTTTCATCACTGGACCTTTTCTGCCATGCTCCACACCATATAATCTGATTACAGAACATAAATATTTAATTTAACACAGTGTGCAAAACTGAAAAGAAAACGTAGAAGCATCAGATGCTCCAAGGGAAATTATTAAAAAAAATGTAGCAGTAACACAGAGCAACATATGTATTGCGGAAAAGAGGAATTAACACTGACGCATTCAAAGGAGAACAGCCTATTCATTATTTTACCTGAACTGTACAACTACAAGATTTTCAGCTATACTATGACTCTTGAACTGAAGGAAAAGCAATAGTTGATACTATATGATCTATTCTTATGCAGTTTATTATATCAGAAAATCATAATTACTTGGGGTGCAATCTTACATGTAGTTAAGAATAGAGATAATTCAATTAGGAGAAATTAGTAAAGATAAATTGAGAGAATTGAAAATCAAAGAATGAAAAGAAAAACTTACCATATTGCCATGGATGCTCCTAAATATGGAGCTTTGTACACAACCTAGGTTCTCAGTGTTTAAGGAAAACTGTTTGAGTGCAATAACAAGATGGTCGACTATTACAACAGTTGGCTTGAAAACAAAGAAGCTTATGTCCAAATCTTTGTTGCTAAAAGCCACAGAGCATGTCATCATCCTCTTCTTTGTATTTTTTCGTAGCTTTCTCTCCTATTATGCACTATAAATACTATTTTTGTTTTATTTCTGGGTTAATAAGACCACAAATACTGTTTTGTATGTGAAGTTTATCAGATATGAGTCACACCAGGCACAATACACGCATCCTCAAAGCTTCCATCAAGACTAAGAAGGTTGCTTTCTAGAATTGTTCCGAATGTTGAATTTCTGTGTAGAGCAGGTCAATTGGCCATTTCGTTTTGCTTGGTCTTCTGTTGCTCATGGTAAACCAACAAAAAATTATAAAATGGAAGGTGCCTTGGAATTTGGAATAACTATTGTCACGTGTATTGACTCATTCAAGATTCTTTGCATTCTTTGTACCAAAAAATGCAAACAGATGTTTACCACTTAGAAATTTCTTTTAGATTGCTGTTTTTTCAATTAAAGTTTAAGTTTAATATACCAACTACTGGTTGGTCTTCAATAGGCTTCCTTAAACTACATTAAGGTTAAAATTTTGAAGTTGTGAATAGAGCATACTAGATTGGAAGAGTCATAGATAATAACCTGTAATATCCTAATCCAAATTAATTGAGGTGGACCAAATATCAAGTAATTTAACCAAAAAGAACAAAGTTTAAGTTTAATATATTGATGAAAAATATTGATTACTTATAAGTAAAATACATCGCATTGTCATGTCAATTATTTTTTTTCATATTTGTTAAATTATTTTTTAAGATATCATTTATTAAAATATTTTAATTATTTCAAACACATTGCAATATATAATTTATTGATTGTGTGTAACATTTTAAAGCATAAAAAAATTAAAATTAAATGTTCAATGTTTTTAATTTAAATTATTAAAAAATCATGTCAAGAATGCAATACGTTATGAAGGCTTGACCGATATTGTGGTTCAGAACTTGTTTCACTTAATCAAGATATATATCGAGTGTTGTGAATGAAAAAGCGTCGGAAGGACTTTACCTTTACGTACGACTTATTTAGTTTGAGATAGGTTAGTTAGAATTAAATAGACGTTGTACATTAGGCGTTTAGACACCGAAAAAAAAAGGCATACGATTAATAAATGAGTGAGTACCTGTGTGACAATTGATTAACTCATCCGATTGTATAACTACCATTTTTTTTCCAAAAAAAATTATTTAGTTTTGTTAATTTTATTTATCACCATTTAGTTTTAGACTTTAATTTTAGTGTACTAACAATATATTTTATATTATTATTCAATCAAATCATCTCATTTAAATCATTTTTCAAGTAATTGACATGAAGTCCAATTATTTTTATTGATATGATAACACATAATTAAATAATAACATAGAAATTAAGATCTTAGTTTTATTGATCAAACGTATACTTGTGACCCTTTCATGGTTTCATATAAACTTATCAATTAAATGGTGGTGGGTCAAAAATGCCGGATCGAACTTTGACAATACAATTTTACCGACAAAAAAACGTATTGGATGACCGAGCAAATGCGTAATGTTTTTATTTCAGGGGAAAGAGTGGGGTACACGACCCCTATAAAAAAATTAATATTATTATTATTATTATGCTTATAATATTATATGAAAGGAACACAGGTCAAAGAAACACCACAGGCATCATCAAGCAAAACGATTCTGAAGACCATTCTAAAAAAGTCTTACAAATTGCGTACATTTCCAACTTTCATGAATCATGAGTTGCTCATCAGAGTAGATAGCTACTAATGTACCAACCAAAAACAAAAAAGATAGCGACTAATCGCTTGCATGTGAAGCTTAGCTACTTAGGACTTCATCGGTTTGAATTTTCAATTTTTATCTTTAATTTTTTAATTTTTAAAATTTTATAAAAGAAATATTAAAAATAAAAAATAAAAAATAAATTTTATAATTTTTAATATTTCTTTATAAACTTAAAAAGCTAAAATTAAAAACTAAAATCAAACATACCTTTAACTTTCTACTCGCCTAGGCCTAGTTCAAATATGGTTATTTCAGGCTGTATAATGTAGTTTTAGAAAATGATATGGAAGGGAAGATGTGAAGGAATTGGCAGAAAATTTTGTTTCAAAATCTTGATGAATGAATGAAAACGCAAAGGATTGCAAGTGGAAAGGTTATTTATCATTCTTATAAATTTTAAAAATAATTATTTTAACTATAAAATTATAAATAAAGCGAACATTAACATGCCTCTTCACTTACAGTCTTATCGAGGATTAGAAAAGCAATTTATCTTGCAAGAATGTTAGATTCCTCGGCGGTGCGGTAGAAACAGAAGATAATGTCTCAAATTATTTCATTCATCTCCAATCTCCAATCTAATTAAGACGAACAGAATTTTTCTTTTTAAACAAAATATAAATGGAAAGAAAGACTCGTAATATTTTAGAATTAATGCATGTTTCCGATATTATTGAATATACTTGCTTATGACCCAATCCATCATCGGAAGAATTTAATACTTGAAACTCAACTCATAATAAAGCCTGAGTGGAACTTCAACTATGCAGAGTAACCCTGTGTTTTTTTTTTTGGGTCAGGCCAGAGTAACCCTGTTATGGATTATATTATTCTCACGCATTACCCTACAACAACATGAAAGCAATAGTTGTTCCTTGAAATACAGGTCTGACCACAGAAAAAGGATTGCCATTAGCTAGGGGAGGACAAAAGCCATTACATGCTTGTTTGACACAGTTAAATACATAATCTAATTCCAAGGATAGTTATGTATGACTAAAGGTGTGCTTGCTCAAGGATGTGGAAAATTTAGTATAAAAATAGGACTGTGGAACACATAATGCAAGTCATTTGTTCTTCACCTGGCATTTAAGCCAATCCAGGAGAGTATGAAAGCAAGCTGAAATATATTTTCCAAATCAAGCAACTAGTCTATCTGGGAATTGATTTTATTTATAAATGAATAACCCTTTTATTGGGGAGTGCGTGCTGAATATTTCAGCAATGTGATAATTTAGCAGGGACACCCTCCCAAGAAGGGTGCAATATCAAACACAAGCATGCCACTGATCACAGTGAATAAAACATAATGAATAACTCCTATAGTATCACCTTACTATAAGTTGATGGGGACTCTCAAACCATCATGAGCAAGCTGCACTGGAATTCCTTCCCTAAGCACAATTATAGAAGAAGCAACTCTATCAATTGCTAAAATCCAAAACATGCCATAGGGTCAAAGGTAAACATCGTCATGTTAATATGGGTGTTGGGTCGATTATTACCTAATGTATTTCAAACAATTTTATAATACTTCAAGAGATGGACAAGCAATGTACCTTTTGGACCACTCCATCAACAACTCATTGTCCTTATGGTGATCAAACTCGTGATTCATTCCAATAAGCAGGGCTTGCTTTGGGCATAACCTCTTCACAGTTTCAAGAGTCTGTAAATTTCAAATAATGAAAACTACACAAACTCAGCATCAGAGGGGTAGAAAGTCTAAACATCATTTTGTAATATGCAGAACTAACCTGAGGAAGACAAAGGTGAAATTTATTTGATCCAGACTGCGACAATGCCAAAAGGAATATAAAGAAGGAAAACAAGTTGGCCGAGAAAGTAAAGAGATAAGAAAACTAAAACATGGATTTGACAACATGTATCAGAAATGACAAGACTCCAGAATAATAAAATAAGGCGGAGCTTCAATTTTTTTGTGGCAATGTATATTATACAAATTCTGTAGAAGAATGTAATGCACATCTGCACATGAAATACAATGTGTATGCAATATATGCTGACAACAGTTGCAATTTGAACTGCTGACCTTCCACAGCGCATCCAATATCAGAAGATCCAACTGCCCAGCCCCGCTTTTTGAAATGACTGTAAAATGAAATATTAATTCAATGTTAGATGTCAAGAGGCAACTGCAGTGGAGGGTTTTCTAATAAACTTCTAATTATAAGAGCAACCCTACTAATGTTTTAACGAGGAAGACGAGGCTACAAAATCAAGATAAACAAGCAGCTCTACGGTTTTGTTTTGGCTGAGTAAATTGTGCTTACGAGTTGCTTCTTTTTGGTTATTCAGCTGGAAAAGTTTTAGAACTCATTACAAACTAATTGATCAAAACAGAGAGATAAATGATCTATATTATCACACTTATGGCTAAAAGAGGGTGAGTCTTGGCACAATGGTAAGGTTATTGCTTGTGACCTGGAAGTCACGGGTTCAAATCTTGAAAACATTCTCTTTGCAAAGCGGAGGTAAAACTGCGTATATCTATTTTCCCTATACCCTACCAAATGGGAGTCCGTGCATTGGGCCATCCTTTTATGGTCAGAAGAGATAGCACTGGCAAAGCAACATGTATATCCAAGCAAGAAGAAAGTAATTTGAAACGCACCATACTCTGTACTAGCTGGAATCCGTGAAACATCAGATATATAAGCCACCTTACTTTTCTCGCCAAAAAGAAAGCCCAAACAGATGTAATCCTCTCCATGCATTACCTACATCCAGAAATGAAGCACTCATTTCCTTAGAATTTAAAACGGTTATTGCATTCTTACCATTAATGACAAAATTTGCGATGATTAACTGGTAAAGGAGTCAATTTTAATCCTGATGCAAAAAATGGTTGATTACAGTCTTCAGCAATTTTGTTCCAGCAAAATTGAGCTACCCTTCGTATTTCTTGCCCTTCTTTGGGTTTTTTCTGAATCAAATAAGGAAACCTCTTTTCCAAGCTGTTGTTTGCAAATATGTAAGGCATGGAATCAACTACTGTAAAGCATAAGACATCAATAAAATCAAATTAAAGGGAATAATGCTGACATAACATTAACATATTGTATCCGTTGGCCAAGAGAAAAATAGCAGGGTACCTTTAATGTCTTGTCAGCTAAATCAGAAGATTGTAATTTTATCAAAAAAATAAATAAATGAAAAGGAAAGGCTACTAGAGGTAGTACCTATCCATTGAATGCTGAGTTAAGTATATGGGAGTGGGATCAACATCATTTGTGGGACTGAATGGCTGCACAGCACGTACATCATCCAATCCAAGGACTGCATCAGCATGCTCGTGAGTCAAAATAATCTGCAATTCAAGCAAGAATGAAATGATCTGTTCTCGCTTCCCAGAGAATATGAACTTCAAGCAGAGTCACACTTAAAAAAATGGTATCAGCATTAATTTTAGCATTTAGTTCTACATGCTTTCACTCTAAATTAGATTTCAATATAATAGAATGTTTGGTTTTATCTTTTAACTTTTGGAAAGCCCCAAACCTAGTTTGAGAAAAAGTTTGTCTAGTGTATCTTTTGCCCAAATCATAGTTGGAGGTTCCAAAAGCTAAACCAAACATGCTATGAACCATTGATTTGAGCACATATATAATGTTAGATTCTCATTGAACTTTGAAAATTAGAGAACCATCTATATGCCTCTATCCTTCAGCTTAAGCTTTTAGGAGAGATGATTTAATAATATGGTATTGGAGTCACCATAACTAAGAGGTTAAGGGTTCAATCTGTTATCACCCATTATTGAAAAAACAATTTAAGCTCAAATCCAAAAGAGTCATTGGTGTGATGGGACCTGTTAGATATAAAATTATTTATATGCCTCTATTTATCGTCTTAAGCTTTTGGAATAAATAGTTTAATAAGAAAATGAGTTCAAAAAAAGAAGATTAAATACTCAACTTATTCCTCATATTTATAGTGGGACAAATTAATTTCTCAAATTTGAAAAATCCAATATTAGTTCCTTAAATTTCACAAATAGAGACGTTAATCCCTCCATCAAATTGTTGTATGAACTTTAATGGAAATATTCATACATTCTGTTAACTGCATTCTATCAAAACGATTTTGTTTAAAGGAGGAGAGTTAAGTTAAAAATAACTATAAATAAGTTAACACATATATATACAAAACTAAGATATAATTTTACATAAATATTAAATTAAGAAGATATTTCAAATATGAAGGATTAGGTTTTAAAAGAAAGGAAGGAGAGAGGAAGGGATGGGATTGACTGACTGACCGAGTCGATTCTTGGGATGTGATGGAAAACAAACCATCTAAGGACGGTCTCCCTGAAAGTCTTGCCAGCATCAATCAGAATATACTTGTGATCGCCATCAATATCATCGTTTCGGCAATAATAATCGATTAGAAGGGAGGCATTGCACCTGCCGTGGAAAAGTAATCCATATCAGTTAGTTTCTTCATCAAATATCATAAAACATAGATTAATGATAATCATGACACGCATTCACATATATAATATATAAGAGCATAAGAGTAAGTAATAAGCAATGACGAAATTAATTAATGGGTGAGGGGGGAGGGAAGGAAATGAAAGAGTAATCGAGAAGGAGGGTAGGTAGGGAGCAAGTAGCGACGGACCTGTAGTTAGGGTTAAGGTGAGGAGGGAGGGAGAGAGATTGAATGCAAACAGGGCAGGAGGAGGGTCAGGAGGAGGGCGAGGGATGAGGCACCTTGGGTACGGAATGGAGCTGGAACACCCTGTCCCCATGAATATCAGTGCCGACGAGGACCCACTGCTACTTCCCATGCTGATGATGATCAGTGATCAGATCAAAGAAAATGGAATGGAATGAAGTTTAAAGAAGAAGAAAGAAAGATGACGCGTGTGGAAAAGAAACAGTAGTAGTAGTAGTAGGACTAGGAGGGAAGATTCCAAGGGCTGGCTGGATTCACCCTCTCCTCTTACATTTACTCACGTGCTGAGTTCCTGTTTCCAAATATCTTCATCAACTCTCTCATGAGTCATGAGTCATGAGCCATGAGTCATGTCCATTCCATCATCAAATTCTCAATTTTTTTCTTTCTAAAAAGCCGAAAAAGAAAAAGAGTATACTGTTAACTTTCGGTGAATTAGATTTTTAAGATTTCCGCCTGAGGTATTTAGAGTTTATTGAATTCTACACTTACCTGCTGGTAGTGATTTGTCAACCTAAATATTTATTAATGATAAAATTATAATTTTTTAATAAATATTTTATATATAAATTATTTAAAATATTTTTTTTATTATAAGTTATAATTATAAATTTTTTCCCCTTTGGTAAGAAAAGACATTCCTGTTAATTTATAAGTTAAATATTATTAAGATGTTGCAATTTTACTATTAATGTCCATTTCATATACTGAATGAAAAATCACCATATATTAAGAAAACTTAAAATCCAAGCCACCAAGAATGAGCTAATAATAAAATATTTGAGTAGTTTGTATAAGATTATAAATTTAACCTTAGCTCATAGTGGTCTATGTTCCAAAGAAAATTCGAGATCCTTTCATTTAGACCAAATTAAAACTATTATTGTGCCTTACTGTGATACTCTCGCTGGGCATGGAATTATTTACAGATAAATAGATATTTATATTATCTGGGCTATTAATAAATGAAGTTTCTTATTTTAACCACTTTTTAGTGTCTAAATTTTATATTTTTCAAAATACCAAGTGAAGAAAAGAGAATCAATGCTAATTCATGAGGCAGACCACCTAATAGTCATTTATAAAGCACATGACACTCCATGCCACAAGGAGAAAAAAAGACCATTCTACTTGCAGGATTAACCAATGAGCAGCATTAATTAATTATGAGGGGTAGTAGAAGGATGGATTGTTGGATAATTAAGTGCATCAAATCCCTGAATAGACAAGCAAGCTTGAGCATCCTGTAGGGCAGATACAGTTGAGTGTTGATCTCTTTCCGGTATGATATGAGAAGATGGAAATTAAATGGGGCCAGAAAGCATAGGTTTTGGTGATACCATGAGCACGCCAACTTTCATTTGTACCAACTTTGAACATAGGTGGGCATAATTTTTAAGAGATGAGCACTGTGCCTCCTACCCCAAATGTTTGGTTTGCCATTCACTGGCTACTTTAATTTGATTACTTTAGTTGCAATCATGCTTGTTGAAATTTCAACTACCACAAAAGAGGAAAGCAAAAAGACATGCAAGTGATGAACATGTGCAGGAATGGAAATTAAAGGTGGGTGGAAGACTAATGGTATGAGGGAAATGCAACCTTTGACTCGTTTTTTGCTTTTCTGCACCGAGGACATGTGCATGATAAAGGTTTTTTCCTTTTACTTTTTATATGCGAAGGCCATAAGAAACAGATTATTGTGTTTGCTTCAGGGGTAAACACCATCAATTATTTTTTGCTTTTTCTCAACCGTGAGACCACACGAAAAATAACATGAGGCAGAGTGGTTTTTACATTGTTTCATGCTTTCTATAAGCAGTAACCAACAGAAAAAGATAATTGAAAAGAAATCATTTTAACAGTAGTTCCTCGAGTTTTCATCAACACTGGTATAATCAACTCCACTATTAACTTCATGTTTAAAAAGTGCCAATTACACTATTCTCAACTTTGAGAAATCATATATAGGAAGTTTAAATGTGGTATATAAGATTTTTCTTTTTTTTTTTGGTCAAAACTATAACATCAATCCATGAGGTCAAAGTAATGAACATACTACTTAACTTGAACAGTATACTATTCTACGGTGAACCTTTTGATCAACTGAAATCATGTCATATATGAAACTACTTTACAAAATAAGGAATCTAAATTTCATTATATAGGGATCAAGTTACCGTATGATTATCAAGAATCTCACATAATAAAATAAAGCCTTTTGTTTTAATTTTATACTTTTTCTGACTGGGTGCTTTGAAAAAAATAAATAAATCAATTCCTATCCTACATGAGAAATATACTATCCCTTCTTATAAATCATGTTCTCCAACCACAGCAGATCAAAGGATCAATATACACAGTAGTATTTGCCAGTTATTGATCTTTGAAATGAAAAGTACGTACTTGAACTTGAGGCAACTTTTAAGATATTTTAACCAACAATATATCCAATATTCGCTGCCGACAGAGGATTTTCTTTTTCTTCGGCTTGCAATGATTTGTGCTTGTTTCTGGTACAGAACTAATAGTACTATATATGACCTTAGATATTATGCAGTTTTCCTCGTCATTGTGAATAAGGGTCCAAACATGTATATGGTACTCTCATATACAGGGGCGGATCTGGTTAATTAAAGAGGTGGGGAATATGCCCCACAACAATGTTAATTTTTCATTTAATAATTATATAGATATAGATATGTAAAATACCCCACAATTTTATTAAGTTTGACCCTATATTAATTTTAAATAAGATAAAATAATAAAATATAGTATAATCCGGTTTGCCCTTGTATTCATAGCAACAGCAGCTGCTGTGTTCCTTTGGAATTTTTTTTCACTCTCATAGCACTGACGTTGGGTTCCTAAATCCAGTTATATATTATGGCTAATTAAAAACCTACAAATATTCAAAAAAAATTTTCTGCAGGGTTGTAAATTTCGAAGAAGCTCGATTTGATGCTGAAAAAGCTAACAAATCCTGAAGAAACAATAACCGACAAAATTACAAAATGAAGAGCAGCACCTACTGCTAAATCTGATTAAAAAGGTCACACTACTTCAGAGGAGAATGTTGCTGGAAGTGACAGATCCACTGCACATCACTTTTATTTTGTATTCTTTATTATACGAGAAAAGATTTTTGAACCATAGCTGGACATCTATGAAAAAATAAATAAAATATGGAATTAGATGTTTAAAATCTCAAAAAGTTTTGAGTGAGTGTTTATGTGAATCATACAAATAAACATCCATATATATAGCTACTTCTACATTTAATTTATGTAAATATTTGGAAAGATTAAAAAAAAAAATGTGCATTGTACAATATCACCTAATAGCTTTGTATGATGAATGGCAAGCACTTGGGCCAGATTGACAAGATATATTCTACCAATAAACAACAGTCAAATAGTTCGAGTCAGAGAGAACTAATTGCATTGATATATGATTATCCCACACATCAACAAGTGTTTAATTAGACATGTTCTCCTTGCCTCCACACACATATGAAGTTAATTAATCAGTAGCTGACTGAATTGTGTTTTTTGGCCACCTCATTAACAATAACAATAATAGGTTAACCAAATTCTACTGTCCAATAGATTGGACAAATTTTCCTTCATATAATTAAAAACAGTTCTTTTATATAGCTAAACGCATGTTAAGCAATAAATAATGGGGGATCCAGCATCTTAACACCACAATCAAGTCTATCTCCTGCCCAACTGCAAATTAATATGCAGTAAAAAACAGCCAAACAGATACAGAAAGATAAAGAAAATTGTGAAAAAAAGGGTAAAAACCATATAATCATTCAGGCCACTTATCGGTATATATATATATATATATATATATATATATATATATATATATGATGATCTCACCTCAAAACTATTATTCCCTCTTATTAATAGTTATCTTAAAAATTGATATAAATTAATGTATTAAAAGTTAATGTATCTAATTGTGACTAGATATATTAATTTTTTAATGTATCAATTTGTATTGATTTTTCAAGATGATTATTAATAAGAAAGAAAGTATTAGATTATGATCTCTAATGTGAATACAAGTAGGGGAGGGGGAGCGAGGCTGATATCAAATCAATTGAAGGCATGCATTGTTCCCTTTGGAGGTGTCAAATATCCTTTCCCTGACCTCCCTTTTGTCAACCTTTTTCCTATTGCAGCCATACACGTAAATCCACAGTTTCTGACAATTTCAGCCACTTCCCCCTCAACACAACCAAAAGCAATAATTATCAGTGTGCTGTGTGTGACAACAATCTTAGGATACTTAGTCATCATGCTTGCTGCTTAATTCCCTTGAAAGAGTTTTATCCTCTTATTCTTTTTATCCCAAGTTGAAAATCATCATGCACACTCCCAGAAATCATGGCATGCCTAATTCGCGGCGCATGAAGACAAGCAAGAGAGAAACACAGAATCCCATGCCCCACCACAAAAAGAGAGTGCAAAAGCGTGGTGCAAAAGGAAGGAAAAGAAAACACTAACATTAATGATGATGTCTGTGGGGACTTCAATTCCAAGCATATGCACCCACTCTGACTATGCATTTCCCCCTTCAATTATCACTAACCGTCCACAGAAAGCAAAAACTATGCTAGCTAGCTAGGACATCATATCATGAATTCATGAATATGATGCTTACTTCATAATGCAGCAAAAATTAAAATAATTTGAATAAAATATCATTTTTTGTAACATATATAAATTATGAATAACATCAATTGAACTATAGTTGAAAAAGTGAGATTGAAACAAAAAGATCAGTGAAAGTCAATCAATGACTTTTTCACAATTTTTCTTAATTTATCACTTTCTATTATACTTTATTTCTTTTTTCCCCTCTTTCAACGCTCTATATATAAGCATAAGCTCCATATCACACACTAAAAAATAGTAAAGCATAAGCTCCATCACTTTGTCTCTTTTCCGGTGATTATTCCGGCGACCGCACCGGTGAACATTGCCGGAAAAAATGGACGAGTCATGCACAATTGGCACGGGGATAATGCGTGGCCTCCCTCGCCGGCGATCCGTGGAGGACCGGTGGCGGAGGCGGCCGTCCATCTTCTCCGGCTCCGAACCCGTGGACGCCGTCGCCACCGCCGACGAATTCGCCGACGTGTTCGGCGGGCCGCCGAGAACGCTCCTGGCGCACAAATTCTCGAGCTCAGGGTCGTTCTACGAGGAGATTTTCCGGCCCCCGGAGTTCGGTGCTCAGGCGGCGAGAGGTGGGCGGAACTTGCCGGTGTTCAGGATTCCGGCGAGGAACGAGGGGTTTTACAGCGACATATTCGGGTCGGACGACGAGCGGAGGTCGAGGGAGCGGTCGGGATCGCAGTCGAAGGGGAATTCGTCTTCGGCGCTGAGTTCGGAGGAGCTGAGCCCTCGCCGGCCGGTCATCGGAGATGACGTGGCACTCTCTTCTTTTGGTTCGAAGCTGAGGTACTACTACTTATGCTGCTTGTAACAGAAAAACAGGAAACGGTTAAAGAAACCAACTGGAAAAAGTGGAAATAAACTGAAATCTCAACTGATTTTTGGTCGTTCAACTGTTTTTTGCAAATTGACGTTTATGCCCTTTGTGAATTCTATTTCCTTGCTCGAGTCTTGATGGTCCTGTACAAGTGTGAAATTCAACAACTGAAGAACGGCTACTATTCTTGTTTTCTTTCTTTCAAAATATATATATTTATATACAGCTAGTTTATCTTGACGGCTATATATGTATATATTTTTCTTTTGTTTTTTGAGATGAAATGAAGAGATGGTAAGAATAGAATAATGTTACTTTATAGTAACGGTAGTGACATGTTAGGATTTTCCAAGTTTTTTTAATATGGTCAGAGGTTGGAGATGCTTGATAAAGTTGCATAGAATAAGAGGATTTAGAAGGTAGCTACTAGATACTTGACAAAGTTGGAGATCAGCGGTTGATATGGTACCATTCGGATATTGTACTTAAGTTGTCAAATATTCGTTAATAGATAACTTTAGAGTAAAAATTTCATTGAATATAAGCAGCAAGTGATGAATATTTGGTAACTTAGCTTAGATGATCAAACTTTATGAGGGTATTCTTTTGCAACATTTAAATGGCTTCTGAGGGTTCTTAGTGATTGTCACAGGCCAATCAGTGTCAAATGGAGATGGAATTCATCCTCTATGATGCCTGAGGAACACCCAAATAAACAAGGGGTGCCACTTTTTTCATGCAATAGTCAGTCATTTGAATTTCAATGTAAGGATAACGAATACAAGGACAACTTCAAAAGCTCCAATTTAGGATTCTCTAGAAGAGTCACATCCCCAGAAACCATCAGTCTTGAATCCAATTCATATCAAAGCATCAAAGGATTCACTGATGACTGGGAGCTCAATTCCCCAATTTCTGTTGTATCTTCTCTTTGTCAAGAACCTGAAGCTAAATCTTCGGTTCATGATCGCATGTTTCAAGAACAAATTATAGAACATTATAATAATGACAATGATGATGATGATGATGATGATGATGAAGTTATGAGCTCCTATGTCATCAACGTCAACTCCAATCTCAGAAGGGAAGATTGTGAGGCATCAGCCATAGATGAAGCAATTGCATGGGCCAAAGAGAAGTTTCAATCAAGGAGCTCTGATGAAGGACCAAGCTTGAGAAATGATAGCAATGACCAAACTGCTGAAACAGAAGGTGAATGTCTTAACTAACCATCTGAGAAGTCTCATAGTCTCGTACAAAGTTAAACTCATTTGGATCCTGAAACAGACTAAAGCAGACATTTCATATTTGTATCTGATCATATAATGCAGGAAGCCCAGACAAAAGTGAAGGCCATGATGATGGAATTGGAATAGTTCAACCTCATAAGGTAATATTTCATATTTTGGTAGGCGTAAATAAGCATCCGCATCATATTAGTAATGCCAAACTTAACCAGATTTTTTCATGAAAATAAATGCTTTGAAAATCTTTTTTAAATGGTGTAAATTTTAACCATTCCAATCACACTGCCAGAACTTCTAGATTAGTCTACATGGAAAGGTCTGAAGATTGATGACACTATACATTATGACTAGATCATGTCACTTGATTAAAGAGTAAACATGCACCTTGGTCCTTGTGTGTGTGTGTGTGTGATTAGAAATGAATAAAAATTGAATAGGGGAATAGGATGCAATATGCATTCTATCCAAATTAAAATTAACATGCTTTGTTTTCTGAATAAGTTAAATTTCCATGCTATACCTTGCAAATACAATGGTCAATATCAGGACACTCTTTGATCTCCATTTCTTTTCAGTGAGAATAAATATATTTAGATTGATAATTGTGCTTTTTGTACAGAAGCCAGAGACAGACACAGAGAAGTTGGACAGAGATATAAGATTGTGGTCATCTGGCAAAGAAACTGACATCAGGCTACTCCTTTCAACGCTGCATCTTGTAAGATTTTATTTGATTTTTTTCTTATTTCTTGTCACTGACAATCAATTCATGAAACCTTCTGGTGTTTTATACCCTTTTGGCATGGGCCGGGAACAGGACTATTGACCTGAGAGTATGTTTTCATTGCCAGATTCTATGGCATGAGAGTGGCTGGTATGCTATTCCTCTCATGAATCTAATAGAAAGCTCACAGGTGAAGAAAGCTTATCAGAAAGCAAGGTTATGTCTGCATCCAGACAAACTTCAGCAAAGAGGAGCCACACTCTTACAGAAGTACATAGCAGAGAAGGCTTTTTCCATTCTTCAGGTATGTTAAATATATACCACACATAGATAAGTTCTTCTGCCATTATGTTTCATTGAGGCAATAAGGTATGGAATGATGAGGATCAGTGCTGAAATTAACATCTTCTATTTTGGAACAGGATGCATGGGCAGCATTCATTTCTCAAGATGTTTCCTTTTAAGCACCAGATGATTCGAACTCTTTATCACTCAGTTTTGGCTTTAGAAGTCCTGGACAAACACCGAGCTAGGCATTTGAAATGACGGAAGATTTTGTTGACATGCAGCAGATACATGTGAAGCACATGAAGTTTGAAAAACATCTGCTCCTTTGTACAAATAGTTGACTGTAGACTACTGTTTTATTTATGCGTGTATAAGTTGCTTGATCCTTTTTAGGTATTGTATTATTTCTGATGTAGTTAACAGGAAGTTATTTGATTGGTTTTAGTATTTTATTTGTATATGATGACATGGAAGCAAGAATTAGTTTTCCTTTTTACTGTTGCCAGAGTAAGAAATAAAGTTGTGTTTTGTGCCATTTACATTACTAAGTTATATATCATTGTTTTCTACTTTTAATATATTATTAATGTAATAACTCGCAAATTAAAGTGATCTACAGCACAATTTTTCACAACGAGGGTGGATTGTAGAATTCATTTTACTCAAAGAAGGAAGGAGATAATGGATTGAATAGATTCGATTGTTGGTGTACTGAGGGCAGGGTTCTGGGACAGTGCTTTACCTGCATCGACACCGATTATCTCAAGGCAGAGGATTTTCTCTTTGAATTGAGGGACAGTCTTGCATGGGTTTGTGAATAAGGTGGGTGGCTTTGAAGCGGGCTACCCAGATGGGCGTCTTGTTGCTGGTAATTAGGAGGCGATGGTCTGTGGGAAGTGAAAGGTTTAAAGCTACGGCTACAGCACCTGACGTGGTGGACAGACAATGAGAGACAGCAAGGATTGTCCTATAAAAATATTTCGAAACCCAAGTGTCATGCCATTGTCGGATGACACGTGGAAATTTGTTCAAAACTTGATTGGCTGAAACTGAATTCCCTAGCATCGTTATGTTGATGGAAGCGTTATAGCAAATTCCAGTTTTTATTTTTTTAATAAAAATTATGTTTTAATTCATCAAAAAATTAGTAATGTATGGATATCCACACACACGATTGTGAAACAGTGTCAATTATTAGATTAGATAATTATGGATGGCTATGGCAAAATGGGGTAACAAAATTTATAGTGCAAAATGTACACATTATAAAAGGGTAAATCAGTAAGAAAGCTCCCATAATTATTTTTTCCCTAATTAATACACTTATCACGCACAAGTTAATACACATTACAAAAACTAAAAGGGTAAAACTATCATAAAAGCAAAGACATCTTCAGTATTTACAGTTCAATGCTCTAACTACAGGTCTTGAAACAAATAGTTGTCTGCTAAAAACTTCAGTCTTCTACATAAGTAATTGGCCATACAGATTAAAGCACGAGATCTGTAAGTTCTGCTGAACAATCGGTTTCCCTTATAGCATTATTTGCATGTAAACTGCAAAGAGAACAGAAAAGCAGATATTCTGCTACAACCTCAGCTCCAACCAGAGACATTGAAATATGCCTAGAATAACATTAGTAGCCTTTTCATCCTACAGAAAGTTTGGGCACCGAAATAGTTAGGGAAAGCATAGGAGTATTCAGCCGAAAAAGTAAAGGTGTGCGTGTGTGTGTTTTCGAAGATTATTTTGACATAAGAGTGATTTTTTTTCAAACTAAAAAATCACTTTTGATAGAAGCTATTCATATCTGTTTCTACTCAAATTAAAAACAACTTATAATCTTAAACAAACACCCTAAACACTTTTGCTTATCAGATTTTAAAATTGAGAAATTACCCACTTACAAGCAAATGGAAATAACCAGTAAACCAATCTCAGAGTTGACCATGACTTCTGCTCATAGAGTGGTTCCGACGGAGCTTTTGGCCAGGTGGTTGCTGATCATCATCCTGGAAGAGATTCAAGTGCGTAAACATGACATTACAGAAACAAGTACAAGAGCCTCAATGTTTAACTGACCAAGAGTTTGATCATTGCCATTCTCATTCTCCACAATTAATGACTGCTATATAGTAAACCCTTTTGGATTCTCATATATGTATTGTAATCTGCAAGGGCTAAGTCCTTTTCTATCCAACAAAAATACTATTATTTGGAAATAGGTTTCCTCAATCAAATATAGTCATGTATAAAATAACTAAATATAGATGATGGAAATTTCTGTTAAACTTTACTAAATCAGTCTGTTGTTAACATAAATCAATGGCTCCTAGGGACTAGGGAGACTGAGAGGGATGGTATGAAGGAAAAGTTCTATCTATGCATATTTAAAGAGGAAAGGGAGAAAATTTCCTTTGTTTGGGACTTGGGAGGAAGAACTTGAGTTGAACAGGAAGAAGAGTTATACATTAAAGGTCCGAGATTCGCTAGTTTTTTTTTACCTTGTTTTCACTGCATCATGGAGAGGAATACATTCTACCCTCCAGAATGTGAATGAGGGTGAATGACTCACTATATTACTCCTCCCAAAAAGGGAAAAAAAAATTAAAAAAAAAAAAATCAAGTCTTTGAGATGGTGTTGTTGAATATCGGCCATGGCGTGGCGGAATTTAAGGGCGCTTCCATGTGAAAGTGAATGACGTGGCAGAATGGCGCTGCGGGCGTGGCGGCCACAATTTCGGTGGCATCATGGCGAAAATAGTGGCCATGGCGGAAAATGCTAAAAAACCCTTTTTTTAATGCAGAGGGTATTTTAGGGATTTTGGGTTTCAATAATGAAACCCTAACAGTCTTGCAGCCCTCTCTCTTTCTCTCAAGGTATGTTTGTGAATTTTGGTTTTTGAGAGGAAGTGAGGGGAGGGGAGGACTTGTTACATTAAGTCTTTCCTTCCTCTCTAAAATCCAAACTCACAGACATACCCTCAGTCTCACAGTCACAAACCCCCCTCCCCTCCTCTCTCTCTCTCTCTCTCTCTCATCTATGTTCTAATTTGGTGACACCACTACCAGCGACTGCAGCTCACCACGCTAGTGGCGGCAGCTTACCTACCAGCGGTGGCGGCTCACCACCTCAGCAGTAGCGACCAGCACCGAGCGAGGTCCTTCTTCTTCTCTGTTCTGTATTCTTCTTGTTCGTACCTTTTGAGTTCTTGTCCAGCCTCTTCTATTCTGTTTTAGGTTGAAATAGCAAGTGATCCTGCACAAAGCTCTTTTCTTACCTTATGATGATTACTTTGGGGAAGATGATGAGGACTAGTCCCTAGATTAGTTGATCTTAGTTTACGTTTGTTTGTCTTGAACTCTATGTCTGTCTTGAATTCTTAATTTGTATTTTGTTTTGACATTATGTCTTTGTGGCTTTGATCATGGATTGCTATGTTTTTTAGTCCTTGTTTGTGACGTTGATTGTGTATTTGTGGCTTTGATTATGTCTTTGAAGCTTTGATTATGGATTATGTCTTTGAATTTTAATATATATATAGTCCGCCATAACCCGCAACACCATCCGCCATAATTTTATGGCGGTTTTTTGGCTCACTGCCATAAACTGCCATCTTGCTTTGAGATGTCTTGTCCCTTTTTCTTTTTGGATTAAAGATGTCTTGTCCATTTACTTCCCCTTAATTCCTTAAGATGCTGTATAATTCCTTTACCCTTCCAATAAACAACAAAGGAGTTGAATAGTACAATTTCAACCTTGAAAGTAAATGCAATCACTGGAACAATCACAAATGCAGGACAGGAAATAAAAGGAAGAGTGAGAATGTAAGGAAAGTAAGTAGAAAAATGATATGGATGTGTTTTGTTTTGGAGAGAGGGTGAGGAGAAAACCAATTATAAATAAATAAAAGCAAGAAAAAACAAAGTCGGGCCCACACAATAGTTTACTGGGACTTGAGCTTTTTAAATCTAGCTGACCCTCGAGACACAGTGAAATCACATTTAACAATGAATGGGCCTCTGGATGAGTGACAAAGAATGAATAGCAATTCTTTTCTTCCACAAAAATAAATCAGAACATACTTTTGCTAGCCTTCAAATGTATTTTGATTGCGAACTGCAAAGCAGATGTTACGGTATCTGTTATATCATATTCATATCTTCTGCTAATGTCTCAGGTATTTTATGACATGAAGTACATAAAATCCCATAGTTGAATACAGATACTGAGCCTATTTCAGATAATTACCACTCCCTCATGCCACTCAAAAACCATAGATAAGAACAGAATGAAAATTGAAGGGGAAAAAAATGATGTTACTGGATTTTTGTCCATTGCCATGTATTGGCAATAAAAACTAACATGGCAGTTGAAAGAGATAGAAGACATATTTTGGGTTTTTTATAGAAGAATTTTGAAAAAAGTAAAACCAACTACAAAGGTAATCTACAGAAAACTTCGAATTCACTAATTCTTTGAATATTTAGGAACAGATAATGCACGTCATCACTATGATAAAAACACTCAAAACAAATTGGAAGATGTTATTGAGTCTTATACGTCTGGCTTTGTTCCTCTTTAAACATGACAGCCTTGTAAGAGATAGTCATAAAAAAATCTAGTTCTAGTTCTAGTTCCTAAGTTACAATAGTATTCCTAAATTCTTATCACTAAGATACCACCAAAGTCATAAACACAATACTCAGTATAGAAACTATAAATTTCAGAAAAATTATAAGCCATCAGCACATCTAGAATATGTATTCTCAGCACTGCAATGTTAAACTTTGTAAAGCATTCTTCAATCCCATTAAGGTTTCAACTTTCAAACAATCATCTGCTGCCCCAGGGAAAGAAAACAAAATGAAAATGCATTATAATGATTGATAATCATTAGGCTACATTAATATGCAATAATAACAGCCTACGCAGCCTAAATGATTTGCTATCTAGAACTTAGCTTTCACACTTTAATAGGCTTTCAAAATGATAGATATCTTTAGGACATCAGAATGCTGGACAAAATGAGAGAAATATATTTATTGTTTTTATGGTTAAAAAATCCCAGTTTGTCACCCAAAAAGCAATCTAATAAGATTGAAGGCCCACATCATAATAAACAAATTGGACTTAACAAAAAGAAATGACGTATTAGTCTGCTTAACCCATATCAATGAAGAAGCAGTTTGAACAAGAAAAAACAAACTTAGAATTGAATACAATGAGACAATTCATACCATTCTATTCATAACTAAAATTTTAGTGATCAATTAAACAAAATAACAATTAGGAGAGATAAAAATGGAGAAATCAATTGCCAAGTAAGACAGACAAACCTTGTACAGAGATGCAGCAGACTCAGACTGTACTGTTGGAATTCCATTGTGCTCCAGTGATTGCAAAGCATCCAAAGCATCTAAAGTCAGCTGCCAACCGCATAGTGGAATTGCATCACTGCTAGTGCTTGGAACAGAATTAGTACAGCCAGCAGCAGCAACATTGCCATTCACCCAGGGGCAATATTGGTTGTGATAAGCTATAGGATCAAACTCAACAGCTTCTTCATAATTACTCTCTCCTTTTGGAGGCCCTAGATAATTTAACAATGTTAGTGGTCTTGCCCCTAAAATATGTAACAACTAATTGTTGAATTGCAACAAGACCTTGAAGTGAATGACAATAATCCATTTTCAATATGGTGTTTGATCAAACCCTGCTAATCGCTGAAGACCATGTTAGCATACATAAGGGCACATAACGTGGGGAACAGAGGAGGAGGAGGATAATCCCAAACCCCCACCCATCAAGAGCTGAACTGAGTCCCTAGCAATTATTAAAAAGATGCACTGGAACCAATCGAATAAAGGACAGAAGTCCAGCTATACAAACTCAAGGAATCCACATTCCAGAAAAAAGTGAAATAAAAGTCAAAGAAAGTACTATTTCTATCCAGTTTTAAGTTCCACATTAATGAGTCCACACCATATTGCACACAACTCCTTTCTTTTGGTCAAAACATAGCCCAACTCCAATCCAGCTCATACGTAGCAATGGGCATAAATGATCTAGGGGTTGTTTGGAATTGTTTTTGTTTTTTGTGTTTTTAAAACTGTTTTGGGTAGTAATTAATGAAACCAACTAATTACAAATGTGTCACCACATTCTTGCTTTAAAAAACAGAATTCCAAAAACATTTTTTAGCTATTTTCTAATTTTTGCTTTTAAAACACAAAATCTGTTTTTTTGTTTTTAAAATCAATCTGAAAAGAATAACTAACCAAACAAGTTTTTTTTCATTTTTTGTTTTTAAAAACTGAAAATTATTCTGTAAAACACTTTTCAAATAGGCCCTTAGTGAGCAGGAATAAATAGTCATGAGGCAGAGTATAACCAACTTTGTCTACTACACTTGTTTATAATGAATTTTCCCGTATCAAATTTCTTCAACTTTCCAATCCATTTTAACCATTATATATAATTATATTTGACAATACAAAGGAAAAAAATGTTCCCTTTTTTTGGGTTGAAACAAGGGTCTAGAAAGAGGAGGAAAAGAAAATAGAAATATACAAATGAATAATACGAAACTGGGTTGAAAATGCGTTTAAAATAAAAAGCATTAAGTCATTAACATCTACTTGTTGCATTAATTTGGTCAAATACTAGTTCAGTACTACTAGTATAAGACCAAGACTCCTAACCCTAATTATATAAGACGAAAAGGAAACATAATAATTAGGAAACAAATCCTAAGATTTCTTCCTCAATTACAGGACAAATTGATTCTACAATATGTTTTAAAAGATCTTATAAGATTCTATAGACACTCTTAGATACACAGAAGATACTCTAACACATTCTAAAAGGAAGAAAGAAAGAACAAGATTTTTCTTATTAAGTCTTTAATCAAGGTGGAATTTCTTTAAACCAAATTCCAAACATAAACCCCCAATTCTTTTTTATCATTATTTGTCAATGACATTTGAAAAT
Source organism: Dalbergia oliveri (assembly GCA_030441495.1). Classification (NCBI taxonomy): domain Eukaryota; kingdom Viridiplantae; phylum Streptophyta; class Magnoliopsida; order Fabales; family Fabaceae; genus Dalbergia; species Dalbergia oliveri. The sequence goes on along the minus strand of JAMLFY010000002.1, from coordinate 44,412,955 downwards.
TCGAAAAAGAGCTTATGTTTTATCCTTTCCACACAACCAACCAACATGTAATCCCCTTGCCAATTTCCTACAATTGATGAGAAAAAATTTATAACCACCAATGTCAAAAATCAAGGCCCCCATTTTACCTCCCAAGAAACATTGAAAGTGGAAAACAACAAAAGGAAGAGATCAGAAGGACAGAAAGTATAGGTTTCATAATACCATTCCGAGGTTTGAAAGTTTTAAATGCTTTGGTTGGGCGTAGTGGAAAAACAGTATATGCATGAAGAGCCTCGTGTGCAATGAAAGGAAAAATTAGTAAAAGCCTTAAAAAGGTCACAAAAGCTGTAATTATAAATGGGAAGCTGAAGTTAGTGTTAATGAAATTGTCAAGACTGTATGTACTTTAAGGTTGCTCTTCATTTACTAGAGCCTTTCTCAGAAACTTTTAAGTTCCCTTAACAATCCATACCACTTCTTTCGTAAACTCGTCTTTGATATTCATCAGTACATTCGACCTTCTCAAGTACTATCAGGCATGGTAACAAGTAAAAAAGAGTCAAGAACACTGAAACACAGAGCTTACCTATCCCATTTGCTATAGCAAAATCTGGTTCAAGGAGAGCACAGTTATTGGTGAATGATGATTTACCATCCTTCATGATCTCTTCCATAGTATTTGCACAACCAGAATATATATTAGCATTGCAAGAATGAGATGGATGATTACTGTCAGCAGGTGGAAGATTGCAGTTTTGACTAATTTTTTCACGACTTTCAACAGATTCTGCCTTTGTAGAACAACCAATTTTTGACCCACTGTCTGCCCTTCCTGCAGAGTGTGACATCATCTCTTGGCTATCACCAATAGGACCTTCCCTGTTCATATCATCAGGGACAATCTCATCCATTAGACCTGGGTCAGGAACAGATTCACCAGTTTGTCCCTGATTTTCAGCATCTTCTCCTCTGTGCTCCATTTCACCAACAACACTATCAGCTCTGTGTACAGATATATCTGCACCATGGATTTCAGCTTCATGACTAGCACACATTCCAACACTTCCTCCACTAATTCCAAAACTAATTCCATCTCTGGCTGGAGCAGTCACGGTTTCTGCATTGAAAACTTCTTCCCCATAGTTTGTACTACTGACACCCACTTCACCAGGGACAGCTTCAGTAGCTGTTTGAAAACAAGTGCTTTGCTGAGCTTGATTGCTGTTATTCAGTTCAGATGTTTCATTCATGTCCACATTGCCGTAGGTGCTAGAGGAGGGGAAGTGAACATCATCAAAGTCTCCAGGATAGTTCTCAACACTTTCCATAGAATCATCATTTATACTATGACATACTGTATCCATTGCAATGACAGATGATGCATGGGTTGACTCCCTAGCTGATTGGATTCCTATTAGGCGATCAGCACCTTGATGGAATGAAGAAACTCGATTGCTAGCACCATAAGCCTCAAAACAATGGCTAGGACCAGCACCAGATGAGTCTCTCTGATGAGGTGAACAATAAGTGTCAAAAATATCAGAGTCACGAGCACGTTTAGAGGGACCAGCTGAATACTGCCCACCATCCGTGACTTCATCACCATCACGATCAATGACAGTTCCCTCAGCACTATCAGCCTGCTGCTGCAACCTAAGAACTGGCCTGTCATCTGAGCTTCCTCCTTTCTCAAGATTTCTCTTACGAGAGCTTGGCCCTCGTGATTCATATGAAGCTGCACGATCACCAATCTCACTCCCTGAAGGCTGGCCAATCATTAAATCCCTTCCCATATCTTCATCATGAGTATTTTCAGATGTTGCTGTCCTTCCCAAAGGAGTAAAAGGAAAACCCCCAGCCATCGTAAGATTCAAATCTAAATCTGTGTTTGCCAACAGTTTATCATCATTTGTTGTTGCAACTTCATCCCGGTCTTCAGCCTGATCTTTCCCTGTATCATCAGCTGCAACCCAACCACTTATTCCACTAGCTGCACTCACTCCACGAGTCAATCCTATCTTTTTGCTATCAGGAATATCTATGCTGTTGGGTGCAAAACGAGCAGGACGAGGAACAGTCAAGAAATCTGCAATTCTAACTGTAGCACCACATAAGCTACAATCAAGCAAAGGTGACCTACAGTCAAGTCTAGACTCCTTAAGAGACGCCTTTCCCTTCCTGGCATCCCTTTTAGCAGAAGCAGAAACTGCTTTTGGCCCTGCATCTTGAGTAAGATGGAGTTGACCCTTGCTTAGCCCAAAAGAATATCCATTTCTTTCAGATTGAGCAGAGTGTTCTTCACAATCTTGGACGTTTAAAAGCCAACGTGGTTCCCAACCACAAAGGCTTATAAGCTTCTGAGCCTGCCAAAGGGAAGGTACATCAATTAGGTAAGCATAATAGCTTATAGAAGAGTGGTAAACTAAGGATCAATCTAACAGCTACTGATAGACAAAAATATAAATGTCTTACACGAGAAAATAAGGAGTATGCCTCTTCTTGAGAGCTTTCAAGCTCTGATATAATCTCCTGTTTAAAGTCTACTTCTCCTGACATAAAATTCTGAGATTGGGACAGAAAACGTTCAATCTGTGGGCCTCGTGTAACACAAATAAACTCAATTGCAGAGATTGCTACCACAGGAAGATAGGGAAACTGTAGGAGTCCATCACTTCTATCCTTGTAGCCACCAATTAATGCAGATTGAGAGGTTGGAGGGCATTGCACTAGGCTTCCTGGACAGCTGTTTCCTCTCCAAGGGCAATTAACTTTATGCCCTGAATCCAGCTGTGCGGCAAAGGATTTGCTGGCATTTTGAGCTTTGGCCATTACAATAAGAAAATAAGTTAAAAACAGATGATGAATACAACTAGCAGAAACAGAGAAGTTCCATTAGCATAGTTATCAGATAAAGTTTGCTTGACATATAAGTCAAAAAATAAAAACATAACTGCCAAACCAGTAACCATTTTGGGATAAAATATATAACAATATCTCAAGTGATTTGAACTGAACAAGAGTTGCAAGTTTAGAGTAATAACTTGCATATTTATAGCTTCTCCTTTTATTTTTAATTTATAGAAAGTCTTGTTATAGATGCTATAGGAACCATGGAAAAAGGGCCAAAACTATTCCTACACTCATTTGCTAACTGCAATCATAATTACTACTATAAGTGTCAATCATCCCAAAATTAACCATCTCATATTGATGAGGCAATTCCCACAGCCACATAGATTTACACATTTTATACTCAATTTTCAATAAATAGAACTTACCAAATTTTATAACTTTTTTAATTGAAAAGAAAACATGAATCAGGACAGGGGAAAAACAAATGGGGTCCGGGGGAATAACAAAATCCTGCAAAACATGAAAACAGAACAAACCATATACAACAAGGAACAATGGGGAAAAAAAAAGCTAAAGAATGTAAAAGTAAAGCCCAGTCTCTTTGCGCATCAGAAATAGAAACTCCCTCAAAACAGCCATGAGCTGAACATCCAAGAGAAGTGAAAAACATCATCCTGTCCCACAAAAAATTTCAAATGTACTGACCATCAAATATTCAATCACATTTTATAGGAAGCAAATTTTACCACACTTAGATATACATGATTTTTGAAAAATGGAACCTCATATAGGCAACAGTGCTGCTTCTATTGTTCTGCTTATGCACTAAGGTAGGAATGAGTATATTAAGTTTGAGTGATTTTGAGTGATTCACAAGTTAAAAAACAGTAATTCTACAAAAATAAAGCCTTCAATTGCAATGCTACAAAGTCTGACTTATAATTTTCTCTGAACTCCTCTCTTCTTCATGATGACTTCTACATCTGCACTATCTATAGGATACCTTAATGGCTTAATCAAATGCAATAGCTATTCCTATAACTTCTACCCTTGTTATTTCAAAATGGCTCATTTTAGGGAAAGAATAAAGTTTGGAAGCAGGATGAAATAGCTGAAAGTACTTAGATTGCAAACTTGCAATCACCAACCTTCAGCTGATGTCCAAGATGAAGATGGTGTAAAATTCAGGCATGCACCACATGACTCACACGCAATTTTGTCTACACCAATATTCATCCAACCTTTCTGAGCACAAGCCAATGAACTGATGATCTGGAAGAAATTAAAGAGGACATGAGATGCCTCGAGATTGCCTCATATCTACTTAGAACATTTGTAGTGGCAAATGTAACATATTATCTGCTTTATATTACAGGCTGGAAGAAAAAGAAACAAGAAGACACAAACTATCACAGTGCTAATCATTACTAGTTTAAGAGAAACATCATGCACTGTAGACATCATACATACAAATAACATTTTGTCCTCTAGGCCTAGGGGCATCATTCTGAAGACACAAGCAGCATCAGTGACTCTTTAACATACTAACCGCAAGCGGAAAAGGAGGAACATGCACATTTTTTATATAAAATTGTGACTACAATACATTTATGGAAAACCCCGGCCAGTTCAAACCTGAGGCTTTCCAAGCCAATTTGAATGAACGAACGTAGCTAATCGCCTCAATAAATCTCCCCTTTCCCAGGGTCTGCACGAAGACCTCGATGAACCAGAACCACCAGCAGCACTTGTGCTGAGGGAAGTCCATGGCGGCTGCGACCCGACACACGAGAGAAGCCGCTTTAGAGCCTTGTCCGTGGCTTGACCCATCAATGCTGCCAACATTCATTGGAACGGCTGGGGAAGATGCCCCAGCAGAACTGATAAAAATAATGCACCATTTGAAATAGTTAGTTAAATGCACCAATTGAATGCTGAACACAAGCACAATTATGAATAATAATCTGAACAAAAAGAAAAAGATCCACAAAATTTTCCACTCTTCAACTTCCAATGGCAAGTTTCAGGGCCAATGAAACAATTAGAAAGCACATGCAACGGAAAAGCAAAGAAACTGAGTTGTCAGGTAAGTGATGCACAAAATCCACTAGAGCAGAAACAGCACTGACACCTATTTTCAACTAGATCCAGTTCTAAAAGCAACCGCAACAACAATCTTCTTCACTCTTTCCAAACACACTTAAACATCCAATTGGACTTCAAATCTCTCTCAGCAAATTCACATTGGAAACAGCGGTTGCAGAAAAATCGTGAAGATTCGAGGCAACAGCGAAAACCCTAATAATTCAGAGAAGGGATTGAAGGAAGTGAGCTCGTCAGAGAGTAAAGAGAGGTGTACCTGGCAGCAGGTGTGGGATCAACGGTGCCTCCGGAGCTAATCACTTCTTCTCATTCTCTCTCTCTCTCTCTCTCCCTCTCTCAACTTTCTCAATTTCCGAAGCATATGAATTCCATTGTGGAGGGGATTAGAGGGGAAAAATAGCAGCCTCGCTGATGTAAGCGAGTGTCAGCGCGTGGCCCCCATTGCGAGTACGAATATCACTATCCGGCCAAATGGTGCGAATGTTTGGATGCTATTAGGTATAATAGTATAAATTTATACTATATATTATACTCGTATATGTTGTTTGGACAGATAATGTATTATATAAGTTTATACATTATAATCCCTTTATATTTTAAAATGTATAATTTAATACAGTATAAAATCGTATTAATTATTCTTTTAATGTATAAGATTACTTTTATTTTTTAATATTTTATTAAAATAAAATAATTTTTAAATAAATAATAATAAGTAAATATTTATAAATAAAATTATTTCATAATAAATAAATATTATTAACAAATAATATATGATATCAATTTAACTATATACAATAAAAATAAAAAAACAATTATAACTAATAAATATTAAATAGAAATAAATATTTAAAATAAATAATAAATAATATGTAATATATGAAAGTGAAGATCAATAATAAAAATATTTTGAGTTAATATTTATTTTAAAATTTAAATTTAAATAATTATAATTAAAATTATAAAATGCTAAAAATATATAAAAGAATTATTTAATATTTATATAATTTATTGAAATAATAAATAATTATAAAATATTGAAACAAATAATAACATTTAAAATAAATTAAATTTTAATTAATAAATATTTACCTAAATATGATATTTAAAAATTATATTTAAATCATTAATAAAATATTTTATTTTATTTAATATTTAATTAAAAGATTAGAATTATTTATAAATAAATGATAATATTATAAAATATAAAATATAATATCTTATACAGTATTATACCAAATATTGTATAATATTAAAAGTTTATCACCTTTATACTATTAGTTTATTATATTACGTGCAAGTTAACGTACCAATCGAAAATTCACTCTAGTATTAGACTATTTTAGGATGTGTTTGGTTGAAAGATAAATTAAGAATAAAATTTTTTAAAAATAAATTTTATATGTAAAATTATATATAAATTTTATTTATGAAAATTTATCTTTTATTTTTATCCATAACCAAACACACCCTCAAGAATTATAGAGTAGGTTTTCTGATAGAATATTAATTTATTTATATTGAAATAATATTTTTACTAGTAATTACAAACTAGTTTTAAATTAATACGAAAATAATAAACATTTGGGATGTTCAAATTTATAACTTAAATACTCTATTTATGATCTTGACATTGCATGTATCAAAAGATTTTTTTTATTTTGAATTTATGATATTCATTACAAAAAGCAATAACTAATTCTTTTGAGATTTATAACACCCTTCCAATTTAAAAGGGTTTAAAACCCTTTTTATGTAATCCAATTGAATTTGAACATGTGTCAATAATTGTCCAAATTAATATAGACTTGACCATCCTTCAAAATTTATAGTTAGACCCCTTTGATTTCTTTTATTTCAAATTTGTTCTAAACTTTTTTGAAAAACTAAAAACCGATTGATATTAAACATTAGGATTTAATTGGACTATATTGTCAGTGTAAAAAGTTTCACATAGTTATCCAATCATATGATAACATACTAGTAAATATGATTATTTTTCACCTTCATATTTGAAAAGTCATATAAAATGAGAGTTTTGATTAGATGATGATGTAAAACTCTTTTACATTATCAGGTATATCAAAATTAGATTCTAAATATTAAATCAAGTTTATTATTCTGATTCTAAACATCTAAACAGTTTTCTTACTTAAAAATCTTAACAGCTTTGGTCTAAAATTTAAGAACCCTAAACTCTTTACCAAAACTCAAGATCCTTAACACACAAAACAAAAAAATGAAACAACATCGATTTTGATCTAAACATCTAAACAATCTTATTCTTACCCAAAAATCTTATCAACCCTGATCCAAATTTTAAGAACCTTAACACTTCCTCTATGAACTTTGGAACCTTGAAAAAAAAAATAGTGCCAATGAATAATATTGTTGGTAGTGATAAACTCTCCGATGTTAACAAGGCACATAAATGCTACATTGATAGGATTATGATTTTCGACTCTATCTTTGTATATCAATTTTATCGTATTTTGATAAAAAATAATAATAATAATTACGGTGAGATTAAAAAATTCTTCATGCTGAGATTACATTATGGACTAAAAGCACCTCTGCATTTTTATCTTGGACGCTGATTTCTCCAAGCTTTATGGCCGGTGTTTCAATATTTTGGGTTAAGGTAATTGGAAAAAAGTTAGGGTTCCTTCACATTTTGTATTGGGCTTTTTAATAATTTTGGAAGAAAATTATTTTGATGTTTGGGAATCAGAATCGCAATCTTGATTTGATGATTTAGATTGAAAATTTTTTAATTTTCTAAAAGTAATTTAAGAAAAATTATAACAAAAGACAACCTAAAAATAAATTTTAAAATATCACTACTTTATTGTCTATAGGAATACTTATTTAATGAATTTGACTTATTTAAAGTGAGGAGGTTGATAAAGTATACAAATGAGAGATTAATCACTCTTTCATTTTATGAGATCTACATATAATGCACTCATAATAAAAGTTATTAATCATAGGATGAATAATCCCGCACTTTAAAAGAATCAAATCTTTATTTAACATATGTGTAAATATAATTGGATCACATAGAAGGGTTTGAAAACCCTTCAAATTGAAAGGGCACCATAGAAATCACCTGTTGTTAATGCCTGGCGTGTACTAAAAGTTGTTCCATTGTGATCGTACTTCTAAATTTTAAAATATATCACGTGTTATAGAGCTTACAATGACTGAGAATTGTTAATGCAGTTCATTCAATTGTGTCAGGTCGGAGATCCACTTTCCCAAACAACAAAACCAATTCTTTAGCACTGGCTTGCATGGAGTCCCAAACAAGAACCTCTTCACGACACTAACTTATGTGTTTGGTTAACACTTTATTTATATACGTGGCGACTCTGATGTTGGCTATACAAAGGAAGTGGCATTGTCTTGAAACGTATTGCCTTATCAGAAGTGTCACACAAGCATAGACAGAAAATACAACAAATCAAGCCAACAAATTTCTATTTTCCAATCTCTACTTTTGTTTTTATGTCTGACAAACAATCTTTCACGAAAAATGTTATGACAGATTCAATGATCCCAACCAATTCTAACATACAGTATCAAATAAAGGAAACATTCTTCAAAGTGAGGGGAAGAAAAAAAGACAAACAACTAAAAGAACCATGACTGAATCCTTCAAGCAACTGGCCACACTGAGGAACACAATGCAAACAGGTGTATGCACAAAGGCAAAGATTTGAGGAACAGATTATTTTGATGTACTGGCACCTGTACATAGAAATTGAAAGAGACATTACATTAGAACTTGAAGTCCACAAGAATAATTTTAATATAATGCTGAACAATGAACATGCATCAGATGTGGTTCTTGTATGGTTTTTGAGAATCTGCTTTTTCTATAATTTGTAAATAGCAAATGAAACTTTCCAACCAACTAATCTCAGCAATTTCATACTACCCATCAGCCAACATTATCAAAGTAACTGGTAGCATCCACAAAATAAATCACAGTCAGCAGTATTAAGCTGCTCCAATCATTTTAAATCTATGAATGATATTTCATGCAATCCCAAAATTATTATTACCGAAAAACTGTTGAACAAAAAGCAAAAAGTTCAAAAATAATTTTACTATGGCACTTAAAGTAACATAATTGCAACAAAACTAACCATCTGGCTCTTGATCGATAGGCTCTGCTTTCCAAATGATATCTTTCAGCCCAGGAGATAGATTCTTGTAGAACTGTATATATAAACTGTAACATCCTAGTTGTTCTCCTCTTTAGAAATTAATTGAGGAATGGTGAATGGAAATATCGAAGTTTGGCAGGGAACAGTTGTGATTAGAATGGCTCCATGAGGGAGCACAAAAAAAAAAAAAATGTGAATAGTACTTTGGGCGGACAGCCGAAAGGATTGGGACCGAGTGCCGAAGTTAAGAAAATATGAGAATAAGATTAGGGATGTATGGGAATGATAATTTTATACCTAGAATTAAATTTAAGGTAATATCGGTTGATGATCGACGTTTACCCGTTCGGTGAGTTTTTTACACGAAAGACATTTTTAACATTATTAATAATTGATATTATCTATTTGAGACAAGTGGAGGGCCAAGATTTGATCTTGGATTCCAAGATCAAATCCTATCCATCCACTTGGCTTTCTAGAAGCATGAGTCATCACAAAACATGCTTTAATGAATGGTGACTCATATAAACACTTAGCAACTTCTCCCCAAGGTAGCAAACATTTCAGCCAGCAAGGAAAGGAAGAGAAACAGCAGCTGATTTTCCTCCATAGCCAAGAGCTCCATCTTGCTTCCAAGTTACAAAAACCCTAACCTAGAATCATCAAAACCTAAGCCTTTCTTCACTAAAGTTGCTCTACACCTCCATATCTATAATTCTAACCGAATAGAATTCCAAAACCTCATCCTTCTTGCACATCCATCACTGATTAGAGGAGGATTTGAAGTTGTGTGGGGAGTTGGTTGTGAAGAAATTCCACCTTGAAGCAAGCTAGAGATAGAAACTTGAATCTTCAAGAGTAGGTTTTCTGCTTCCTTTTTGTGCAATTCTGTTTTAGCTTGTCCTAATTTCGAAAATTTTGATGATATTGATGCTTGACATATTGATATTGATGTATGAATTTTTGTGTTGTGTTTGGATGGTTTTAAAAGGGCTTTCTCTCAAGTGAAATTGGAACTAGGGTGCTGGACTGATTTCGGTTCTGTAATCAGAACTTTTCACGAATTTTCTGGAAATTTTGTGGGTGGTTTCATGAGCCATGAAAATTATATGTTGTAACTAACCTCTTAAACTAAATACGCGAATTTTCTTAGGGGTTAATTCTAAGGTTTGATGCTTCAAAAAAATAAGGAACCGAATTATAACTGCTGTCTGAAGTGTTGAGACTGAAGTAACAAACTTGCCCGAATTTTTAATCATAGCAATTGATTGAGATAGCTCCTGAAATTTTTACACAAGACTAATAACATGTTGAAATACCTCTGTGAATTTTCTTGTACCTTGATTCCATCGAATTCTAGGGTTAAATATTCTGAGAACACAAGTCTGGATTATGAATTTGTGGCTGCTGACCACCAGATTTGCCTATTTTATTGAAGTGGTTATATAACTCTGATTGTCCTGAAATTTTTACAGGGTATTCTTGACACATTGAAGTGTCACCAAGAATTTTTGTGGCTCTTGGAATGGTTGTTAGACGTAACAATTAAATGTTAAACTTAGAACAGAAATTCTGCCAAGGTGCTGGAATGTGAAAGTGGCTGAAATTTTGTGAATATATGATGCCTATCCCAAGTCTATGGTATATGAATGCATACGGACCATTTTAATTCCTTATTCATGAATCCATGATATAATTGAATACCTAATGGTAAGGTAATCATGACCTTGAAAAGAGAGAAGTGCATAACTTAGTTATGTGAGGAAGGGCTGATATAATCTGTATATTTCTATTCCTATATTTGATCATATGGGGAAAAAGGAAACAAGGCTTAGAGGGGATATAAAGGGAAGGCAAAAATAAGGACTTCCTAGAAAATTTATAAGTCGGTAGACGTATCGGCTAGGCATAGAACTGTGTGATCCGGAAATGGAAAAAAATGAAGTTGATGATACGGATAGGAATGAGCTCATGTCCTAAGGTCTATTGTCCTATATGGAGTTGTTAAATAATGAAGTGACTCTATGTGAAACTAAGCCTTCCCTATGTTTATGAATTGAAAAGACATGTGGCACTGAGCTTACGATCGTAAATGAGTTATCATTGTATTGTTAATTTAAATTTCCATGACTCATATATGAATATGTTATATGCATGAGGCTATTACTTGTATTATGTGTAGCACATGGGGAAACCCTACTGAGAATTTTACATTATTCTCACCCTATAGTTGTATATATTGTATGGTTCAGATCCAACAGATGCTATCTCTGGTCTTCTTCCTTGACTCTCCCCAGTGGATATGGCAGTATGACCGCCCTGGATTCTATGTACGCCTCGGACTCTACGTTCCGTATATATATGTTCTTTGACCGATCTTTTAGTACTTCTGTCTTTGCTGCCGACTTCGACCCCACTTTCCCTTATGAGGGTGTGCCTCTCCACATGGCACATCCAGACGTGTTCGAGGTTCCTCTAGCCCCACCTGTGCACTCCCAGGGACGCACCGGCACCTTCGTCCTCCTCTTCTATTCGAACCCTCTGAGGCCCAGATGCTCCCGCGGAGGAGGCCATCGCACCGATGGCCAACGTTTTCTGTAGAGAGGGAGGGCGAGGTCATTAGCGGTAGCCGACGTGTATAGAGTACTAGTGTAGCGTTAGGATTCTACCTACCTAGGCTGATGTACTTTTGGTTTCCTTTTACTCTGTTGTATATTTATACTATTTTGTCAACTGAGTGATTAGCAGGTTACGTATCAGCTAGGAGGATTAGCCTCGTTTACACTGTGTTTTGTACTCTTTGGGGTCTTTTTGTTGGTTCCTATCCTTATGATGTACATACAGGAACTGTGACATGATGTCCTTATATGTAAAGTTTATTATGGTAACAAATGTATTGCGACTTTCTTATCATTACTTATTTCGACTAGAATAGATCAGGAACGCTAGTAATACTCTGCTAATATTGTTCGGTGTTAAAATTGCACACCGATATTTCACCAAACTGGTAAAATGTTGTACTTAGGAGAACAAAATATTATTCGAAATTAATCCGAGGTCTAATACTCTATCATGACCTTTATCCTATCTTCCCTTGGCCCGGAGTCTCCCGATCCCAATCTAGACACGTAATTGATCCAAAGGTCATCAATTCGTGGCAGAGGGTACTTGTTCTTGATCGTTACCTTGTTCAACTGCTGTAATCTACACAAAGCCTCATACCCCCATCCTTTTTCTTTATCAAAAGACGGGGCTAGGCGAGACACTAGGTCTAATAAAGTGCTTCCCTAGTAGCTCTTCAATCCTAACTTCAGTTCCTTCAACTCTAATGGGGACATCCTATAGGGAGCAATTGAAATATACAGATTATAGCCCTTCCTCACATAACTAAGTTATGCACTTCTCTCTTTCTCAAGGTCATGATTACCTTACCATTAGGTATTCAATTATATCATGGATTCATGAATAAGGAATTAAAATGGTCCGTATGCATTCATATACCATAGACTTGGAATAGGCATCATATATTCACAAAATTTCAGCCACTATCACATTCCAGCACATTGGCAGAATTTCTGTTCTAAGTTTAACATTTAATTGCTACATCCAACAACCATTCCAAGAGCCACAAAAATTCTTGGTGACACTTCAATGTGTCAAGAATACCCTGTAAAAATTTCAGGACAATCAGAGTTATATAACCACTTCAATAAAATAGGCAAATCTGGTGGTCAGCAACCACAAATTCATAATCCAGACTTGTGTTCTCAGAATATTTAACCTTAGGATTCGATGGAATCAAGGTACAAGAAAATTCACAGAGGTATTTCAACATGTTATTAGTCTTGTGTAAAAATTTCAGGAGCTATCTCAATCAATTGCTATGATTAAAAATTCGGGCAAGTTTGTTACTTCAGTCTCAACACTTCAGACAGCAGCAGTTACAATTCGGTTCCTTATTTTTTTGAAGCATCAAACCTTAGAATTAACCCCTAAGAAAATTCGTGTATTTAGTTTAAGAGGTTAGCTACAACATATAATTTTCATGACTCATGAAACCACCCACAAAATTCCCAGAAAATTCGTGAAAAGTTCTGATTACAGAACCAAATCAGTCCAGCACCCTAGTTCCAATTTCACTTGAGAGAAAGCCCTTTTAAAACCATCCAAACACAACACAAAAATTCATACATCAATATCAATATGTCAAGCATCAATATCATCAAAATTTTCGAAATTTGGACAAGCTAAAACAGAATTGCAAAATTGCACAAAAGGAAGCAGAAAACCCTACTCTTGAAGATTCAAAGTTTCTATCTCTAGCTTGCTTCAAGGTGGAATTTCTTCACAACCAACTCCCCACACAACTTCAAATCCTCCTCTAATCAGTGATGGATGTGCAAGAAGGATGAGGTTTTGGAATTCTATTCGGTTAGAATTATAGATATGGAGGTGTAGAGCAACTTTAGTGAAGAAAGGCTTAGGTTTTGATGACTCTAGGTTAGGGTTTTTGTAACTTGGAAGCAAGATGGAGCTCTTGACTATGGAGGAAAACCAGCTGCTGTTTCTCTTCCTCTCCTTGCTAACTGAAATGTTTGCTACCTTGGGGGAGAAGTTGCTAAGTGTTTATATGAGTCACCATTCATTAAAGCATGTTTTGTGATGACTCATGCTTCTAGAAAGCCAAGTGGATGGCTAGGATTTGATCTTGGAATCCAAGATCAAATCTTGGCCTCCACTTGTCTCAAATAGATAATATCAATTATTAATCATTTATTAATAATGTTAAAAATGTCTTTCGGTAAAAAAATCACACACCGAAATCTCACCAAACGGGTAAACGCGTACCATAACCGATATTACCTTAAATTTAATTCTAGGTATAAAATTATCATTCCCATACATCCCTAATCTTATTCTCATATTTTCTTAACTTCGGGCACCTTGGTCCCAAATCCCCTGTTTCGGCTGTCCCGGCCTGCGGGCCCGCAAAGTACTATTCACGTTTTTTTTTTTTTTTTGTGCTCCCTCATGGAGTCATTCTAATCACAACTGTTTCTGTCAGAATTTCGATATTTCCATTCACCATTCCTCAATTAATTTCTAAAGAGAAGAACAACTAGGATGTTACATAAACAACCCAGTCCAAAGTCAAGCTAAGAAGGAACAAGAACAAATATTATGAAAGAAAAGTACCTGGGAGAAAAAAGGGGTGCTTTTGGTCCAATTCATATAACCTTGACATTAAGGATTTTAGAACTTACCTTGTGAAATTCCAGAGTATCTCCTCCACACTTGCGAAGCTCAACCATGTTAAGTGAAGGGGCCACCTCCAAGATCTGAAAAAAAAAAAAGGGATTTAAAAAAGCATTAGAAAGCAGAAACACTCCTCACTAGTGACAGCAATTAATTTAGCATGGACACCCTTGAATCACAAAAGGCAAACTTCGAAAGACATTTACCTCAGTGGCTACTGCTAGATGACCTTTACGCCCACTCTTTTCCCCTTGAATCTTCAACTGAAAATGCATATTAAAAAATATTATCAGAAGTAGAAACTTATCGACAAGTTATTTTGTTAGAAATTAGCCTTGAGAAATATATTGGCTAAGAAGTAGGCAAGTAATATAGTGTTTCTTGAATGGATGTTTGTGTTAGGACATGGAAGGCAAAGAAAGAGTATACCTAAAACATTGAAGGACGGAAATGTAATGAGCTTAAGCTTAAAAGTTATAAAAAAAAATGAAGTAACTTGGAGACAAAAATAAATATAAATCTTTTTACCTTGCTGTTGTTCTTCTTAACATCAAAACCCAAAGGCACTGCAGCTTGCTCAATTTTTGAAATTATCTCATCTGCTGAACATTTGGATATGAATCTTGTTTCCCTTTTAACAAGTCCCTAGTTGCAAAAGGGCAATTAATCTTAACCACTATTTTCAAGAACAAATTCACTTATATCATACATGGAGTGATTATGTATACTTGAATCAGGGAACTTGTAATCACTGATCAATAAACAGTCCATCACAGTAAAGTTAAAGTCAGAAGGGAAATGAATTTCCCCAGAACCCATTCCGTATCAAATTTCTTGGATGCCAGGCTCCACTAAAGGGCAAGCATATCATGCTTTTATCCAAATAAAGATAAACATACCATCTGCTTCTGGAAAAGATTTCTAAGGTTGAGGCCTTGAGACGTAGAGATAAGCTCAAACGCATTCATAGACACAGGTGCCACAGGCCCCTCTTCTCGCCTCTCCACTACAAGATTTGGTGAATCCTGTGAACCGGACGGAAAATTAAGATCCAGGTTAGAATCCAAATATTGCTGAACAGAATTTAATCAAGGTCAAAAAGCTGAACCATAAGTCTTACCGCTGCTTCATTGAAAATAGCATTTACATCATCAAGATTAACGTCTTCCTGCTCAAATCGAGGAGGTTTATACCCCTTCTTGAACCACTCATTCTCAATGACCTCAGCAAATGTAATTCGCTGTATCATGCCATCAAATATATTGATTATTAACATGTTTGGAGAGATACTGAGAAAAAGAATAACTGATAAAAAAAATTATTAGCAGAGTTGAACTTAAACAAAAACAACCCAAGTCAAAAGCATACTGTAGCAGGATTGGGGTCGAGGATTCTCTTGATTAATTTCTTTGCACTTGAAGAAAACCATGGAGGACAAGTGAACTCAGCCTTGAAAATCTATAAGTCAGAGTAGACAGGGTCTTAGTAGAGATATAGTACTAGAGACAGTATATTAAACACTGAACTATGAGCACACAAGCATTCTGAAAATTCCCTTAATAATTAATCCACGATTAGTTCAAGCCTTTGAGGTTTAGATTTCTATGTTGTCTAATCCGCTAAGGTTGTATATAAAGATATCATATGTTTAAGAAGATAAATATGTTATGCTCACAACAGTAGAATCAGAAACATCGAGTGTGAAATCACCTTTTTGTATAAAGCCATAAGGTTGTTTTCCTCGAAGGGCAGATAGCCAGCCATTAAAACAAAAAGAATGACACCACATGACCAGAGATCAGCCTTTGCACCATCATAGCCTTTATTGTGGATCACCTAGATGATAAAGGATGCAGTGATAATAATATACAGAAAGAAAAGAACAAGATAATTGACATGGTAATAGAGCAACAGTTACCTCTGGGGCAACATAATTTGGCGTACCACATGTTGTGTGAAGCAGCCCATCTTCCTAATAACAACAATAGTCAATTTCAAATTGCACATAAATGTTATAATTTTCTTTAAAAATAAAAATTAGTCTCCATACTCACTCGAACTTGTTGAGGCAGTGCACTCAATCCAAAATCTGATACTTTAAGCACTCCATTAGCATCCAGCAACAAATTCTCAGGCTGTAATAGACAAAAAAACAAAAGCATCAACTTCTCTCTGTCTAATGCACAAATTTGGCTGGATATGTACATTCCCTCTCGAAAAAATAAACTGTTTTCACTAAGAATGCTGAATGAAAAGTATTCAGAAACCTATGAATAAACCACCCCTCTTTTTTATCCCCTCTTTAACAAAGGGAGACAAAGGAACAACATTAGTGACATAAGAGATAGACCTTCAAGTCTCTATGGCAAACACCTCTACTGTGACAATAATCCACAGCACATATAAGCTGCTGAAAATATTTCCTTGATTCATCTTCTTTCAGCCTCCCTTGGCTTGCCTGGCTCAAGCATATAGCAATAAAAGCACCAAAGATATAGGTTTGTAAACAGGCGATACAAATATAATGGACTCTGAAAACAACAATTGACCTTCATTCATAAACAAAACAGTAAGGTGAAAAACTGTCTTACAATTTTATCAAACAGTTCCCCACCAGTCACAAGTTCCAACACAATGTATATCTTTGTCTTGCTAGCCATGACCTACACCAAGAATGCCACTGAAGTCACTTTCTATGGAAAAGGCAGTTATGAAAGGCTGAAAAGATAAAAACTAGGGGAAATTTGAAGGCAAATAAATAAATCATGCGAAGGTTAAACGCATGGAAGAAACCATTCCTTCTAACCTCATGCAAGCGTATGACATTGGGGTGTCTGACCAGTTTCATCGTTGATATTTCTCGTTTTATCTGCATAATGTTGAACAACAAGAAATCTCAGGTCAAAATAAAGTCTCAGAAATTTAGCAGAAGATGAGTTCTTACAACTGGATTTTTATGGCCATGGCGACCATTCCTGGGGGAAATGGAGAAATGGGGTGCAAACTATAAACCAAACATGCTAAGTTACAGTTGAAATTTATCTCAAACTTTGCTGGATTAAGGTTATGTCTTTTCTCAGTATCAAACAAAGGAAAACAATATGAAATGCAACAGTTGTTGCTACAACCCCCAGAAATAAGACTAAGGCAAATGATACTATTTAGAATTTGAGTGGAAATTATAGGAGTCCTTTATATAACTAATTTGGATCATTTCATAATAACAGGAGGGTTGGTCAGTGTCCGTGCTGCTTTGGAATAGTTTTCTATGTTGATCAATTTTCGTAAACTTATTGGTGTAAATAAGGAAGCCTGCATTTTGTAACTTGGAATGTACTTTATATAAACTTCAGGGCTTTTAGCATTTTCCTTTATATAATTCTTGGTGTATTTAGTTGAGGGCTTGAAGCACAATGCTGGCATCTCTGAAGGTGTAAAGTATGGTTATGTTTAATTGTTTATGGCTGCTTTACAGTGTAAGAAAACTTATTTTAGAATGAGTTTGTGACAAAAGTAAACTAAGATAAAATATATTCAATTTTAACTTGATCTAAAATGCATCATAATTTCAATTTAGCAAAAACGTATTTTTTCTTACTCATTTTATACTACAAAACTCAATTTAACGAATTGCTTTTAGTCAGTGTTATACTCAGTCTTGGTATATTAGGAGCTGCAATAGTATTTCCAATTAATACTGCTGCCTCTTCAACATTTTCAATGTTCCTTACTGTTGTCAGGGCTTCTTCTTCCTAATCTTTACTCCTTTGCAAAACTTTTCCACCTTTCTCTTAAAGAAAACTTATTCTTAAAAAAATAATAATAATAAAAGAATCCAAGAAAAGTTACAGGCTAATCTAGTGAGACAAAGATCCAAAGTTCCATAATTTCTAATTTCTTGTACAGAAGAAGAAGAAGAAATATGCAAAAGACTAATAACACAAGAATGAAAGAAAGTAAAGAGAGAGGCACTATTCCTCCAAGGGAAGAGTTGAGATTTGAAAAGGTATATACTCATCGAGACGGTCCAAGAAAATGACAAGTTTGACTGTAAACATACACTGTTCCAAAATTGACCATTACCCCATCATCTGGAAGAAAACAATACCAGGCTGCGGAACAATTAAAAAACCACATCACTGTGTGCCAAATTTGACTTTTACCACTCATTTACTTTAACCATGACAGAGGAGTGAAAATTAAAAAGAAAAAGAAAAACAAACAAACAATGCAAACTCGTGCACGCTACCGGTAGGTACAATCAAATTTGGCAAATCAAACAGCTAAAGGAAACGGCTCAAATTAAAATTACATTTTCCAAACAATAAAATACTGTAACAGAAGTGGTTGAATTTCCAAGACCCACATCACATGGTGGGTACTACAGACTACAGTACCTGGCCTATCATTTTGTGCTTGAGGACTTTTTCTTTGTCAAGAATCTTGATGGCCACATTCTCCCCCGTCCCTGTGTGGCGTGCAAACTTCACCTTTGCGAAGTTCCCCTCACCAAGGGTCCGACCCAGCTCGTATTTCCCCACCCTCGTCCTGCTACCACCCCCGCTGTTGCCGCTGCTGCTTCCACCACCATGCCCTGAACGTGACGTCATTTTCTTCGTCTTGATCCTCTTGTTTTGTCACTCTCTGAATTCTGAATTCTTTGGATTTCTCTCTCTCTCTGTAAAGAGCTTGATAGGGCTATCAAGACCTCTTCTTCTTACATGGTTGCCACACCTGAGACTTGGCCACCCTCATCGTTTTCTTTCTTTTTTTTTTTTTGGTTCTCTCTCTCTCTCGAACCTTGCGAACGAAACAATCTCAATCAAAGACTCAAACTTTGTAGGAAAAGAAGAAGTGGGTCGGTGAATCTTGGAGCGCTGGATCAAAGGAGGAGGAACCCATGCGAGATTTCGGAAGGAAGGAAAAAGTTTTTTGAGAGAAAAGGAAACGAAATTTCGGGCACAAGAGGAAACTTCTTTTTGTGTGTGGTTTCCCTTTTCTTTCACGTGGGGGAATTGAAGAGAAAAAGGGCAAGGAGTGGAAGGAAGTGAAGGGGGGATTTGTTTTTCTTTTCGGGAACAGGGAATTGAATGAATGAGATCACTCTTTCTCTCTGGAGGGGGTTGGGTTGGGTTTGCGATGGGATTTGAGAGGGAATTTGGCTTTTGTAGATTGCAACCTTGCCTTACCTGCGGAGCTTCCTGTTTAAACTGTTTGGTGACGTAAAGGAGAGGAGAATCTAACCAAGATTGGAGTGATTGAAATTTTGCCTTGTTACTGTGTGTCTTTGTCGAGTCATAGAGTTTTGTCTCATGCCACCTTCAAAACAATCCTCGCCTTCCAAAATTAATTAATTATTATTATTATTATTATTACTGCTACTACTCCCACCTTTTGATGTAATACTGTACCATAACTAAAAGGCGAATGCTACGATGGTCCCTACTACATGTGGAGTCCACTTGTTCAAAGGGTGAAACTGGGGTAGCAAATGAAAAAAAAAAAATTGTTGAAGGGGTACTCGTGAAAATTATTCACGAGAGTGGACAGGATACGTACAAGTTTAGTTCCTATGGGACGAGAGTGGAGCACCTTTTATTAAATAGGGGTGAGGACCTATAAAGATCTGATAATTCTCCATTTTTTTTATGAATAATTATTTTTTATGAGAAAAAGGGGTCTAAGACCCAAACAAACAAAACTAGCTAGCTATTTTGCGAGCAAAAATTAACCCCCGCCTGATCAAATAGCAAAGCCAAGGAAAGAAAAGCAGGAATCAAATCAAATACATGGAGTCTTGGATCTAATAAGTGACCGTGATTAGCTAATGCGTCTGCACAAGAGTTGGCTTCCCGGAAAACATGCTTCCAAACGATATCCTCAAAATGTAGGGCTTCAGCATGAATCTGATGCACCAAGGGATAAGACTCATGCATGTTGTTACACCCCAACTACGCAAGTTGTATAGCTGCCTCGGAGTCAAGTTCCATTATTACTCGAAGAGCCCCGAAGTAAAGTTCCATTATTACTCGAAGAGCGCCTAGCTCCATTGCTTGCTTCATCCCAAGAAGTGCACCCCAAAGCTCCGCATGAGTAATAGAGCATCTCCCCAAGTTGCAAGAAAAGGATCGAACACAGCCACCATTAGGATTATGAATGAGTACCCCACGAGATGCTTGCGTCCCAGCATTGCGAAAGCCAACCCTCCTCGGGTGGTTCCTAGCTAAAATGATGCTCCTTTAACTAAACCATCATGGGAAAAGGCTGCAGATTATCCAAGCAAACAATTTCCCTCGCCCTTTGAACAATCACCTAATGAATATGCACCGCATTCATGTATCTATTCTCAAACGTCTAAAGGTTTCTGCAATGCCAAAATGTATCCAACACAACCGGGAAAAGCACACCCAATGCTGACATAGAGCACTATCACCTTCCCTTAAGAAGGACTCCTACCATTCCCCCACATTACCTATATCATAGAATCTAGGCCAACTCTTACCATCCACTAATTTATTCCACACGCAGGAAACTTTCCCACAGTCCCTAAGAGCAACCAAAAGAGATTCAGACTGGATAGCGCAAACAGGACAAATGTCATCTAGGCTAATATGTCTTCTACTTCTGAACATGTTCGTCATAAGGGCTTCATGAGCAACTTTCCAAAGGGCACGAACTCTTTGGGGATACACCAATGCCAAATTCTCTTGAACAAACTACCACCTGCAAACGGATCCGTCTCCACTAAAGCTTCATAAGTGCTCTTTAGATTAAACTCACCCGATAGGGTTAACCCCCAAGCAATGAAGTCACCTCTCGGAGCACACAAACCTGCAATCCTGTCTAAAACCTGGACTGGCAAAACAGTTCTAAGAGTTAACCAATCCCACTATCCAGTAGGCAAGATAAAAGTACTCACCCTGGCATCACGCAGCTCCATGGGCATCTCGCCTTGAATACAGTCTTGGAGAAGACCAGTACCAGGTACCCTGTGATCATTCCAAAAGCCCACCTGATTTCCATTGCCAATACGCCATATCAAATTATCAGAAAGACATGTCCAGTATTTACAAACCCCCCTCCACAGGTTAGAAGTATTACAACGGAGCTGAACCCTTGGAATAATGTCATCCCCACAGCCATACTTCCTTCGCAAAACTTAGACCCAAAGGGCATCCCGCTTCTGAATAATGCCCCAACCCACCTTCATCATATGAGCTGGGTTTACCATCATAGAATGCCTAAAACCCAAACCACTGTCAGCTTTCAGTTGGTAGACCTTATCCCATCCGATTAAGCTCTTGCGATGTCTGTCTTCAAAAGATCCCCAAAGAAAATTTCTACAGCACTTATCCACCTCCCGACATGTACTTTCTAGCAACAACGTCGTTTGCATGACATAACTAGGCGTAACTTGTAAAACAGACGAGATCAACGTGCTCCTTCCAACCAAACTCAGATGGCGGGACTTCCAAGCGGACAGACGGTGGAGTGTTTTATCCAAGATGAACTGGTAGTTGCTTTGCTTTGCTCATCCATGTATAACTGGGACCCCTAAGTATTTTCCCAAGTCAGTGGTTCGTAAGAAACCCAACTCCTCGCTAATACGTTGCCTTCTGCTGTGATGGACGATGTTCAAGAAAAACACTCTAGACTTCTCCACGCTCACTTTTTCCCCAGAACTATCACAAAACAGGCTAAGAATCTCCTTAATAGTCTCCACCTGGTCCAAGGAGGCTTCAGCAAAATGAATTAAATCATCAGCAAAATTGAGGGAAAAATGGGCAGGGCATCTCTACCAATACAAATAGGTTTCCACTCACCAGCCTCCATGGCCATATTAATCAACTGAGATAAACGTTCGATACAAAGAACAAATAGATAAGGAGAGAAAGGGTCCCTTGACGAATTCCTCTTGCTGGGGTGAATTCATCAAATGCTTCCCTGTTCCAAAGTAGTTGCATACTAGGTGACGAAACACAGTGCCAAATAACATTAACAATATCAACGGGAAGACCAATATCAAGAAGGATACCTTTCAAGAAAACCCAGCTTAATCTATCATATGATTTTTCTAAATCAATTTTCATAGCCATCCACCCCTTGTTGCCTTTTTCTACCGCATGGAATGAATTACTTCCTGTACAATAATAATATTGTCTGAGCTATGTCTTCTGGGCACAAAACAACACTGCGTTGGGGCCACCAATTTACTCATAGCATTCCTCAGCCTGTTTGCAATCAACTTGATGATAACTTTATAGGACACATTGCACAAGCTAATTGGTCGAAACTGTTTCATATGCACCGGGGCATCAATTTTAGGGACCAGGGTTATAAAGTTTTGATTAACATCTTTGACTCTCTCCGGGTTAATAAAACCTCTTTAACCAAATTGCACAATGAATTCCCCATAATGTCCTATTAGGTCTGGTAAAGTAGAGCCTAGATACCATCAGCCCCTGGCACCTTTAGGCCCCCATTCCAAACACCGCCCTTTTGACCTCCAACTCAGTCACTGGACCCCCCAGCATCTCCAGCTCACCCCTTTCTAACAATGGGAAAAGGCCGCCAATAATGAATGGGTTCGAGGGGGAATCAACACAATACAGTTCACGATAGAAATCGACAGTCATCTGCTGAAGGGATTGTTGATCAACAACCTACTCATTGGAGTCAGTCTGCAAAGCCTCCACCCTATTCCTTTTACATCTGATAACTGCAGTTCCATGAAAATAGCGAATATTTTTGTCACCCATTGCAACCAATTACATCTAGACTTCTGGAACCATAACAACTCCTCTTGCAAAAGGACCCGTTCATAATCCTCCCAGAGCTCTTGTTGCAACTTCTCAAGATAAGGATTGAAGCAATCTCTCATATTCCTGGCAAGGCTATCCAGTCTGTTAAGGAGCTTTTGTTTCCTTCTACCGGTATGCCCAAACACCTATTTATTCCAAATCTGTAATTCCAAGGTTAGATTAGTAACATTCTGCACCCAAGGAACATTATTTTGCCAGTTACGATCAATAACACTATAGAAGTCTTTATGTGTCAGCTAAGCTGCTTAGAACCGAAATAGGCAGCGCCTGTTATTAGGCATCTCTGGGGGATGGAACTGAAGCCAGAGGGGAACATGATCAGATTTGAGTTTGGGAAGATGAACCATAGAAGCATGTTCAAACCTCAGTCTCCAGTGCATATTTCCCACTGCTCTATCCAGCCTTTCTCTAAGTTGGCCTCTAAACCACGTGAAAGGGGCGCCCTTGAAACCCAGATCAAACAAGTTCGCATCTAGGAGGCATTCTTTAAAGTCCCTGCATCCACCCCTAGAGGAGTTGTTAGAAGAACCTGCCTTTTCAGAGCCTCACAGAATTGCGTTAAAGTCCCCAGTGACACGCCAAGGACCATTAACACTTGAAGCAATGCTAGAAATGGAGTCCTAAAGTTGATGACGCATAGTAGGTTGGGGGCTTCCATAAACAGCAGTTAGAGACCACAGATGTTCATTTTTCCAACGAACCCGCATATGCAAAGTTTGTCTAATTTAAATATACACGTATAGAAAACGACTCATGGGACAGGGCTAATTTATTGTGAAAGTGAGAATAGAAAATATGAGCCAATTGAACCTTATATGAATTGTTAATATTAAAATATAAAATTATATGATATTTTAAAATGATCATATGATTATTAATTATTATTAATAATTTTAATCCTTACTATCAAATATGATTATAAATTCAAAATTTGATTTTTTCACTCTCATAATAAGTCGTTTCTCTCACTTGAGTCATCCCTACACTACATATGTACCAAAAAACTTCGGCACACAAATTCATTTTTAAATTATATCTATTAGACTTGTATTATGCATGTACTTTTATTTTTAATTTGAATTATGTTTATTAGTATTATTTATTATTATGGATATTTATGTTTTGAATTTCAAAATCTTTTTAGAATATTTCTATTTTTGAATTCTTTTATAAAAGTTAATAAATCCATTAAATACGTGGTCATTCAAATCCCCACAATGTATTAGGAATGGGACCTATAATGGGAATGGCGACATGGACAAAGGCTAGGGGGATTCCAAATTAAACAGGAATAGGGGTGGGCATATCCCACTCTATGAATATCCATTGTCATTCATAATTAAAAGATTTATCGATGCATCAATTAACTGCAATACATTTGTAATAATTCTTTAGTTTTGCTCAAATTGTTGAATTGTGATTAAGGGTACATTTGTTTAAGATTTTTGAAGTGATTTTGAAACTTAAATTTTATACATAATTAAAAAGCTAAAACTGATTTTTTTTTCTTCCATAAGTTACTCTTTTTAGTTTCTATTAAAAAATTGAAACTTATTTTTTTTGTATATTCTGATTATTTCTAAAAATTATCTAAATATACAAAATGTATTTTTTTAGGTAAAATGTCATGATTCGATTTGGGAATATGATCGCACATAAAAAATCTCATCCCCACATAAGCCTAATAGCTGTTGAGTCACTATATGCATAATTAACACTATTTTATTTCCAAAGCATAATCATCATATATAAACCAACATGAATAGTCACTGGAGTACTCCATGACAAAACTCATAATACTTCACTGTAATGTGAAGCTTACCAAAGCTGAAACGTTACAGCTCCTGTTGAGGAGGGGGTTGAGAAGGATATGGAGCAGAACTTTCTCTAAGAGGAGGAAAGGAGAATGGTGAGTTTTATCTAAAACTCAATAAATAGATTCTCACCTGAACCTCCACATGGGACAACTAACAACAATAATAATAATAATAAATGCAACAACTGCAAAACTATTTTCATATTTACATACATAATAGTCCCAAAACCAATAATTCTTGTAAATCATGAGGTACATTAATTTAATAAAGAAACAAAAATATCTAAATATCTATATATAGCATAATAATAATATATAAAAATATACTTTAATCTCTAAGGGCATCTAACAAGGTCCAGTATTGGATAACTAACTAAGTCTCATTCTTAATACTCTGATAGGGGTGAGATTATCCTTTAGCGAACAACTTGGTGTCAAGGTTAACAATCTTAGAGCCGTTAACTTACTATCTATTTCTCTATAGCTACCGTATAACTAAAAATCATGAAAACTAAATAATTTTCCTCTAAATTCTATCTGAGCTCTAACTCTGATTCATGGGAAGTATTCTTTCATGACATATAATTCCAGGAATAGTAAAACATGCTTGGCAAATAACAATAAATGCTACACTTATTCATAATGTATTTTCAAAGCAATCTAAATAACAATAATGGTCCAATGAGTTTTCCCAACACTTTTTCATGAATTCTAAAATCATCATAAATTCATGTATAAAATTTTCATACTTGTCATAAAATAATTTTTAGATTCATGTTTCAATATTTCCATGCAAGGAAATATCACTAATAACTAAATAAAGGTTTCAAACTTGAACCCACTCATCTAAAGAGATGAAACGAAAGGTGTTGGCACCAATGGAGCTCCAATGAGCGAGAATGGAACCAGCGTTTGCCATGGAAGTAACATAATCATATGAATAATCTATAACAACTCTATGAACATTGAGAGAATACCAAACTTGATAACAACTAAGAACAACAACACCTAATAGCATGGAAAACGAAGAAAATAGAAGAATTGAGCATAAACTAGACAAATTCTTACCTTGAAACTTGAAAGAGGCAAGAATGGAAGAGAATGAGAGAAAGGAGGTGGAAGAAGGAGGAAGGGAAGCAAGGGTTCAATTTTTAGGGGAAGAGGCCAAATAGGGGCGTTTTTATAGGGTTAGGTGTCATTTAATAAAACCTATTATTTTGAACGTGTTAGCATCGGGGGTCTTGCTAGCATACCTACCTACACGACTAGCTCACTGAGAACTTGCCAACCCACCTACTCGCTCTAGTGAGCTTACCAACCCACTACTCTCTCCAATAAGGATTTTTTGCTACAACAAGCCTATTCCCATAAAATGCAGACTTCAACAATATCATAATTTTCAGTGAATCAAGGGTTTCCAGGGTACCTAAAGGTTGTGTTAAGTTTAGTCAAGAACATGTGAACATGAGGTAATACATAAAAAAAAAAGTGATTTTGAGCTAAAATAATCCAATCCAAACGCCCTCTAATTGTGTTTTAAAAATGAGCAAAATTTTTATGTACAATCTTTGGACATTGTAAAACAAATTATTTAATTCCAGGATCATACTGATCAAATTTTATTTAATTTTAAGAATGCACAAGTAAAATTTATAATTATCACAATATATTATATATATTTGAAAAGTGATCAAATTTTATCCCTAGTCCTAGATATAATTTTGGATTTTGTTGGAAACTTTACATATATAAATTAATAAAAATGTTAGACAATCAAAAAATTTATCAGAGTTTTGTATCTATATTAATGTTTCATAGTTGTTAACCTCTAGATGAATCAGTGAATTGTATCATTTTATTTCACTAACAATCACCATAATTTTTTTTCCAAAGACTCTATATATTTTTCTAGATTTATAACCTTACTCATGAATTAATAGGGAATAAGAGTTTGAACTAAATTGGTTATCATGCTTTAAATATGTTTGTGTTCGATGAAAAATTAAGTGAATTTTGGTCTTGGCCATTGAAATATTTTTGTTAGGTTTCTATCGAACAATTCTAAAACTATTTGGTTTTAATCTCTGTCATTGAATTTTCTATCTTAAATTATGAATTGACTAATGAAGTACTTGGTTATTAAATCCAACATAACAATCAATAATCATACGTCACAAGAACTAAAACTAAACAATTTGAAAAATGTTTGAACTGAAACCAAATAAAAAACTTTTCAAGATTGAAACTAGAATTCACTTTTT
Organism: Dalbergia oliveri; assembly: GCA_030441495.1. Lineage (NCBI taxonomy): Eukaryota > Viridiplantae > Streptophyta > Magnoliopsida > Fabales > Fabaceae > Dalbergia > Dalbergia oliveri. Next base: position 44,385,690 of record JAMLFY010000002.1, on the reverse strand, counting down.
CTGGGACCAAAAACATATGTAACTTTTACTTTCATCAAACATATCAACTGTATAGAGTATGTTTGGATTGGCTTCTTTCAAAGGAAAAAAATTATTTGTTTTTTTTAAAAAAAGTTTGCTATTATATATATATATATATATATATATAAAAACATAAAAAAAAAACTTTCCCGCCGCCAAGAAAGAAAAACTCTGCCCTTGAAATCCTCCAACACTGAATTTGATTAAAGAGTACTTATACTTTGGCGGCGGGAAATATATATATATATATTTGATCATTGTAATTATTAGAAGCTTAATATATTATTATATAAGAAAAAACCCACTAATATATAATAAATTTAAGATTTTTCTATTATATTATTGGTATGTGTTTGATAAAATAAATTATTTAAAAAATTTTATGTAAATAATTTTATTTTCTAATATTTTTAAGATATGTTATTGGAGAGAAATTTTTTGAAATATATGGTTAAGCAAAAAAAAAATAAAGGATTTTTCAAGAGAAATATTAGTGATACAATTGTACAAAGGGGAAGGGCAACCTTTTAATGTAATTTCTAATTCTTCACCTCTTGAACAATTATTAAGTGATACCTTTAAAATTGAACATGAGGGACAACCTCCTAATACACCAAGAACTAGAAGTCGTCAATTTGATAATAGATTTTTAGAGTCATTCGAGAAAACACCTTTGAATATGAGAATATCCAATAAATCAAAAAGATGTTGTTATAAGGGTTTATTTGGAAAAAGACTCAACTCAATCAAAATGTTATTTTCCTTTAATTGCAATTTCAGACTATAAATGTGATACATGAAATTGTCCCCCTAATTTTTAGGTCATTTTTCGCCATTGACCAAATTATCTTATGAAAATATCAATCGTTGTTATTTATATTTGCAATATTATCTTTATCAAATTATTACAAAAGAGAAAAAGAAATCTACTCTCGTTCTCGCTCACAAGAGATATAGAGCACCGACACCACACTCAACCACGTTGCCTTGTGCATCTAGTCCTTGGGTTTATTTATTTTTTCAAGATATACTCACTCTCACTTGTGTATATTAACAAATTATTGGTTAAAGTTAATATAATAAGGGTTTTGAAAGAAGAATAAATGATGAGTTCTATTGAAAAGGAAATAAAATAAGTTCTAAGAGTGATAATCGATTCGTTGTGACAAAGGGCAAAGTCTTTTTAATGCATATATATATATATATATATCCTTCCATATAATTGGCGATAAAAATTGCTTTTTTTATTCAAATAAATTTATAAGTACTTTTAATAATTGAAAACATATTCTAGCTAATTATTTATCCAAACGTGAAATAATTTTTTTTAAAAAATAAGTTCTAATAAAAAATTATTTTAAAAAAGTTAAAAGCAATTCAAATGCACCCATAGTGAGAACAAACCATTTTCCCCTGCAAAAAACAACCATTGTTCTCCAGAAATGATACACAAACAGCAAACTACCACAATAAGCACACACCATATGCTACTATGGAAGAAGAAGACAAAAACCAAGTAGTGGTACACCATGGACATTAAAAAACAAAGCTCACAATAGGAATTCATTTAGATCAAAATGAGTCATTTCCATACGAGGGAAACACATAACATTTCGTCTTCCCTCTCCAAATCTCTCTCCATCCCTCAATCACTCAATAACCTTCATTGTATTCTTTGTTTTCACTTACTAGTAGCAAGTGTTGTTTGCCTTCTTCTTGCAAGTAGTGAGCAAGATTCATTTGGGATTGTCTTATTCCAAGCATTGAGAAGTGAGTAAGATTCTTCCTCCAAGCACTGTATTATTTCTCCATTGTATGTTGGCCCGTGATATTGGGTTTTTTCTTTCCCCGTTTTTGATAGAGCTGCTTGATCTTGTTTTTGAGGTTTATTTGGGACAAGTACTTTATTACTAAGCTTATGAAAACGGCAGAATGACACCAAATGTAAAGGACTTGCATGCATTTATAATTAGACTTCTCAGCATATATAATGTTCTTAATGCATGGACAGAACATGATCACATCATTAGTTCTCTTATATATTTAGTATATCTGATTTGTTTATGGTTGGATTTGGATCAATTTGTATTGGCTTAGTGTTGTGGATGTGTTTTTACTTACTTTTTGCACTACCGTAATAGGCAATAGTTAGAGAAAGCATAGAAGATTAACAAATCTTTAAATTGAGTGAATAATTCTGTTTTTCATGTTATGCTTTGTTTTATGGCTGCTCTCAAATTGAGAGTTTGAGCTTTTTATCAAATGAAAAAAAATTAATGGAAGAAAGAAAAACTATGTCATCACAAGGCAAAGCGATATAGGTTATGTTGTTTTCTTTTTATCTATGTGTGACAAGTTTGTGATTGTTTTTTATATTATTTTGAGACAAGTGTTGTGATCTCTTGTTATTTATTATCAAACTTGTAAAAAGTGTAGAATGACAAGCAAAGTGACATACTTACGTGCATTTATGAATAGACTTATCAGCATATATGTAGTTCCTAATTGTGTGGTCAGAACATGGCTATGATATTAGTTCCATATTCTATTTAGGTGAAATATAGATGAAACTTGTTTATTGATATAAATGGTATAAGTAAGGTGAATAATATATTTTTTACTCACTTTGTTTAGGTGATTTCATCCTATATAGTTGCATTCTCTAGAGGAGCCAAACAAATGTGAGCCGACTGTTGGCATGCAATTTAATATGATAAATGATGTTAAAGCATTTTATGGTGATTATGCAAGTAGGAATGGTCTTGGTTGGAGGGTAAGAACTTCACGAGGACCAAATGGATAAGTAAATTATAGCATTTTTTGTTACGTATGAGAGGAAACCGTAAGTCAAAAATTCCAACGAGTATGAAGACACTGCCCATGAGTGCATTGAATTGTGAAGCAAAGATCAATATATGCAAGGGAGAAGATAATTTATGGCATATAAAAAAGTGGCTTTGGACCATTGCTATGATCCAAACCAACAAAAAGAAGATGTTTAATAAAAATAGGAGGCTCAACATGCGTGTGAAGAGAACCATTGATGTGAATGATGAGATAGGAGTTAGGATTAAGAAGACCTTTGGTCTATTGTCCATGATGCTGGGGGTTATGAAAATTTGTCATTTGTTGAACATAATGTAAGAAATTATATCAACAAGGAAAGACGTGTTATAGGAAAAAAAAGTGATGTGAAAGCATTGGTTAGCTACTTCTGTAGAATGAAGGAACAAAATAGAAACTTCTGTTATGATATTAATTTGGATGAGGAGTTTCGTTTAAGAAATGTGTTTTGGGCTGATGCCAGAAGTAGGCTAGCATATGTCGTCAGCTATGACCCAACATACTTGACAAACAAATATGATATGCCCTTTGTTGTTTTTATAGGTGTAAATCATAATGGGCAATCAATTTTTTTTTTTGTTTACTTAGCACATTTAGCAATCTATTAGACTTGTATTTCATGTATGGGTTTGTACTTTTTATTGTGAATTATGCACTTAAAATAGTTTATTGTGAGGTGAAGATGAACTAATAGATATTGAGAAATTAAATCTTGACCTTCCTCATATCATTTGAAGTGTAAATTTAAACTCTTACGCTTAATAGTAGAATCGAAAGTTTACCAATTTATTAGGGTTATCTAAATTACAACAAGTTAAATAAAAAGAAAGATTGTATACTCCTAATTTTTAATTTAAAACTGAAATATATACCAAATAGTTGTTACTTCCTATGACACCCAAATTTCATCTTCTATCCCACGACCTTGTTTTAAACCATCCTTTTCTTAATTGATATTAAATAAAAACATTGATATCTTATCAAAAATTAAATTCTTATTAAAAAAAACTAGCAAGTAATTGTGAGAATCACATCATATATCAAACTCTACTATCCAGAAAGAATGATATAAACTTGTGCTAAAGGCTACAAGCAATTAATTTTCTAGTAAACTCAAACTTTTGTCCCACTTAAAAGAAAAGAAAGAAAAGCAAAAAACTTTATTGCTCCCTCATATCAAACTGCAGCGAAAAGATCATAACAACAATGATCTCCTAAAAACCATCCATAGTTTAAATATACAATGTCTTCACACTAGTTGGTATTTTTTATTCATGGTTTCTTTCTCTTGACCAACAAAGAATGATATAGTTTACTTCTCCATCCGTCCTTTTCGTGAAGTTCTAATCCTCTATCTAAAGCCACTGCTAGATATATAATCACGATAAAATGCTTTAACATAATCTATTGTATTAAATTGGCACACCAACAGTTGGCTTATGGTTGCTCAACTTTTTCACAAAATGCAACTATATAGGATGAAATCACCTAAACAAAGTGAGAAAAAATTATTATTCACCTCGCTTATATCATTTATGTCAATAAACAAGTTACATTTGTCTTTCACCAAAATAGAATAGGGAACTAATATCATAGTCATGTTTTGTCCATGTAAGTAAGAACATCACTTATGCTGATAACTCTAGTTATAAATGCATGTAAATAAGTCACTTTGCTAGTCATTCGGGAGTTTTTACGAGTTCAATAATAAATAACAAGAGCTAATAGTACTTGCCTCAAAATAATCTAAAAAGCAATCACAACTCTATCAAAAATAGGGAAAAAACAAACCAACATAGCCCATCTTACTTTGCCTTGTGAGACGCTTTTCTTTCTTTCATTTTTCTTCACGAATAAGAGGCTCAAACTCTCAATTTGAGAGGAGACACAGAATAGAGCACAACATGAAAAAGAAAACAATTCACTCAATTTGAAGGACTTCCATCCTTACCTATGGGATAGTACAAAAAGTAAGGGAAAATACATCCAAAATAGTAAGCCAACAGAAACTAAACCAAATTTAGGCATGAATATAGCAGATATCCTAAATAGATAAGAGAACTAATGTTATGACCATTTTCTGTCCATGCATATAAGAATATTAGATATGCTGATAAGTGTAGTTGAAAATGTACATAAATAAGTCACTTTGCTTATCATTATGTAGTTTTTATAAGTTTGATAATAAATAACAAGAGGGAAGATTACTTGTCCCAAAATAATTTGACAAACAATCACAAAACTGTGAAAAACAAAAACAAAAAAAATATAAAATAACGACAAAACTATTCACTTATTAATTTAAAGGGTTTTTATCCGCTATGCTTTCTCTAGCCATTACCTATGAGGACAGTACAAAAAATAAGGAAAAACATCTAGAACAGTAAGTCAACACAAACTAAACCAAATGACAAAATGAATATACCAGCCATGTTCTATTTGTGTATGTTAGATATCAAATATGCTAATAAGTCTAGTTATAAATGCACATAACTATGTCATTTTGCTGGTTATCTTGCAGTTCTTAAAATTTTGATAATAAATAACAATAGCTAATAGGTTTTGTATCAAAATAATCTCATAAACCTAGATACTATAGACATGTTCTCCATGCATGTAAATATCGAATGTGCTGATATGTTTAAGTCACTTTGTTTATCATTTTACAATTTTTAGAAATTTAATAATAAATAACAATGACGAACAATACTTATCCCAAAATAATATAAGAAACAATCACAACTCTATAAAAAATGGGAAAAAAGGAACCCATTTGATTTGCTTCATGAGCCAATTTTAGATGGAGTATCTGTGTGTTACAAACCTTTTTGTACAAAATGAGAAGTAACATTTTAACCCAGCACAAACCATCAACAATTTGTGGATAAAAACCCAAGGAAGGTAGTAGAATGATAGAGCCAATAACAATGATTGATGGAGAGATGGGAAATTATTTAAGAAACTAAGAGTTTTTAGTGATTTTTAAAGATTGAGAGTTTAGAAAGCTTACAAATTCCATGTGTGAGAGATGAAAAACACAATGTATTTCTTCTGGCTTTGTGGATGAATAATGCTCAGCCAGTCACCTGTAATTGGTGTGTGAAAGAGGAAGACAATGAATGAAGCCAATGATTGAGAGATATAGAGACTAAGAGAGAACTGATGAGGAAAAAGTGATGGAGGAAATACTCATCCACTATTTACTTTTCTATTTCCCTTGTAGTGAAATGATGAATTATTAGCTGAGAAGGTATTGGTATGAGCTTTGGTTTTTAATATCCCTAATGTACCAGTAGTTGATTTTTGTCTTTTTCTTCCACCATGACATTAGGGGTGCACTTCTTGTGTGCATTTGTTGTGTGTATCATTACTCTTGTTCTCCCTGGTGAGTAAACATCTTATGCGGTTTCAATAATTACATTATATGCCATTGCACAACCAAAAATGGACTAGTGATTTTCTTTTTGGTACATAGCGAAAGAAAGAAAAAAGGCGAGAAAAATGGACTAGTGATCAATTAGAAGTTAGAACAATTAATTATAAAGTACTATAAAAAGATATTGGTGGTGATTGTATTGCCGAAATTAATATCGTCTGGCAGGGCACAAAAATATAGTTATTTGTATGAAAGATTAAAATATAAGTTGACTAAACACTCATAATGCGAGGATATTATTAACATATTGCTAAAGTTATTTATAATTGTTAGCTTTTAAATATTGTAAAACTCCTTACGTTGGATAAGATAAGATTTTAAGCCCTTTAATTTTCAACGATTCTGAATATATAATATGGAGCCGTCCATTTACATGTGACATCGCTACTGTGAACGTATAATTTCGGATTTGAAGTTCTTTCTTAATTTTGATAAAAGATTAGAGGTGCTCTTTTTTTCTTTTTTTTTTTCGTGTCTCCGACATCCGATGTCCATCATACTAGGCCTGTGATAATCCCGTCAACGTAGCTGTCAAGCCCCATTTAGAGGTGAGGTTCACCACTTAATACAATTCTATTCTTATCGCTCCAAGAATTGAATTTGGGTGACGATGGTTAAAGGACACATTCCCAGTCCTAGGCAACTATGCCATGCTTTTGTAGTAATTAAAGGTTGTTTAAACCTTTAAAAAACTATGAATATTGAATACATCATTTTTTATTATACATAAAATATTCCACGCATGACTTGTACGCATTGGTACACCGGCCATGTGTCATGTATGATGACTAATTTCAATTTGATTAACAAAAGTAATGATTTGCTTGTTGGTTCGTACTGCTATGCACCAGGTTAAATGCATCACTCAGGATGGGGCTAAAAATATTTGGGGGAGCAGTGTACGCGCAAACACTTTCTCTCTGTTTCTCCTCTAGCACATCCCTTTGCCTCAAATGCTTCACACAAAAAAAATTGTCGATATACAATACAGCGAATGAGCACATCATGGAAAGTTTAAGCATATAATGTGATTGAAATATTGAACACATTGTGGTAGAATAACAAGCTTATGGCTTTTTTTTGGGAGCACAACACCAATAATAACTATGCAAATTCTGTGGTGCACCAATTTTTTTTTGAAAAAAAAAGAGGGCACGCCGTGGAACAGAACATTTTATTGGAGGTTGATTGCTGACACTTGGTGACACACAAAACAGATCCATTCATTGAAAAGTCAGATTCCTTTTTCATTATTGGATTCGTTTTATCGTATATATTTGGACTGAATCCTTGGTTGTATGTTAGCGAATTTGTAGATCATGTGCAAGTTAAATATTTACCGAGTCGACAAATTTTGTATGCAACATATCTCCCTCTGAAACAAATCTAGTTGCGGTTATAAACGGATCTTGCAAAGATCAATGTCAACTAATCCAAATAAAAACATAAAAAAAAAAGAAGAGTTCTGCAAATACCTTTTGATGGTTTCAACAAGATCCACATCTCTATTTAAAAAATTTAGATTTAACGTACAATTTCTACATATCAACGGGTGTTTACACTTTATATATCTAACAACCCGCCTCCCCCGCCAAAACCAAAAAAAAAAAGAAACACACACAGAGGGCATGGCAAGGGGAACGGGAGACAAAATCATATTTAGAGACTCACAATTACTTTTTCTCTACTTTCCAATCGTTCTCATCTCATATATGCAAAGAAGGCGAATTCTTATATGGGTAAAATTGAGTTTAGGACCATATGGTTATTGATCATTTTATAATAAACAAGAACAATTAAATTACATTTTAACCCTTTGTCTTTTCCCTCTTTCCTCCTCCTCCTCCTCATCCTTCCCTCCCTCCTTCCTTGTCAGTGTTCCTCCTTGTGTGGCGGCTTCCGGTCTTTGTGCTGGTCGTCGAGAAGCTCGAGAACTCCCCGCAATCGATCACCAGCGGCAGCTCTATCCGCCACTGCTCTAGCTTCCTTGCCTTGGAAGCTTAAGAAGAATAAGGAGAGAAAAGAATAATAATGTTTAGATTGAACCACCACCGTTCGATGACAACAGCAACATGATTATGGAACATAATCACAACAACAACAACAACGAACAGAACAATGTGATCGAAGAGATCAACTACGACAGCAATAATAACATCAATGATGACATTAGTGGTGGTGGTGGTGATGGTGCTTCTTCGGTTAACACTGCCTCCGAAGCTGATTGACTGCGGGAATTCTTGAGCTTCCTGACGACTAGCACGAAGACCGAAAGCCGCTACATGAGCAGTGAGGCTAAGAGACCTCCCACCATCACCGCCACAAAATCGCAAAATCCCAACCTCGATTCGACGCCATCACGACGGCACAACCCCTTTTTCCGCCGACAATCGAGATCGCGAAGCTACACCATAGCAGCCCCCTCCGCCGTGAAGCTGTAGCCATTGCGCACTAGCACCACGAAGCCCATATCGCGGCCTCCGGCTTGACTGACACCGCCACTGTCACTACTTTCTTCCCTGTCGCTGGCAGGTCCAGGCAACTTTGCCTGCTTCCTCAGTCCACCGAAGGTGTCTCGTCGGAGCGCTGCCGAGAAGCTCGCTGCACTAGCCCCCTCATCTACCGTTGTGCTATCTCCTCTCTATCCCTAAAAAAAGGTGGCTTGAGTTATGAGAAGGGGTGGTGGCCGAGGGTTTAAGAGAAAGAAGAGGATAAAAGAGACAAATTATTTGTAAAAATAATATTTATTAATATTAATATATATATATTATTTGAAAATGATATCACCCATTAAATTTATTTTTGAATGACTGAGATTTAGGGACCATATGGTCCCAAACTAATCTTACCTCATTTAAGAACTCACCATGCAAAGAATACCTTATGCACACACGCATACTCCTTTCCTCCACCATGCAGTGGCTGAAGATAATGCAAAAGTTAGAGGAACGGGCATATTAATCAAATAAATTTTAAAGGAAGTATGATGTTGGAGGAGTAGATATATTAACCAAATAATTTTTTTTTAAAAAAATTATCGTTTAACACCAATTTAAAACTTGACACATTTTACACTTTTGATAATTTTAAATCAATTTTCTTATATAAAACTAACCGTTGGATTAAAAATTTATATGTTATAGGCCATGTTAGTAAAATTTCGCATTGATCCAAAATTGTTTTATATATATATATAAATTAATGTAGTAAATATTTTGTAAATATATACAAATAAGAACTATGTAATCACTTCCTTCTAAATGACCAATTAATTTAAATTTTGGGACATACAATCAACATAATATTTAGTTATAATTCAATAGTTGGATTGAGAAAACTATATATTGTATATAAGGTTATTACTAAAGGGATAAGCGTGTCAAATTTTGTATTGATTAATATGTCAATAAATCTCTTCCCATTTTAAAAATACTATTGCACAAATGAAATGAATTGAAAAATTCTTGAACGTAATATGTTAGTTTTTTTTTTTACTATAATAGGACATATTAACTCTCTCATAAGTATAATAATCATATGTAATTACCTCGTCACTACCTTTGCCACTGCCTCCATGCCAAGTTGTATGTGCCAATCAGGACCTCCCGCAGCAAGTTGCAACTCCAACTTCACATGTGTGACTCTTACCTCGTCATCACGGCCACGTTTCGTTCAGCTCTCCCTCGGCTACGCTCTCCCTCGGCGAGTTCACTGCCACCAGAATCTCCACCATATGCTTCGTCTTCAATCGTTAACAATTAGCAAATAGGGTTCAATGATTGAAAGCAAAATGATTTCAAGTGTGCTGGGAACCCGCTTTAATCCACACCGTACAATATTTTTAACCAACACAAACAATGTAGATTAAGTCTAGTCAAATGGTGCACCACACACCATACCTGAGTGTTGCACCACGGAGTGAGCCCAATAACTAACTATAAATGATGAACCAAAAAAACCATTTATATGGACTAGCGGCAGGAGCCAAGCCACATTTTTTATCTTTTAAATATTAATAAAATTAAATATTTATGTAATAATAAATTGATAAATTTTACTATATTTATATATTTGTTTGTAAATGGCTTAAGATAATATAGTTATTTTTTTTTCAAAAAAAAAAGAGTGGAAAAGAGAAACGTGAGAACAATTTAAATTTATGAATTTCAAAATAAAATTAAATAGCATTACAAGACACCTAACAACAGTCATAAAAGTGAATCCCTTTATTAATAGTATAGATTATTCTGGTTAATGTTATCTAGCTATGTAGGCCTTTCGGCATCGTGGACTTTTTAAACCATAACCCATGTGAATCATAGCATAATGGGGTGTGCTATACCATTTATAGCACTATTAGTGTGGGTTTAATTGACAGTTCTACTTCAAAGTTCCAGTCCAACATGTCAATGGATAAACGACAACGATGACGACAACAACAGTAATAGCAGTAATAAATATAATAATACTAATAAAATTCTAACGTCACCAAAAAAACCCAAAAACAACTGTATTAAGGTAGACCTATAAATAAGTTATTTGTTTTTTTTGTCAAAAAAAGTAATTTATTTGTTGGGCTTGGCCGGTGGTTAACACAGGTGGTAACCTTGCTTGCTTGGACTCAAAAGGGCTAAAGGCCCAAAATGGATGTTGACACAGCCGGCTACGCTTCTAAAACCCTTTTATTTTGGCGAACAAAAACAAGGTAGCACATTGTTCTGTTCCGCGTTGCTCTTAAACCCTGCGCACTGCTTGCGGGTTCCGCCAAAGGGTTTGGCTTGTTCGTTTTGGGACTGAAAAAAGAGGGAAAAGAACAAAGAAAGAAGAATGGGGGAAGCAAAGCGACGGAGCTTGCCGGTTCTACCATGGATGCGAGACCCCGTTGACGTCACTCTCTGCCAAGACCTTCCCCTCGAAACTGTCCCTTCCATCCACCCCAAGTATGCTATTCCCCTTCCAATTATTATTATTTTTTCTAAAAAAAAAAGAAAATCATGAATTTAATTCATTGATTATTAATATTATTATTATTATCGATTATTGATTGATTAGGTTGAAGTCGGCGTTGGAGAACATGGGGATCTCTAAGCTGTTCCCGGTGCAAGTTGCCGTCTGGCAAGAGACCGTTGGTCCGGGCAATTTCGAGCGAGACCTTTGCATAAACTCCCCAACAGGAAGCGGGAAAACCTTGGCCTACGCTCTCCCCATTGTCCAGTTACTCTCCAAGCGCGTGGTCAGCTCCCTCCTGCGTGCCCTCGTCGTCGTCCCCACGCGCGACCTCGCCTTCCAGGTCAAGCGCGTCTTCGATGCCGTCGCCTCACCTCTGGGGCTGCGCGTCGGCTTGGCCGTTGGCCAGTCCTCTATTGCCGACGAAATCGCCGGGCTGGTGCATGTGCCGGAATGCGAGGCCGGGGGCATGTGTTATGATCCCGACGACGTGTCGTTTCGGGTTGGAAGTAGGCTTAGGAGTAAGGTGGATATTTTGGTGGCAACCCCTGGAAGGTTGATGGATCATATCAATACTACTAAAGGCTTCACTCTTGAGCATCTTTATTATCTTGTAACTTCTACACGCTTTACTTTAGCTTCATAAATTTGTTTCACTATCTTCTTTTTCCTCAATTTATCACCATTTGAATTAACAAGGCAAATTAAATTATGTCAGGTGGTTGATGAAACAGATAGACTACTCAGGGAGGCTTACCAGTCATGGCTACCTAATGTGATTGAGTTGACCAAATCAAATGACGATAGTGATTTTCAGCCAATTGACTCTGTTTTTCCGTATTCTCTTGGTCCATTAAGAACCATAAGAAGATGGTAAAGTTTATCCTTGGCTGCCATTTGATAAGGAAATGATTGCATATGTAACATTATTATTTTGTGTTTTATTTTTTCTTTAGTGGAGTTGAGCGGGGCTTCAAGGATAAGCCCTACCCTAGGCTGGCAAAGATGGTTGTATCTGCGACAATAACTCAGGACCCAGGCAGGCTTGTTCAGCTTAATTTGCATCACCCTTTGTTCCTGAAAGCTGGGCAATTGCGTTATCGACTTCCACAAAATTTGGAATCCTACAGACTGGTAAGATACTGTATTGTGTTTTTTTTTTTTAATCTCTCTTTGCTACCAGAAATATTGACCTTAAAGCAGAAAATCTGGACTTCAGTTAAATCGTTGCGAAATTGCGTATGTATCCTGGATCAGTTGTTCCACATTTCCTTTTTAGGAGGGCAACAAAGAAGTCAATTTCAGATATTTGTGCATTTTTAATAGGTCTTAGAAATTGAGAAAAATAGTTGATATTAGTAGCGGATCGATCTTCATGTTGATATTAAACCAATGGCAAAGGACTTGAGTAGTTGTGAGGCCTTGTTGCTGAGGACAAATTGGTGAGGACTGTGGTTTGTAGCCTGCTTGGCAAGTGATTTTTGTTTGAGTTGCTAAAGATGGACTTTATGAATATCTGAGAGTTCAAAGAGAGCAGCGGAAGCCAAGCTAGGATATCGTCTAATGACATTATTTATGATAGGACACAATGGTGACATTTTGATTGTGGATGTTAATTAGATAGTTGGTGAGCCATTATCAGTGCTGCTCTTGATCTCCCTCTCTAGTCTGCAGCCCCTCTTGTAGTATGCCACCATCTTTAGCTTCTTGTTTTCTATGTGCTATTATCTTTATGAGCATAACACCTCGGCAAGTCATCCATGCGTACCCATGGCCTAAGTAGCTGCAGTAATGTGATAAGATCATAAGAGCAATTGGTGGATGAAATAGTCCTATTTGCTTAATTGGCTTTACTTTTTTCCTAAATTTTAAAGTTGATGAGTGATCAGAAGCAGTTCCCTTGTAATTTTTGATGATTTTACTTTTGTGCAGATCTGTGAAACAAAGGTCAAACCTTTGTATTTAGTTGCCCTATTGAAATCACTGGGAGGAGAAAAATGCATAATTTTTACAAAATCTGTGGATTCAACACATCGTCTCTGGAAATTGCTGAATTGTTTTGCAGATCTGCAAATTGATATCAGAGGAGTATTCTGGTCTTCAACATCAACGTGTAAGAAGGTAACTTTTGATACAGTCTCGCTAAACATATAATAAACACCTGAGTCATATATGCTGAATGCCTCATTTGACACTTCATATTATACAAAACTTGCTCCAAAAGAAAGAATCGATTCAGATGGTGCAGATACATGGTGTTTTGGATACTCTCTGTTGTACCTTTTACAATTTTTAGGTCACATCAAGCTATAAGCTTACTGCTTGTAAGTCTTATAATTATTAGATAGCGTTTGGTAGGGAACAGGAAATCCAGAGATAGTGAAGAAGAAGACATAAATAATAAATATGTATAGGCGTATTATTGGAAAAAAAAAAATTAAATTTCTATTTCCATATCCTATCTCCACTTTTGAAGGTACAAAAATTGTGTTTCTCCACCACCAACGGGTTTGTGTCTCCAGTGTCTTATTTTTTTTTCTACCACTAACCAAAAATTTAGGTAGCGTTTGGTTTCTGTCCAAATAAAAATACAGAGAGACATGGAGGCAAAACTATTTGGTTGTGGAGACAAGAACTAGGACGGAAAAATTTTCGGAACACAAAATCCAGAAAATTTCTGTATCTCCAAAATGGAGGGACAATGGGAACAAGATGTGGAGGAGGAAATTTAATATTTTTTCTTTCAATAATATCCCTATACATATTTAAAATTTCTCTATTTATTCTTACTACCATAGGTGACCTGGCGAAGGTACATAATTTATTTTATCATGTATTTGTTGTCTTGTCCTGTGTTTCAAAACAAGATACGAAAATAGTTGTCATGTCTTGTACTCCATAATCAAACACTATCCAGAGATAATGTTTGTTTTTTATGTCTATATTGTCTCTCCTTCTTTGTTTCCACTGTCCTGAGATAGAAACCAAACGCTACCTTAGTGTTCTAATTAACTTGTATGATGACCTAACTAAATTATAAAGGAGGCAATCAAAGTAGGCTTTTACCGGCTTGAAGCTAGGCTTGTTTTAATACCCTCCTTTGCCGGAACTCCTATGCCCGCAACATTTCTTGGCTTCTAGTTGTCCTTATTGCCATTGTTTAATGAATAGTAGCATGGTTTGATTGACGAAATGGGTAATACAGCACTTGTTGACTTGTGAGTAGCAACTAGCAAGCATAACAAGTGTACGTCATTGGCAAAACATGCTACTCGTACAATAACATTGAGTTAAAAAGTGAAAAACAAAGAAATTAAGCCAATGAAATTATGGAATTTTATTATTATTCTGATAAAAAGAACAAGACTTTACTTAAGTAAGCTGAGAAAGAAAGAAACTAACAAAAGATAATTGGTTTTAGAAGGCTTTAGATGTTGCTTGGACATAACAGGATTAAAAAATGATAAAGTAGGTGTCAAATGAGACATAAAAGGTGAATGCAATAGTGATAAAGTTAATCACTCCATTGTTTTGATTGTATACATTTGATTTGACTGTAACTATTAAGTTGTTTGGAATTGTGTTGGATAAATTAATTTTGAACAAATTGTCAGTCAACACACCATTTCCAACAAGAGCAGACTCATGAAACAAATCAAATTCAAACGTGTTAAAATTTATTGGAAACCCAAAAGGAATAAATCTAGAAACAAAAATCAAGTTTCTGGAAAACCTAGGAATGTAAAATACATATTCTATTAAAAAACAAAGCCGGATTCTACATTAAGTTTGCATGTACCAACAACAGCTACATGGAACGCATCCTATTTCCTGAATAAACCAATAGTTCACTTGTCGTTGGCTCCCTCTTGCATAGTATTAGAAACATAGATTGAAGAACCAGAGTCAATCCACAAAGTGTTATGACAAATATCACTCGCATTAGATTCATAACATACAAAAGATAAGGCTTTACCTTTCCTTCTGAGTCAGGTCTTGTAGTACTTCTTCATGTGCCCCTTTCATCTTGCTATAGAAGCACCTAGACTCCTGGTTGTTCTTGGTAGTGGGAGGAGTGCCTTTCTTTCCCTTGCCCTTCTTCGTTTTCTTTCCTTGGTCTTGATCTTGGGTCACTGTAAATGCACTTTCACCCATTTCCTGAACAAGGCCTCCCTTCTTCTTGAACACACATGGTCAAGACTTCATTAATTGATCACTTATCCTTATGTGTGTTATAGGAGATCTTAAAAGGCCCATATGGACTCAAGAATGGATTCAGGATTAAATGCACAAGGGAAGAATCAGAAATATCAACCTCAAGGGATTTCAGCTGGGATGCAATGTCCCTCATTTCCATGATGTGATTTCTCACACCTTTGACTCCGCTGAGCTTAAATAAAGTCAATCTAAGGAAAAAGGTGAGAGAAGAGAATGAGTAGAAAAGTGAAAACTGGACATACATTTCTTGAACTGTATCGTCATTGCAAGTAGTAACCGAGAATTTTTAAATCCTAAAGCAATAAACATTATTGAAATATGTTATGCCTTCTAATTCAGATTTGTCTAACAATTTCAATTAGTGCATGCCTGGTTTGTTTGATTGGATAGATTGGAATACAAACGGGGTGGGAATTACAGTTACCTCCGATTTTGCTTAGGTCAATGGAATAGAAATTAAGAAATGTGTTGACCTTTGCTAATTGATAATTATAAATGTATTTAACATATAGGTGCATTTTCAAATGATGCAAATTATGCCATACTAAATATCCATAGTAATGGTTTTCTTGGAACCTATTTTACCAAAGAAGATACCACTTTCCTCTGTATTGAAGGCAAACTTTGTAATATTGCCACTGAAATATAAGAGATAAGAAAAAACCAAAACTTCTATAATTATCCCATTCGCCTAATGCACAAAGCTCCTTACCTCGCCCAAGTCATGCAGCAAGCAGCCATGTATAAGAAAGTTTCCTTGTTCCTAGGCAAGCTTAACTTGTGATATAGAGATTGGCCAGAAAATTAATAGCAATTCCATCAAGTAATTCACTGATATGTATACAATTGTTAAGTAAAGAACAATATTCATCACGCTAAATATAGATTAATTACGAAAAATGTACACTATAATCTGTATGTGTGTGTGTGTGTGTATGGGTTCACTGCTCTAGTATTATAACTGATAGCTGTATTCTGCTTCTATATTTTTTAGCGTGTCAAATTATGTAATAGGATTTGATGGTTTTGAAAATTGGTAGATATAAAACTGCTTGTATGCTTTCAAGTTTCACAACTTTAGCTTTTGCGATGGGTTGGTGCTTGACCCAAAAAGAAAACCTACTTTTCTGCAGTAAGACATTGAATGAATTTCGGAAAGGTGAGTTTCAAGTGCTTGTATCTTCTGATGCGATGACTCGTGGAATGGATGTTGAAGGGGTGAGAAATGTCATTAATTATGACATGCCCAAATACGTAAAGACATATGTTCATCGGGCTGGTAGGACTGCGCGAGCTGGCCAGACTGGCCACTGCTACACATTGATGTCTAGAGATGAGGTTTGAAGTCAACTTGCCCCATGGTCATTATTTTGTGTTAGATCAAAGTGTATTCCTTTTTGATAAATTAGGAGAAAAAAATTCTTTATTTCCATGTATAAGTCTTAAGTAGAGAAAAATAAAAATATATATTAGTAAGATCCACCTTAAATCCTATTCTTTTATATGTTTATAAATTATAAGATCTTTTAATCTTAATATTGCAAGTTCTATTGATAATGTTAAAGTGATATTATAATTTTACTCAATGATTATATACTCGATGATAATACATTCTATTTTATATATGAGAATAAAGACAACATAAGATGTGTTTGAGTTTGAATTTTTATAAATGCTTGTGAGATAACATAGTAACAAAGTACTTGGTTTGCACAGAGTGCCAATTAATAAATTATTCCATGTCCTTAAAAAAATTCACATAACGTTTCAAAATAAATACAATAGCCCTTTTCATTTAAATTATGTATATAAAGTTAAAAAGTGTATTTAAATGTTAAAAATAAACAATAAATCGACTCATATGATCATTACATTTTATGTGTAGATTGATTTCTTTTGTACTTAAGAAAAAAAAACTCAAACAAAAGCTGTATTCTAAATATTTTGACAAGACTTCTGTTGAAAATGGATAATTTAGACAAGTATTATATATTTAATTATTGAATAAAATACTCATATTAGGAGATGTTTGATTTAAGCAACCCATGCCTGTTTGGCTTGAATAGTTGTCATTCTGCAATTGAGTTTAGTTTTTTCAATCACTATTATTAGATGTTGGTGCGCACGGCTCCCTTTTCTTCACTGTTCTATTTATATCAATAAAGAGTATGAATATATTTGTTTTGTTAGTTTTGTCTTTTCAACATTTAGAACCCGATTCATTCTTGAAACTCTTGTCAACTCCTATTCCATTCCAGGTTCGACGATTTAAGAAGTTGATGCAAAAGGCTGAGGCTAGTTCTTGTGGTGAGCACACCATCCAATCCAGTTTGATTGAAGCACTCCGCCCCACCTACGAATCAGGTAAATTTTTTATTCCAAGTTTTGTGTATATCAACATACAATTTTCTCAAGGATGGAATGGACTAAACATCAGTTTAACCACTGACATTGCTTGCTGCTTCAAGTAGCTTTGCTCTTCATGATCTGACATTGGAGAAAATTTGTCTTGACCTTGATCAGAGTTATTCCTGTCTTTCTGTGAACCAATTACCTCGTGATTCATGCATTATCTTCACTGATTAAAGCATATTGGCTCATGGTATTTGAACTAGTTAATTGATTTCCCCACCATTGATCAGTGTGGAGATCTTCTGAAATCATACTTAATAATATCTGGAAAATGCATGGGATTGAAGACTTGGAAGTATAACATTCCTCTGCA
This sequence comes from Dalbergia oliveri, assembly GCA_030441495.1. Taxonomy (NCBI): domain Eukaryota; kingdom Viridiplantae; phylum Streptophyta; class Magnoliopsida; order Fabales; family Fabaceae; genus Dalbergia; species Dalbergia oliveri. The sequence goes on along the minus strand of JAMLFY010000002.1, from coordinate 44,367,499 downwards.
TGAGAAATTTTTTAAAGATAACTTGTACTGTGCATGGACTTTGTTTGAACTCAAGGCTTTTTTATGTTTGTCTCCTTTTTGCTGTTTTGGAGTTACATTCTATGTTCCATTTTTTGGGTTTGGCAGCACTGAAAAAATATAAGGAGAAGATTTCAGAGGCAAGAAAGAAACCGAAGGATTAGAGTCTTCTGAATGGAGCGGATATAATGAGAAAAAAAAAATTCATGGGAGTAGCTGCTCAGTAACGGCCTAACGGGCGCACAAGGGAATAGCTTGTTATATTCAGAACATCACACACTGAATAATGAAGCATTAATTCAATTCAACTGACGATGGAGTTCTTCAGTGGAAACAACAGGCTGAAGCAATTTTTTGAGGGCATGAAACAAGCAATTCTGGGGACAGATCCTCCCTTGGTGGTGTTTGTTTACTTGTATTTCTTGAGGCCTTCTATCTGATTCTTTCACTGACGGGGCAGATGTATGAGATCAAGCTTAACTTATATGACAGAAATTGTCATTAATCCAGATGTGTGGGATTTTTTTTCTCTGAAAAAAAAAATTATAGTTTAAACATACAGCTAATGTCTATATGAAAAATGTCTTTATTTTAGCTACTATCTGCCCATGAAAAATATGTAAGCTTATTAGAATTTATCATGTATTGTTGAAAGACTCGTCATATTTCCATAGCAGTTTGTATGAAGACGGAACTGAGTGGTTTATTGATTGAGATGTATCATTTTTTTATTTATATATGGACTAATATTTATATTTAATAACGTCAATGTTATATTTACATTAGATTAGCTTTAGCTAGTGGATATCTATCAATCTACATTCTTTATTTTTTGAGTGTAAATTTTAATATTTAATCCAATTTATTTTAAATAATAAAATTAAAGTGAATAAGTTTATTAATATAACTTAATTAATCTTATATAATTTTTATAATGGTGTATTAAAATTAGTTATTTTTTTCTTTTATAAACAATTTCTAGCGGATGAATCCATAGGAAAAGTAGTTTTATGGAGTTTTCATTCAAGCGTTTCAAAATAGAATTCTAGAGTCCAGTTTTTCAACGAAATGTCTCACAATCAATATATATATATATATATATATATATATATATATATATATATTATGACTACTCGTGTGTCAGTGTGTGTATATGTATTACTACGAATGATTTAGATATTAAAATATCTAGATTCTGTGAAGTAATTAGCACAAAATCAAAAGTGCACTTGTTCTGTTTTTGTTTTTGGACAGGAGTATTTGTTAGTTTAGAAACGTGTGCATTTTCATTAGACAAGTTTTTTGAAAAAGTAAAATCGAAGAGAAAACGGTTTTTCGTTCTCTTTTACATTTTTTCTTAGTGGAAAAGAATAGCTTCTTCAAATACCAAAAAGAGTATTTTTTTTGGTAAAAAATTAAAAAAACAATTATTTATATTATTTTATCAGTGCGTACTTTTACAATTTAATTTTTTACAGTTTTCTCAAATTAATTTTTCTAGCTAATGAAAAATTGTTAAAATAATAGGATGTATTTTTAATTAGTTCAAATTATGAGTTTAATTTTGATAATAAACTTCTGTATTCAATCAAATATCTCATTGTGCATGATTTTTAGTTAATGGGTGTAGAAGTTAAATATATTTGTTGATATGATATTACATGATTGATTCATTGTGTAAAAAATTTTATGTTGGTAGTGTATTCAAATTAAATCGTTAAATTATATAATATATATTTTTTAATTAAAGAACATTTTTTCTGAAAAACAAAAAGGAACACACAACTTATAATTACTTTTTCCAGAGCTTATCTAACTGCATTTGGTGAATCTGCACTAACCTTTTTGAAGTTAAATGAAGTCATACCCAAGGATCCAACGAATTTCTCAGGAATTATTCATATCTGTGATCAAATATGCTCATCATCGATCATCTTCTTTGTCCCACCAACGTTCTGCTAATATTCCAAACTAATCTTCTCAAACGGAGGGTTCTTTCATTTAGTTACTAAAATTACGTACTTCCTTCCACATATTTTACCGCATTATTGCATGTGCATTACAATCTTCAACTCTACCATTATTCATCTTCAAGCAGCCATATGCATGCATGTTCATCCCTAATTAATTGCCATTTTGCGTGTGTATAGTTGATTATGGGCTAGCTACATATCCTTACGTATGTCCTACTAGCTACTACTGAAGTTGAATATGTATCAAGCTCTTTCTTGTACGGTTATCAAACATACATACACCGCTAATTTGATTTCTACGTGGACATTATGTGGCCACTGAACATCAAACTCTCCCTCTCAATTTGCACCGCTTCACGCCAAGCTTCATATTTTGTTGACCTGGTTTAGCTTGAGGCTTGTGTTACTTGTACTAGTTTAGAAATAAATTTACTGTTATTATACGAATGTTGTGTATAAATCTGTGTATTCCTGTATTTATGCTGTATCATCAATTGCTAGTGTAAACATTTTCCAAAGCGCTGGGTGCCACAGTGTTTAAGGCAAGGGTTATTACTTATTACTATTACATGAACTAGCGAGGCAAGTTTGTCATTCAGCAATTTTCATGATGCAGCTCAGCTAAAAGAGCAGCCTCCACAATTCTGATCTATGAATATGACATCAGACGTAACATATAGTTTGTTTATCAATATCAATAAATAGAAAACATTCCGTTTAGACTTTGGAGTGCAGTTGACAATAATATTTCTGGAAATAAATTTATAATCATCGCATAGATTTGGAGAAAAATAATTGACAAACATATTGAATTAACCACTTGTGGTAAAGTACAAGACACGAATTTGACCACCATGTCATGAAAATTTTTGGTGCAAGTGCAAGTTGAACACAGACTGAGGGTGACTATCTGTCAAAAACTTTTGCCTACCTCCAGTCTCCACTCTTGGCATACAATATGAAATAGATTTATATATTTGATGTATGCCAAAACTTGTGCCAATTTTTGAGTTTATTGGTAGAATCAGAAGGGTTATGAGCCTGTACAGCGGAATACAAGTGCAGAAATTCAGGTCTCTTTACACAACACTCTCGGCATCTCTTGTTCACTTCATGGAAACCATTGAACAGGATACACACAATCACCTAAACCCAGAAGAGGAAGAGGGGAAGGAGAGCAGTACAAGAACAAAAAGAACTAGAACCTTTGCAATATTGACTCATAACACAGCCACCAGCTGGGGCTTGCCTCAGTGATTCAAATTTGAGAGGGACCTATGAACTTCCTTCAGGAAGTACTTGGTCTTATCATTAGCAGTTGCAATTGTAGCAGAAGCCGCAGCAGCAGGTGAAGCTGAAAATGATGCAGCTGCTGCTGATGCTGATGATGCGCTTTTAGGGGATGAAATGGCAGAATCAATGGAGCTAGTTTCCCTATCCTCTTCAGTGATTGTGTCCAACATCTTAGATGTTCTGTACCTCATCACAGTAACATACTGTGGTGGTGCTACCTCCATGAAGAGCCTTGCAAGCCTAGAATTTGCCATTGTTAGTGAGTGTTTGTGAAGAAGAAGAAAGGGCTAAAAGATAGGAATGCTGAGCAAGTGATGATAGAGAAGTTGTGGTGAAGTTGGTTTGATTGGGGATGGTGAGAAGCACAAGCCAATGTTTCATTTTATAAGGGAAGGGCTAAGAGCTAGCTAAGTAACTAGCTAGGCTAAAATTGAGTCAGGGGTCTTAATCCTTGATGGTCAAATCAAATTTTATTTGTTAGTGCCGCCTACACCTTTTGGTATTAATTGCGGATGTTGTGATGCTTTCAAGACTTTTCCTATAGATAACCTTGCAGCAGGACCAGCTTTGATATGTGTCAAAAGATGGGTGGAAATTTTGATTTCCATGAAGATATGGTTTTTGTTGGGTACACTGGCTGCCAAATTTGTACTTTTTCTTGGGTTTTATTGCAGTAGCTTTTTGTTCTGACACGTTTCAGCTGATGGGGAAGTGACTTGAACTACGGTGATGGATCACAAGATTTTCTTTCCATGAATTAGCTTGCCCTCTGGCTTAGCTTTTCTGGGAAATTTTGGGTTTGTATTTTCTTGGCAGCAACAATAGGGAAGGAGAGATTTTGATCGTACAGTTGTTTATTTTATGGTGGTTGTTGGTTGGGATTTTTCTTTCCAAGTTTAAGTGACTCTGACTGGCTCTTGAATGTATGACAGAAATTTGCTTAAGCAAAGTTTAGCTGAACGTTAGAAACTGCTGCCAAGTGTAGCATTACAGTTAACTGGCGGTGAGGTTTGGCACAACATTGTTTGAGGTTGATTGGACCTAAACAAGGTGATCAAATTCAATTTAACTAAATTGAACTCTCTAAATCGATTAATGTTCGTACATAGAAAAAATGTATTTTATCTATCGGAATTATAGATTATATGTATCTTATTTTCACAATTTTAAAAAATACAAATCAACTATTGAATTTTTTTAATGTGCTATTAGATTAATTGCAGCGCTAACAACCTCAACTTCCGACCTTTTAGCCTCTTCGCTTGCATTTGAGCTTGATCTAAAGGGTTCATGGACTGATTAGGATGGCCGACCTCCCAGCCCTTTAGCTCCCGCCCATGCTCAAAGGTCTTACCTCCAACTTGGTCCATTTGTCCTCCCTAACCATCTTAAGCTTAGGTCACATGACTCAATACCCACGTATGGATTGTCTCCTTCTAATCACGTTTATGGCTCGCGCCCGTGAAGCCCCATGCCCATCAAACCCACGATCCGTGCCTAATCATGACCCCTTCATTAATGTCACACTTGTATATATTCCGTTTTCAAACACAATCCGTGCCTAATCATGACCCCCTTCATTAATGTCACACTTGCACATATACCATTTTCAAACACAAGGGAGAGGTAACTTCTTTTCTAGCCTATATAGTAGCCTACCTTATTTCCTGTAAGTGATCCTTTCATGATGAATACAACTCCTTCCGAGATGAATACAACGAAATTTAATATGAAGAATATTTTAACTCAATTGCTATTAAGTTTTTCCGAAATCTGTTTAATTTTAAATCTAAACTTTAACTAGATCCTGTATATGCAATCCTAACATATATTTTTTCCAATATATATCATGTGTTGTAATGTGGTTACAAGCATGAATTTTTTTTAATATTTGTAAATGTTATTAATAATTACTTTGTAAATTAAGGACCCTATGAATCAGATGCATACGTGATGCTGATGTTCTACATATAGACATGTAAGGATAATGCAACATCTAAATCACTTCCTTCACCATCATAGCTACCGTCCACAGCTCCCCTTTTATTTTTATTCCAATTGCGTGTCATCCAGGGCATTTATGGTCACTATCACAACATACATTGTGGTCGAGGCTTAAAAGTAGCCTTTAAAACTTTTTCAATCTAATATTGATGGATAACTCAGAATCCTTAGCACAAAGCAATTCAATTTTATATTATTCTATTTTTTAAATCGGATTTTCATAAATTATTGTACTCATTTACTAGTTTATATAGAATCACATTGATTAAATTATTTTGAACGATATGTAATTTTACAAACTTTATACCCTTTTCATCTAAGAATTATGCACTGCCATTTTTCAAACTCGTAAGTATTGTTGTTAATATATGAAATGAATATGGGAATTTAATTTCTTAGTTTCTTTATTCCATTGACCAATCAAATCGCATGGGAAGAACACCCAGAAAAGGATAAGAATAATGTGGTGGACCATAACTTGGTTTAATTTGGAAGGGAAGTGGTAGGCTGGTAGCAATATATATATATTGCAACAAATAGTACGCTATATAACTTGATTGTTGTAGATAAGGATCCAGAATAGCCCAACATGCTAATTTGTCTTCCATCTTCGTGGTGTTGGTAGTAAGATAGATCGTCACGTGAACGTGGTCTCTGAATTGCCTGATTGGCACCACGCTTCAAGTCATAGTTTTTTTTTCCTTTTTTTTTAATATATATAGATGATGAATGCACTGCCTATTCAGAGAGGAGGGGAGCCAAAACAAACCAAGCAGTCATAGATTTTACAATTTCGGCTAGCTAGAATATACAGCGCTTTATTTTTAGTTTCCGTTTATTTTTGTAAGAAAAGTACTCATTGACATAATACTAAGTTATCTCATTAATCTTTTAAATGAAACCTACATTTATGTATGAGGTAAAAAAATTTATGCATATTTATGCTTAAGCTTTAAATGATTTTTGTACGATGAAGCATAAAAGAGATCACGACACAAAGTTAATTACTCCCTCCGTTCAACAATATGAGTCATTTTAAGAAATCCAGAGAAATTAGTGAGTGCATTAAGATGTTAATGTATTTAGCTACTGGAATATACTCTAATAGAGCTCTTGGCCTCCCTCATTGTTTGTTTTAGCAAAATCTGGAAGTTTATGCAGAATTGTTATCCTTTCTATCTTTTGAAGAGTGCCCCCAAGCTAATACCAAACTTCGCGAATCATTTTCTCGCATTGGCATGTCTGTCTGCATCTGGCTACTTTATTTATTTAATGTTTCGCTCCTAACATTAAAATTAGGTCAATGGATGTCTTGAATGATAAAATATATATCCCTTAAGGAATGGATTTAATTTGTTGATGAATCTTCCTAGTTTTCGTTGTTGTTTTAAAGTTTTATGGCAATATGCCAATATCAGATGGAAAAACTTTGGTTGAAGCCATTAAACTTACTGTCATTGACGACTCTACTTGTTATCAACAATATATAATGCTCCTTTGGTAATCGATTATCACCTCAAATCCCTCGTGACCAAGTTATTTCTTAGTTTGAATCGATCGAGATTTCTTCCTCTTCCCCTGTTGCATTGTCGAATTCCCATAATATCTTCTACTTTCCGTTTTGACTTAAATTTCTTGTTCAAAGAGACAAATTTCTTCACGATCTCCTATTAGATGATTGCTGCGCAACAACAACTAACTAGCACAGTAGACACCCTCCTCCATTTGAGAGGTGCTATAAACTTGCTATTAATTAATTTGTCGTTACCATGCTTGATTATTTCTCTCAAGAGCAGAACATCAAGAAATTGTCCTCTCAATGCAAAGAATAAACACATATGAGGCTGTAAAAGCTTGATGATTGCTCCATTGGTTTTTCTTCAAATTAATATCAAGAAATTGTCCTCTCAAATCACTCAATTTGCTTTCTATTCTTATTTTATACACCCTGATCAATCTGATGATCATCTTATGCTGTAAAAGCTTGATTCCATCGGTTTTTCTTTAAATTAATATTGGTCGGGTTGAGTGGTGAACCATATCTTATTGTGGAATTATAGTACTGTAGCAACATCACTGTCACCATCGTTCTACAGTGCCAAAAAGGTCACATGTGTCTATTAGAGCGGCATTAACATCACAAATTAACAATGCCACATGCAGCTTCTAAGAAAGAGCATAATAATAAGTAGCGTACAGACATGGAACAATAAGCACCACCTTCCATGCTAGCTGCACCTGACCCCTTCACCCCATAAACATCACACATATGCCGTATCAGGGAGGGTATACATACAATTCGCTAGAGATAGATAAAGACCTTACACAAGTTGAAGAAAAATTCGTATACAGCCAACTTTTATTAGGGCTAATGGCTAATCCATTAATTGTTCCCATAGGGCCACATAGAAGCAACAAGCAAGCGTTGCAATCAGTCAGGAGTGGGAACATGGAGTCACCCCTATATCAAATATTGAGTAATGGACTAATGAGTGAGTAAAAGGGAAAAAGCGAACCAGAGGAATAATGCCAAACTTAGCATTTATTTTCTAAAGCAAGCCATGCCATATTGTCATGCATGGAGCCAACCCAGCCACCACTTTATCTCTCTATCACCGTTCAGAGTCTTGCACACGCTTTTCAGCTCTAACTAGGACCATAAAATGAAAAGGAAAAACAAAAAATAAGGTTATCTAAAAGCAAGAACAAGTCATGATGACCAGAAACAAAAGGCAAAAACAAGTTGTTTGCTACATTATAGCGGTGTATTTGATTAAAGAGAAAAAACTAAAGAAAATAGCAATCATGGAGTTACATCAATAAATTTTAGGTGCAATCATGGAGGCGTTTTCTGTGTGATTTCTGCAAATAAAATTTATTCATGTAATTTTTCATCTTATATTAGTCCTCCAACCAAATATATTCTAATGTGTGAAATTTCAATAAATGCATGCATATGTGGTTATAGTATGAAACATATACAAATGATAACTTATAAAACTAAAATGTTAATCATCTATGAACCTTATGATTCGACATGATTTATGATTCAAAAATTAGTCTTGCAACTCATGCTGTTCGATATGTAACCTTGGATACATGCAAGTTTACAAAGTCAAAAAAAATTTGTTATATATTACTATGATTATTATTTTTTATATGTATGAATGGAAACAAGCTCAAACCCCAAGGTGGGGGAGCTACATGCATAGTTCGATACCATATGAGCAAAACCAGCCGAAACAATCTGCTAGAGTCTGACAAGACTAAAATGTAAACATTGTAATGGATTCACTTTATAAGGAAAATTTCTTATATATTCATAACACATTTAATATGTGCTCCATAAATATCTATAATTTAAATATGATAATTATTATTATTGAATCTATTATTATTAAACACTACTCACTAATTACTGATATTGTTATATAGGTAGTTGTATATAGATCTGCTATGAGAAGATTTAGCCTATCAAGTTATTAACTCTAGAAGAGACACTTGCTCCTAATATATGTATAGGGTGCATGATTGTCTCATTAATATTGACACGCAGAACATCTATTGTGAAACAGAAGGATTTTTTTTTCTCTCTATCCTTATCTGGGTTTCTTTTGTAACGTGTCCGGATCGAGTTATCAAATATTTGATCATGAATTCCTCATTTTTAAATTTTTGGTTCGTGAATTATTAATGAATTAATTATGAGTAACTACTAATTATCGGAACTCATAAATATATCAGTCATGTTTCACCTATATATATATATATTACTCAAATGGGATATGAAGGAATTTGTCCCCAAATTAAAGTAGGATCACGTCCTTTAAATGCTAATATATGAATCACGCATCGTGATTATGAAAGTCGGCATCTGTCGGAAAGTCTGAGTAGAAAAAACAGAAGGAACGAATGAACGATCGCATCCACTTTTCGGGGAGAAAAAAACTAATCACATATATATACATCTACATCAATGACGAAACAAAATCATCATAAAAAAATGTAGGCTCCATAATCATTCATATATATATAGATTAATTTTTCTCTTGCTTTTACAATTACTTTGGCTTATAAATATGAATTTTGGTTGTTTGGGTTAAATATCCTCCAAGAGTGAGAGTGATATATTATATGTATAGTTTTAGAAGCTGTCTATATAATGAAAGATTTGAAAGAATGATTTGCAACTTCGATCAAAAGTTCCAAATAGTAAAAGATTTGAATTAATTTGTGAAGTAGTAGACGTAGACGATAAAGGCGAAGGCGTTAAATTTTATCTATTATTTAGAGTTTGTTTGTATGCTTCCGCTACCAACAAGGTTTCAGAACCAATGGTTGGAGTTCAGTTAAGTGAGAATGGAAGTTTGAGCAAGATCCATATATATGGGGTTTCTTGTGTCCAAAGTCTTCTTAGCAATGGAGGTCGCAAGTGTTCTGTGGCAGTGACGGTGCAAGTGAGAAGTTTGTGTCAAAAATTTCTTGATAATGTGGAGCCCAAGCAATGTGTTTTATGTGCAATAGCGGTACAAGTTTTGGGAGAAGAATGCTTGGAGAGTTGTTACGGTGAGCTTTTGGCAGGAGTTCTGGATTAGAGAGAGGATTTGTTGGAATTTAACTCAAAGTCTCACATCCATAAGAATTAAAAGTTTTACAATTGATTTGAATTATAAGTATGAATTTTGGTTGTTTGGGTTAGATATCCTCAAAAATGAGAGATATTCATTATATGGGTAGTTTGAAGGCTGTTCATGTAATGAAAAATTTATAATAAGGATGATTTACAATTTTAGTGTTCAAAAATTGCAAATAGTGAAATATTTGGATTGATTTGTGAAATTGTGGATATAAACAGTGAAGGTGAAATCACGTTAAATTTAGTGTGTTGTTTAGAGTTTTATTTTTATACTTCCACTACCCAACATGGGGAAGGTCTCCTTAGTTCAAATTTAATATATATTTTGGTGTATAATGAGTATTTATAGAGACACTTATAGATAGATGAAAAATGGAACCTCATCAAATAATTATGGTTGCAATCAAACCTTACTGGTAAAGTTTTTAGATGGACAAATTACATTTAAGCAAGTGGACCTCTTTAAATAATTTGGAGTTGTGTGTTTAGTTTGTAACAAAACGCTAAATGTTAACGAAGTGTGTATTTTCTTTAATTAAAAAAAGAAACACCTGATAAAATAAAATAAAAACACAAGAAGCTCATTCATCCATCGCTTCCCTTCATAAAACTCTCGCACTGGATCCGCGTCGGATCTGCTGCTACTTGCCACCACCATCGGCGTGCTTAGCAGAGAGAGCTTTGCTTCAAAGCTCGCTTCCTATATAGTACAAGAAAGATAAATGATTTTAACAATTCAAATATTGAAAGGATTAATGAAAGTATGGTAAAAAAAAATAATTATCATAAAATGATTATTGAAAATATTTAATGTCAATAAAAATTTATAAATATTTTTAATAATCACTTCATGTCAAAATTATTTTTTTGAAAATATTTTTATTAACAATTTCAATGTTTAAATTGTTAAAAATATTTATTTTTCTTGTAGTATTGAAAAATTATTTGGCTTTGTCAAGGAGCATGCATGGATCCCATATCGGGAGAGTGTGCAAGACTACCGAAACAAACATTCAGAACACCTACATGCATGAGCACTTGCAGAAGCGGAGACGAGTGACGGTGGCTCACCCAATCTGAGAGAGCTCTAACTTTTTAGGTGGCATGGTTTGTGAGGTATGACACAAAATACAGGGATTATGAAAATAGAAATGTATTGGAAAGGAAGACAGAAATAAAGGATAGAAAATTTTTGTCTCCAAGATAGAAAAACACAAAATTTTATATTTCCAAAATGTAAAAATGAGACGGGATAAGAAATAGAAATTTAATATTTTTTTCTTCAATAATACCCTTATATATATTTATTATTTATGTATTTGTTTCATTTTTTCTATATTTCTTCTTTCTTCCTCCCCTATTAAATGCTACCTAAATGGATGGATAGGCGAGCTACTTCTTTTTTTTTAATAAAAAAAATGCATCTGGTGTTTTTTTTAAAAAAAGAAATGCACTATTAGTTGAGGCTTAGTTATAAAGTAAATACTCCCTTCCCCCATTTATAAATATTTTTTAAGGTTTAGCATTTCATTTTGATACATAAATTAAAAATTATTAAAAATGCGTAAATACACAAAAAAAAATATATTGATAAAAAATTTCTTTTAGAAATTGTGTAATAATTATTTTGAGAATTTTGTGTGTGAGAAAGAATACGTGCAAAAACCAAAAAAAAAAAATTAATACTTTCTTAAAACTCTCACATAATAGATAATATTGAATAAAATTATTTTTTTTCCTAAAATGACACTTATAACTGAACCAAGGAAGTACGAAACTTCAAGTTATTTAAAGTGCTCCATTTGTCTAGTTGTATATTGATACATCTAAGGATTTCATCGGTGAGATTTAACTGCCACTTTCACCTTACAATCCCAAATTATAATAGAACGTAAAGGCGTCAATCATAGCCGGAGCTGGTCCATAAAGATAATAAATTTTGTGAGATTATTATCTTTCATTTTCTAAATAATTTTAATATAATAGTTTATATGTGAAACAATTAAGGCAGCATAACAAAAGTTTTTTCTTATTCTAAGAATTTTGTTTTAAAAAAAAAATCAGATAATATGCCTAAATGGCATTGTTGAAGTAACACGGACAAGGAGGGCCACTTTGATAATTCACACAGGCATGCCACTGTTTATATATTATAAATTCTGTGTTCTTTACCTGGCGCAGAGCCATATATATCCTCTTGCTATAGCAAAAAGCCCGCAAGCATGGCTGCACATGATGATATGATAATTGTTATGCCTCCCACAAGCTCAATAAAAATCACCACCAACACAACTCTCTCCCACTCCAACACCGAAACTTCTCCACTAACGCCGTTTTCTGCAGTTGCCCCGCATTGCTTGGTCCCTTCTGTTTCCAAGGTACAGATCAAAATAACATTGGAAACAATCTATGAAGAAGAAGAAGATGAAGAAGATGAAGATGATGATGATGATGAAACTGAGCAAAGCTCTCTGATACCTGCGCACTCTTCACCAACAATCTTCCCAGCGCAAGGGGCTACATGTTCAATTGAAATCGCAGGGCCTTTAGCGTCCATTGGTCATAACTACCAGTGTGCATAGACCATGGTGGTTAATCCAAATTAAGATTCGTTCTAATGTGATCCATGTGCCTGAACATTTGTACAAATGCATGGTTTGTAATTTTGTATTGAATTTTGAGTGTGACTTTGAAGGTAGTCAGTTATGTGTAATGTTTAATAATTTTCTCCTTCTTGGCTTTCAAGCTTGGATTTTCTGTAGCCTGCAATCCAAATGGTCCTTTTTAGCTCCTTTAACTGTAGGGTAAGCCTATATATTCTTATTTCTTATTTGAACGGGTTAATAAAATTAATTTTTATCTATCATAGTCTTGGAATCGAATCTAACTTTGATGTACTAATAATAATGTAATAAATTTAGAGTGAACGAACACCTTATTTGGTCATTTAAGGTTTTTACTTTGGATTATTTTATTTTTCAAAAAAAGAAATTAATTTTGTGGTCCCTCAAATTACAATAATGATATGTCATTAAAAAGTGAATGGAGACTAGCAAAATCATTCCATTTGGGATATATTGCAATCATTTAATTGAAATTAAAATTGAAATTATTTATTTTATAAATTCAAATTTAAAAAATGGGTTACTTTAAATTTCATTCCACTTCAAATGACACACAAATCACTTAACATCCTATTAACTAGTCATTGTGTTTAAAGGATCAAATACACATAAAGAGACTAATGTGTTTTATTATTAAAATCTTGAGAACCATGGATTTAGTTTCAATTTTTGAGGAATTAAATTGTGTTGCAAAATTTTTTAAAAGACCACATGGACTACTTACTCTAAAATTTAACATTGTCTCTCAAAAGATCTGCAAATAGAAAAATTTGATTGACTTACAATGTGAAAAACTTTTATAACGTCAATATTTCAAAATCAAACTCATAAATAAAAATTATATAACCTTTTATGAAGTTTTAACTTGTACTCTAAGTCAATAATTCAATATTAGGAAAGGATATATTTATCCATCCAAATATGAAGAAAATTGTCATGTATACTCCTGTAAGAAATTACTGAATGCGCTTCGATCAGCCCATAAAATTGTGCATACTTTACTTATAGAGAGACATTTCAATCAATCACAAGATTTCTCACGGTTGGTGGCTAACTGGGTTAGGGGTGTTTATTTTAAAGTTTGAAATTCTATTTCCAAAAATCTCATTCCTTGGAATGTAATACCTAAAAATATTATATCTGATAATTTTGAAAAGTTTATTTGTTTAGTATTAAATAATCATGAAATTATTTATTGAAATTCATAGGAATAAATTTAAAAATTATTTTTTAATACATATATTTCCAATAATATATATTATAATTTCAAAAATACTCCTAACACTTATTATTATTAATTATCATTATTATTAAGGGATATTTTAGGATTTATACTCTTTAGTGACCATTCCTAAGTCATAGTAATATTTTATACTCATCTTTCAATATAAGAATGAAATCTCACTAAAACATAGGAAGCAAACATGGAAACAAATTATTCCCATGAATAAATTAGTGTAGCTTGAAACAAACACCTCCTTATTAAGGGGTTCGGTTCCTAACATTATATATGGAAAAAAAAAAAATATAGAGAGACATTTCAATCTCAACTTGTAATTAATCCCATTCAACTCCTTTTATATACTCCGGGTATGTTTGTATTGAAAAGTAAAAATGAAGGTAAAAAATTTATTTGTGTATGATTTTACATATAAATTTTATTTATAAAAATTTATACTTATTTTTTAACCCCTAATCAAATATTTTTAGCATATATTTGGTTGGAAAATAAAAATAAGGATAAATTTTAGCTAGATAAATTTCATATATAAACTAATATATGAATTCTAAATAATTGTTACTCAATGCGCGGGGATCACCTAATAAAATTGTGCTCACATAATTTACTTCTTGAGAGACTTTTCAATCTCAACTTCTAATTGAACCCATTCAGGTCCTTTTATGACAGCATCATGAGTTGTGAATATTCAACAATTTCTCCGAATATGCTAGTTGCATAATATTACGTACGGAGTCGCATCTCCCAAAATTGCCGCATTAGAAAGAAAATGGCATTAGTAAAAGGGATGAAAATCATCTGTATGTATTCAAATTATGTTCCTTCTACGTTGTATTGATTACTTTTTTAGTACGTGCAGGATAAACATTTAATAATATTTAAAATTTTAAATTGTTACTAAAATTATATTCCTCATCTTCTAGTTTTATTTGACCGGTGTCAGCTTTATAATCAATGAGTTTAACATCACCGTCCATTGCCCCCTATAACTGATCCAATTCCTCAAGCTTAATTCAGAAATGATAAATTATAGGAAAATAAAGTTTGACCTATTCGTAAGGGTTTGACCAAACATTTTTTATATGACCATAAGTGATTTGCGCTATAGAAAATGAGATATAATTTGAAAATTTCTTATGCTTCTTTTTATTGGGACTTTTAAAATGCCAAGACCCAAAGTGTCAATTTATTCATTGAATGTTTAACAGTGACGTGGATAAATTGGTAGATGTCATTTGAATAAGAAAAAAAATTAAGTGTTTTGTATAATTTGATGTCTAATAATTTATTTTTTAAGGTTGTTATTCTCTTATTTCCATTACATTTTTGTCCTTCATTCTAAGAGGTATTTTCATTACATGTTCAATTAATTAATATATAATTAACGGAAGTATCCTTCCGTTGCATCCCAATTATCTAGAACCCAATAACAAAGATATTAAGAAAACAATAAATAAATATTAATAATAGTATAAAAGTGCATTCATTGACAAGATTGACTCTATTTAATATAGTTATATTCTTAAAATATAAAAGAAGATAAGGTACAATTAATTACAATAAAGGTATAACTAGTAAATAAAAATTAATACTTTCTTAATTTTATAAATGGACCAATGAAATGAAATAAAAATTAAAAAAAGTTGGCAATTAAGATGTAACTGAAAAATATATATTAAATTAAAGATTAAATACAAAATATATATTAAGTATTAAATAGTAAATAATAATCACTTAGTCATTTTCAATAGTCAATGCCTAAATTTCTTGTGCACACCTTAGGGCTCGACATGTCTAATAGGATAAGGACTGATAGTATAAAGCCTAATAATATAATATCTAATAAAATTTTAATACTATACAATACTTGGTATAACCGTATATAAGATATTCTATTTTATATTCTGTAATATCATAATTTATTTACAAATAATTCTAATACCTTAAGCAAATATTAAATAAAATAAAATAGGAATTTTATTAATTATTTAAATATATTTTTCAAATATTATATTTATGTAAATATTTATTAATTAAAATTTAATTTATATAAATAGAAATACCATTTTATATATTTAATATTTTATATTTTTAATCATAGTTATTTTGTCACTACCCAACCACGAACGTACCGGCACGTGAGAATTTCATCTTCACGTAAGTCTCGTGACCTCTGAGTCTCTCTATATGCATAAAATAATATACTTTTTATTCTAAAATTATAGTTTCATCTAAATCTCTGTTTAAACTTTATATATGAAATTATATAACTGAAATACTTGATATATGAAGCTCTGATAACATATTGATCATACTTTGAAAATCAATTTAACTTATGACTGAATCATAATTTCATCTCTAGCTTACACGTATCTTTAATCAAACTTTACAATTTCAATTTATACTTATAAACTGAAAACATATACATGGTTATTCAAATACTGAAATTAAATACATAATCTGAAAATCTATGCATGGCTCGGATCCTATTTGCACATCTCTGAGCACTCTACTCTAACAAGACTCTAAACTAAGCCTTACTCCAAAGTAAGACTCACCTGGAACTTGTCTGCCGGAAGGTGAACAACATTCTACTTGCAACTATGAGGAGGAATGGAGAGGGTGAGTCAATGGATTCAGTGAGTGAGCTCTCACTCATCACCCACATAGGACATCCAAGGATATACAATGCAACATACATGCAACGATAGTAAACTATTTGATAGTTATGTACATATCTATATAAAAAGATATCTCTATATTTATTAATTTGTAGAAAAAATCTCTAAATTTTTACTTTATCGAGAAATCAATTTCTATACATATACATCACAACTCTTATATCAATTATTCTCTGAAAAGTATCAATACTCTCTAAAACACAAATAACAGTGCTCTAATAGATAACAGGAATCTCTACTCTATGGTTCTCCAAGAACCGAAATGTTCTACTCTATGATCCATCAGGGATCTAATTCGGACACCTAAATAGGTTCCATTCTCTCTCTAGGAGATTGTCCTCTTAGGACAACTTGGTACCAAGGTTAACGATCGGGTTTAGGTTAACTCATTGTCTGTTTCTTTAGCTACCGTATAGTCTCTAGATTATAAATTAATCATTTCTTTAAAACTCTACTCTAGGCTATTTTCTGGGTTTAAAACTCTATCATATAATTACTCTATTCTTGAAATCATAAGATCTCTAATATACAAAAAATTATTTAAATCTGAAACTTTTGAAACTCTGAAGCTCTGACTTATATAACTCTAACAATCTAACTTTAGCATAACTGTGACTATGAAATCATGCCCAAGGGATCACTGTTTGTAGGCATTCCGATTTCAAGCCACAGAATATGTATCTGAGTTGCTATGAATCATACTAAATTCCATACTTCTGAGTATCATAAAAACTGAAGTTCAAAAATCTCATCTCTCAAGCTAACATCTTTCATAATTTAATAACTCTAATATCATACTTTGAAATGGAAATGTTCAAAATCATAAAGTCTCTGACGTTATAATAACATCTCAATTCATGAAATTTAGTTATATTCTATTTGACATTCTTGCCAAAATATCTTAATTAATACTCTAAAATTATATTTGAAATCTTAGTCTTGAAGCACATTTGATAAAATAACAACTTATTAAATCACATATTCTTGCATTAAATCTTTTAGAGTTGCACATAAAACATTTCCATAACATGCAATCTATCAATCATGGTCCCATAATTTTAAAAACATATTTTTCATACTATTCTCAAAATCATGCTCTTTGTCTAGCTTGCCATCCTTGCAAAATCGTATATATAATCATACTTTCATCTCTAATTTCATATTTAACAATAATCATGCATAAATATACTCATAATGCTTAAAAGTAAGATCATGAGTTTGAACCCACTCACCATTAGAAAGGGAGTATGTAAGCACCATCAACTTGACCTTGGGAGCTTAAAATGGCACCAATAACTGCCATAGAATAACATTGATCCAAGATAAAACTCTATTAATCTCTAAACAATCTCTAAAACAACTCTAACAACATTGGGGGAGCACCTTCACTTGACAACAATGGAGGACAACAAAGCTCATATACTAGAACATGGAAGCAAGGAGAGAAAGGAAGCATAAACCAACAATCAACTCATCTTGAAGCTTGGATGGAAGCTAGATTGGGATACGATGAGAGCGAGGAAGAAGGAAGAGGGATTTTGGGGGTAGGGTTCGGGAATGGGTGTTTTCCTTGAGTTTGGGGTGCTTTAAAGGGGTTGGGGCTCATTTATCAAAATTGCATCATGTTCACTTTAACATTACACGTTCGCTGAGGAAGTAAATCTCGCTGCAACGAACTTGGAGAAGCAAACACTCATTGTAGTGAACATATCTCGCTAAGCTTGACTCACTTGCTAGGCATAACTCATTGTTCTCTCTGCAACGAACCATCAACTTATTTACATTTATTAAGTTAAATCATTTATTTTATTTTACTTCATTTATTTTATTTTACTTTAAATCATTTATTTTATTTTACTTTTTATTTTATTTTACTTTATTTTATTTTACTTTAAATCATTTATTTTATTTTACTTCCCATTAACTTTAAAATTTTACTTTTTATTTTATTTTACTTTAAATCATTTATTTTATTTTACTTCCCATTAACTTTAAAATATAAATGTAAATAAGAAAATACCCTCGATTTGGATTCAAATAAAATATCAAAAAAATCAAAATCCCAACCAATCAAAATCTAAATTTTGGGTTTTAGCTTAATTCGGAAGTTTTTGAGATTTTCTAAACTTGTAGCTAAAAACAAAACGTTTAAGGGTTTCGTAAAATTCATTAAAAGTACTCTTCAACTTATTTTCTCTCTAGGAACAATTAGGGACTTTTGATCCCAAGAATGTGACTCTAACATATAGCCCTCCAAGGAGGTATAAGGTTAGACTTATGAAGTTCAAGACCCCGGTGATCGGAACCTTAGACCAGAATTTGTCTATTGTCACATATACATCATGTATTACATATTTAAATCTAATTTATTAATCCTTATTTTTATATATTACATATTATTTATTTAAATGTTTATTTGTTGTTAAGTATTTATTATTTTATTTTATTTATTATTTATAAAATATTTCTATTTTTATTTTTATTTTTATTATACATAACTAAATTGATGTCGTATATTATTGTATTTATTTATTATAAAATAATTTTATAAAAATAATTTTATTTTCTAATTTTATTTTATTATTATTTATTTAAAAATTATTTTATTTTAATAAAATATTAAAAAATAAAGTAATCTTATATGTTAAAAATTAATAAGGCCTAATATGGTCTCCTCATGCTATATTAAGTTATACACCATTTTAACATATAAAGAAATTATAATTTATAAACTTATATAATATATTAATTGTACTAAACAATAAATAAATATTTAATATTAAATATTAAATTATATTACCATACTTAATATATCGTATCAAACACACCCTCGAGCAAAAGGCTGTGCCGCCATATGGACAAGTCGGAAATCAATTATCACATTGACTAGCAACATTAAATATGGTTTTAATAAATATATTATTCGCTTCTAGAATGTCACGTATTGCTATGCTCATTTTTAGGGGTGTCTATTGGATTGGCTCAATTCACCATCCTGCGAATTTCAACTCAACTTTTGTCAACGGATTCAGTTGGGTTACAAAATTAAGTTATGTTATTTATACTCATAAATGTAGATATTATATTGACTTACACTTTATTTAAATAAGATTTATATATCATTTAATAGTAAATAAGATATAAATTAATACAATGTTCCACATTCTATGAGTATAAAAAATATTTTTTTACAAGATCTAAATATGATGAGAAATGAGTGGGGTTGCAGGATTACAAATTTTAAAATTCACACAATTCGTGAGTCCAACTCATCTACTCTTTTTAGTGGTCCAAAACTTACGTACAATATGTGCAATAAAATGAGTAGTATTTCTTATTGGGCTTAAAGAAGTATTTTAATTTATAGGACTTAAAGAATTATTTTAGAGGAAAAAAGGACTATTATGACTTGTACATGTTTTTATTTTTTATTTTTTTGAAAGATTTTATGACTTATGTATGCTTTCTCAAAAGTGAGTAGCATTTATAGTTTTCTTTTAAAAAAAAAATTATGCATGTTGAGATTAAAACTGTCGTGCTTCTTAAAAACTTTGATATTTAAATAGAACGAACTTATGAGATGTATATTTAGATTTATTTTCAATTAAACTTTTGGCATATTTAGACCCATAGGTTTGACAACCCGACTCATCAAGCCGAGTTGAAATGAAAAATTTTCCTAATTAATTTAATCCAACCAAATTCAATCCACTATGTGAATGAGCAGGTTAGGTTAAAATACCAAAAACACATCCAACTCAACCCTAAGGCACCCCTGCTTATTTATCTATATTTTTACCTTAATGTTTATGTTTTCTTATGAAAGTTGTTTGGGTATGACGTAGTTTATTTTTAAGAATAGTTCTCAGAATATACATGCGTAAAAGTTTTAAGGGGATTTCTCCAGCACGCGTCACATGAGCAAATTATTTATTGATTGTCACGTTGTCGTTTTACATTTCACATTTTAATAAATGATTTTAATCAAAATAGTCATACACTACTGAATATGAAAGGGACTAAAATGAATGCCAAAAATGCATGTGAAGTGAGTGAACCAAATGGAAGCTTCGTAAAGGAATTAAAACATACCATTTGGCCCAAAAAAATGATAAAAATGATCTTCTCGTTGAATAGATATATATACATTATTGTTCTATATTAAAATAATTTTAGAAGTTTGCTTTAACTTCCATGTCAATAAACAGTTTAAATATTATGAGCCACAATATATATATATATATCACCTAATTATATGCTTCTATTTGTAAGATTTTTAAGATAATAAATAGTTGAGTTAGGTACTTTTGTTTATTAGCAATACATGATTACATGTTTTGTGTAATAAAGTTTTTACACAGACAATTCACATAAATTAAATTCATATATTTATGTATTGTTTAATTTTTATGTATTCGTATAAAATTATTTTATATTGACATATAATTAGTTGTTGCCAAATAAGTAAAAAATGGTTTCTTTTAGATAGTAGATGTGAAAGTCAAACTTTTATTTATGTGACGCACTTGATTGAATGTCAATGTAAGATAGTTTTACATTGTCAGTATATATAAATTAAATTCATGTATATATATATATATCCATTTACTACCTTGAAAGTCTTACAAATATAAACATATAATTGAATAATGGTATAAAAAATTTTTATATAGTCATGCAATGTTGCCACATCAGCATGGTTGACTGGTGACAAAAAAAAGCATGATTGACTTTCATCCCACTATTTCAAATGTCATATATATAGAAGAATTCAATCATATGACAATATAAAATTTTCTTTACACTATTAATGTATTTAAATTAAATTATATATATAATTTATTTTTGATGTATTATTTATGTAAAAAAATTTTATACAATAATTCAATCAAATTTATTTTAGAATAGTTGGATAAAATTAACTATGTTTGTTTATATGATAAATGTGATCGAATGAGTGTAAGGAGATAAAATTTATACGGTGAATATGTCAAAATTATATTATATTATATATAATATATAATTTTAAACTCAGATTAATAAAGGAGCATTTGAATATACCAAAATAAATAAATAAGTAACCATTTAAGGGGCGTCGGCCCCACCAATAACTCAATAGCCAGGCTTAGCCCTTACGAAAAATGGATCGGCCTTCTTGAAAATAGTTCAAAGTCAATAGCAATCAATTAAAGCGACTTACAGACCAAAAAAAAAAAAATTAAAGCGACTTAAAACACCCCCGCGGCTCTCTTTCTTCTTCTCTCTTGGAAAAACAAAAAAGCAAGCCCAAAACTTAAATTGACCTGTTCCTAATCCACATGGATGAGTGTAGTTCTAGAAAGCCTTTTTCATAAATGTTATTCTAACATGGCAAAAGGAGGTGTTTAGTGGCATATTTACTTTATTATCCTTAAATATGATAGTAATTCTTATTTATTTAATCTACCCATTACATTCAACTATACTAAAGTAAATATCTCAATAGACATCCATTTTTTAAGTGTGAAAATAACTATAATTTTCAGACTTGGATAGGTGATCAACTTGGTTGAACAGGTTATGGTTATTGTAATTCACATCCTGATTAAAACTTGATTTATACAAAAATATATATATAAAGTATATAAAAATTTAAATAAAATATAATAAAATGATAACTAATTAATAATTTGACGCTCTTTAAGGGATTCAAACACAAAAATATAAATAAATAATATAAATTCCTAAATATTGTTCCTATTTTACAATCATGAATTTCAATTGACAAATTCAAAACATAATTACACAAACAAACTCATAAAGTTTTACATCAAAGACTCACAAATTATAACAATAAAAATAAAGTTATTGCATTTTTCTACAAGTTATATTAGAATTTTTTTTTAAGGTTTTTTTTAAAAAGCATCATTTAGAAAAAAAGAAAAAAAAAAACTAAATCAAGTTTAATTGGTCAAGTCATGGTTTTGATAAAAACTTAGTTGAACCGAGTAGCATCAATTTTAATCGAGGTTCAAATAGTGGCTTAGGTTTCATGAGGTTCATTGATTTTCGAATAAAAACAAAATTCAAGTTTTGTAACTATGAAAATAACACAACTCAACATTTTTTTTTTTTCGCGTGATAGTTTTAGAAAACTATTGCAATCAAAATCTGGAGAATAAAAACAAATAATTTAAGGGCGTTTAATCAGCAATAATTTCGGATTTCAAATGACAAAAAAGGCAAGAAACAGAATCCCCTCGGTAAACGGAAGCGCGTTATGCCTATGAGCCCGAATCTTTCGCAGGCCGAAAACTCTACCAAAATGTCCAACTATACACATCGCTGACCCAAACCGCCATAGCAACTCAAAAAAAGACATGTACACCACAAATCTCAAATTCTAGAAGGTTTCCCAGGTCATTGTGTGCACGTTAATTTGCTATTTTAGCGCCAGCTTCTAGAATGGTTAAAAGGCTTTGTTGTGAATTACTACATCTACATCCCATTCCAAGCAAAGACCTTTTCAAGCAATAATAAAAATGATTTGTCACAAACTCCCACCAATAGTTTTTAATAGCTTGGCTAACCAAATATTCATCACCATCTCTTTCTTTAGGCCACTAAAACAATTTATATATATATTGGCTTTCATTTGCCATTCTCTCCATGCCATCAGCATTAAAAGCAGTGAACTGATTGCAAACCCTTTTAGCAAACCCCAACAACCGTTTTTATCATCCCTTTTTTTTCTTTATATAAGGTTGAGTTTCTTTGATCACACTAGAGAATCAAGGAAACCAAAGCGTTTGGTTATTATTATTATTATTGGTGAAATTAAAGTGCTTAGGAAGATGGTGAAGGAAGTGAGAGACATCCAGAACTGTGGAGAGGTTGCACCTGCTCTCCTCATAACCCCACAGAAGTGTTCTCCCAATCTTCCAAGGTTGGAGCCAATCATGGAAGAAGGATCTGATGCGGGGTTCCGGATCATGCCAAAGAGGATGCTGTTTCTTGTTCCTGCATTCATTTCTTTTGTCTCTTACTTCTTGTTGTACAGATCTATTACTGCCTGAAGGGAAAAAATAAATAAATGGTTGATGAAATGCTTTAAATTTGTGCTTTAATTTGCACACCGTGGGGATGTGTAATTAATTACATCATATTCGATTGATTGAAGTTGAATGCCAATTTTATTGGCATAAACTTAAAGAACAAGCTTCTTATTATTATTGTTTTTTATTTTGGAATTACTAACCAATGTATTCCAAAAAAAAAAAAGAGAAAAGAAAGATAAAAGTTGTATGCTTTTAATTTGTCTCTTTAATTTTTCCCTTTTATCTTAAGGACGGCTTAAAGGAGGTGATAACTTAAAGGAAAATTGTAATAATATATATAAGATTTTAAAATTATTGTATAAAACCAACTAATATAAATTTGTAGTCGAAGTTTATTCTTTAATGAGGCATAAATTAAATGAAGTGAACAGCAATAAATAAAGCAGGGTAGCACATCAAGAAATAGAAAAGAAAAGATCAGTAGGAAATACAATAATTAAGTTATAATTGACTAGTTAATGTGATAAAATAATCTAAATTTATTAAATATTAATTAGGATTTTTTTTGTTTGTTTTTGGAGGACGAAGCTTTAATTAAAGAAGTTAAATACTTAATTTGTTATAAATATGCTTAAATGAAATTATATATGACAATGTTATTGATTTTTGGAAAAAAAATATTTTACCTCCTTAATTAAACTTTAACTCATGTGCATTTTATTTTCTTAATTAAACTATATCTATTACTAACAGAAAGCAAATGCATTATACCCCCTTAATTTTAAGTCCATGCAACTTGATATATACATATAACTTGATGTCCTAACTTTTTTAATGCGTATTATTTTTATTAATAATGGATGAAAAGTTAACAGAATAATTATATGTTTTTCCAAATATTTAGAATGAAATACACATACCTTATAGTTTAAGAAATAAAGTGCTCTTTCCCCCTAATTTTTTAGGCCTAAAATGTTGGGGGCCAAGCAGGGATCTTGGGCCTAAGCCCTAAAACAATTGTCTGCGTCTGAGAACGCATAGCAATCCAAAGAATACGAAAGAAAATGAATATAATACCCTTGTACTAGAATCGTACGGGCCCTTCTTCAATAATGGGCTCAAGTCTGAAAAAATGTGCGAGAGTCTCCGAGCCCGAGAATAAAATGTTATGGTTAAGCAAAAAAAGGAAACAAATGTTTATGAGGACTGGTGTAATTTCACCGCAATTGTGAATGGATTTCAAGTTTTTTTTTTGACGTGATTTCAGTATTTCATGTCTAAGCTAATTTTATGAAAAATACTAAACCAAATCCTTAGAGAATGTAAAATGATATGGAAGACTTTTCTTTTGGTCTGAAATCATATTGATGACTGAAAGCAATTGAATGCAATAGCTAAGGAAACATAAGAAGGGAGGCCCAACAATATGGTTACATGGGAAGATTTCTATGACCCAAAAAAAAAAACCTAAGGAAAATTTCTATGGCAAAAAAAAAAAAAGAAAAAACCGAAGGAAAATAACTACAGGCTCCAAGAATTTAATTTGAGCTGACCGGAAAGAAAAAATAATTTAATTTGAGCATTTCTTCCATGATAATTAGATATTTGGCGAGAATTTATAGCAATAGATTTTTTTCACATAAAGAAGTTTAAGTTAATAAAATTTGAATTTTAAAAAAATTATGGCTTCTTATTAACTATTTGCACTCTTTATCAACAGTACTTACAGCAATAAATTTAATACCCTAAAATTATGTTATTAGTTTTTTGTCATCATATTTGTAAGACAAAAAGAAAAATATTTTTACTTGTGTTTATTTTTAATTTCTCATCGTCTAACAGTGCTTATTAATAATATTACAGTTATTTTCATTTTTCTCCGTCAACTTTTTCTCTTTTGGCGAAAGTAATTTTGCACTGAAGTGAGCTCGAAATGCCAAAAAGAACAGCTTCGACCTAACAAAGTAATAATTCTATATTATCGTTTTTGACAACGTTCGAAATAGTACTACGGTCTTTGATTCGTTGTTGCATTTGGATCTATCTAACTGGAACAAGAACCTCCATTGTTATAACCTCTTCATTTGTCGTAAGAGCTTCCATTTGGCGGGTGTCCTTTTTTCCCTTAACTTTTTCCCCTTCTCTTTTTCCGTTCTGCCATTATGGATTTCCTTTGATCAATGGATTTTCTTGCTATGTGAATGGATGCATGTGTTCTGTTTGTTAGAATGCCAAAATGAAAGTCCTTTGTTCCCTTTATGGGTTGAAATGTGATGTTTATCCACTTGCTATGCCACTGCTGACATTTATAGCTTCATTTTTTATTTTTATTTTTTTGTTATTTCTATGTGCTATAAGACTTGCTTAGATTCTTGTTGTTGCAATGAATTTGATGGTTTGCTCTGTGTGTAGTGGTTTAAGCATGGAATTAATAGATTGAGGTGAAGATGTTGATTAGATGGGAATTTTTTTCATATCTGTTCTAATTGTAACGAATTTATTGTTCCCTTTTTTGAATGCTCACCTAGTCACCTCTTAGCTAGAAGGAAAGAAAGGTATATAGGCGTTGCTACCTTTTTTATTTGTTTGGAGGGTCGTAGAATTCTTTATGCTTATCTCAGCATGACAAAGTACAAAAAGTTAAGGGTTGAGATGGTGTTGTAAACGGAGGGCAGGAGTTGGGTTTTGAATTTTCTTGGATCTTTTACATAAATGGCAGTAAAGTTGAGGCTCATAATATATTTAAAGCAATGTTATTTCATTGACTTATGATGGATTTCTTGTTCTTATGATGGTAAATTGCTCATGTTAAAAGTCTGAACTTAAAACTTATGGCTGTATTTATTTCAAAGCCAATTTTTTTATTTTCAAATTTCAACCCTCTCTTTCTAAACTCTTGATTTTTTTATTTTTTCTTTTTTTTTGGTGGGGGTTATATATCTGTATATTATATAATCCAAAATCAGTACTTCCACCTGCCTAATGAATGT
Source organism: Dalbergia oliveri (assembly GCA_030441495.1). Classification (NCBI taxonomy): domain Eukaryota; kingdom Viridiplantae; phylum Streptophyta; class Magnoliopsida; order Fabales; family Fabaceae; genus Dalbergia; species Dalbergia oliveri. Next base: position 44,341,003 of record JAMLFY010000002.1, on the reverse strand, counting down.
TGGAAGTTTTAATATGGATATTTCTTTTGCTTGACACATGGATGCATGTGTTGTGCTTTATTTAATGAGTGCTAAATCTATGCTGTGATTTCTTACCAAGATGAAAAGTTAATGTATTTCTTGTTTTTGGTACAAATGTATTCCTATAACAGCTGTAGATGTGCTTGCTTGTTCTTAGCCAAATTTATTCACTCATATATTTCAAGTTTGCTATTTCTAGATTTGGGATACATGTTGGTTGAGTTCACCATGATGCTCAATTTGTTTCTGCTACTGATTGATCCTTCTCTGAGCATCTAGTACAAACAAATGGCTTGTTTTATGTTGCTGCAGGGGCCTTTAGTGGTATCGGTATTAAAACTGCTTGTGTGCTTGCATTGGGTGGTGTCAATGTAGTTATGGGGATTAGAAACATGGCAGCAGGGGAGATCAAGGATGCAATATTCTGAGATAACTCCATAGCTAAAACACCAAACAAATGTAATTTGTGTTTGAAGTAGTTAGTATGGAATCAAAATTTATCTTTACTATTGGGGTGAATGTAAGATCTTAAATTGTTAAATTCTCACAAGAAAATAAGAAAATTATTTGGTGGGCTAGGGCCATTTAAGGCCTTTTAGTGGGCCAATTCATAGGTGGGCTAGGGCCAGCTCATTTAAGTAGTATGAAAACTTTGAATTTTTTGTAAGTCGGTTGATCCATGGGTTGGCCCTATCCTACTTGGCCAATGTGGGCTTTTTACTAGTGTGGGCTTTTTTGCCCTGGTCTGTGTGGGCTCGGGCTTAATGGGAATGGGCTAGCCCATTCGACACATGTTTGGGGGAGTGGATTCACTTTGAGGTTCAACACTGCACAAATCGGATTCCGGCAGATATCCAACCTATTAATATGTTTCTGATGCTGATCTGCTCTCATTATTATCAAATTCTTCAATCAGCTTGTTTTATAGTTCTGTTCATTGTATTTCATGACTCTTCTCTGTGAGTCGCAATTGTCACACATTCAGACATTGATGGGGACGCTGATTCTTGGTTGTTTCATAGGTATGAGGGGTAAAAGTCTTGCCACATAGTTGGGTTTACAAAAGCCTTTTGCCACCACATTCCCCCTGATACGTGTCATGTGTAGAGCTGGTTCTGATATAGTGACTCAAGTATTTGTTTATTTATTTATTGAATTTTCGTGCAGCTACTTTCACATTGAATAATATTGTTGCAATTTAGTTTTGGGAGTTCTCTGTTGAATTTGGTTAGGGTGGAATGCCCTAGTTTTCAAGGGCACTTCTTTGCCCTAAGTCTATCTGTGGGACAGGATTGTTTTGTTGGATTCTCTTTGGTGCTTTTCTCATGCCTATTTTAGGGTAGTCTCCATCTCCAATATGCAGGGTGATTTAACAGCCTTGCTGCACTCTTGTGCTTATTTGTTATCTCAGTTTCTAGTTTAGTTTGTTTGTCCAGCTATAGAGGATGTCTTATCTTTCCTCCTAATAATACTCCATCTCTTTTCTGTCTAATAATATTTTCTTTTGTCAATAAATAAAAGTTTGACATGGATTGCATATTTATGGTCTCATGCCCTCTTCTGCAGTTCTAGTTGTTTTACTTTCTATCAATGCTCCTTAGTCAAATGGATGGTCTGTACTTGTTACTAATAAATATGCAAATGAAGAAGTTAAAGATTCCTAACTGTTTTATGCAAATAACCTCTGTGTATCTTTCGATAGTGTTAGCAGCAGATGGTTCTTATATAAGCACTGCTTGGTAACTCTGCTGAATTTCATGCAGGGAGTTCAGAAGGGTTATGATTTCCCTCTGCATGGTCCTAAAATTGGGTTGAAATCCAAGCAAGCACTTGTTTAGGTATACAGAAACAGCGTTGGTGGGTTTCTGCATTAAATAAACATCTTTATACCTTTTGTTCCCTCTCCTCCCCCAAATTCTGGCATGGGAAAACAGAAACCAAGCTTCAAAGAAGTTAAAAACTCTTGCAGTCCCAAAAAATCTCTCTGGTGGTTCTTTTTTGTAGCTGCCTGCATAAAAGTTCTCCTTTTCCCATCCTACCGCAGTACGGACTTTGAGGTGCACCGCAATTGGCTAGCTTTGACTCACTCTCTCCCTCTTTCTCAGTGGTATTTTGATGAGATCAGTCCATGGACTCTTGATTACCCACCATTCTTTGCCTATTTTGAACGCTTTCTATCCTTTTTTGCACACCTCATTGATCCCCAAATTGTGCACCTTCAGGAAGGCCTGAATTATAGTGCAGACATGGCTGTTTATTTTCAAAGAGGGACAGTAATACTCTCTGATTTGTGTCTTCTCTATGGGGTTTACAGACTTATGCAGAATCTGGATTCAAGAAAGCAAAAGTTGATCTGGTTATTGGTTATTTGGTCACCAATGCTTCTCATAGTGGACCATGTGCATTTTCAGTACAATGGATTTCTCATTGGGATTTTGTTGATTTCACTTTCATATTTGGAGGAAGGGAGGGATTTGTTAGGAGGGTTTGTCTTTGCCATTCTGTTGTGCTTTAAACATTTATTTGCAGTGGCAGCGCCTGTTTATTTTGTTTATTTGTTGAGGCATTATTGTTGGGGTGGACTGGTGAGAGGCTTCAGTCGACTTCTGATTATGGGAGGTGCAGTTGCAGCAGTGTTTACAGCTGCATTTGGGCCATTTTTTAACCTTGGGCAGGTAAATATAACTGATCATTATTTTGCTCAAATGTTATACTGTGTTCCCCTTGTTTCTGAAAATCCTTGCACTTGACTAGTTTAAAATTGATTACTATTTCCTTGAAAAAGTGTTCCTGGACTGTTAGGTGTTTTGTTAATTTTCAGAATCTAGGAATCATAAATCGATATATTTAGTTTTCAACTTATCTTGGAATAGAGAGAGCAAATTGGATGCTTCCTACAGTCATGAAAATCATATAGGAAAGAAAGTTCTTGTATATACTTCACTTTCTTCTGTGTAAAAGTGAAGATATTTCCTACACACTCTTAGCATCATTGATCTGCTTATTGATTATTCAAATAATAAATTGCAGATACAACAAGTTATCCAAAGGCTGTTTCCATTTGGCAGGGGACTTTGCCATGCGTACTGGGCCCCAAATTTTTGGGTATTCTATATCATGTCTGACAAAGGGCTTGCTTTCATACTCAGAAAACTGGGGTTTAATATCCAGACACCAGCAGCTTCATTTACTGCTGGGCTAGTAGGGGATTCATCACCTTTTTCTGTACTACCTCAGGTAAGGTTTACTATTGTATTTTTCTGTTCTATTCTCTGAATAAATTCATTGGTTGTCATACAGAAAAAGAGCACACGAGTGGATGTTATCACCCAAATTAAGCTTATCACATGATTTGTAGGAGGGGAGGGGTGATGTCACTTATTCATCCTCAGAGTCAGCAACATGACCTAACCAATGATGGATCGGAAATTTAACTTTAAAATTGTGGAAAACATAATTGATTCAGGGAATGAATCTTCTCTCATTTTGTAAGACTAGAAGTATAGATCATAAGTATAAATGTTCATATAGCATGCCAAACTTGGTAATTCAAAATCAGCACCAGTCCCACATGGGATGTGATATTTCTGAAACATAATAATTGGTAGGAGAATGCATAATATTAGCCTTTTACATTTTACACATTCAATTCCAGCCATTGCAACTTCCAAGATGCTATTGTTCACATCAGCAATTGGCATTGATAACTTGTTTGAGTCTCCAGCTACGATATAACAGAACAGCCATATTTAGTCATACCAATTTACTGTTCAATATTCAAAAGTTTTATAAAGCATTCATTTTATATTCACCAATCTGCAGATCACTCCATTTGTGACCTTTATAATGGTTCTGTTGGCCTTATCTCCTTGCCTTCTCAAAGCATGGAAGAATCCACAGCCCCAGATGATTAGTAGATGGGTGGCCTATGCTTATACCTGTGGTTTTCTTTTTGGGTGGCATGTGCATGAGAAGGCATCACTCCATTTTGTAATACCACTTGCCATTGTTGCAGCACAAACTCTGGAGGATGCAAAGCATTACTTTTTGCTGTCAATAGGTATTCTTTTAAGTTTTAATGCTCATTCATTTCTTTACTAGTTTCTAATGCTCATTTTTTCTTCTTTTTCTTTCTCTTCTTTTTTTACTTTAATGATACTAAAAATTTTAAAAATATAAATATAAATAAAATGAAATAAATAGTAAACACAAGTGATACATGTGCTCCTACAAACCCCTTCCTTTCCCTCCCATTCCCTCTAAAAGTTAAACTCAAACACATTCTAAATGAAGTAGTTTTCCAATGGTCAACTGCTCCTTCAGTCCTTGTAGTGTTATGACAGCTACCTCTGCTTGTTCAGTGGGGTTAGAATTCTTCAACCTAGTGTACAATGCAGTTCTACAAACAATATCTTCAAACTAAGAATCTCCATTCTCTTGTTTCTACAAACAGTGTCTTGAAACTAAGACTCTCCATTCTCTTGTTTTTACTTTTCTTTCATTTTTTTTTCTTTTTCTGTGATTTGTATTCTTTGGTTGTTGTTTGATCATTTTTCCTTTCTGCTCCTGGGTGACACCTTATGAATACTGCGAAGTTATTTTCTCTTTATGTGATGGTTGATTGGCTGTGTTTGTGTTGGTTCTGATTTGGCATTTTGTCATTTTCTGGGAAGAATATTTGATTCAGTTATGCTTTAAACTGAAGAAGTTAGTTTGAACTTTAAAGTTTTCAGGTTGTTGACAAGGAAAAGGGTAAAAGGAAAGACAAATCGAACTGTCAATCATATCAATTATCATAGCATTTTCTGCAATATTGTATAGATTAGGAATTGCTTATGACTATATGTATATAGGATATGATACATGTGTATATGGTTTTACTGAGCAAGAACTGTTTTTGAATGCCAAAGAAGCAAAACTTGCCTGTCACATGACCTTTTTAGAGGGTCTCCATCTTTGATATGATAAGTGATTTGAAAGTTTTGATCTTTTGATGTTCTCTTTTGTTTTCTTTTTGCTTTGAGGATCTTTTGTCCTCTTCACCCTCTATATTATTATTCTCTTCTTGTTAATGAAATTTCTTTTATCCCTAAAAAAAAAAAAGGCAGAACTTGCGAGTCACATTATTTTGTTGCCAATGCTATTCTTTCCCGGTTTTATTTCTTTGAATTCACATAGGTTACATTGTGTGTGCAGTATCATGCTATTCAATATTTCCACTACTATTTGAAGCACAAGAGTATCCTATCAAAGTTCTGCTGCTGCTTCTGCACTCCATTTTGATGTGGTCAGGCTTTTCAGCACAATTTTATGATGGTGCTGAAACAAGAAGAGGGTCAATCGGTCATACTAAGAAAAAAGTACATCAGCATGGATCTAAAGGTTGTTCTGGTGCAGGTGTGAAGAAAGGTGGTTTTGTTATTGGCTGGATTGAGAAGATGTATCTGGTAGGTCTTGTCTTTGTAGAGATATGGGGCCAATTTTTACACCGTCTAGTTCTGGGTGAGAAGCTTGCTTTTGCCCCTTATGTTGATCTCCATATACTGTGCTTGTGGGATCATGTACTCTTGGATTTGGCAGTTAAGAACCATAGTTAAATCTCTTTGAATTTTGGACTGTTTGGAGTTAGTTTTGACTTTTTCTTCATGGACTTCCGTAAGTGGAATTTTCACGAGTAAACCTTCTGGAATTTCAAGAATATTATTACAACCCTGAAGTGAAAAATCATTTGCTTCTGGCTCTCCCTCTGGTTCCACATTCTAACTTGCCTACGACCATCTTCAATTTTTATAGTTATTACTGTGTTTTTGGAACAAAAGAAAAGTTATTACTGTGTCAATTTGTTACATGATAATCCATGCATGCGTGTATTGAAAGTGAGGAAAGAAATATCTGGTTTTTTAAAATTGCAGCAAACTAACAGCCAATCGAAAATATAAAGAAAATAGATGGATTAAATCTTTTATGATTGAGTTTTATGTGTAATTTTATACATAAAATTTGAGTAAGGAAAATTTATTTTCATTTCTATCTTTAACCAAACATACTCCCATGGAAAAACTACTAAGAAAAAAAAATTTAATTATTTCTTTTACGTTAGAATGTAACATTCCTATCGATGACTTATTGAAAGAAAGTAATTCGTGAAACAAAGCCATAATTCCATAAAGAACAAACTACTAGGTGAATAAAAAGAGCAATCAAGGGATAAAACTGCAGACAATAGTTGACTAGTATGTATAGTACAACTTACTAAAGGGGTAAATATGCAAAAGAGGATAATAAGCGAGTCAAGTTGCAAAAGAATCGTAGAATGATATCTTTTTTCTGAGGGACTAGAATAGTATGTTTAGTTTAAGAATTTTAAAATCATGGTTTGGATAAATAGTTATAAAAGATGAATTTAGATAACTTCTTCTCAAATTATACTAGTTTTGAAACTTTTTTGGTTCATATTATTTATTGTTTTATTTTAGCAAAACTATTATTTTATATTGATTTTATCCCCTTTTTTTCATCAACTCTTTTGTAGGCTTATTTTTCAGTTAATATAATTTAATTATTGTATTTTTTCAATAAGTTAAAAGATAATTTATTCTTTTATGATTTTTTAAAAAATATTGCTATTGATGTTTTTTGGAATTTAGCATGAAATTGAAACTTGAAATTTAAATTGGACGACCCAATTCCATTTTTTTTTCGGTTTGGAGTAATATAAAAATTGAAATTATAATATCACAATTCAATTCCATAGAATTTAAGAATAATTTAAATAAAATTTCTTTTAATTTATAGTTTATACCCTATGAATTATCAATTTTAAAACTTGTTCAATATTCCTCTCCCCATTAAAATCTATATAATTTTTTTTCTTTCTCATTTATATTCTAATACTCCCTCCACTTCATATTAATTATCACCTTAATTTCTCGCTTCATAATATTCGTTGTTTTAAAATTCTAACAAATAAATAATTTTTATAATAGTTTTATCCTTATTCCATTAATTTTTTTTTCTCCTCTCTTTCATTACTTCCTTTACTACTCTATCATAAATCTTTTAATCAATATGATTATTTAATGGTTACGCTGTAATTCAATCTTTTGATGTTGTTTTTTTAATTTAGGTTAATTGTTTTCTTAATTCATATATCAATATATAAAAAAATAATTAATATGAAATGAAAGGAATAATTTATAACTATCCAAAATCAAAACCCAAGATGCTATAAAGAACTAGTAGAGGTAAGCGCAAGCAGTGATAGAGTGAAAGTGGTGAGTGGAAAAATGGTCAAATGGAAAGGTGGAGAGAGAAGGGTGAAGAAATAGTGATCCTCATACTCTCATACGGTCCATGATTTCACATCACATGTGTCCTTCCTTTGGGTGAGTTTCCTTCCATTTCCGCGAAATTGAATGGACAGTGAGTCATCGGTCAAATTTCATATCCCACTCACCACTCATGATTTACTTCACCACAATAAACGTGGAAAAGGAAATACCTCCTCTTACCAATCCTTGATGATTTCGTAATCGGATAAGGAACAAGAAATGAAAATCACCAATCATTTTCTCCAACTGCCTTGCAGAGTGCGTCTCATTATTTATTCATACCGAAAAATAAAATAAAAAAATAGCATGCCTTATCCTTTCTATTAACCTTAAAAACTAATGGCTTACATCTTCTAATTATTTCAATTTTACTTTTTTAATATTTTATTGCTTGATCCACTTTAATTTTTTAATATAAACTTTATACTGAAAAATAAAGATACAAAAAGCTAAGCTTCAAATTGGGGTCCATAAGTGGAAGGCTAAAAATTTATTATTAGTGTGTGTTTGGTTAGAGGTAAAATTAGACATAAAATTTATTTATGACATTTTTTTCTATTTTTATTCTTCAAACTAAACACACCATTAAAAAAAAGTTGTATATTCAGGTAAAAAAAATATATATTTTCTTTGTGATAAGCATGTGTCCTTGGATGATCTAGCAATCCAGTCTTAAAAAAATATTTCAAGTCAATAATGATTTTGCATTTGAATAAGGAGTGTAATTGTTGTTGGGCTTGGGCCTTTTGAATCGCATCATGATCATGTTATTAAGAGTGAAAGAAGGATAAAAGAAGAGAGAAGATAAGGAATGTGAATGAATAGAATGCTTTATTATGCGAATTCACTCATCATTATTCAAGTAAGCTATTGAACCAGTTACACCCAGTGTGCTAAGTCCATTTACAGGGCTAATAGTTGTAACTAGCTACTTTCAACTAACTGTAACTAACATAATTAGCACCTGTTTGGCATAATAATGACATTGATATTTTCTTTACTAAAAATAGGACAATATGCATAATATTATTATGATGTAATAACAATAAATAGTTAGCACGGACGCCTTTGACATAATAATGATACCTTTTTTTTATCCCTTTTTTTTACATCGATGACAATGATATTTAAACTTATAATTTTATGCATGCTATGTACACAAACCGCTCGCCACTATATGTGACAATACTCATAAAATCATCATGATATAATGATTATAATTAGCATATGTATTGGTTTTTTTTTCCTATGATATCCATCACTGGACAAATGTGACTAATTCTTTCACATATGGTAAACTCATTTAAGGAGGGTAGACGTTTCACAAATCAGCACGTATATTTGATTATTATTATTATACTTGTATTTCCTTTACCAAAAATATGACAACGCATAATTTCATGACGCAATTGCATGCTATCTTTAGGATATGGTAATTTTTCATTTTCTTTTTTTTTTTTAGTGGTTTGGAAATTTCTCACGCAATTTTGGATTGTGGTCGTTAGGTAAAGCCCTTTGCAAAGAGGTGGCTAGAAATCGAACCATAACATTGTAGGTCAATTTTGCATGGGGTTATAGTCTACTTCCGCGGCTAGCAACCACTTTTAGATATCTATGATATTTTTTTTGGTAATGTAGACATCAATCAACAATATACAAATAGAAACCTATAATAAACACGTGTCATTCTATGGTTAATTCATCAATTTATAAAAATTATTAATTAATATCAATAATCAATAAAAAAATAAGAGTAAACACCAAAATTGGTTATTGACAATTTGTTTTATGGACAAATTGATCCTAATAATTGTAAACACCCAAATTGGTCCTCACAATTATTTAAATAGGACATTATAGGCCCCTTAACGCCTGTTAATCCTTGGCAGAAGGGAGATGAAAAAGAGCTTAGCTGGGAGAAAATAAAGCTCATCTAGAGGAAATAGAGTCTCTAGGACTAGGCAGGCTCGCCAGGCGGTCGACTGATAGGCATGTGACGGAACTTAGCCACCTGCCATTGAGCTCCTCCTCCTTAGCCGAGTCCGCTTCTTTCTCACGAGCTCTATTTCCTCTAGACAACTCTCACTTTCTCCCAGTCTCTCTTTTTCATCTCGCTTCCAGCCAAGCCTTGACATATAGGCCAGTCAGGGACCTATAGTGTCTTACAATTGTGAGGGACCAATTTGGGTGTTTATAATTGTTAGAGGTTCATTTATCTATAAAAGAAATTGTCAGGATCGACTTGGGTGTTTACTCAAAAAATAAACAACACACAACAATATCAATATTAATCAATGCTTGCAATTTCAAAATAAAAAATAATCAATCAATCAATTATAAATTTGGAATATCAATCAGGTACTCAATAAAATTAATAATAATCAACGTTTTCAATTTCAAAATAAAAAATCTATCAATCAATAATGGCGATCTTCTCACATTGTTTGTCTTCTTATGTATGCTCCATTTTGTTTGACTTCTTACATTCTTTCCAGTTTCCATGCGCTTACAAACTTTCATTAGAACCCAAGCGTCATTCCAAAACCAAAATGTCATTCAAGAATTCTAATCTCTATTTTTATTTTTTAAAAGTTTCTCTTTTCTTCCCATCTCCTTTACAAGAATTCTAATCTTTCCATTTTATGATTTTAGATTAGGCTTCAGAGCTCTTAAGGAGATTGTGTAAAGAAGAAGAAGAGTTGAGAATGAGATGTGGATGACAACGATAATAGTGAATGACCGAGTGTAAAGACTAAATGATATAACTCTCTTTCTTAAGTTTTTTTAATACTTTCTAAGGTTTTCTTCCTCACCAATGAAAATGATTTTTTTTTTGTGCCTTCTAAACTCTTCAACCATGTTTACATGTAGGTTTTCATTTCCATGGAATAAAGCTTCAGTTTTTATCTTTTTTGACTAATAGGTATGGTGTGATGTATAGATCAAATTCCTTACTTCATGTTGGTAGTGAAGTATTATGTTGTAGCGTAATATCTTTTGGATCTTTTCTCAATTCAATTTCTTTTCTTTATTTCCCTACTCAAGTCGTCTTTTGTTTTGTTTTATTTTCTCTCTTAAATGAAATTGAAGTTGAAGAATAGAGGAATTCATACAGCAATAATACTGAATAATTTTAAGTTGTAATTTTTTAATAACTTTTCATTGTCTTTTATTTTTTTTTCCCATTTTTATCTTTTCAACTTCTTTCCATCCCAGATATTATTATTGTTCCTCTCAGATTTAATTTTCATGGCTTTTGTTGTTTGTTGCAGCACAAGTTTTAAATTGATTTTTGGATTTAACTTCTTTGATTTATTCTTTTATCTTATGAGTTTTTTACATTTGAAGCTCATATTACCACTTTTTTTCTCCTCTCCCATATGGAATTTTAAAACTTTGATTTGGTTGCATTATTTTCATTTAAAGTTCTTAAAATTCATCTTAAACCACTGTATTTTTTTTTTCCATCTACAAGATATTTAAGAGATCCATTTTTTATCAGTTTTTAAGTTGTGTAATTTTTATTTGTTTATGATTCTATTAAAATAGAATAGATTTGAAAATGACAGGTTCTCAAGTAATTCTCATATGATAATAATAGGTGGTTTTTCGAAATCATGCAGAAACTGGGACAGCTAATGCCAGCTGACTTTTATCCGTTATATATGTAATCATGCCTTTTGATTTTATTACTGTCTTTCAATTGAAAGTTGACTTTGCCTTTTATACCTGTTTGTAATATTGCTTATGACAATGATTATTGAATTTTATATATATATATATATATTAGGTGATATTTGGTAATAAATCAATTATATCATGTCTTTGTTTTTCTGTGTATAAATGATGATGTCATATCTACAATCTACATTTTATTTTTTAATTTTTAAATTTATTTTTAAATTATGATATGCATATTATTTTTTATGATTTATATTTTTTAATATATAATATTGGTTTTACATTTTGAATTTACTTGTTGCTAATTAATGATCGATCAACTAAAAAATGGAAGGGATAGAGAAAGAAAATTCCTAGTCAAGTATTCATTGATTTTTTATTCTTAACTAAATAAATAGAAGAACATTTTCTTATAAAACATTTATTTGGAACATCGATCAATATAATTAAGAAAATCAATAATAATCAATGTTTTAAATTTCAAAATGAAAAATCAATCAATCTATAATTAATATAATTACCAATCACCTACTGATAGTTATTAGTCTATATTTATCATCTCATCTCACTCATGTACTCATCCCTACCCCTAAAGCAAGCTATTTTTTTTTATATATTATTAAAGAAATTAGTCATAAAATAAAGTTTGTATTTGTAAGTTGAAAGTAGCACGAAAAGGGGTTGAATCTTACTGTAACTTCTTTTACTTTTGAAAAAACTAAATAGAGTCTATCAAGTTATTAACTTAAAGGCAGCAACAAATATAATTAGCGTGCTTCAAAAAGTAACTTTTTGAACCAAGCAATAAACACAAAAACTTCAAAACCTATTTTGAAATCATTTTTAAAGGAATACACAACACAAACAAAAACAAATGCTCAAATGATAAAGAGAGAGAGATATTACTCAGTAATTTTATATTAGTTCGTGAACACTGCTACATCTAGTTCTCAACAACTTTTTGAGTTTCACTAAAAACACTTTCTTAACCACAAGAAAGAAAGATATTCTTTTAATAACCTTTTCAAGTTATCTGCATTGAGTAGTTACAATTTACTCTCACAACAGTAGTCTTTGTCCTAGCCTCTTCAAGCTAAACTTACTTGATTATTATTGGATTAGGATATAAAGATTTTATTTTTGATTGGTTCTCTCCAATAAAAAATACTCTAGTCTTTTCAAGAATACAGCAATGTTTAAGCTAATGACTTGAGAGATTTCCTTCAAGTTCTTCCTAAGAAGAAAATGTTTTCTAATGAGTATAAGAAACAAGATTTTCTATACAAAAACTCTTTGTAAAGCAAATGATCAACTTCAGAAATTAAAATGTTAGAGGATTTCAGCGTTAAAAATGCAAAAAAGTTCTTTCTCGTAAGAATGCTCCATCATTTTATACTTGGATTTTGAAATGGATCATTGCCCCTTAATTTCATCTCCTCTTAACATGTGTTGATGATCTTCTTTTTGTGTCCTAGGAACTGTCCTTTAGAAAAGTGGTTGAGTCAGGGTTGTCCTTTCAGGTGTAAAATTTTTGACAAATATGGTTTTTGAATAATGCTTCAAAAACACTTTTACTTTCTTATTGTGGTTCTGAACTTTTTTCTTCTAGAAGATGAGGATTTTGCCAAGTACAAAAGTGATGTGTCACTGTCAATGTTTTTCCAAAAGTTGACTAAATTTGAAATTCAAATTTTCCTTGTTTCATTTTTCTAAGCTTCGTGTTGATCTTTTGAGCTTAACTATGAGCTTGATAATTAATTTTTCAACATGTAGAAAGTCTTCAAGAGTTGATAGCCATCGTGATTGAAGTTTATGATCATGATATGCTAATGAGAAATTGATTTCATCAATGGGTATCACACTTTCTGGATGTGTGAAACACTTTTTGAAGATCCATACTTATTAGTTTGATGCTGGATATTCCTTCCTCATGTTTCTCACATTTCTCAGTTCACTTTTGAACTCTTTTTCACATAATTAATACTCTAATCTCTTTGAATGCGATTTTTATCATGTTAAAACATGATATCGTAAAAAATATGTCATTAGATGAACTTAAATGATACAAGAGTGAACCTATTATATTACTCAGAAACTCAACTAAAACATTATAGTCATTTTTTCAAAGTAGTTTAACAAAATTTGCTTTGTTGTTACTCAAAATATAAATTGTATTAGCTTTTTAAAGGATTTTGAAGCTAACAATATTAATATTGATACCTAACATGTAATGTTAGATATATATATTATACAAATATTTTTTACAACGGGGCCTAACTCCAAAACAAGTTAACATTTTTTCATATGACAAAAAAAAAAAGTTGTAAATGATTCTTTTTGTTAATATTGATATTTAACAAGTGATACTAAACATACACATTGCACAAATTTTTTTTACAACACGGCCATATCCCTAAAATAGGTTAAATTGGAGTAAATATGTCAAATTGATGTCAAAAATTTTGTTAAGACCAAATTGATGTCAAATTAAAAATGTTAGGATAAACAATTTACTGATGTGACAAGAAGTGAATGGATAACTATATAAAAAAAAATTTATATTGCTAGTGTGTATCAAAATTAAACTCATAAAATAAGCCAAATCATTTTTAGTTTCATAACAAATGTTTAAAATTTCATTAAATACAATAAATAGTCCTATGTAGTAAAAGTTTGACAAATTATATATATATATATATAGAAAAATTGGTTACTTGAGTAATTTAGAAATTGCATTATGTGATTCTTATTTGCACACTGATTCAAAGCTAATTATTTCAAACATTTAGTATGACACTCTTGTACAGGTAGAAACTAGAAAGAGATTAACTATATTACTTGCTACTCAGAGATATTAATCTTATATATAAATAAACAACGTAAGAACACCTTAAATAAAATTACACTTTTTGCTTTGGGCCTTTAACGATATATATATATATATATATGTTCCATGTTATACCTTCTTTTAGCCAAAATTCTTTTACCAGCTGAAAATTACTTTGTATAAGCATTTTCAGAAGTCAATTGCAGTATTTATTATAAAGCTGAAACAAACCATTAAAAATGAATTAAAAGAAATAATGCTGGATAATATGAATGACATCTGATAAAAACGTATCCCAATAAATTAATTGCAATTTTTTTTTACTTTTTAAGGAATTCTGTTGGTCAAAAGGAATTGGTAACATACTCCATAAGTAATAGTTGGTGCTCAGTAAAGTAATGTGTTATGTGGATATATTTTGCGTTGGATATCGAATATTAATTCACATTTTATTTAATAATACATAAAGTGTAAGTTAGTATATTGGTCAACAAAAAATATGTTCAAATAATAGGTTTAATTTTTATGATATTTATCCTAAATAAATTCTGAAACATTAATAAGTAATGTTATTTTAAAATTTAAAATTGGGTGTCTTATCAATTTATTATTATTGGATGTGATAATAATTCTTACTCTCTCATCTATTTATCACACCCAATGCTGATAAAGTGAATATTTAATTAAAATACTTATTTTTTGTGTTAAAATAAAAAATTTTTGATACATTGAGATATTTTAATTTTCACTTAAAGAATAAGATTGATTTTTTTTATTTTTTGGGTTCCTTGTAAATTAGTACAGTATTCTAACATGCCATCATGTCATTCTGCAGCCTTTCCCTCAGCGATTGTAGACCAAAGACCAAAGAAGATACCACCCGAATTAGCCCAAACGGTTTTTCTCTGTAATCCGCATGGCATGATATGCATGTATTCACGGTACAAACACATGTCCTTGATGTGATCACAATCACATTATATATTATTATCATATCATATTCGCCAATTATGTCGTACGGACACATGACGCCTCTACTCTCCCCCCCCCTCTCTCTCTCTTCACTCTCTCAATCCGTTGTTTTCTGCATGCATATCATGGTTATTACTACCCCACTTTATGCCAGCTTCTCCGGCCATGCATATACAAACTCACCGGCGCCGGCCACTCAACAAGTTTATTTCATGTTCTCTACACCATCAGGCACATTAAAGAAACAACAATATTATTCTGACATTGAAGTGTGTTATTCAATTTGAACATCCATTTTATTATCATTGAATTAAGATGCATGAGTAAAGATGAGTGGCTAGGGACCATTGTCTCTTCCACTATAATCAAATGAGTATCCACACTTAATGTTAAAATAATATTTTTGTTAAACAAACAACATTTGCAACAATTTTAATTATTCTCTCCGGTTTATGTCTGACCAATATAATACTCATTTTAAAATGCACAAATAATAATAATAATAACATACAGTTTAATTATCTAGCAAAAATAATTAAAGAAGCCAAGAGTAACATTAATTTAGTCAAAAGAAGAATGTATTCTGTATCGATTGGTTAAGATAACATAGAAGAAACCCTCAAAGCAATGCTGAAGCCCAGGTCTTTGATCACCCTCCTAATTGATCCCGCACAGCTAACTAGCTACCTACATTAAACATATATTCGGTCTCAGCACTGCTCTGCTTATACTATATGACACTGTTACATATATTTATTTATTTGACCATAGATATAATAGATGTTTAATTGAACATGTAAGTCCAATTTAGAGCCAGAGAGCTCCAGCTTCCTTGAGAAGAGGGATGAGGGTGCCATTGATGTGGCTGGCCATGAGGGTCTGGACCCCACCAAGGAACTTTCCGCCGATGAAGACGGCGGGGACGGGCTGGAGGGTGCCGGAGAGCTGGTACAGGACGCCCTGGATGGCAGAGCCGGCGGCGTGCTCGTCGAGCTCGATGATGGTGGGGCCCACACCGAGGCTGAAGAGGAGGCGCTTGGCCACAGTGGACATGCAGCAGTCGCTGCAGCTGAACACCACCACGGCGTTGCTGGATGCCAGCTGTTGCACCATCTCGAAGGGGTTCACCTCCACCTTCAGGATTGCTGTTGTTGGTGGTGGCGGCGGCGGCGGTGGTGTTGGTGGCTGTGGTGGTGGTGCTGCTGCTGAAGCCTCCATTTGCATGACCGATGATTTCATCACCTGCATATTGCTATGAGATATAGTGTGGAGAGGAAACAAATGTAGTGAGTGAATGAAGATGTGAGAAATGGTCATGGGTTTATATAGTGTATATGCTAGGTGGACTTGATACTAACGAGGACCCAAATTAAATGAAAGTGGAGTGTTAGTCAACCACAAACAAAAGTAAGACCAAAATTAACGTTTAGTACAGGTTAAAGTAGGTTGATATTTGTTTTCTTTAAATAAAACAGTAAATTATATTCATCTCAACAATTGAGGTGTGATGAAATACATCTCAATTCTTCTTTATTTATTTAGTTATACTAATCATTCTTGAATATATTCAATATGCAATAGAGTGAATGACGATATAATGATATTAACTCTGGATCTAGACCAAATTTTATAAATAAAGAAAAGTCAGATACATTTTATTAAATCACAAGAGATGCCTATATAATTTGTCCAAAATAAAATCTCTAATTCAAGTTTTATGTATAGCAAAATTTAGGACATGTTTGATTTCTATTTCTATTTTTTATGTTAAGTTTGTTTGGTAATTTATAAAATTTTATGAAAGGAATAGTAAAAACATAAAATAATAACAAAAATACTATTATTTTTATTGGTTTTACCCTTTTTCACAAAATCCCCAAACAAAAAAGAAAATGAAAATAAAACCAAACTTACCCTCACCATTTGAAGTGCTTTATCTCTATAGTACATAGAGTAGAAGTGACTTGTGACTCCAATTTCTTCTTTTATGGTATATCGATGACAATATAGTTTCAACTTTTAATTTCATACAAATTAGTCAAGCTTTTCACCACTATTCCAAACTCAGTGATTTTTGTGCTTCCAAATCAAAATTGCAAGAGTAATTCCTTAAAAAATAATCAGATTGAAGGAATGAGTCAATTACAAAGAATATGTCAGTACAAAAATTAAAATAGAAAATAAAAATATAATGGTGAGGGTGTGTTGGGTTGAGAGGGGTAACTTTTCATAGATAAAATCCATATATAATTTTATACATAAATTTCATTTATAAAAATTTTACGTTGATACATACAAATTTTGACATCAAAATATAATCATGTTCTATCTTATCTTGATACATGTATGTTTTGATACTCACTTCTATGCACATTGATATAGATGATATATTTCATATAATATTTGTAAATCTCACATTCAAAAAATATTTAACGTTAGTATAAATTTTTATCTCTCTAATGTAAATTTTTTGAAACGGATACTGGTTCACGAGTTGTACACATTTATTGATTGCTTCGTAACATAATGAAATTGTGAAGCCTATATTAAGTATGATAAATGAATATATGAGAATTAGTCAATGTAAATAAGCCCAAAAGCTAAAAATTCATTAAAAGGTTTATTTAATGATGGAGAATTGCTTTTATTAATTTTACCAGAGATAATTAATTGGGTCAACGTAAGCCTATGATCCCAGCCCACAGAAGTGTACTAAAAACTAGAAGTAGGAAAAGAAGGAAGTGAAACAAGGAAATGGTTTTTGATTTGGAGTGATAGTATTTGCAAAGGTTAATTTTGATAGTAACATATGTAGAAAGTGTTTTACATAGTCATTTAAACATATGATTCTATTTATAAGACTTTTAAATTAATAAGTGATTCAATCACATATTACTAATATCATAATATAAAACTTTTAAATTAATGAATGATTCAATTAAATATTTCTGATGTCACAATATATGATTTGATACGATTTGGAATTCTTCATACTTAGAGTATACATAAAAATCAAATTCTAGTTTATACAAGTGTTCATGGTTTGAGAGAAAGCGAGACGTAAAACACATTTTACCCCCTATAAGGTTATTTGTATCACTAAAACTCGATGAGTCTTTTCGGTGATAATAGTGTGGCTGTCCGAACGAGATATTTACTTTTTACGGTCCAAATAACATTATGGTTTGACCAAAGTAGTAGGATAAGGCTTCATGAGTCTTTTCGCTCGGTGAGCATTCGCTTTTGATCAAACGAAAAACTGAATCTTTGTTTTGTTTTGCCTTGGTGAGAGAGAGAGGACGGCGTTTTCAGGAAATGATGTCGGGCTGTCGGGTCGAAGAAGAATAAGAATATAATCAAAAGATGGGGGATGTTGTTGGTAACCGTACGAGAGGAGAGGGGTCACGCGACTTTTGATAGAAAAAAGAAGAGAGTTGAAAGCGATGATCGATCGAGTGAGTCATAAACTCAGAATTCAGAGAAAGAAGAAGACTGTTACACCATGCACCATATACATATATATATATATATATATATATACACACACTAGCTAATAGCTGCTGCTGCTGCCTCCTGCTACTGCTACTGCAACTGCAACTGAGAGCGAGCTGAGTAAGCAAATCAAATCAAGAAAAATTAGGCAAAGCAAAAGCTGCCACACCTTGCATGCTACCCATAATATCTTCCCTGCACAAAGTTGTTCGCTCTTACGTCTTACATGTATTTGTATACTATATGCTATTTAGAGAGCTCAACTCCAAGACTCGCTCAATTAATTAGAATAAAAATTTTCATCAAGGACTGAACCCTATGCCTGTCTGTCTCATCACATGTGATGTTATATACATGTTATGTTGACTGTAAATTGTAATGTGTGTTTATAGAAATGTCTATTTTAAAAAAGAAAATTGAATTGCAAAAATAAAAGAATGCTGTCCTTTGATTATATTTGTGACACAAAATAGATTGATGATGCAAAATGTTTGGGTTTAGTTTGCTCTTTTTTTTTTTTTTTTTTGGTTTGTCAAAAGCACTGTCCTTTTGGTGCAAATGTGGCTGGGATCATGCAGCAGGCGCAGATATAAAGGGAGTTTGGATGCAAGCTAATTCTGGATACCGCCTTGACTGCAATATCTACATAAACGAAATGCCATATGCTTTGGTGAGTAAGACGTAGATATGGTACCAACTATTGATTGATACAAAATAAACTATGTTTCTAAATATAAATGTGCAAGTATACTCTGATTGCAAGGCAAATAAATCATAAAACTAAGTAAGAGATCATGTGAAAGTTGTAACATTAATGATATCAGCTAAATCATGCAACTAAATATATCAGCTAGCTCAACTTAATTGCACTTAGTAATACCATATGGGGTTAAAAAGAGGGATATGTTTATAGTTGAACCTTCTATCTTAAATAGACAATTCATAAATAAGCAGAGCGCAAACTCGGGTACAGCCTGACTCTTAAGCCATTTAGCGAACCTTTTATAGGAACTAACTGTGTTGTGGTCTGGGATTCGTGTGATTCAACTGTGACGGTGCGGAATTTGAAATCAAGGCTCACTCTATAACAAAAACTCTTGTTCATAAGTTAAAATGTCATGCATCGTTTTTAACTTTTAGGTGCAAAAAGTTTACAAATATTGGTACTTAAATTAAGATGGTTCACAACTAAGGAATCCCTAGTAAGAATTGAATTTAAGACCTTTTTGGTACTAATGCTCTTACTAATTATTTAATTTGATACAACCTTAATATGTAAATTGATCTGCAATTTAAAAAGAAAAAAATTGATTTGCACTTTGAAAAACGTTTAGAACTTGGTGATTTCCATGTACCTTTTAAGAGCAATCGTGATGTAATTGTCCTCCCTTTTCCCAGGAATTCTTGTCAGATATATCCTGGAACAAAGAACAAATCAGTTTGGCCTCAAAAGCTAGGTGCTTTTAGCCTCTCTTTCTTGCTTCTACCTTTTTAAACAGGAAGACTAAAAGCATTTGCGGGTTGTTGAACAAGCGAACAACGCATGGGAATGGATTACTGATATATAGCTGATTAACCGACCCTTTTTCTCATTTTCAAAACCTACCTAGTTCTGTAGCCTTTGCTTGCTTGAGGGGCCTCCTTCGTTAGCAGGAAATCAAGGGACAAGGGTACTCTTTGGAGTTTGTAGCCTTTTCAAGGTCGGGGCAGATGGATATATATTACACCATGCATGGTTTCTTACAGAAATGCTGCATTCTAACAGATCATATTAAAACACAAAACAATAGGCTTCCAAGTTTGTGCGTGAATTAAAAAGTCATGAATTAATTAGTTCACTTATTTTTACCCACACCAAACTTGCAATATGAACACTTTTGTTAAATTATAGGTGGGCTTGTGAAAAATTCTTGACTGCAATGCTCGTAATCCGCGCCTAGTCTCGGTGCAACAACAATTGTATGCACTTAAACTACACACTGGGAGAGTTTTGAAATATTCCAGACTGCAACGCTTGCAATCCATTCCACATAGTAATTAACATGAGTAACACTCGCATGTCAATTAGAGAACGCGAAAAAAAAAAAAAGATAACGCAACATTCTGGCAACTCAAAATTACGTGTTTTATTGTTTGACCATCAAATGTAGAAATCAAGATTAGACACTTGAGGAAAAAAGATAGAAAGTAAGAGAAGAATTGCATAGTCACATGGTAATGTACACCGACCAATATATATGATACAAAATATATTTCTCCAATATATGCTCCCTACTTTGTATCCCCAACAGAGAAATGACAATTAAATTTTTCACAACATGAAGGACTAAAAGTCTAAAACCTCTTATGCTTATATACAAGTTTAGATATCAAAGAAGCAACAAAGAGCATAACTTGGTGTGCCCTTAAATTAAAAGATCATTCACTTGGCTTCCTTAATTGTAGACCACCACGGCATGGCAATGAACAAAGACAGAAAGACTCTTCTTCTTGCAATCCATCAGCAAAAGTTGGCAATGAACGAAAAGTGCTCAACACGTGATTCAGAAAATGGAAAATAGGCCAAAGGCAAGCCTTGATCCAGCATGAACATGAAGCAGCCCTGATCTTGAGCCTTTCCCAGAAATCCACAAAGTAGTTTTGGTTCCTTGTGGCCAGCAATGCCGCAGATTGTAGGTAAACCGAGGCTGCACGCTTGACCAGCTCGTTTCTGATGGCAATGTTTGAGTCAAATGCTTCATTCCCTTCATAGAATAAGGTTGAATACCTTGTTGGTGTGTTGCATATAATGTCCTTCAAGCTCGTGTATTGCAAGTTGTCATTGATCTCTGATGAGTCCCTAACAATTGATGAACGCGAACTCTGAAGCTCTTCTATGATCTCTGCTTCCATTATTGTTAACAAAAGCCATGTGAGGCTGATTTGTATGGAAATAAAATTATTGAGGAGGACATAACGATGGAAGACCACAAATTAATTAACCTTGTGTAGTGAAAAGTTGTTTTTTCAGTTTGGTATGTTACGGAGGTTAGGAAGAAAGAAAAATTAACGCACTAATGTACTCCTAATCAGGAACAATAAGGTCACTTTTGAGGCATTGCGGTTTTTTGTTCAATGGTTGTGAGGCTTAGAAGGGTTGGAGAGAAAGAAAGAGAGACACAGAGTGTTTGGTGGGATTACTGAGCATATGGTCTAATTTCCTTTCATAATTAGGGAATTGTGTTCCCCTGAAATAGGGAGCTTATATTTGATGCTTACATATGGAGCGTTCACTTTTCTTTTATATATTAATTCGTGAGGGAGGATTATTAACTTCACAGGTTGAGAACCAAAATGGACTTGGTTACCATTTACAAAAAGACAATCTTTTGCTGCACATTGACAAATATGAAAAGTTGATTTTGCATGAGCAAAGAAGAGATCAACAGGACATGGATTTGTTGAAGCATATAATTATAGTACGAGCAGTGTTAGGAATCTTTCACTTAAGGCAAGGAATTATGAAATTAACTGAGTAATAACAAATCCCAATGCTTATGTCCTATTTTGTGCTGAACATTAATTGATACCATGTCCTTGGGAATACAATTTCAGCTAAATTAAATGATAGTACCACGCAAAACAAAAGAATTGAGAAAAATCAAAGACGTGGCTCATAAGTCATAAGCTACAGCCAATAAAGATCTTATATAAGGATATATTAAAGTTTGAGTTTCCTGTTGCATCATTTGCCTTTGTTTCGATAAAATGTATTTTCATCTAAAAGTGAATGTCTAATTGAGATATTTACTTCATTATCGTTGAATGTAATGATGATTTCAATTTTCTTTACTCATTAATTACATCCAAAGATAATGAAATGGGTATCAATAGGACACTTACTTTTAAATGTTAGAATAATAATACTCATGTGTTGGCTTAATTGATTTAAAATATGAAATTTTTAAGCTATAATAACTTAAATTTGAGTATATGAATTGGTAACATTTTTTAAATGTTGCAAAAGTAGTAAATTGGTAACATTTTTAAAATGTTATTATATATTCTATCTTTTGTAATAGTTGAAAAATGTTGCAAAAAGGTATGTATTGTGACATTTTGTAAAGTGTTACTAAAAATGTAAGAAAGTGTAGTTAAAACCCTTTAATGATATGGGATATATGCAACATTGATGAAAATGTTGCTAATGAAAATGCTAACATTTTTTTTGTAATTTAGTAACACTTTCCAAATGTTAAGAAAAGCCAATTTTCTTGTGATGAGAGTGGGCTATAAGAGTGCCGCCTCATATAACGCAGCGCATCTTCCTCTTTGATTGGGCTTAATTCGGCTTCAATTAGGGGTGAAAATAGGTTGAGTCAAGTTAGGTTTTAGCTTAATAGGTTGAGGGTTTTTCAAAATGAAGCTGAACTTGGATCTATTACCTAACATAGGCTTTTTTTATGGTCTTAACCTGGCTTTTAAAAACTTTTAACCTGAAAGCTATCTAGAGGCTATTTGGGTATAAAATATTTTTAAAAAATCAAAATGTCTAATCTTAAATAAATCAAAATACTACTAAACATATCAAAAAATATATTTTTAAATAGATTAAAATATTTCTATTATCATTAGATATTTAGATGATGATAATAATAATAATAATAATAATAATAATAATAATAATAATATAAGTAAGTTAGCTTATTAGGTCCAAGAAGCTATTTTTATAGCCTAAAACCTGATCTGATTAACTAAAAAGGCTTTTTGAAAAGCTTTAGCCTGGTTTATTTACTAAATAGGTCAATTTTAACTGGCCAAACATAGTTTAGAGCAAAGATCTTGGTGGGGCCTAACTTCCACCCTACCTTCAATGTATAATAAACGAGATTTCAATGTGGGAAGCCTTAGAAATTGTGAATAGAGTTAGTCCAAAACAAGAAATTTTGCGTTGCCGGTAGGATTGAAGTCTCAGCAAAATTTCACCCCAGGGACTAATTTTAGTTCTGTTGAATTTACCCGGCCAGTAGTCCCCGACCGAAAAGACTATTTAGTATATATATGGGTGAGATTTTATTTTAAGAATATTTAATGTGTATGGGTGAGCCGCATAAGTCAAAAGCTAATATTCAAAGACTATTTATTTAATATATATGGATGAGATTTTAAATTAAAAAGATATTTAGACACACCAGTTAAGAAGGTTTAACATTTCTCAAAACAAATTGCCTATTATTACCCAAAAAGAGTTTGGCTACAGTCTTGTGTATATTTGTTATTGTTGGTTTAATTTTTGTCCAAGTGAAATATTTTGGTACACGAAAAATATTGGGGCTTGGGAGTCATTTTATGTTTGAGAAAGGTGGATGTTTTATTTATTTATTTTTATTTTTCTTTTGGTCTCTTTTGTTTTCCAAAGTTAGGAGAAGGTGAACTAAGCTGTACCTTCAAATGGAAAGTGAAAACGACAAGCCAAAAACAAATGCAAATGGAGCCTAACCCCTACCCAACATAGAAAGTAAGCACTAGGTGCTTGTTTGATTTCAACCTCAATTAAACAACTTCTCTGCAAGTTTAGAAAAGAGGAGCTCCTGTTTGACCCGTTTGTTTCTCACTGCAAATGCTAAAACGCATGTTGCAAGACAATTTGAATCAACCTAACCATTTTTTTTCCTTTTAGTAAACACACGTTGGCATTGAAATATATGAATTATAATTTACACAATATTTAAAAGCTATTAAACATATAAACTATTTAACATATGTGAGTGAGATGTCAAATTAGAAGGGTTTTCAAGTATACAATTAAAAGAATTTACTATGTCTCTTGAAATAAATTTAAGAGAAAAGTCTAGAAAATCCCCCTTAATTTGGATTTATGTGTACTTTGATCATATTACTTTAAAAACGTGGAAAATGATCTTTAAACTTTTTGATTTGTGCATATTATTATAGTTTGGTAATGAATGTTAATTTTTGAAGGAAAATTGTATGTATAGGCTCAACAATCCATTAAAAAACACCGTACATATTAAAAAAGTGCATATAGATAGACTTTTCAAGCAAAAAAATAAACACCTTGTAGCATATTATAGTAATATGCATAAATTAAAAGGTTTCAGGACTATTTTGCATATTTTTAAAATAAGAGAACTAAAGTACATATAAATTAAAGTTGAAGGAAATTTTCTCAATTTTTTCCTGAATTTACTTTTTATCGATAGATAGTAGAATCACTTACCAAGAGTGTGAAAAAAATATTATAATTGAAAAATATATATTATAATTTGATCGTATGCTTTCATTTTTTTTTTTGTAATAATAATCTCATGTTTTTATTTATAAAACTTTTAAGTTAATAGGCTGTTGAGTTAAACACTTTAGTTTACGTGGTAACAAATATAAAAATTGAATTCTATACGCTATAACAATAAACTGCACATGCAAAGATCCATTAATTACTGGCGATTTTTTTTTCTTTTTGTATTTCGATCCTTAAATAATCTCCATTAATTGTCTAAAGGGTCAAATCTGATAAGCATGAGACTGATAGCCATTGCCACTTATATTGTTACCCACTTTTACCGACCACACACAGTACCAAATACAGTTTCAACGATCAAAAAGAGAAATTGAAGTTAGAAACCGAAAGGCAGCAGCAAATTATATATTAGTAAAAAAGATGTATATTTAACCACTAAGCTTAGTATAGTTAATAGTTAACTTAATTCCTTAAATATTTAATTAAGGATTCAATTTCTCTCAATATGTATAGAGATGGTTTCATGATTAAAGACAAAATATTTTATACCTCAATAAAATAAGTCACTATTTATCTGGGTTCATCTAAAAAAAAAAGCCGTGTATTTGACTTTCACCTATAAACACATTCCCTTTTATCAATTTGAACTTATCCTTTCCCCGACATTAATTATCCCATGGAAGGATGTCGCGTCAAGTAGTTTTCAAAGGATAAGTATAATCTTTCAGGGATTTTTAAACTTTTAAGTTTGTCTCCAACAAGTTTTATGTTGATCAATAATCAAGTTCGAATCTTTGGCGCCCGACGCAGTATATATCCCTAACAGATTGAAGGACAACACTAGGATGGATAGGTTGCGATTCAGTGACGTAACTCTGTATTTGAATAAGTACTAATAATTTCCTATTTTTGTGATATATATATATGCTTATATTAGAAAATTAGGAAAACTATAATTATGAGGATAGTGACAATAGTTGATTATCATATAAATTTTTACTATCTATAAACACTTATATTGAAAAGATATTAAAGTCATGAGAATGACAAACAAAAAATGGTGAGTGATATTGCAGAAGAGTGTCTTCAACTTCTATAAGAATTGTAATATAATAGTAATTAGAAAAGAGACACAATTTTCCGCTTTTATTCTTGTAGAAGATGTAACGAGAAAACATTTATCGTTTTTTTTCTTCATTCAAAAAATAAATTGTAGTTGTGCATATTAAGCCAAATCATTTCAAATTGTATCCAAAATCATATTAAACTTTATGTGCTTAAATGGTATTTTAAGAATCCGTATAAGCAAGAGAGAAAGAGAGAGACACCAACAAAATAGACAGGAGACGGACGGAAGGTATATCGCTGCCATTTAAAATATTATTTCAACACCTAAAGTGGGTGTTAGGACTTCAAACCATTAGATGTGATGATGCCTCAATTTTTTATATTTATCTATCATATTCAATGATAATGGAGTGAGTGTTAAATTAGGCATCATTTTAAGTGTTAGAATAGCAAAACCCATTCATTCAAGTTTTGCCCGGAAAAAAAAAATAAGGGACCGGCCACTGTTTCTTTCTTTAATTTTCTTCTTCAAAAATTGTTTCCTCAAAGGTTCAAAAATTTTCCTTTGTAATGGAAATATCATCATTAACCTTTTTGGGCAAGCATGTCGATGCCATTCATGAACGGCGGCCACCATGCCATCTAATTACAATTGAAAAAATCTTGGTTCCTATCTCGCGTCTAATAATGAGACAGAAGAAAATAATGGGAAAAGGACGTTCGGTCCCTTAAGCACGTGGTATTGAATTCAATCCCAAGATATATTGACACTTATTAGTATGTCAAAATATTAGTCTCTCATCTAAATCAATAAATACGTTTTAATTATTAATACATCTTTTGCGAAGTGTCTTCTAGACACTTCAGCAATATTCTTCCCTGTACCTAAATCCCACTTGCCATATTTAGGTCTCGTCAATTCACGGAATACAAGAAGAATGTTGCTAGACCCTTCAGCAATATTCTTCTTTGTACCTAAATCCCACTTGCCATATTTAGGTCTCGTCAATTCGTGGAATACAACAAGAATGTTGCTCTCTCATTATTGAGAAGCGCCCATGTGAGAGCTCCTTTTCGAGCATGCAATAAAACATGGCCAAAGCAAAAGACGTGAAAAAGCTCATTGATCTTTAGTAAAGGTGGTCGCAGAGAACACGGGAACGGGATCAACTTTCATGTCATATGGACCAACTTGTTTTGAAGGTCACGGTGACGCCAAAATTTCATCAAACTAAAGGGAAAAAATGAATTTATATGTACAGAAGTATTAGAATATAAGTAATTATGAATTATTTAACAGCAATATTAGAATATAAGTTATTACGAATTGTTTAATTTTATATTTTGGCTGATAATATTTTATAAAACAAGTTATCAATGATGTAGTTCATACTGAAGAGTAATCATAAATATTTAAATTAAAAAGCAATACAAAACAACCAATAGTGATAATATTTTTATTAAGGACATACGTTAATATAATTAAATAATAAAATAGTACCGTTTTTACCTTGATTATTTAAATAAAATTAAAAATTTTTTTTTACACTGTCATCCAATTAAATCTCTCATTTTTTATGAAGTTTAAAGTAGTCAGGGAGAAAAGTAACTATATTGGCTGATTTGACATTAATTATATGATTGGATTAATGTGTAAAATATTTTTACTTCAGGATATTCCAATTAAATCCTTCAAAAAATTAATTAAATGATTATAATTAATTTTATCTAATAAAATTTTTCTTTTATTTCTTAATGCATTCTAATTTTTGACAAAAACCCTAATTACAATTATAATAAAAACTTTACCAATGAGTAGGAATAGGTTGACAAATGGACAATATCAAACAGTACCACTTGAGTAACCTATTTTACAATAATATTTTCAGCAAAATAAATTAGTTTTAAATCAAAAGAAACTTATTTATAATAAATAGGTTCCTCTAGTGTTAAATTAATTTATTTATTACTTATGTAAAAAATCTATAATACCTTTGTAATTTATTAGTAATATACACACAACATAATATTTTCACTTATTAAATGTCCTAAATATTTATAATTTAAATTTAATTTTTTCAATCATATTTGATATCCTTTATGTAATATGAGTTTTTAATTTGATTTTTAAATCAAATAGAATTTACAAGTAATAATAATAAATAATAAACAAAACCAAATTTAACCCAACTGTTTACCAAATTATAGTATTCAACTTCTACTCCGATCAATGATTGTAAAATAAAGAAACGAAAGATTGATCACTTTCAAATCAATTGATGACACTCACATATTATTACAAGCAGCGTTGCTAAGTAGCCCAAGTTCAGATGCCTCATACGCTTGTGCCAGACCCAAAAACAAAAAAAAATCATTTTAGAAGGGAAAAAAAAAACGTATATATATGAGTTGTCTAACATTCATCCAGTCTGTGATAATTTGTCGGATTGATAGGTGTTTTCCTATTACAAGTTATTGATTTAAATATAATAATCCTTTATTTTATCACTTTACAATTATATTCGCGTTTTAGAGAATCAAAGTTTTTTGAGAAAAAAATGGTTAGCTTAACCTTATTTATACTGCTATAACAGCCTCATCATTATCATGCATTCTCCCCGCGCATGATGTAATCTGCTCATCGCTAACGTTCAAGGCACAATTGAAATGCAGACGATGGGTGCGAGATGGTTGGAATTCCATGTGGCCGCGGATGCGTGATTGACGGATAACACAGGCACTGCAGGGAAAGATCACGCTCGTTGATTCATTATTGAGGATCAGTGTGGTTTATTGGCAAGGGCAAAAACAAAACATGCTTGCATGGCTTTGCTTGTGTGGTGTGTCGGCCTCAATTCCACGGACCTCACGATAATCCATTTTTCCTGTCACTGCCATACACATCAATCGTCACTCCTAACCTCCATCAAGCAAATTAAAATCCCGACTGTTCCGGAATTCATTGTCTTTTCTCTTTTAAAAGAAAATTTAATGTGAACAATTAAATGTTTTTTGATTTGGATAATATGGATGAGGTCTTAAATTCAAATCTCATTACGACCCATATAATTTTTGAATAAAAAAGAACATTTTTCGGTTGATAATTAATTGTATTTGATAAGAATTACAAGTCTCACAAAGACTTAGTTAAAGTAATAATATGTTAAATTTTCATTTCTAAAAGAGCTTATATAAGCAACCCCCACTTCTAGAAATCCATCTTTTTTTGGTTACTTCTAGAAATCCATCTACCTCATGGGTTCCTTCCCACAATTAGCCGGGAACAAGCCTTAATTCTGGAAAGTATGCCAACAAGGTCAAAGATTTTTTATGTGGTCAAGTCTTGTGAATCTTCTGAGGCTCCAAGTTATGATAGGTACAATATCAACTTTATTAAAAAGTTCTGCCCTGATTTGGGTGAGAACATCTGTGGGCTTATCTCATCTTTCTTTGAGACTGGTCATTTCCCGTCGGAGATCAACACAACGTGGGTTACTCTAGTATCTAAGTTTGAAACAGCTATGGAGGTTAAGGACTTCTGACCTATTAGTTTGGTGGGATGCCTCTACAAGATTATTGCTAAGATTCTAGCAAATCAATTGAGGCCTGTAATGCCTTCCTTAATTAATGAAATGCAGTCAGCTTTTATTGGTGATAGATAGATTTTGGATGGAGCTCTTATAATGAATGAGGTGGTGTGGTGGCTAAGATGGCAAAAGAAAAGGCAGTTTTGTTATTAAAGCTTAATTTTTAAAAGGCCTATGATACAGTTGGATGGAGCTTCTTAGAGGAAACTTTAGAAAAAATGGGCTTTGGTGGGACTTGGAAAAGATGGATTATGCAATGTGTATCCTCGACATCTTTATCCATTTTAATTAATGGTTCTCCATCTATTCTTTTCTGGCTTTAGAGGGGCCTAAGGCTGGGGTACCGTCTTTTGCCCTTCTTGTTTCTTCTTGTGGTTGAATCCTTCAATAAAATAGTTTTGAGGGTGACACAGCTTGGTATGATTGATGGTATTCGGGTGGGTGAACAACACATTGAATTGTCTCATCTACAGTTCATTGACAACACCCTGATTTTGGCTCCTACAAACATAGAATATTTGAAGAATTATAAATTCCTTTAGACCTGCTTCTCCTTTTTGCCGGGCCTCAAAATCAATTTTAACAAATCTGCTTAGATAACATTTGGAAATGATGAAGCATGGACCAATGACGCTAAGGAAGTACTGTGATGTTGTGCTGTACAATTCCTAATTACTTATTTGGGTATTCCCCTAGATGCAAATCCTAGGAGGGTGGAGACATGGAAGCTAGTTGTTGAAAATATTGAAAAGAGATTAGCTTCTTAGAAGGTGAGGTTGTTATCTAGAGCGGGGAGATTGACACTTATCAAGTCTGTGCTGAATTGTCTTCCCCTATATTAACTCAATTTTTTTAAAATTCCCAAAATGGTGCTAAGATTATTTCACTGCAAAGACGTTTTTTCTAGTTCTCTGAATCCAATAGGAAAGATATTCCCTTAAGTATTACTATTCAAAATGCTTCATTGTTATTTAAGTGGTTGGTGGAGGTTCTCTAATGGTTCCACACCACTTTGGAGAAGGATATAGTTTCTAATCATGGGGTATTTCTGCAATCCCAACCAGTGGTTTTACCCCCTTGGGTCCTCTGAGTTTATGGAGACAAACGTCGAATATTGGTGGTTTTGAGGAGGTTGTGAAGCAACTAACATTAAATAGTCTGAGGAAAAAGGTTGGTGATGGAACATCAATGTGGTTTTGGACAGATGTACGGGTAGAAATCCTTCTTTAAAAGATAGATTCCCATGCTTGTATCCAATTTCATTTAAGCAATACTACAAAAAAAATTATTTGGGGGTTTGGGAAAATGGTGTGTGGCGGCGGATGTTGGAATGGAGAAGGAGACTATTTGCATGGGAGGAACAATTGGGAGCTGACTTTCTTTTACCCTTAAACCAACATTGTTTTGTAGAGGGAGTGAGTGATAAGTGCATTTGGACCCATAACTCTTCTGGAATATTTTCTGTGTCATCGTATTCTTTGTAGGTTTTTCAAGCCAATGTATCATCCTCTTTTTAATGACTTGCCAGGAGGAAGGCATGGAAAAGTTTAGCTCTTCCTAGAGCTGAGTTTTTAATGTGGTTTATTCTTCAGAAGTGGCTTAACACAAAGAGCAGACTCCGTCGATTCAATTTCCTTCCAACGTCTGATGCTTCTTGTCCTCTTTGTGGCTTTAGTGAAGAAACGATTGAACATCTACTCTTTTCCTGCTAGGTTTTGGTCCATATTTGGGATTGTTGCTCTCAGTGGTGGCATATATTGTGGTGTTTGCCAACTAATACAGTAACTTTTTTCAATGCTTGGTTAGGTACCCCTTTCAAGGCTTTGATAAAAAGTTGTGGATATCCCTTCTATATGTGGTATGTTGGTCTATCTGGTGGATTCGAAATCACATGATATTTGATAATTTCAATCCTAACTAGGAGTTGGAAGTAGGGAACATATGACGTAGATTGGGGTACTAGGCGCGAGCATGCTACGAGAAATTATCTTTTTATCCGAAATTCTTTATCTTAAACTTGGATCAGATTCGTTAGTGGAGGGGATGATAGCGATGATAGCTAACATGAGGGGTTCTTCAGGCTCTACACTACTTTCTCTCTAGTCCTTGATGGCATTGCTGAAGGGGACTTGATGTTTTGCCTTGCCTCGCCTCTTCCAATAGTGCTGCATGTTTGTGTGAGCATCGCTTAGTCCATTGGAGGTGGATGCATCTTTGCTATCTGGATGTGTTGTGGCTGAAATGCTATAACTGGGCTGTTGATTAGTTGAAATAAAGATGCCTAACTACGAGATTGTTATGGTTAGTTGATTTTTAAAGGCTGCAATCCCTTTCTCTGGTTTTGCTTTGCTGATTTTATTAATTCTTTTGGTCTAGTGTGCTGAGTTTTGCTTGGTTGCTGCGACTTATTAGGATGAGGAGGGCTCCTGAAGATTTGGGGTATTTGTTTTACCATAACATTGGTTGGCTTTCCTTTGACTTTGTGTTTTGGGATCTTTTTTGTTTGATTGTTTGTATGTAGTGTTTAATGGCTTTGCTCCTCCTTATTAGAGTGGAGCATATTCTATCTATCGAAAAGAAAAAGCTAGCTTTGTAAAAGAAATGTTTTTAATGCAACAAAGTTTAGATGGAGGGAAGATTCGCCACAATATAATGTCAAAATAGGTTTAAGAAACATGCACAAATGAAAGATCAATCAATGAGCCAACTCCATTGATGCTTTTTAAGAAGAAATATTTTTTTTGAAATAAAGCAAGAATAATAATTTCTACAAAGTAAGCTTGAATACTTTATAAGCAATGCTAAATATGTAGAAAAATATTTATAAAATCTTTTACAGAAATCATGATAATTGTAGAAGGAAATAAAAAAACATGACCTACTAATTCATCTAACACTTAATAATTATAAAACATCATTCTAAGTATAAAATTCTGGATAAACTTTTGTTTGTCTAACATGTTCCATATTTTATATGTCTGGAAACAAGCTTATTGCTAAGAGCAAGAAAAATTGACATAAAGTGATCAGAGAAAAAATTAGAATTGATTGAATGAAAAGTCGGTTTTATATATCACGATAACTTCTCAGTTCTCATCTATCAAAAAGTGAAAAAACTTCTCATCAGTTCTCACTTAATTAGCTAGTTATAGTAACTATCTAACAAAACAATCTAACAATATATTATTATTTAATAAAATTAACTAACGAAACTAATTATCAATTTACTGCACGTTGTAATATATTTATTTTTCTCTTCATGTACATTTTAAAATGAGGAATTTTACTCAGTTAATTAAAAAATATTTTTTAGCACTCATAACAGAAAACGTAAGAGTGATTAGATAAAATGAAGCGAATTAAGACCCCTAACTCATCTCAAAATCAACAATCTGTATTATTTTGACGACTTAATTTTAGCCCCATATAAAAGTTTCTATAGCATTTATCTTTTAAAATGTATGCATTATAGATAAGCTTTATATGATATCAACTTCCCTAAAAGTCGTTTTCCCAAAGTAAACTATAATACTACTATATATTAAATTAAAGAACTTCAGTTTAAACAGACACTGGACTTCAAACATTTAGCTCCATTGCGCACGCATGTCCTGCCACACGTCTATTTTAGGAAACTCCTGATTTTATTTTATTTTATTAGGATCCACGTGGTTGCACTAGCATTTAAATTTTATTCAATTTAAACAGGATCCATCAAAGCTGGAGTGGCTAATTGTACTCTAACTACCATTAAACTGGAAAATTCTAAAATCCAAGGATGACGCTTGTCATTTAATTTGACTGGTTAGATTGTTGACTTGGACTTTTGTGATTTCAGCTTTCTTTCCAAGTAGGCAATTTCTACTTTCTGGCTTTCGTCACTTCATTACTCAGGTGCACATCACAAGCTAAAGAAACTAGCTCTTTTATTGTATCAGGCTTACCTCTCACGGCTCCATTCGTTAACTGACATATAATGATATGTTTAAGCCATCAACTTGGACGATTTTTTTTTAATTATTTCAAAGAGAGCTTGGATGATGTTTTTTATATGATAAATTTTGACAAGTATTTTTTTTTTTTTGGGATATAATAGAGAGCTCCAAAACCAATCAAATGGAAGGTAAGCAAAAATAAGTTTTTAACAAGAGAATGAATTAAGAGTTTGTAAATTCTCACTTAAATAAAATAATTTAGCATTGATTTGGGAAAATTTATTCAATTTTCAAATAACTTTATAGGGAAATCATATGCAGATATAAAATGAAAGAGTAAATAGCTCTCATTATATATGTATAAATCATGGACTGCTAATCCTCTCGTTTTCAGAGAATCACATTTTGCTCCTATGCTCCTTATTATATATAACTCATCATAATAGGTCCCTATATAATAAATTTTGTACTTTTCACTAACCAACTGGCCGGGATACTGCTGTAGGTTGTAAGTTGTAACAACTAACACAAGAGGATCTTCATCCTACATCATGAGTTACGTTGTGCTATCCATAATGGACTATATAATCATAATACCAATCAATAGAAATATACGTTGATCTAATATGGTGCACAAATCCTAAATTATGACATATTGACATATACAGATCATCATTTTTCTCCTCCATTTCAAGACCAAAACAAACCACCATTTTCTGCAATAATTTACGCCAAGATTAATTAGAGACCACCTATCAACGGAGAGATCTAGGATTCAAACCTGAGTCATGCTTTTGTCGGTGTTTATATTTAAAAGAACAAATTATTACATGTATAAAAATAATTAAGGCCATAAATCAATAAATTACTTCCACATGCCAAGGAAGAGGGCGAATATCATAAGATATTGGCAACCCTCCCCTTTTTTCATTCCGAGGGGTGCCAAAGGGGTCAACTTGCTCGACCTCTTGTGAGTCAGGCTAGAAAGAGGGTGGGGTGATTAATTAACCCATTTTACTAATATGGGTTGTACATATTAATCCACCGCATTTTAGGGTGACTAAAATAAAATTACTTGTTTTTAATAAAATTATTCATATAAAAAATTTCATAAATATTAAAAAGTTGACACCTCCATGAATTTTTTTTTTATATAAATTTGATACCCAAATTCACACTAGCTAGGGTCTAGGGAACATAAAGAAACCATGAAACATGTTAGGACATTTTTGACACAGCATATAAGATATGATAAAATAAACTAATAATTTAATACAATACGTAATAACTTTATTCTGTTGTTTGATGGGTAACGTATTGTATAAATTTATTTATTAAACCTTCCATATGTGTTAAAATGGTGAATAACTTTATTAATCCTAGAGAGGTAGGATAAACTTGATTAGCTATTAATGTATAAGGTGTCTTTTGGCTTTTATTAATTAAATAATACATAAACTAATTATCAAATGTACCAAAAAAATTATCAAATAAATAATATCAATAAATAAAATTAAATACATAATAAAAACTAATAAAATAGCTAATAATAAAGAAATATTTAAATACATAAATAATATTTAATACATAAAAGTGAGTACTAATATAAAAACTATTTTAGTTTAATATTGATTGATAAATTTAAATTAAAATAATTATAATAAAAATATAAAATCTATAAAATAAATATATATAATTTAATTTTATACTTTATTAAAATAAAAAAATAAAATTTTGAAATAAATAATAAATAATATCAAATATAGATTAAAATTTTATATAATAAATATTGATATTAAATATATAATAATTAATAACTACTTAAATAATAAATTTTATTTTAAATTTTATTAAATATTTAATTAGAATTAGAATTATTTTTCAAAAAAGGATAATATCATATAATGTAGAATACAATATCCTATACAATACCATATGAAATACTATATAGTAATAAAAATTTATCAGCCCTTATATATATTATCAACCATATGTCAACAACCCTAAGTTCGTTTGGCATACTATATAAGTCATGATAGGATATAAGCTATTACAATATATGATGACTTTATATGCTGTTTGGTTAAGTAACGTATTATATAAGTTTATTCATCAAATCTCCTTTATACGTTGAAATACTTGATAACTTAATCAAGTGTAAAGAGGTAGGATAAAATCTGATTAGCTTTTAATGTATAAGATTTATTTTTCTTATTTAATTATGTAACAAATAAATAAAATAATTATTAAATAAATAAATAATAAATATTTAAAATAAATATTAATTAAATCAAATAAATATATTTAATGAAAAATAAATATTTAAATAAATACTAAATAATATTTAATATAAAAATAAGTTATCAATTATATATGAGTAAAAAAAATATAAATAAATGATAAATAATACGTGATCTATAAAAGTAAGGATTAATAACAAAAATATTTTAATTAAACATTTATTATTAAATAAAAACTTAAATAATTATGATAAAAAAACTAGAAAATATCAAATTATATAAAAGAAAGATATTATTTTTATATCTTTATAATTTATTGAATTAATAAATAGTCATAAAATATTAAAATATACATGATAAATAAATTTTAAATAATATATATATATATATATATATTTAAAATTATATTTAAATAATTAATAAAAAATTGTCATTTAATTTTTATTCAATATTTATTGATAGTTAGAGTTTGTTGTAAACAAATGATAATATTATATATTTTAAAAATATGTTTAAATGATTAATAAACATTATCATTTTATTTTTATTTAATATTTATGTATAGTTAAAGTTAACTGTAAATAAATGATAATATAATATATAATATAAAATATAATATCTTATATGATATAACATAAAAAAATTATATAATATTAAAAATTTATCATATTTTATACTATAAGCTCTTATTTCCTTAGACATTCCAAGCGGAGCCTTAATACTTGATTAGAACACGGATACTTGTTTGAACTTATCAACTCACCTTCGCTCTTTGTTGGTAATTGGTATTCCTACCACCTGTCACAAAGTAGCACCTAATCATCCACTCGAATCCCATCACGTTAATTTCTGAAGGAATCACACACACTTGGCGCAAGGGCAATCAAGATTGAACGACTAGATATGATTCTCCCCACTTGGTTCATGGCTCATGGAGCATTGTTGGTGGACATTGTCGATATATTTGCTTCTCTAAGCACAGTTTGCCATTGTCAATTCCTCATTATATCGCATAATTTTTAAACATGGCCATGGTCGCATATTTCGCTCAAATATAGGCACCGTATAATGCTTTAATTTCCGTACAGATATAAGCTTTATTAATTACTTTTGATAAAATTTTAATGTTAAAAAATTGTACAGGTGATAAATATTTTGCAAGTAGATAGAAGTTAAAGAGGAGATGTGATCACTATAACAATCTCATTTGGATCATTTAATAAAACACTTCATTTTTTTTATCAAAAAAATAAAACACTACCTTTTAGGTGAAAGGATTCTACTTTTTCAGTATTTCAATATATTTGAACTTGTTTTTTATTTTTTGAATTTACTTTAAAAGAACAATTTGTGTTTTTTAATTAACAAAATTTATGTGCTTATGAAAAATTATTAGTTTAATTAATCTGTTAGTTTCTATAGTTTAACCAAATTTTTAATTAA
Organism: Dalbergia oliveri; assembly: GCA_030441495.1. NCBI lineage: Eukaryota > Viridiplantae > Streptophyta > Magnoliopsida > Fabales > Fabaceae > Dalbergia > Dalbergia oliveri. The sequence goes on along the minus strand of JAMLFY010000002.1, from coordinate 44,304,165 downwards.
GTTCTATTAATTTTAAAATTTACAATTAAGTCCTTATAGTGAATAAAATTTTATAATGAAATCCTTGAATATCATATGTACTACCAAATGTGAGATTAGTTAGGATATTCCTTAATTTCATCAATTGTCAACTTCATATGGATTAGCTTGAAACCCCCAGTGATTAAAAGCCCAACAATAATTAATGTAGTCATACTATCTCTAAAACTCATCATGATAGACTTTGTCCTTTTTTATTATATAAGAAATAAATTCAACTAAGTCTAAAAAAATTATCAAAATGAAATTATTGTCAACTTATTTCTTACCTATGCACTCAAATCAGAAGGGATTTGATTATAACTTTTAATTTTATTCATTGTAAAGACTTGATTACAAATTGTTATTTACTATGGGGACTTAATTATAAATTTTTAAATTATATAGTTCTAATTAAAAATTTGATGAAACTACATGGACTTATAAATTAATCAAATCAAAATTATTTATCCTTTTTTTAACATAAAAAATTGTTCAAACATATAAAAGCATTTTTATCAAGATGGTTCAGCTTAACTAATTAATAGGATTACTTGAACAGTGACAAAAGAAAGTCTTTAAAGTTAAATTTTTTTAATGTAGTTTTATACTTTTATTTTTGAATCATCTATAAATATTATTACAACCTGAGACTTATCAAGTAGTTCTTTTTATGTTCGATTCTAACTTATCAAGTAGTTTGTCTGCTCCCGAAGTCTTTTGAAATTTGCGATTTCTCCTATGAGACTTATCAAGTAATTTTAACGACATCAACTTTTTCAGTGTTGAGGAAGCGAGAATAACTCAACAAAGAATTCCACAAATTATCAAATCAATTCACCTTTTCCTTAATTAAAAACCACAAATTATCTATTCACATAAGCATATGCCACTTGTCATCTGCGTAAGACGTATAATATATCAATGCGAATTCTTCAATGAAAAGTAAAAGGGTTAGTTGGTATATGTATATTTTAATTATAAATAAATTATCATTCAACATTATTTTATATTATTGTGAATTGAACTTTCATCAATATATATATTATCAATATCCAAATTTTACTGGACTTTACTTGCTCAAATTCAAGTCAGATTAATTTGTTATGATAAAATAGTTCCATTTTTTCCCTAATAATTAAGAAAGTTCAAGACTCTCTACAACGCATAGGAGTTGATACATGGACAAAATAGTGCTCTAAGACTGTCTTTTTATTTTTTTGGGTGTAAACTCTCTAAGACCAGTTTTATATATAATATAAAAGTTTTATTTTTTTTATTTATGTTTAATGTATTTTGACTATACTGACTTTAGAATAAGCATTATGGTTTTTTTTAACTAAAATTCCATTGATAGTGATTTAAACAATAATGATTTCATTTGTAGTGGTAGAAATTACCTTTGTCTTAACTTTTTAAGAGTTGAATAATAAAATTTAAGATTAAAATAAATTTCACACATGGTAATATATTTATTATTAATTTTAGAATTAATATAAATTTACAATTTTTCATTTATTTTTAAATAATAAATATAATATTGTCACATATGAAGTTCATGATAGTGTAAAATAGGATCATGTTTTTTCAATATTGACCTGCAATGTATGTGGCGGGCAAGCCTGCCGAGTTTGGGACCCCACGCTCACTGGTAGCTCTTCCCCCGTAGTCGCCTTGATAAAAAAAAATCAGAAAGACAGATCTCGTCGACATGACCTGTTGTTGCTAATTCCCACATAAATTATACCAATTATTTGTAATTTTATTTTTTCTGAACTCAATTTACTCTTTATTTGTAATTAGCCTCAAGGACACGATCACACACTATAACATACATTATATAATAGTTGTCATATTCAATCGGGTGATTGATTTGATCAAGATACTGTGTATTAATTGAATCAAATTTTATTAAACTAATATATAAAAATATGATTAATACAAAAAATATCATATATGTCTATATTAATTACATATTATAGCACAACATTGACCTAGTGGTTGTTGTGTACTTTCCCTTCCTAAGGTCCCAAGGTTCGATTCCCATGTGGATTAGTGGTGGCGCATGATGGGCGAGAGTAGTTCATATGTGACTCAATTGGGTTTGCTCAAGTTTAATTAGATTTGATCGGTTTATTTGTTTTTGGTTTAAATTGGTTAGTCCAGTTTAGTTTAATTACTATGCATTAGATGATTTTTTTACGTGTATAACATATATTAGATTAATTTTTAAGTAACCATATAAATGAGTTTTATATTATTTAATCACATGTCTTTATTTGTAAGATTTTTTTAAAGTACTAGATATTTTAATTAACATCATTGTTGATATAATGCATGATTAAATTTTATATAAAAATTTTCATGTTAAATTTGGGATTCTCCTTAGATATCTATAGGGTACTAGTACCTTTTTATATCTAACAATTGTGATATAATTACTAATTGTATAAGTTTTATAGTCTGAGTTGAGAGATATGTGACTCATTTTTATTTACGAATAATTAAAGGATATTGTTAAGATGAATTTTATAAAGATAGAAAAATTTCTAAAATTTGTCTTGGATACAAAAGTAAAAAGTTGTATAAATAGATATACTTATTTCTTTAATACCTTTATAAAATTTAAGGGCACCAATATCTTACACTTATTTGTGATTAAGATTATGTTATGTGTCCTGCTAATTTAATTTATTAAAATATAAAAAAATAAAAATTCAACTATAACTATTAAAAATAATAAAAGTAATGATACTCATGGGTAACCGAAGCAAAAACCATGATTTATACATAAAATTTTCATTTCATTTTTCTTTATCTCGTATAATATCAAACGCCACTTGGAATTGCATTTAAATTGAAATTGTTTTGGTTATCATAAAATTCAAAATATTGCTTGCATGATTCCGTCATCATATCAGTGTGTCCTTAACACTGACTCATCATGGACGCAACCATTTCCTTCTATAAATACAATTCCCATCTCACCCATGCTACATTCCCCTGACTCACTCACTCGCTAAACTTCATCACCTATCAGCTCTACGCACTTTCTAGCGAAATCCAACTTTGACTTGGCAAGTTTTGTCTCTAGTATCTTCTCTTTTTCCGCCATCTATGGTTACGAGCTTGTGTCTTCGGAGAGAAACAGAGTAATATTAAGCATAACATCATGGAAGGAGGAGTAGTAGAAGCTGATGTCTCTGCTTTCCGAGAATGCTTGTCTCTATCATGGAAGAACCCTTATGTTCTTCGCCTTGCTTTCTCTGCTGGAATTGGTGGACTTCTCTTTGGTTATGACACTGGTGAGTTACGTTTCTCACTCACTATATATCACCTTCTTCAAACCACTCTCTCTGTTTTCCTCTGTTTATCGTAACTGGTATGATACAAACTTTTTCTCTGCATCTCTGTTTTACTCTTTTTGGGATGATGAATGGTGATGGGGATGTGTAGGAGTGATATCCGGGGCTCTGTTGTACATCAGAGATGATTTCAAATCTGTGGATAGACAGACTTGGCTGCAGGTACTCTTCATCTCATGCTCTCTAGAAACTATATCAACTGTCTCTTTAAAAAGATGAGTCTTATATAAATTATATTTAGGATTAAATGTATTTTACCTCTGAATTTGAGGTTATATATAATTTAAATCTTGATTTTTAAAAGTTACATTACGACGCCTTAAATTTTTTAAATTGTGTAAAAAGTTTGTTTTCAAAAGTGCATTATGACACTTAAACTTTTCAAATTGTCCAAAAAAAAATCTTAAAGAATTTAAGTTATAGCAAGGTGTTGCGTAATAAAAAAATCAAGGGGTTAATTACACATAGTATTCATGGACAAAGTGTTGGGTTACGCAAATTAGAAATATGGGGGTTAAGTGTACATAAATCTTACCTTTAGTACCAAAATTATCCTAAGTAGTTTTTTGCATAATTTGAAAAGTTTAAGGGTGTTGCGATACATATTTGAAAAGTTAAAGTCTAAATTGCACATGATCTAAAATTTAAGTAAAATATATTAATCCCTTATATTTATTTCATTTTTATTTCTCACGTAACCACACATAATTAATATTATAAGAAAATGACTTGAATGGCCACTAATTTTATATGCATGGTAAATAATCAGAATAAAATAATCAGATTTTATACAAAATACATGATGCTCATTTGATGGAATGTGATGGAAGAACCTATCTATTTATTTTAAAGTTATCAATTATGTCATATCATTTTAGTTTAGCATTTATTTTCTAAAAAGAAATTCTGATTGTCTAGGATTCTTCTTGTATTATATGGCTGTGTAAGATACCTAGCAACATAAGTGGCAATTTTTTCAGTCTCAGTCACCATATTTGAACTTTCAAGATTACTGAGTTCTAATTGATTTGATTAAAGTCTAATTGATTAACTATACATGTATATTTGGTTGGGATAAATATAAAGAGAAAACTTTTATGGATAAACATCATGTGTATATTTACACATTATGTTTATTTATGAACATTTTTATGTCATTTTTACCCCAATCAAATACACCCTAAAAATAAATTTTTATAGTATTAAGTTTTCTTATTTATAAGATTTGAATTCAAAGTTTTTTTCTTTAAAAAAATAAGTGTTGAAATGAATCACTTAAATTAAGCGTTGCTCATGTAAATAACAGTTTATATGTATTTATATTTGTAAGAGAATTAATCTTTCTAGGCCCTAGTTTGATTGAGGTTAAGGCCCTGATTGGATAAATAGCTTATTTAAGCTATTATACAAAAGTAATTTTGTAAAAGTAACTTATAATAATAATAATATTTATTTTTAGTATTTTAGAAAGTATTTTTTAAGAAGCTAGATATTTTAACTTCTAAAAAGCATTAAGAATAACTTTTAGAGAAGTAATAAGCTGTTTAGCCAAACAGGATAAAAAATAAAATATGACTTTTGATTTCTAGAAAGTTAGAAAAAATTAGAAATTATTTTATCCAAACAGACCCTGTAAGTCGAGGGCTTAAGCTTATGGTAGATAACAAGTTTGTAAGAGATAACTTCCTAATTAACTCCAAAGCTAGTGGTTCAAGTGCTATTAGGAAGCATTACAAATAATTATATAAAAAAGAAGATAATATACTCAAACCACAAAAAAAAAAAGGACAAAAGGTAAAGTTAGACAAGGGTTTTGACGGATTAAAAAAATATTTATAAATACATTGCATAGAGTCGCGCATTTTATGAAATAAAATTTTCTTTTGTTTTCACATTTTCTCTTACAGCTGGTATGAGGTTGTGGGGATTTTGGCTTCTGTGTCAGTCTCTTTCTACTCTAATGGCCTAATATAAAAGGTGGTTAATAGATCGTTTGGTTTTCTTTTTAAAATCTTTATATTATGACATGGAAAGAAATTTCTTTGTAGTGATTTTTATTCAATTTATAATTTTAGAGTTTTGAATGAAACTACAAACATACTAAACCTATATGCTAAAGCAATTTAAGATGGCAATAAGGAAAGCTGTAAATGCAATTAAGCAAAAAGAATATAATTTATCCTGAAAAATGTTGCTCATAATACAGGAAGCCATAGTGAGTGTGGCACTTGCTGGGGCAATCATAGGGGCATCAGTTGGTGGATGGATCAACGACCGATTTGGAAGGAGAAAAGCCATTCTTGCTGCAGACAGCCTCTTCTTTATTGGGTCTGTTGTCATGGCTGCTGCTACCAGTCCAGCTATTCTCATTGTTGGTCGCGTCTTTGTTGGCCTTGGTGTTGGAATGGCCTCAATGGCTTCCCCTCTATACATCTCTGAAGCTTCTCCAACCAGAGTTCGTGGTGCCCTTGTTAGTCTCAATGGATTTTTCATTACTGGAGGACAATTCCTTGCCTACCTCATCAACTTGGCCTTCACTAGTGTGAGAAAACTTAGCTCCACACCTCTTCAACATCTTTTCTTTTATATATATATATATATATATATATATATATATATATATATATATATATATATATATTTACATTGTGTATATTGTATGTTGAGCTTGCTTAGTTTATTACTTTATTTTGATAAACATATGTGCAAATGGTTCATTAAATGTTCTGGATTATTGCATTTTTTTAAATACAAACTAGATTATGGGTCCAAACTAGCTTATTTTTTTGTTGCATATTCAGAATAAAATTTAACACCTTAGTTGTTTGATGATCATTTAATCAGGCACCAGGAACATGGAGATGGATGTTAGGAGTAGCAGCAGCACCAGCCCTTATACAAATCATACTGATGATCATACTCCCAGAATCGCCGCGTTGGCTGTTCCAAAGGTTCCATCATATTCTCACCCTTTAACAATCTTATTCAGAATTTCATGCAGCCTAATCTTAACATGATAACGAAACTGCATTTTCACCTTTTCTTTTTGGCTTTATGTTCAATGACAGGGAAGAGAAGAAGAAGGCAAAGCAATTTTAAGGAAGATTTACCCGCCCGGGAAGTTGAATCTGAAATCAATGCTCTGAAGGATTCCGTTGAACTAGAAACCAAGGAAGCAGAAGCTTCAGATAAGGTCAGCATAATCAAATTGCTGAAGACCAAAACTGTGAGAAGGGGTTTATATGCAGGTATGGGACTTCAAATCTTCCAGCAATTTGTGGGCATCAACACTGTCATGTACTACAGCCCCACCATTGTTCAGCTAGCTGGTTTTGCATCCAATAGAACAGCACTGCTTCTGTCACTTCTCACGGCAGGGCTAAATGCATTTGGTTCTATTTTGAGCATATACTTCATAGATAGGACTGGAAGGAAGAAGCTCCTGTTGTTCAGCTTGTCCGGTGTTGTATTCGCCCTTGTTGTTTTGACTGTTGTGTTCCATGAGAGTACAACTCACTCACCAATGGTTAGCGCAATTGAAACATCTCACTTCAATAACACTTGCCCCGATTATAGTAATGCTGTGAACCCTGGTGAATGGGATTGCATGAAGTGCCTAAAGGCTTCTCCAGAGTGTGGCTTTTGTGTTTCAGAAGTTAATAAGGTAATTTTTCCTCTTCTCCGAATTGAATACTTCAAAAATATTTTTGGGAGTGCAATTTTTATTTCTTTGAAGTTTCTCAAAATCACGTTTAGCTTAAGGGGTTGCCCTTGCACCTATTACAAGCGCAATAGACTAGGATGTTAACCTTGTTGAATTCTAAAAGTGACATTGGTCAAATAATTTCATCATTCCTATATTTCAGATAATTTAGTACAAATCTGCATTTGTAGCAGCATAATTAACATTATTGCGTTTACCAATAGAATAGGAACTTTCACATCTTTTATGTTATTATGAATTCTAACTTCTAACACTAGTAACAATTATGCGCAGCTCTTACCCGGGGCATGTTTGATCTCCAATGACACCACAAAGGATCAGTGCCAGAAAGAACACAGGCTATGGTACACAAGGGGTTGTCCTAGCAAATCTGGGTGGGTTGCACTAATAGGCCTGTCACTCTATATCATATTCTTCTCGCCTGGGATGGGGACTGTGCCATGGGTTGTCAACTCTGAGATCTATCCTTTAAGGTATAGAGGAATCTGTGGAGGAATGGCATCTACTTCAAATTGGGTCTCAAATCTTATTGTCGCCCAGTCCTTTCTATCCTTGACACAAGCTATTGGAACTTCATGGACATTCATGATATTCATATTCATCACCATTGCAGCCATCATCTTTGTCATTATTTTTGTGCCAGAAACCAAGGGGCTTCCAATAGAGGAGGTGGAGCAGATGCTGGAAAGAAGGTCTCTAAACTTCAAATTTTGGCAGAGAAGTTCGTACTCTGGAGAAGAATTGACTCAGAAGACTCAGTCAATTTAAGTTCATTGTGTTGTATCATAAGTAGTAGTAGTAGTAGAATGTTGGTAATAGATTAGCAATATGGATCTAATACTTCATCTTCTATATATCAATAAAGAAAAGGGTTCATATTTGCATACTTTTTGTGCAATAAATTTCTGTTTGGAAGCAACAAATTATTGGTTACAACTTGTGGTCAATTGGTCATGCACTGTTACCAGACTACGAAAGCAAAGGAAAGGGAACAGAGAACGGTAGCTAAAGGAAACAAGATTTGGGTATTATCCAAAAAATAGAGAGAGAGAGAGAGAGAGAGATTTGGGAATCTCAATTTTGTGGATCAGATCTCCATGTGCAATGCCCACAAAGTCCGAGTACAACAAGAAGGATTGCAAAAATGCCCAAAATGTCCGTGATCCCGACAACACTTCAGCCCATGGACTAAGCCTGTTTTGTCAAGTTAATGAAAATTATCAATAAGATCACTAAAATGCTATGCAAAACTATAGGAAAAAAAAGTTGATGATATAAGAAGAAATCTCTACCTAAATTCCATTCACACGAATAAGGAAAGTCGAAGATTAATAAAACATTCCAATCATTTAGTATCGGACAAAAATAATACATAACAGGAATAAGCATCGAAAATCAATGAGGCACTAACTACAGCGATTCTAATACCACATTTCATGCTGCTTTCATTAAGATTATAAATTAAACGTTAATGAAAACCTTATGGGAAAGGTACAGTGTGTGAAGGGAGAATAATTGTCATATTAGGTATAGCAAATTCTTGAAAAATAAATAAATTATTGGTCTGAAAAATCATATCCACTACCTAAAGAAAAGGGCAGATTGTTTTACTACGCGTCTGTACTATATTATTCTCTTTCATTAATGTAATGACAACTTCGAATCAATTAAATTTGTCAAGATAATGATCGTCATCTACAAATCTGGAGTTCACTTTGTGAGTATAACGCAGAATGTTAGGTATTATTATTTTTTAAGAAAAAATTCTGTAATCAGAACCAACGACAACTCTTGCAAGCAGGTATGGCTTCTATAATCAAGAATAGAAAGGTTCTTTTCTTTTCTAAATTCTTACTGCAAAATACATACATTGTGTAATTGTATAGCATCGTATATATAGCACACACTGACAATTAGTTAGCCTATCAATAATGCGTATTCTCTTCGAATTAGGACCAAAGAAAATATATTACTTTTTGTGGGAGAACAAGTAATAGTATATAGGAATCAGAAATGAAAATATCTACTAATTTAAAAAATTTGGAGTCCATCAAGCATTTTTGGGCTTAACAATTTATTATTTGATAAAGCTAGATATGACTTTCTTGGAACTGATTCTCCTCCTTTGTTGATTGACCAGGGAAAGGGGCATAGGGACCGACCTGGAAACCAGACACATACAGTGCACTCTGGGTTTAGCTTATTTTACCTTCTTTCTGCTGGGGAGTTTGGGTTTCGTTAAAATTCTAGATCATATTCATTCTTTGCTTGTGTAGTCTCTTGCCACTAACTCTTGAGACACAATATTGCCATTTTTTAACAGGACCCTTTTCAATTTTATAAGCCTACAAAAATTGTACTGTTAAGGACTCCATAAGCCCAACAGTAACTTCAATTGGGTTTTGGCCAGTTATGTTTATTGTTGCCCATGGTCCCCAAAACTAAGGCTTTTTAGGGTTGGAACTTACGTTCTGCCAAGATCCCAAAAAAATAATAAAAATTTACGTGCTACAGTATTTTTTATTTTTACAAAACATTTGAATTAGTCTCTCTTCAATTTTACGTGGGCAAATTTGTCTATCTAGAAAAAAAAAATCAAACAAATTTATCTCTAAAAGAAATTCAAAAAAAGTCTCTACCAAATGAAAATATTGGACAAATTAATCCTTTTATCCTGGGAGCAATTTGGTCTTTTTCATAATTCTTGAGGAACTAAGTTGTACTTTTTCACGTGGAGGGACTAGGGATGTCAATGGATATCAATTGGACGGGGACATGCCCATCCTCTGTCCCTATTGAGGATTCCCCCTGGTCCCCATCCATCTCTATCGCACGTCTCCATTTCTCATTAAGGATAAAGATTTAAATTCTCACAAGTATTCACGGATTTATTATAAGAAATTAAAAAAAATCCAAACAAGAGAAAAATTTTAAAAAATACTTTGAAATTTGAAACACAAATATCCATAATAACAAATACCACTAATACAACATAATCTAAATTAAAAATAAAAATACATATTACATACACAATGTCAATCTAATAAAAATAATTTAAAAATTAAGGTGTTCTAAGGTTTTTTTGGTATATATAAATAGAGAATTGGCTGATCTCCATGGGATGACACTACAAGAAATTTGGCCTAAAACAACGCTTATTTTTGGGAACATATGAAAAGTGTTACTTTTTGTACATATAGACAACACTTTTTTTTAAATATGTTGCCTTTGATATTTAAAAAATTTTATCTTCTCTACTCAAAAGTGTTACTTTAAACAATTGGCCACACTTGCTATAATAACACTATAAAAAGTGATGTATTAGCTTATAAATGTACCTTTTTGTTAAAAAATATTGTCTTTGACAATTGACCACATATGATATAGCAACTCTTCAAAAAGTGATGTGTTAACTTAAAAAAGTGTAGCTTTGCTATATCGAAAGTAACATATTTAAAAAAAGTGTTGCCTATGTGTGCATACGCAACACTTTTTACGTGTACCTAACTTAAGTGTTTTTTTAGACATAAATTTCGTGTAGTGTGGGGACCTCATTCCTAATCCCCATCATGGTAGAGATTAAATTAATCTCATGCTTGCTCATATTGCAGGTACCTTGTTATTGGAAAAAAAAAATTTCTTGTGGGTACCTACTTTAGCTGTTTTCTTTTTGTCATTTTTATCAAGGGCCAATTTAGGAGTTTATCTTTTTTTTTTTTGGGTCTAAAAGGTTTTTTTTTCCTATCTAGACTAATTACTAGTATTTCTATTCTCAAATAATTCTCCAATATTAAATACACACACAGGTTAAGAAAACGATAAAAAAAAAATCTTAATGTAAAAAAATTTAGGTATATTTTATAAAATTATTCTTATCCTACCTACCTAGTTAATTAATCATCTTCACTCCCTATATATATATATATATATATATATATACTTTCTCCTCCACTACTATTTGATTCTCTTCTACTATTCTGTGTTTCATGTATTTTATCAAGGTATAATTGGAAAAGAAAATATTTAGTAATTCTTATATTATTTCTTAAATGGATCATTATTATTAGTGAAATTTTTTTAAAAAATAGATAGTTATTTGAGAATGAAAACACTACTTTAATGTGTAATTTGTTTTGTACTCACAGCCAGAAAAACTCAAAGGGACAACTAATTAATTAGAATCAATTAAAGAATTATCTTGGATAGGACCCATTAATTTATTTAAAGTTTATTAATTATGTTATATTATTCTGTGATTTATTTTTTGGAAAAAAAATTCTGGATGTCTGGGTTTTTTGGCTATTAGTGATCAGTGGTGACCGTACGAGTCAAAGGCTAACAAGTTCATATTTGAGTTCACCTTTCTGATAAATGACAGAAGAATATAATTATAAATCATTTTTGACGAGCTAAGTGTGAATTATGTCTTGCTTGTGACCCAATACTATTGTAATAATACTTCTCTCGGATCATTTCTCTGTCAAAATCAATGCTTGATTATGAATGCTTTAATTTTGCGTTGATATTTATAAATGCTTTAAATAAAATTATAAAATATTTTCAATTTATCATCAGACAAAAAATGCCAAAAGGTTAACCCAAGAAATTAATATGTACATATGTTGGCATGTTCGGAAGCAAAGAAATTGTAAAACAAATGTAAAATGAAAGAATAGAAGGATATGACGATTAAAGGCCTAAGCCACTAGCTAGACGGCAGTCAATAAATAAAGAGAAGAAAATAATCCAATAACCATATCTTATGATATTGTGACTAGTGAAGTGAGTGCCCGTAATAAACCACCATATTGATTTTTTTTTTTTTTTGCCCCTTTCACGATTGTTATTACGTATTTAACTTTTGTTTCTCATGTTTTCCAATTTCTAACAACTTTCCACTCTATTATGATCAGAGCTAGATATGCGGCATAACCGGTCCATTTCAGTTTGTGACGGACACAATTAAACGGAAAGGGCAAGTTCGTTTTATTAATGAATTTGGTTTTGGCTTGGTCGCGTCCCCTATATAAGCCCACAAGTTCTCGGTTCACGTAATCCATTTTTCCTGTTCACATCTTTCACCAGCATGGGACGGCAGCCAGCGGACGAGTCTTTTTTCATACTTCTTATATTTTTTTTATACCCTATACTATATTATATTTATATATTTATATTTGTATAGTATATTTTACTTCGCAAAATATATATACACGCTTTTCATTCCAGTATCCAAAATATTACCAATTGAATATGTATAACTCCTCCAATTATAAAAAATAGTGGAACTACAAAAGAATATAAATTAACAACTACAAACTATCAAAAACCAAACATAAACAAATTAAATACCAAATACAAATATAAAAAATGGGAAAATAAATCAACGCATCAAAGTCCGTCCATAAAAAACATAAATAAATAGTAAAATAGAAGCATTCCTTCACTTATATGAGCTAACAGAATGGTCCGCAAACCAAGGTTCAGACTCATTTAACCCACGGGTTAAGCGATGCGTCAAAAAATTCCAAGGTTGGAGGACTAAAATTTTTTGGTCCATTTTCGTAGGTTGCGAGTTAAATGGGTTGATCTACGAATCACGGCCGTATACTCAGCTCTAATTATGATAATGAGTTTGAGAGATATACTCAACACATAACAAAATAAAGTAGGGATGACGGGTTGAACCGCAGCGAATCAACCCATCATTTTTTGATGGGGAGGTTGGCATTCTCAAATAAAATAACTATGACAGGTCAACACCTTGTCTTGTTTTATGGCCAACTCGTGATAGAGCAAGCCGTCTCCATTTTTTGATGAACTGGTTGATCCTTTCAACTCAAATAATCAAAACGGATCAACTCGTCTCGCCTTATTTTATAGCTAATCCATGATAGGGTGAGGCGAATTGAGCCATTTGCAAACTCTAAAATAAAGTGCTCACGTTTCGCATTCTTGCGGGGTAAATTTAGCACCTAAGTGGGGTTTATGATCAATCAATTAAGCGCTAAAAAATAAAGGACCGGTTTTCTTTTCTTTGTTCAAATTAATTAAGCTGGTCTTCTTAAAAAATAAATAAATTAATAAATTAAGCTGATCTTCACATTCCTCATCAAAGTGATTGATGAAAGGTACGAAATTAGTATGGTCAATGCAAGGAAAATGGGTGAACCAAAAGCAAACATAGGAAGAAAATGTTGCTTGTGTTCATGATGAAAATTACGACAACAATTTTCAGGCTTTATAATCAACAACTTTAGGAGAGAAACTGAAAAAACTAACTTGTGATGGAAGAAATAGTGGAAGGTTGCAGAAAGCAAAAAGGCTCAAAGGGGTCAATCTTTTGGCATTGAAGCTACGTCTTCGATATGTTCATGTAGATCTCTGAGGTCACGGGTACAAATTCAAGGTTCTGACGGTGATACATATTTGGGATTCTACTTTTGTTAGAGATGAAAAGCGAGACTTTCTTCTATTTCTTTATCTACATCTATACTATCTATACTTACTATTATATAAAGAGGATTAAGTAGATAACTGATTTTGATATCTCCTAATTGAATTGGAATTCACTTTCAAGTCTATAAACATAGTTTATATTGAAATATCTACTGATTTATCAAAAATTTACAGCACTTTTTCCTTTTCCACTTTGCTCCTCCTGTTTTTCACCTTTTGTGGTAGTGCCCAACTTTTTTTTTTTTTTTAATGTATGACAGTTTTCAACTTTAACTGATTGTGCACATCTTGAAATTATTCCACTCTTCCATTTCTTTTGCTTTAGATTTTACTTGAGTCTCAATCATTTTTTTGCAAAATCTATTGGAAATAATAAAAAACATAAATTTAAAAAATTAATCATATAAATACCTAAAAAAATAGAAAATACGGCTAAACAAGACTTAATATTCAAAATGTAAATTTTAATTAATTATATTTAACTATTTATTTTATTGAAATAAAGTTGTCATATATAATATTTAGCACTAATTATAATAATTTTACAAAAATAAAAAAAGCAGTGCCTGTCAAGTAGCTAGTGGGCATAGATGCGATTAATATTAAGAGATGGTTGAGTTCAAGTTGAAAGAAGAAAAAATAAAAACAGAAAGGAAATTAGCTAGGGGTAGAATTGAGAGAGAGAGAGAGCTGCTGCCGACGTTTACCACATGTTTGATTGTAACCTAGATTAAGTTTTCAGAACCTAAATACGGGCAAAATAAAAAGAACTGTAGACTTGGTAATATAGGTGACAGTTTCTTATTAAAAGTTACCAGTTGCTGAATCCCACTCCGATGGTTCACACTTCACAAAAAGAATATGACATTGTAAATTGAATAAATTATACTCCGTTTGCCCAACAATGAACATGATGCTATGCGCCTATGCCGTTATAGTCTTCATATAGTGGGTACATGATTATTAAATCTTTGAATAAGAAGCCGGATGAAAAAGAAAATGTATGAAAGAGGGGTCGGGTTATAAATAGTTAAATATGCCTGGAACAGGGAGAATCCCGAGTGATTGATATTATTTGTCTTCTGTAGCCGATATATATAAAGAACATATTTAACATTATATATATATATGACATGCTAAGAATTTGTCATATCTCCAAAAAAAAAAAATGCTCTATCCCCTTGTACATAGTTTCTATTATATAATTGTTAGGAATGGAACACTAATTGAAACTCCACCAGGTATGAATAAGGGTTGCGTACAATAGCAAGTAAGTTGTGTTGGGATGGGAGCTCAAAGACGGCAAATTCAAATTCAAATTCAAATAACAAAATAAGTGAAAGTGAAAATAATCATATATATATATATATATATATATAAATGGGTCGTATGCGACATCTTGACTAAAAGCAAAAAATGTTAATGGGTCTATTGATCATTCCATATTATATACTTTTCACTTAGTTCATTCTCGATCAAGAACTTTACCTTCATATTTGAAACTCCAAGTAGTTGTAGTCTTATAAAAAGAAGATTCCTTTAGAAAGGGTCATTATTAGGAGGGCCCTTAGTCGCAACATTGTGTATAAAATTAATCTTACAATAATGCATTATATGCAGAGATATCTTAAAGATTAAAAAAAAAAGCAAAATATCAAGGTGCATTATATGCAGAGACATCTTAAAAAAAAAATAATTAGAAGTGCATTACATATGGCCCTAAAACTACCACACGAGTTTAATCATATGAACTGAAAGTTAATATTATTTTTCATCTTCGTCGTGCACTTTGGACATTATTCCTTTGGATATGATTGAGATATTTAAAATGAAGGGAATAGAATGGTTTTTAATGGAAAGACATAGAAAAGTAGAGAATGGAATGGCCATACAATGACATCCCATTGTTTGGGAGTTTAATGGATGACGGGAGGAGAGTTATAGTACTCTTGTTTGGGAGTAGTAATATTAATAAATAGAATGGAATGATAACTAAATTTATTTTCCAATTTTATCCTCTTTGTCCGTAAGTGTATGCTTTTTTATTTTTTATTTTTGTAAAAGAAGTTTCAGGTAAAATGGTAAATATACCTAGCTTGGAGGAAAATTTATTTACCAACAATTTTTAGTCTCTCCAACACCTCCTGATTTGGGGGGTCACTTGTTGTGCAACATTCAAAGGGAGGGAGAGGTCATATCCTCCATAGATAGTCATTCCACCCCCTCCAATAAACAACTTTCAAACATATATCTTATTTAAGTGTCCTTTTATTTCCATTCAATTCCTTTGATTTTTATGCTCCCAATCATTCCTTTAGAGTAATTGCGCAGACTATTGTTTCTTGGGAATTTTGTAACCCTAACATATGATACTCCTATGTTTAATTGGATACGGATTAATAGGGTTTTGGACTATTGTGTGATAAGCACCATTCAATTAATGATAACTAATTAGAAACCTCAATCTAGGATTTAATCACGTGTTTCGGCCTTGATATTGTAGTTGACTAATCTAGGACTGCACAAATTCTTCTACACCTTTTTGATAAATTTCAAAGTCTTTTCTTGGTTAATATAATTAAGGCGGTGGGAATCAATCTTGCTATTTTTTCCGCTGTTCTTTGATCACCAAAATTTATTTCAAATCACCATGCTTATTTTGTGATTTTATAATGAATAATGTTATTTTAATATTTAAAAGTGGGTCCCATGTGATGAAGAGATAGTAGGAGTCACCATTATATTCAAAAATAATATAATGGATGTCACATTTAGATACTCAGCTTTAGGTGTTGAAATAATATTTTCATTTTATAATTGTTTTGAACTTAGTTGAATAACATTTAGATTAACACGCATGACAAATATACCAATGATTAAGTTTTGTAATCAAGATACCTGTCAAAATTTAATTTCCTGTCTTCATCCAACAACCGCCTTGCACATCCTCCCTCTGAATTGAGTGAATCCCATTCTCAATCACGTGTTGTTCACTTCACAGCCCAGGTTCTTCGTGATTGTCAAGTGGATGTTAAATGATCAGGGATATATATTGATAATCTTGGAATCGATGAGAAAGGTAAGATTTGATGCAGGTCCTTGCATTTAATTAAAGAACTTTACTTGAGTTATTTTATGCTGGAAGTATGTATATATTACCCTTCATTTTTCCTTTCTTTCCTTCCTATATATATATAATATATATATATATAGTAAAAATACACTTTATCCCCTGAAATTTAGCTCGTGTGCAATTTAGACCTGAAATTTCATAATATGCAACCCGACCACTAGAGTTATAAGACTGTGCAAAATGGACCTTCTGTTAGTGTGTCATCCAATTTTCATCGTTAAGTGTCATGTACCCCTTACATAATCACTTTTATGGACAAAAATACCCTTACTAAAATTTAATTTTCCAAGTAGGCTTCTTGAAACCTCGTATCACTCAAGTTGATAGACAATATCAGACTTTCCAAGTGCAAGTTCCAACTAGCGGAGGAGCATATAGAGTTGATTTGAGGCAAAGACTTTGTGATTGTGGCGACTTCTACACAAATTGTTATCTGTGTTGTCATGTGATGGCCTGTTACAATTTCTTGAAGGTTACATGGCATACTTATGTTGACGTGTCTATACGATTGATGGAATTTTAAAAGCGTACCAGAAGGAGTTTGGGGTTGTTGGTAATGAAAGTACATGGTGTCAATATCAAGGTGCAAGAGTTTGTCCTAACCCTTTATTAAAATGCACAGCAAAAGGTCACTCCAAATCAACTCATTTCTTGAACAAAATGAACTCACGTGAAATGCAGGGACCTCGATGATACGGTCTTTGTAGAGGTGAGGGCCATAGTTGGAGCAAATGTCCACATGCTCCTAGGTCTAGCTCATAGTGTTGTTTGTAATAGCTTGTTAGTTTGCCTTCATGTTATGTCAGTAATGTGTTCTTCAAAATCCTATCTAATTGATGTTTCAAATCTTCACTATTATAACCACAATGTGTTTTTTTTTTAATTTTCTTTTTTAATTTATTTTTATAGTTTAATTAAAAAATATTCTAGAAAATGTTCTCTAAAAATAGAAATTGTAAAACAAATGTAGAATGAAAGAATAGAAGGATATGACGATTAAAGGCCTAAGCCACTACTAGCCGTCAATAAATAAAGAGAAGAAAATAATCCAATAACCATATCTTATGATATAGTGTCTAGTGAAGTGAGTGCCGCGACAAACCACCATATTGACTTTTTTTTTTCTTTCTCAATTGTTATTACGTATTTAACTTTTGTTTCTCATGTTTTCCAATTTCTAACAACTTTCCACTCTATTGTGATAAGAGCTAGACATGCGGACTCGACCTGGTTCATTAAACCCGGTCGTGACGGATCACAATAAACAAAGAAGGAGCCAGTTTTATTAATGGATTTGGTTTTGGCTTGGTCCGTCTCCCTGATAAGCCCACAAGTCTACGTCCGGTTCGCGTAACCCATTTTTCCTGTTCACATCTTTAGCCAGCACCAAGTTTGCGGGCCGATTAATGGACAAGTCTTTTTTCATACTTTTTTTTAGCTTTTTTTTTCTATACTATATTATATTTATATATTTATATTTGTCCAGTATATTTTACCTCGCAAAACGTATATACACACTTTTCATTACAGTATCTAAAATATTACCAATTAAATATGCATAACTCCTAATTATAAAAATAGTGAAACTACAAAAGAATATAAATTAACAACTACCAACTATCAAATACCAAACATATGCAAATTAAATATCAAATACAAATATAAAAAATGGTAAAATAAACTAACTCATCAAAGTCAGTTCATTAATAATATAAATAAATATAGCAAAATGGAAGCATTCTCTCACTTATGCAAGCTACCACGTTGGTCTGTAAACCCGGCCAAACCAATTTAACCAAGGTTAAGCGATGCAATCAAAAAAGTCCATGGGTTAGTGGATTAAAAATTTTTGGTCCATTTTTGTATGGGTTGCGAGTTAACGAGTTGGTCCATGGATCATGACCCGTATACCCAGCTTTAAATTATGATAATGAGTTTGAGAGATATACTCAACACATAACAAAATAAAGTAGGGATGACGGGTTGAACCGCAGCCAATCAACCCATCATTTTTTGATGGGCGGGTTGGTATTTTTAACTAAAATAACCATGACGGGTCAACACCTCATCCTGTTTTGTGACCAACCCGTGATAGGGCGAGCCAACCTCCATTTTTGAGCTGGTTGGTACTTTCAACTCAAATAATCAAAACGGATCAACCGTCTCGCCTCATTTTATAGTTAATCTGTGATGGGGCGAGGTGAGTTGAGCCATTTGTCAACCCTAAAATAAAGTGCTCACGTTTCGCATTCTACGGGGTAAATTTAGCACCTAAGTGGGGTTTATGATCAATCAATTAAGGGCTAAAAAATAAAGGACCGGTTTTCTTTTCTTTCTTCAAATTAATTAAGCTGATCTTCACATTCCTCATCAAAGTGATTGATGAAGGTACGAAATTAGTATGGTCAATGCAAGGAAAATGGGTGAACCAAAAGCAAACATAGGAAGAAAATGTTGCTTGTGTTCATGACGAAAATTACGACAACAATTTTCAGGCTTTATAATCAACAACTTTAGGAGATAAACTGAAAAACTAACTTGTGATGGAAGAAATAGTGGAAGGTTGCAGAAAGCAAAAAAGCTCAAAGGATTCAATCTTTTGGCATTGAAGCTACGTCTTCAATATGTTCATGTATATCTCTGATGTCACGGATACAAATTCAAGGTTCTGAAGGTGATACATATTTGGGATTCTACTTTTGTTAGAGATGAAAAGCGAGACTTTCTACTATTTGTTTCTCTACATCTATACTATCTATACTTAGTATTATATAAAGAGGATCCAGTAAATAACTGATTTTGATATCTCCTAATTGAATTGGAATTCACTTTCAAGTCCATAAACATAGTTTATATTGAAATATCTATTAATTTGTCAAAAATTTACAGCACTCTCTTTTCCCACTTTGCTCCCCATATTTTCTACCTTTCGTGCTAGTGTCCAACTTTTTCTTTTTAATGCATGACAGTTTTTAACTTTTCCTGATTGTACACATCTCGAAATTGTTCCACTCTTCCATTTCTTTTTCTTCAGATTTTACTTAAGTCTCAACCATTTCTTTGCAAAATCTATTGGAAATAATAAAAAACATAAATTTAAAAAATTAATCATATAAATACCTAAAAAATAGAAAATACGACTAAACAAGACTTAATATTTAAAATGTAAATTTTAATTAATTATATTTAACTATTTATTTTATTAAAGTAAAATTGTCATATATAACATTTAGCACTAATTATAATAATTTTAAAAAAATAAAAAAACGGTGCCTGTCGAGTAGCTAGTGGGCATAGATGCGATTAATATTAAGAGATGGTTGAGTTCAAGCTGAAAGAAGAAAAAATAAAAACAGAAAGGAAATTAGCTAGGGGTAGAATTGAGAGAGAGAGAGAGCTGCTGCCGACGTTTACCACATGTTTGATTGTAACCTAGATTAAGTTTTCAGAACCTAAATACGGGCAAAATAAAAAGAACTATAGACTTGGTAATATAGGTGACAGTTTCTTATTAAAAGTTACCAGTTGCTGAATCCCACTCCGATGGTTCACACTTCACAAAAAGAATATGACATTGTAAATTGAATAAATTATACTCCGTTTGCCCAACAATGAACATGATGCTATGCGCCTATGCCGTTATAGTCTTCATATAGTGGGTACATGATTATTACATCTTTGAATATGAAGCCGGATGAAAAAGAAAATGTATGAAAGAGGGGTCGGGTTATAAATAGTTAAATATGCCTAGAACAGGGAGAATCCCCGAGTGATTGATATTATTCGTCTTCTGTAGCCGATATATATAAAGAACATATTTAACATTATATATATATGACATGCTAAGAATTTGTCATATCTCCAAAAAAAAAATGCTTTATCCCCTTGTACATAGTTTCTATTATATAATTGTTAGGAATGGAACACTAATTGAAACTCCACCAGGTATGAATAAGGGTTGCGTACAATAGCAAGTAAGTTGTGTTGGGATGGGAGCTCAACTACGGCAAATTCAAATTCAAATTCAAATAACAAAATAAGTGAAAGTGAAAATAATCATATATATAAATGGGTCAGATGAATTCTTGATTAAAAGCAAAGAAAGTTAATGGGTCTATTGATTATTTCATATTATATACTTTCACTTAATTCATTCTTGATCAATGTGGAATTTTACCTTCATATTTGAAACTCCAAGTAGTTGTAGTCCTATAAAAAGAATATTACTTTAGAAAGGGTCATTATTAGGAAGGCCCTTAGTCGCAACATTGTGTATAAAATTAATCTTACAATAATGCATTATATGCAGAGATATCTAAAGATTAAAAAAAAAGAAAAAAATAAGATGCATTATATGCAGAGACATCTTAAAAAAAAAAAATCAGAAGTGCATTACATGCAACCCTAAAAACTACCACACGAGTTTAATCATATGAACTGAAAGTTAATATTACTTTTCATCTTCGTCGTGCACTTTGGACATTATTCCTTTGGATATGATTGAGAGATTTAAAATGAAGGAATAGAATGGTCTTTAATGGAAAGGCATAGAAAAGTAGAGAATGGAATGGCCATATAATGATATCCTATTGTTTGGGAGTTTAATGGAGGAAGGAAGGAGAGAGTTATAGTACTCTTGTTTGAGAGTTGTAATATTAATAAATAGAATGGAATGACAACTAAATTTATTTTCCAATTTTATCCTCTTTGTCTATAAGTGTTGCTTTTTTTATTTTTTATTTTTGTAAAAGAAGTTTAAGGTAAAATGGTAAATATATCTAGCTTGGAGGAAAATCTTACCAACAATTTTCAGTTTCTCCAACACCTCCTGATTTGGGGGGTCACTTGTTGTGCAACATTCAAAGGGAGGGAGAGGTCATATCCTCCATAGATAGTCATTCCACTCCCTCCAATAAACAATTTCGAAACATATATCTTATTTAAGTGTCCTTGCATTTCCATTCAATCCCCTTGATTTTTATACTCCCAATCATACTCTTAGGATTATTGCAGACTATTGTTTCTTGGGAATTTTGTGACCCTAACATATGATACTCCTATGTTTAATTGGATACGGATTAATAGGGTTTTGGACTATTGTGTGTATAAGCACCCCATTCAATTAATGATTACTAATTAGAAACCTCAATCTAGGATTTAATCACGTGTTTCGGCCTTGATATTGTAGTTGACTAGGCTAGGACTGCACAAATTCTTCTACACCTTTTTGATAAATTTCAAAGTCTTTTCTTGGTTAATATAATTAAGGCGGTGGGAATCAATCTTGCTATTCTTTTCGATGTTCTTTGATCACCAAAATTTATTTCAAATCACCATGCTTATTATGTGATTTTATAATGAATAATGTTATTTTAATATCCAAAAGTGGGTCCCATATGATGAATGGATGGAAATAGTAGAAATCATCATTATATTCAATAATAATAGAGTGAATGTCACATTTAGATACTCATTTTTAGATATTGGAATAATATTTTTGTTTTATAATTGTTTTGAACTTAGTTGAATAACATTTAGATTAGACTGCGCATGACAAATAACCAATGATTAAGTTTTGTAATCAGAGATACCGCTGTCAAAATTTAATTTCCCTGTCTTCATCCAACAACCACCTTGCACATCCTCCCTCTGAATTGAGTGAATTCCATTCTCAATCACGTGTAGTTCACTTCACAGCCCAGGTTCTTCGTGATTGTCAAGTGGATGTTAAATGATCAGGGATATATATTGATAATCTTGGAATCGATGAGAAAGGTAAGATTTGATGCAGGTCCTTGCATTTAATTAAAGAACTTTACTTGAGTTATTTTATGCTGGAAGTATGTATATATTACCCTTCATTTTTCCTTTCTTTCCTTTACATACATACATATATATATATATATATATATATATATATATATATATAAAAATACACTTTATTGAAGTTTAGCTCGTGCAATTAAACCATGAAATTTCAAAATATGCAACCTGCACAGGAGTTACAAGGTGCAAAATGGTCCTTATTTTAGTGTGTCATCCAATTCTCATCGTTAAATGTCATGTACCCTCATACGATCACTTTTATGGACAAAAATACCTTTATTGAAATTTAATTTTCTAACCCAACTTCACCCCCACCCAAGCAATGTCGGAGCTCGGCCATGATTGGCGTAGGATAGTAGGCGTCAAGATTGGCCAAGAGCTACCTCTTGGCCGATCTTGGTGTTGGGTTGAAAAATTAAATTTCATAAGGATATTTTTATCCATAAAAGTGATCATGTGAGGGCATATCACACTTAACGTAGAATTGGATGGTATACGGGCGGGCCATTTTTGGTGACTAACTCTAGTTGTCGGGTTGCACACTTTGAAATTGTATGGTTTAAATTGCACACAATTAAACTTTAGGGTAAAGTGCATTTATCATATATATATATATATATATATATATATATATAGAGAGAGAGAGAGAGAGAGAGGAATACACTTTTCCACAAGGCCCACAGTGGAGACACTCCATGATTCTTATTCCATTTTTTACAAAGTGCGTCTCGTTGGCCATTGTTAAGCCACTAAAAGGACAGGTTAACTTACATAATTGTAAGTGTAATAATTATGCAAATAGTTGTAGTATTATTTCGATCACATGTATGAGCATACGTATGAAAGGGACCAAAGCTTAATCTAATTAAGAAGCACGAAACAAGGAAGAGCAAAACCTCCGGAATAGGCATTGTTCAAAGCACCAGGAGATTGGTTAGGGACATGCACACACCAACGGAACCGTCAAGCAATAGTGAATAAGTCATTGATGTATAGGCACAAATAATTCCTTCTCTGACTGTGGCATAGCACAGTGCAAATAGCACTACAGCATTTACTTCTTATCACTTTACAAGTAAATGTATAATATGCCAGTGTCATATATATAACTTATCCTTTTTTTTATTTTGTAAATTTATTAGAGAATAAGTTTTGTAGTTTATGTGATAAAAAGGGAAAATCAATTGGTTCTGCATCATTTATGAGACAGAGCAGAGGAGTTACAGGCTCCACAACATGTGAATAATTTTTTTTTTTAATTAAAACATACGGATATATGATTATTATAATTAACTTGTTAGTCACAGTTTGCTACAGAACTGAACTGTAGGAGTTAGATATTTCTAACTTGAGGAAGGATAATTGAAACAACATGGCTATTGTTATGATCCGTTACCTTGGGCCTCGGGGATGGGTCGAGGATGCCAACAACGGACTTGGAAGCCATGTCAACCCCGGGAACCATGCATGGTACGAGGATTTGCATCCCATCGTGAGTTCGATGACTCATCCTTAGGGAGGTTGCAACCATCCTCAACCTCAGATCCAAGGGTGTGTATGGGCATGCCCTTTGGGCGGAACTCGGTGGCAACGTCCTCGGTCAGGCGTGAAACCCAAAGGGGAATAGGGGTATATAGTTGGAGGAATTCCCGAACTGGTTATGAGGACTCCACCTCGGGGATATGAATCGTTATAGCCCCAATGTTGAGATGAGCGTGAGGTGAGTGCATTATTATCTCGGAGTGTTGTGCAGTCCCTAAAGGACAATCCTAACAATACTCTATACATAGTACACTATAGCTCAACCTTAAAGATACCTTTCTTAAACGTACCTAAAGGATATAAAGAGGGAAAGGAGAATCCTATTAGGGAGGTCATTTCCATTTCAATTATACTCTCTATTATCACCCGCACTAACTTGGGTGTTAGAGTCCCTTTGCAAATACCCACTCTTGGCGCTCTAATCACCGCAAAGAAGGGAGGATTGCACACAAGACCACCGTTCGCATACCGGAAGGTAACGCAGCATAGCTTTGCGTTATAGCTATGCATCACAAGTTTTGGTTTCAAAACATTTTGGTTTTTTGGTTGATCACTTAATTACTTGTAAATATTGACCTACCCGGCCCATCGATGAATTGCAGTTGGGAGGTGAGAGTTTGCATACTATCTCACTCTTTATTATGTGTAATTGCAATTTAATTTAGATAAAGCTAGCATCTTTCTAGACAAGAAAAATATTCTTAGTTAAAACACATGTTTGAGGACACTTTTATCTTTTAACTTTATTACTTTCTGATTTTTCTCTTTCTTTCATGTTTCTTCCCCTACTGCGGTACTACTGCCCATGCAAGGATGCTAACAGTACGAAAGAATAAGTTTTCCTGCAAATTTGCAAATATCATCACGTGCAGGAAATTATTTTTTCTTGTAAGTACAGACATCTGATGGGAAACTAGGTGCCACTATCTTCCTCAGCTGCCATTTTCTCGTGACATATCGCTCAACAACCCAAGTTACTATGAACGAATTGGACTACACATCCAAGATCATCCTAAAAAATATATCAAGAAATAAATTAATCCTTTAGAATTTAAAAATTTTAAATTAGTTTTCACAATTTAAGAAATATGACAAATTTATTTCTCTATCCAGATTTAATACGGTATTGTATGAAGTTGTATAGAATAATTAATTTATTCATTTTTTTAATCATGATACATCGACATAAGACTTTTATCTAAAGGATTCATTTGTCACCCTAATATATCTAGGAGGGATTAGAATGAATATTTATCCAACCAATTAAGTGCCTTGGCATGATGGTAATAATAAAGGCCTTTTCTATATTTACTTTTTTTAATTCAGCCATGGCAAATACCAAGTTGAAGTCATATGATACTCGTGGTTCACGGGCAGGCTTGAGTAATGGATTGGCCATCACACGGATAAGAAAGAGAAAGTAGGTGAACTATTTCCTACGAGACACGGGAGGAAGATATATGTAGATAGATAGATACACATACATAGGAAGGAGGAGCGGCAAAAACTCAAAATCAAATACCCTAAGTATTAGAGAAGTGTTAGGGGAAATTAATTAAATAATTCAAGCATTATATAGAGACCCTTTAAAGGGAAAAGAGGGTATTCACCAAAAAAAAAAAAAAGCAAAAGAGATAGAATATTAAATTAACCTTCAAACTAAAAACAGTAACATACAACTATCCTACGCCATTAAATAAATTTTGGTAAAATGAATGTTTTCGTCTTCTGATTGTTCTTTTTTTCTTCATTTTGATCCTCTAATTACTCATTTTTTCTGTTCATTTGGCCCCTAACAATTTTTTTTTATTTGGGTTCCATAACTAATTAACTATTCAATTTTAAGTTAAGAGCTTTTTAATCAGTGTGATTTTTCATTAAAAAGTATAATTTTAAGTTGTCAATTAATGTATGAGATCCATTAAAAATTCTACAAACCTTTTTTTTAATCCTTAAAGGCATTGATTATTAGAAAAACCCTTAAGTTAAGTGTGTTCTTCTATTATAACACTGAATAGAGCAATCTTTTATATGATAATGATACATCCTTCCATTAATTAAGTTAAAGCTTGTGTGTGGGTTATTAAGAAGATTGAACAGATTTAGATAGAAGACTGAATATAGGCTGTTTAGATTGTTGAGAATGGTTGCCCTAGTTCTAAATTAGGGCTCATCGAATACTTATATAAGTACTTATATATTGCCTAACAACTAGAATCTAAGAATCAAATTCAACAATCATGGCAATGCAAGATTGAAAAATCAATCAAGTGAACCAACTCTTGTTCACTAATAATATTTTAGTATATTGTATAAAAAGGAGATGTTGTGTTTTTGTTTGGAGTGCTAGTATAATGGCTTTAGTTAGATTTTAATTATAAGAGTGTATTTGTTAAGAGGTTGAAATTGGGTTGAAAATTTTTATGGGTCACAACTCACATGAAATTTATCCATAAAATTTTTCCCTCAATTTTACTCTTATATCAATCACGTCATAAAATAGAATTTTCTCTCAAATATTTGGTATCCTTGACTGTAATGCGATGCAATTCAGTTTATCATTTGTAAGCATGATAGCTCCGACCATTTTAATATTAAATGTTTATCTGTTCGTTTACTATTTTGTAGAAAACAACAAAGTTCTAGTTATCCTCTGTTCTATATAATATATCTATAATGGTATCGTAATTATTGAATGGTGTCCCGTACTGAATCCTTTTGAATAGGAATAACAGGCCAAAGCGAAATAAATTCGCTCTCTTTTTTCTCTCTCGCTTTTCCGAAGGACATTCGCTCTATCTTTTGTAAAGGTGTTATGAGGCTAAGAACCTGTGATGAACCTTCTTACGGACGTAACGTTCTCAAAGGTCACACACCATCCCCACAACTTTGCACCAAGCTTTATGGAAATAATGTAAACCTTTAGCTCATTCCTCTACCACTAACGAGCACTTTATTGTATAAACATCACTGTCATACAATTTCACCTGCTCTCTTTTGCACTTCACCTGATGTCCCTTTCTGGACCCTTAAGTTTCAATTCTTCAAATTGAAGAGTTTCGACATTCTCCTATGCTTATAATTAACTAAATCACAAAAATTTATTGGTTGCTTTCAATTGTTTTCCTTTATTTTCCGAGAAATGGTTTATGTACTCACACTTCGGACGCACTCCTTTAGACGCACCTCTGAGATGCGTTGATAAAAGTCAAATGAGAAATTTTAAAATAAAAGTAGATGATTTTACCGGTTGATTAAAAAAGTTGTCCATAAATGCGCCGATGTTTTAATTTGGATTTTTTAACCTTAGCTTGCCCCTTAAAAAATCAAAAGTAGTCATTTCTTGAACTTTTTAATGCATAAAAAATATTGCGAAGTTGAAAATCTCACTATTCAATAAAAAATTACTAATTTTAATTCCTTAATGAGTGTCTTAGATATTCGTTAGAAAAATCCTTTTAATTTTTGTTACAACTAATTAATTGCTCATATATATATATATATATATATATATATATATATATATATATATATATATATGTCTGTGTGTGTGTTTCAATTTAATTAAGTTTATACAATGCTGAATTTACTTTTTGGCTCTGAAATTTGGATATTTTGTTTTCCGTATCTATCCATGTTTTTATAGTTCACGTGAAGGATAAAATAAAAAAACCTACATGTTTTTCTTAGGGACGACCATCTACAATTTTGGGAGTAATAATTTCACTACAAGAAAAATGAGTATTTTTAACAGGATTTTTAACGATTTTCATCAATAAAAGTGGTGTTAACAAAAGTAGTTTTGACATAAAATAACCGTTGAAAATATTTATAAAAAAGATGTATTTTCGACATGTACTAATTGTCGATAAAATTTTATAGGTATTTTCAACGGTCACTTTATGTCAAAATTACTTTTTTTGATAATATTTTTATTGACACTTTAATTGTAGAACTATTGAAAATGTCAATTTTCTTGTAGTGTTTTAAGAGGGTTGATATATCCTTTTAATAATCAATTTAAATTTATTTAATCCAAAATCCCACTCACAATAGCATAGTTGTAATTTACATAATATTCAAAGAATTTGATTTATGTGAGTAAGATTTTGAATCACACGGATATATACACACGCCAATTAAATAAAGAGCTTAATTTTGATATATTAGTTTTACACTGTCAATTATATCTCTTCATTTGAATGATTTTTTAAGTTGTAAGGTGGGAGTTAATTATATTTGCTTATTTGATATTATATAATTGGATAATTCGATAAAACTTTTTACATTGTCAATTTATTAAAATTAAATTCTTAAAAAAATTTCATTTCTCCATTTTGAAACCAAGTGTGACATTTTTTTGTTGAGATGAGAATTCGTGTGCCAATCTTCAATGCCGGAAGAAGATATGCAAATTATATATTTCTCTAAGTATTTCTCTATTTCCAGACCCAAAAAAAAAAGTACTTCTCAATTTATGAAAAGATAAATACTTACATGTTCTTGGAATAATACTTGGATATGTTAATAGAATGATATTTTATCTAAAACCTATTTTTAGATTAAATAAAGTCACTCTATTAGTGAGATTGGAGTACATGTAGCTAGTGCTCTTCAGGAGCATGTAACTATTTGTTGGAAGGATTAAATAACAAACAAGACCAAGAGACTAAACAGTTCTAATTAAGAAGTGTCATTGGCATGAAAAGTTAAATGCATTCAATGTCACTATTATTAATTAAGTATATATGGAGTGCATTTAATTGGTACTTCAGTTGTAGTATGTAAGTATTTCTTTGATAGCAAGTGACTTTCATATATAGTCAGCAGTAAATTGATCATTTTTCCTTTCAAAGACTAAGGAAAAACTATTTACAACAGGCTTGGTTTAAATTAAGCACTATTGATTAATTATATTTAACTGAAAATCTCGATGATTAAAAATTTTCAAGTAATAGATGAACGGCAATATAAGAAAAGGTTGGAACATATACAAAATAGAAGTGTTGATAGTCATCAATGCTATTCAAATATTGGCATTTAAACGGAGGATTTAATTTAAATATTTTGTTAGTATAATTTTTTTTTAGATAGACATCAAATTATTTATTATTATATAAAATTATTTGACTCAATTATTTATTATTTTTATAAGTTTTATGAATAGAATCATATGATTAAATATTACATTAATAATACGTCACAATTAATCTCTTAGATGAATAACATTGTTAAAGACTAATATTTCAATATGACATTTCACAAAGGATAAGGTAGCTAGCAGTATTTCTAGAAATGGCAAACATGCATTCTAATTGAATGGACAACTCTTTCAACTAGCAAAAGCAAATTACACATTCAGTCCTGAACATCTTCATATGACGACGAAAATACACAAACACTTATGCCCCCACGCAATCCAATGGAGAGAAAGTTAATTAGTGGATGCCGTTGATGCAGTTTCAGCTCTTCATTGATTGCGACGGGGCAGAGCCCAAGCAAATCTAACATTCTCATGTGCTCTTTTCAAATAGCACATTTAACCATTTTATTTTTGAGTTAATATTTATTTTAGTTGATAATATTATATTTATTAGTTATTTTACTAACTTTTAAAATGAGTTAATTTAGTCAGTAACATTATAAAATATGAGTCATATTTGTCCCTTAATCCATTTTTATGTAATATTCTATCAATTAAATAATAATAAATAACCTTAAATGATACCTTGAATATCATATATTATTTGAAATGCAATAAAGTTTAAAATGACTCATTTTAGTATTTAAAATTAAATAAAATAAGTAATTTAATTCTCCATTTCAAGTCATAAAATAACTCATTTTGTGTAACTTTAATACCAAAATGAGTTATTTTAAACTTTATCATACTTCAATAACATATGGTATGCTAAGGTATCATTTAACGTTACATATTATCATTTAATTGATAAAATGTTAAACAAAAATGATAAAAGACTAACTTGAATCACATTTTATAATGTTAGGGACTAATTTGACTCATTTTAAAAGTCAAAAACTAAAATGACTAATGAGTATAAAGTTAAGACTAAAATGACATTAACTATTTTCTTGTATTTCATACAATTTAAGTGGACCCGAAAAAAAAGCAGAAGAGGACTAAAGAAGTCAACAATCTAGTTCAATTTTTGTTTTGGTCCAATGTTCTTTTTTATAAATAAGAAAGCTCCATAGAGAATAAGTTTTGGGAGAAAAAAAAACGCCTAATATAAGCTTAGAGAAGTGCTTGTTTGATTTGATGAGGATCGAGATACTGATCAATGGTTTTTTCTACGAAAGATGAGAACTCCACGTATAAAAGGGAGAATCTCCATGGACTGGCTTCCAACAATCGAAGTTTTTGGCACTTCATACGGTGGTCTCTCTTCTATTCATTCAATCAGATCATTCAGTTAAGATAAGGTTTGACCCGTTGAAATCTACCAAAACTTGAATTTGATCAAATAAAATATATTTCGTTTCATGTTCTTAATATTCGAGATGATGGGTAGGCAAATTCATGAGTACTGATCGATGTGATCTCAATGGAAGAGAAAGGAACTAAAATCAGAGAGAGATGATGCTAAAATGAATTGAAGTTTTAATATATATATGCGAGTCTAAAGAAGAAAGAAACTAATAAAGAGTCATGATAATTTTTTTGGGTACAAAGAGTCATGATCATTCATTTGGGCCATTGAATTCTTGTTTATAAGCGTAAGGCAACCGATCATAACAAGGATTCGAGGAATGAGAAAATAATTCCATTATTTTTGTAATAAAAAATTTACCTCGCCATATATACGTTAATAAAGTTAAAATTAAAGCATGTCCTAACTTAGATATGACAACAACGCTCAACCTCACTGTGGGCTGACTTTAAAATGAGATGCCGAGTTAGACTCTTTTTGGGTTTTTTTTTTTTTTTAAATGAGTTGAAATTATCAAAGTTTTAAGTTGGGTTAGTGGATCAATGCCCCTAAAATAAATAAAAAAATTTAAATAATAAGAACGAAATTGGCAAACTACCTGGATAACCCACCTAAAAATGAAGAAAGATGGTGGTTATACGGACTAAATCCCAAAAAAATGGAGGAAAAAAAATTTGAAATTAAAGTGCACTGGTCTCAAGTAATAAGAATGAGAATAAATAATTCAACAATTAAAATGAATCTAGAAACTAGCAAGACAAAACTAAATTGAGAAGAAATATAGTTGGAAAACAAATACTAGGGGTTTATTTCATCAAAGTTCTTGGAATTGCATTACCCAATTGTTAAGATCCTTTCCTAATAATTTTATTGTTGGTTGAATTTCTAATTACTAATAGTTATAGCATGATCTCTCATTACTATAATTCTCTTAGGATAAACCAGACAATTGATCTCTCATACTATTTTAAATTTATCCTTATAATACCTCGTACACGTGTCAGTCAGACAAGTTCCATACGGCTCTAGGGTCCCTGGGACCACCCATGTTGGGTTGATTTTCACCAAGTCTGGATCCTACATCTCCTTGGAGGGCTATATGTTAGAGCTACATTATTGGGATCAAAAGTCCGGTAATTATTCCTAAAAGGAAAATAAATTAAAGAGTGATTTTTAATGAATTTTATGAAACTTTTAAACGTTTCATTTTTACCCACAAGTTTAGAAAATCGTGAAGATTTCTGGATTTGATGAACTAAAACCCAACTTTTGGATTTTGATTGGTTGGGATTTTTATTTTTATGATATTTTATTTGAATCCAAATGAGGGTATTTCATTATTTACATTTATGTTTTGAAGTTAATGGAGAGTAAAATAAATGAAGATATTAACTTTGGCATTGGATCCTGCAAAACTTTGCAAAACAACCTTGCTATAGTGAGTTATGCTCAATGCTCGCTGGTCAAGTGTATTCGCTGTAGTGAGTGGTTGTTTCTCTAGGTTCGCTGCAGTGAGTTTTACTCGTTATAGCAAACGTGCTGATGTCAGCATAGTATAAAACAATGCAAGTTTGGGCTAATGACCCAATACCTCTATATAAACCCCCCCTTTGGGTTTTCTTGGCAGAAGCGAAGCTTTCTACCCCAAACCCCCATTTCTCTCCTCCTCTCAAATCTACTCCATTCCATCATCTTCAATCATCAAGATATGTATATGTTGTTAGATTATGTCTCAATTATCCCCATTCATTTTATATTCTGGTTGGAGTTGTATTTTCTCCCATTGTTGTCAAGTGGGGTGCTCCTTCAATGTTGTTAAAGTTGTTTTAGAGTTATCTAGAGGTGATTAGAGTTTGATCTTGAGTCTATGTTGCTCTATGACAGTTGTTGGTGTCATTCCAAGCTCTCAAGGTCAAGTTGGTGGTACCCACATACTCTCGACTCCAAACGGTGAGTGGGTTCAAACTCATGGCCTTACTTTTAATCATTATAAGTATGTTTATGCATGATAATTGTTAAATATGAAATTAGAGATGAAAGTATGATTATATATATATAATTTTGCAAGTATGACAAGCTAGACAAAGAGCATGATTTTGACAATAGTATGAAATATATGTTTTAGAAAACCATGAGACTATGATTGATATATTGTATGTTCAGAAACATTTTATGTGTAAGCCTAAAAGATTTACTATAAGAATATATGATTTAATAAGTTGTTATTTTATCAAATGTGCTTCAAGAGTTTATGATATCTTCATGTTTCAAGACTTGAGATGTCAAATATGATTTTAAAGTACTAGTTAAGATATTTTGGCAAGAATGTCAACAGAGAACAACTTAGTTTCATGAATAGAGATGTTATTATAATGTCAAAGTTTTTATGACACTCAGAAGTGTGAAATTTAGTATGATTCGTAACAACTCCCAGGTACATATTCTATAGGCTTGAAATCAAATGCCTAAAGTGGGTGATCCTAGGGGTGTCAAAATGGGTTGGCCGACCTCGTTTAGGCCCGCCTCGCCAAAAGCCCACTAAAAGCGGGGTGGGACGGCCTAGCCGACCAAAATAAAATGAGTTGAAACGGTTAGTCCAAGCCCATTTAAAGGTGGGCTGTCAGTCAAAAATTTAAAAAAATTCCAAAAAAAAATATTTTTTAATGTTTTCCTGAATTTTTTTTAGAAGTTTTAAATAATATTTTTATTTATGTATACCCAATTTTTCAAGATCCAGAACAACTATACATCAATTATAATTAAAAAATATTATTATTAATAGTATTGTTGGTGAGTTATGACATTGTTTTATTTTTAAATTTTAACTTTGAGTGAATAATATCAGCTATATGGTGTTATTGTGTTAGTGAATGCATACATTTCTTAAATTTTTCTTTTTTGGATCACACGTTTCTTACTTTTTTTACTAATAAATTATTAATTTTTTCTAAAAAAAATAAAATGACTTGGCCCGTGAGCCAAGCCCCAACTCGCTAAAACCCAAGGGTTAAACGGGCGAGTTAGGCGGGCTGAGATTTTTTAGTGGGTTTAAAACTTCAACCCAGCCCGCAAAAATGACGGGTTTGGCGACCAACCCGGCTAGCTCAGCCCATTTTACATCTCTATGTGATCCCTTGGGTATGATTTCACGGTCAAGGTTATGCTAAAATCAGGTTGTTAGAGTTATATGAGTCTAGAGCTTTCAGAGTTTCAAAAGTTTCAGATTTAAATGATTTTATATATATTAGAGATTTTATGATTTCAATAATAAAGCAATTATATGATAGAGTTTTAAACCCAGAAAAGAGCTTAGAACAGAGTTTTAGAGAAATTATTAATTTGTGATTTAGAGACTAGACGGTAGCTATAGAGAACCAAATAGTGAGTTAACGATTGGAAAAAATGATCGTTAACCTTGATACTAAGTTATCCTTAGAGGTAATCTCAGAGCAGAGATAGAACCTAATTAGGCGTCCGATTTAGATTCTTGAGGGTTCATAGCAGAGAATTTGTTATGTCATGATTGACATTCATAATTGGAATGTATATTGTTATGCAATGCATAACTAAAGATCCATGTTTCTCTATTAGGTACTGTTATTTTTGTTTTTCGGGATTATTAATGCTTTTAGAGAATATTTGACTTAACGCTATACTATACATGTATGGAAAATGATTTCTTGTTAGAGTAAGAATTTATAGATGCTTTTCTATGAATTTATAAATAGAGATATCTTTTCTATATAATTATGCATATGAATATCAAATGGTTTATGTTTGTTGCATGTACATTACATATGGTATATTCCTTGGTTGTCCCATGTAGGTGATAGGTGAGAGCTCACTCACTAAGTTTGTTAACTCACCCTCTCCCTTCCTTTCATAGTTGCAGGTCCAGGTTCAATTTTAGCCTCCTATTTGGCAGGCACAATTGTTCTTAGTGGTGAGTCTAACTTTGGAGTAAGGCTTAGCTTACAGTTTTGTTAGAGTATAGTGCTCCAGGTAGATGTGCGCAGGATCCAAGTCATGCATTATTTTTAGACTATGTATTAAATTTAAGTATTTGGACAGTTATGTATATGTTTTCAGTTTACAAGTATGTATTTGAAGTTGTAAAGTTTGATTAAAATTCGTACAAGCTAGAGATGAATTTATGATTCAGTTCATATGTTAAATTAATTTTCAGAGTATAATTAAGATATTTTCAAAGCTTCATTTATCAAGTATTTTAGTTTTATAATTCCAGATATGAAGTTTAAATAAAGACTTAGATGAAGTTATGATTTAGAATGAAAAGTATGTTATTTTATACATATAGAGAGACTCAGAGATCACAAGACTTACGTGGAAATGAAATTCGTCACGTGCCGGTCACATTCCCTAGTCGAGTCATAACAACCCTAATGATGAAGAATAAAAATTCATAAAGACCACACAATAAGCACATCTATCTTTAGTTGCTTTAATCTATGTTAAATTCTAGTTTTGGTTATTTTATAAAGTAAAATCTATTTCGACAGTATAAAACCACCTATTAGTTAATGGGTGGCCAAACCAAGAACAACATTAAGATTGCTAGAAAATAAGGAATAAATCAAAAGGAAATTCAAATAGCAAAAATGGTGTAAATTAAAGGTTCCCTAAGAATCTATCTCCCTAATACCTTTGGGAGTATAGAAAGACATGGAAGAAGAAAGAACTATAAGGGTGTGTTTGCGAGTTAAATTTAGGAGGGGAATGGGAGGGAAATGAGAGGTTTTTAAATTTTTACCGTGTTCATGAGTTTTATTTTTTAGAAGGAAAAGGCATTAGGGGGTTTATTTTAAAAAAATATATCTCTTTTTAAATTTATAAATGTAAAATGTTTTCTTGAATTTTAAAGATTAATATTAATATAAAGGATATATAAAAATTAATATTGAATTTATTCAAATAAAGGGTAAAATTATAAAGATGCATTTTAAGCTCTCTATTTCCTTTCCCTTATCAATTTTAAAACTCGTAAATAAGGTTGATTGAAACCATTCCTTCCTTTTCCTTCATTTTTCTTTGATATCTTTCCTTTCCTTTCCCTCTAAACTCCTTAACATAGACTAAAACTTAGAAGAATTGAATAAGATAATTAAAAATAAAAGAAAAAGACTTTAATACCCTTCTATTCCGTCAAATCAGCCCAAATCTTGTCCAAATCTCTCCTCAAATTATGCTGAATTCTTTTCCAATTATATCTTTGATCTCTAATTGCTTATCAATTATCTTATTATACAAATCAAATCAAATTAGTGAGGATATTTTGTCAATAAATTTCCAATAAATCACAACTCACTAGACAAATCAACTAAGAAAACTTAAATTGATTTCTCAACATAATTACTTGAGAATAACTCAATTTAAATGTGTTTTGGATCAAATAATTTAGATAAATTAAGATATTTTTTCAAGTTATCAAGCAACGAGTCAATCCATCCTAATCTACAAGTTATGCATGACAGATTACATGGATTGTAATTTTTTGATGAATTTAAAATTACAACTCAACCCACCAACATGGTAATTATGCAATAGGCAGGAACCTTAACACCCTAAGTATGTAGATCTAAAGTTTGAGTCTCACAAATGAAAAAGTCTTCGTTGGAAGACCCCTACTCCCTACTCCTTTAAGGGATCTCCAACTAGTCGAGTTGAATTAGTGACATTATGTACAAGATGATAGTGAAAAATGCATACAAATTATCTTTTATTTATTTTTTCAGGCTCAAGATGATGAAGGCAATGGGTCAATATCTCCAGGTATAAGACCATTTTCCTCAGCTAGTTATGATGCTTAACGTTAACACCTACCTAATCAGAGTGGAAAGTGAATGTATCAAAACTAAAGGCTACTTTGTTTCACGTTCAATGGGACTTAGGGAGTCTTTTTTTCTTTAAGGTATGTTTGGTTGGAAGGTGAAAATGAGAATAAAAATTACATGAATAAACTTTATGTATTACTTTACATATAAAACTCATTCAAGTAATTTTACCCCTGGACCAAACACACCCTTAATGTGGACTTTTTTCCATGCTTGTGTGCTAGATCTTTAAATACTTGTTTAAGATTGTGTTACAAATGTGACATTTAATACATTTAGTTTTTATTTGAAAGTTTAAGAACTTCATTTGAATATAATTATTGCCAATTTAGTGTAACACATGAAATCAATCAAAGTGCGTTATTGGAATGCATCGAAAAGGCTACAAACAATGTACGAACATTTGTTGGCAGTTCAAAATTACCGCTAAATTTAAATGAAGGCAAAATTAAATCGCGGCGATTAATATTGATCATCCTACTAGTAATTTCATTGCAGTTGCTGAACGCCGGTGGATTTATTGAAACTGCCACAAAACAAACTGTCGTGAGAATTGCCGGGAATTAATGATAGTGGCGGTTGTTCCAGGGGTATAATAAACTGTCGCTAAAGGGTTTTAGGACAAATGTATCCGCAACGATTTAGGAATCGCGGCCTAACTCTTTTGCAAAATGAACAAAAAAAGCTGTTGATTGCAATTTTTTTAGTGACCATCAAAATAGATATATTCACAAGGAGAAACATGGCCAAAAGATGACGTGGAAATTAGGAGGCAAATCGGTTGAAATTTGATAGAGAAAAAAACTATAGCATTTTCTATTATAATTTTTGAAAAAAAAATTCTAAACTATGAAAAGAAAAGGAAAAAGGTGAGACATCTAGTCCCTTAACCAAATTCACAGCAAGAAAGATAGGATAACGAAGAGAGGAAAAGAGTGATTACGATAGGACTTTTTAACCATATCTTACAGGGAAAAATATTATCAATATCTATACATATAATTAAGGAAATTGTTCCCATTTGATGTCCAAGTTTATTTTTCCTCTTGTCCCGTGTAATTAATAACACAACTAAAAAAAGGGATAAAATGGTAAAAGACAAATTGAACATCTTTGATGGTTACCATTTGTAACCAACCATGATGAAAGGACCATTTAAAATCATTTTCTTCCTTCTTTAAAATTGCAAATGTCGATCATCTATGTTTATAATTTCAGTTAGAACTGCATTAGTGTATGACAATGAATAAAAAAACTAGAAATGATTTTGTTGATAGAGTTGCAAGAGTGCAAGTAGTCACATGATGCTACTATAGTTTTTATATTGAACAAAAGGACAAATAAATGTAAAAGAATGGGAGAGGCAAAGAGGAAGAAATGCTTTCTTAAAGCATTTTGAATGATAAAAGTGGGTTTTGTTTCTATTGCGAATCTTATTTATTTTATTTTCTCATTACTATCAATTTATTATACGTTGGTTTTTTTGGTTTATATTTTTCTTTTGTGTTCATGTAACTTATCTTTGCCATTTGTCTTTGTAGTATTATTTATGTTATTATTCTTTATAATAGTGATAGTTAAGAATATGTTGCGTGATTCACTAAGGGAATTGTATTCAGTTTCTATGCAAGGGATGTTTGAATGGATTTGTCTTTCATTGTTCCCAAATCTTTTAAGCATATATATTAGTCTTTTTTATTTTTTCTTCTGCATGGTTCATTCTTTATTTTTTATTCTTTCAATGGTTTCCATAATGTTTGTGTTAAATAAATAATGCGACTTGATCGTGCCCAACAAGATGCTAGTGTAAATAATAGTAGTAATTACATGTTTTAATTAAAAGAAGTATAAGTAATGTATATCGATCTTCTAAATGATTTTTTAAAAATATTTTGTTTTATCACCTGTTGATTCACGGGATTATACTTTCTCATGCACAATTCCAAATAACATGCTAAATGTAACACCCGTTCATACAAAAGCTAATAATATGAATTTACATATGAAGCACAAGGACTAACATTAAGTAAAAAGATTACAAACATAAAGTTCTAGTATAAGTACTTAATACCATTAATTACAAACTGAATAGTTCTAAAATTTGCAATAGAAAATCATACATTAATTAAATATAAATCCACAAGTTCCTAGTAGCTGCCTTTCATTTAGAGTTACCCAACTAATTTGAAACCACCAGAAATAAAAATAAAGAAAAATGAAAATTTTAAAAAATTCAGTAGAAAATGAATAATTTTAAAACGTTTGAACTATAATTGGTTTCAACTATATCTACACGGAAAATACATTGGGCTACAATAATATTATATAACATAATTAGTTAACATATCATAGATAAAATATGACATGTAGAGTATGTCATGCAAATCTTACTAAAATTATGATTTATTTACTTTAGTTTTTACCTCTATTTGTCTGCTTGTTTCACACATAATCGAAGGTCTTATCTTAAAAAATTCCCATTTTTTGGTGTTGTCTTTTAACATTATGACAACAAAGCAAGACTTTTACGCCATGCTAACTAAGGTAGAAAATATAAAAGGATCTTATATATATACATCCATTTGCCTTTTCGATGGTTAACGGCAAAATTTTGAGCAAACATCTTCCTTTTAAATTAATTCATTGTTATTGTGCATAAAGTCACATTAAGAAATGCATAAAATCAATCCATGAATAAGGCTTAAATAAAAGCTCATAAAATAATCAATAAATTAAATAGTAAAACATAAAATTAAATAATAAACTAAAATAAGTGCACAAAATATAAATTAATGCATAAATTTAAAATAAATAAACTGGATCAAAATAATATAAGCTTGACCAAATAATCAAGTAATATCTCAATAAAATTTATTAAACCATAGAGTTGTCAATCTAAATATTAATTTTAAAAGGGACTAAAATTATGATAATTGTTATTAAATTTTCTCTTGACATTTCATCAAAGTCCATGAGTTGATCTTTATCATCATAAAGTCATAATAAATTTAATATTCCAAATCCATGTAAGATAATCTTTAATTATTTTTAATATTATATTTTAATTATATTTTGCCTCTAATTTATGTCCTTTATTGAAATTTCTATAAATATTGGCAACTCAAATTAACATAACATATATAAACAATGTGGCAAATTCTGAAATTGAAGAATGATAAAATAATGTGTAATAGATAATAACAATAATAAAAAAAGAACATTATATTAATTAGAATTAAATAGTGGACAACATAAATATAAAGAAAATGTAAATAAAAAGAAAAAACTAGAGCGCGGTAACTGATAGGAAATGAGAGAATGGAATCTTTATAAGTAAGTGATAAAATAAAGAGAGGAAACGGAAAGCGGTAATCCACATTAGACTGGTGAGAGAGAAAAGAATATTTATAATTAAGTTGTAAAATAAAAAGAAATTAGAGCGCGTTAAATCGATGGAACTGATGTCACGACTTAATCTAAAGTGGGCACATGAAGAATCTCATCCTTACGTAAGCTTTCTGGTGTGTTCTCTAAATACATAAAACAATATAATTTCATACTTAAAACATTATTTCATCCAAACCTTTATCCAAATATTTATTCAAAACTTGATATTCGAGTTTATAAAACTGAAATACTTTAATATACAAATTCTAAAAACCTCTTAATCATACTCTAAAAATCGATTTAATTATTGAGACCAATCATAAATTCATCTCTAGCTCATTACATAACTCTTTAACCATAGTCTACATTTCAAATACATACTTGAACTTTGAAAGCATATACATAAATGTTTCTAACTATGGAATTAAATACATAATCTGAAAATAAATATATAGTTCGAATCATCCTGCACATTCCTGGAGCACTTTAATACCACCATGAACCTAAGCTAAGTCTTACTTCAAAAAAAGGTTCACCATTGGGGACAACTTCGTTCCTGGATCGGTGATGAAATGGTACCTACACCTACAACTATGAGAGGAAGGAAGAGGGGTGAGTCAACGGATTCAGTGAGTGGATTTTCACCATCACCTATATGGGGCAACCAAGGAATATACATGATGTAATTTACACGTAACAATCATAAACCATTTGATATTTACATACTTAGCTAGCTAGGAAAAACATTTTTCATTTCATAGATTCATAGACAAGCATTTCTAAATTTATAATCAATCATGAAATCTTTTAATTGAAGTGTGGCAAAGTATCAAGAAACAGTATTTGCTTAACATGATAAATATATACATAATATATATTTCTATCAACTGAAAGGTGGCGCTAATGCCTAGCGAACAAGAACTTCTATTTGTAATCTTAACGGTTCCTGGCAAACGCGTCCTGGAGGACTAATTTAAATAAGGATAATTTCCCCTTGGCGGGGCCTTAGTATACTAAGGTTAACGAAATAATTGTCGTTAACTCATAGTCTGTCTCTTTTACCTTTATCATCTAAACTAGATTAAATAAAATCCATTTAAATATGAAAACTCTTGAAACTCTGAAAGTTTTGGACTCATATAACTCTAACAATCTGACTTTAGTATAATTGTGACTGTGAAATCATGCCCAAGTGATCACTTGCTTGCAGGCATTCTGATTTCAAGCCACAGAATATATATTTGGTAGTTGCTATGAATCATCCTGAATTTTATACTTCTGAATACCATAAAACTGAATTTCTGAAATCTCATTTCTCAAGCTAACATTTTTTCATAAACTTGGTAACTCTAGTATTATACTTCAAAACTCAAAGGGTTCATAATCATAACAATGCTAAAACCATAATAACATATTTATTTGTGAAGCTGGGTCATACTCTTGTTTCACATTTCTCCAACATATATAAATATCTTAACTGAATATTCTAAAAACATAGCTTGAAATCTTAAATTATTAAAATCATAGCGATATCATAAACTCATAGGAACACGTTTGATAAAATAACAACCTGCTACAATACATATTCTCTTAATAAGTCCTTTCTCGAACATGTAAAGCATTTTCCATAGCATGCAACATAGCAATCATAGTCCCATAGTTTTCTTAAAATACATTTTTCATGTTGTTATCATATAGTCTTTACCATAACTTGCAAAATCATAGTTATTCATACTTTTATTTATAATATCATATTTAACAGTCATCATGCATAAGACATACTCATAATGACAAAAGATAATGCCATGAGTTTGAACACTCTCACTATTTGTGGTTGAGAGTATGTAGGCACCACTAACTTGACCTTGAGAGCTTGGAATGACACCAACAACTACTATAGAGCAACATAGACTCATAAATAATCTATGGGTATCTCCAAATAACCCTAGATAAACTCTAACAATATTAGGGAAGCACTCTCACTTGACAATAATGAAAACCCACCATAACACCCAAACTCTAGAACATAGAAGGGAGGAGAGAAATCTAACATAAAATATGGATAAATTCTTACCTTAGAGCTTGAATGAGCTAAGATTGGGAGGGGATGAAAGTAAGAGGGAGGAAAGCTCCTTTGGGGGGATTAGGGTTTGGTTTTTGTATGGGGAGCCCAAGCTTAGGGTGTTTATAAAGAGGTGGGGGATCACTAATAAAAAATGCATTATTTTGGTACTATGGTGACATCAGGGTGCTCACTGCAACAGTAAAGCTCGATGCAGCAAACCTGGAACCCTCATTCACTTGCAACGAACATAGCTCGCTAGCAGCAGCCCCGATGAGGAGGCACAGCTTGGCTCATCCATTTGCTACAACAAGTAAAGCTCGCTGCAACGAGCCTGTTTCGCATAAATTCTGCAGAACTTCAGCTGCAACATGGTTTCTACATCTAAGGCCTTTCGGCAAAGTTGGTGGGTCCAAGGGACCTTAAGTCCATACGGAACTTGTTTACGAACACGTGTACTCAAGATATTACAACTAATAGGAGAGAATGGAACCCTTTTAATTAAGTGATTAGTATTGTAATCAATATTTAGGTCCATTGTCATCCATAAATATAAAAGAATGGCAAAATAAAAGGAAAATAATAAATAATAGTGAGCAACTTTAATATAAAATAATAGTATGTGAAATAAATAATAATAGAAATAAATGTAGCCATAGTTTTTTGTGTATAAAAATAAATTTATTTTTTACCTTTAAATTTTGTAGACATATGAAAATGATATGTATATGTTGAATTACTAGTACACTACCCTTACTTTTTTTTCCTTCCTTGCTTAACTCTCTTCCTACTTTTTCTTCCTCTTCTTCTTCTTCTCTCTCCCCTAATTCACTTTTCACGTCACCTCACTCCCACCCACTCCACGCAAATCACTCTTACTTTCCCTCTCTTTTTTTCCCCTTTTTTATAGATAGTTTGGGTGTTTGTGGGGCTCGCGGTGTATTTAAGCACTGCTTGGGTAGTTGTAAACCTTATTTTTCTTAGTTTATAATATAAAATTATACACGTAATTATTAATACTCAACTTAATATTACTTATTACTCTTAATAAATTTTATTCTTAACATAGTATAATATATTTTGAGCATACTTATGGTCTTACTTTAAATAATTGATATTTGTGTTTTAATTGTTTGGCCTTATCTTTAAAATAGATCTTGATATAAAATTATCAAGTGAAACAAATAAAATATTTATGTTAGATACATGAATTAAAACTGCTGTTACAATAATTATTTTATAAAAAAGGGAATTTTACACTAAATCCATCTCATTAAGCGTTGGACATTTTACGAGGAAAGGAATTTTATGATCGCCCTTGCTAATTTTAATACGTGAAAGTTTATAGTGGTAATAATGTTTGGTGGTTTCTATCATACTGAAGCCAAATCAGGGGTAATTACTTTCTTTGACTCGGACTTGGTAGAAACCACCATAATGTTTTACCAGTTTTACTTTTCTTAGAAGAAAGTTTTGCCCGTTCTGCAGTTCCTATGTATATGATTCATTCGTATTCAGATTTTCCCACATTAATGGTCACATGTATCTTGAGATGAAAATGAAAAGTGTTGTGTATTGGCAATTTTAATTTAACAAGCTGGAAATGGGTAAAATACTCCTTTAAAAAATGAATTGCATGTGATTAATTCACCTTACCTTGTGAATTATCCTCTTTTATGAACCTAGCTAATTGATCATTTAACTTTCTTGGTGTTCCGTGAGCAATTGTTTCTATTGTGGATTAAAGGGGTCTTGTCATGGAGATATCTAAAGGTATCATGTCAGTGACCAAGAAGAAGAAAGAACAAGTACGCAGAGAAAAGGAACACGATGGAGAATGTGTAAACTCAAGCAAATGCAACTCAACTATTCTGAATGTAATACAAGCAATATATACTGATGAGATTTAATCACTCAATTTAGGCGAATGGGGATATTTGAGCTATATTTGAGCTAACATCCTAAGGAGGATTATATTAAGCTCTTGTATCACTATTCCCATCAATATCTACATTGATAAATAAAATAAAATGCCGAATGCGGATATTTGATGGATGGTATTAGTAAGAAAAAAAAGTCTAATTTCTATGTATTGCCAATGTAAATGAATTTTACACAGATTTTAACTCATATCATTATAGGAGTTAAAGTGTCTGACTCATATTTATTATCTTAAAAATGTTATAAATAAAAATATATAATGAGATGATAGATTCCCTTATACTGATAATATAGGGTGGGTTTGGTAATGTTTTTTAGATGGGTACTTTGACTTATGAAAAGCATGTGCCATTTTTTTTGTTTGATAAATTAAAAAACTAAGTATTTTTGCTCCCAGCTTTTAAAAGTGTTTTAAAAAATGATATAGACAGTTCGTAATGTTTTGTCCTCCACTACCAATCATGATATAAAAATAGTTTTTTTTATGCTTCCGTCTTTATTATCTCCACTGTCTCTTTTTCATCCAACATAAACCAAACACCACCTTATTGTCGTTTTTTTATATTTGGAGCACATTTCTCAAATATTACTATTGTGACTTCTAATTATCAAGTGTAATTGTTATATTAATTATTTTATCAAACATTACTACTATGACTATTTTAAAACAATTTTTAAAAGCTCAAAAACTCAGCAGATTTTTTAGAACCACAATAATATCAAATCCATCCATAATTTACCTGGTTTTGGCCTTTCAAAGTTTTGCATCGGGAAGAATATGGGATAAAAATGCTTCATTCCCTGTTTGGTTGTTCTTTCAATCAATTACTTACCCACCAATGAAAAGAATAGAAAGACATAGGAGAAGATCCCAAGTTAGGTCGCTGAATCTTTAAAGGAGTAAAACGAATCATGTGGTCAAGTTGTTGTCAGAGACAAACTTTAACTTATTTAAGGTTATATCAATTTCGCAATTATGTACTATTTTTATTACTGGACAAGATAATTTTGATGCATATAACGAATGAAATCATTAAAGGGAATTTTATATGTATGAAAATAAAAAATTATGAAGTCATT
Source organism: Dalbergia oliveri (assembly GCA_030441495.1). Taxonomy (NCBI): domain Eukaryota; kingdom Viridiplantae; phylum Streptophyta; class Magnoliopsida; order Fabales; family Fabaceae; genus Dalbergia; species Dalbergia oliveri. The sequence goes on along the minus strand of JAMLFY010000002.1, from coordinate 44,259,327 downwards.
GTATCCCACAAATATTCATCTTAAGATTAATTCTTTTGAATATTATCACAATTAACACATGTTCAAACAATTTCTTTCTCCAAGATTCACGTGTTAATATTCTCTTAAAAGCATTGCTCGATTGTGACCAAACCTAACGTTTGTTAGGAAATATATGTCTATATTAACAAGGAATAATTTTTTCCCTTTGAAACAAATGAAAATAGGAGGGTGTGTGATTTTTTTATTTTCATTTGTCAATTGATATATTAATAGTTATAAAAATGCTCGATATTTTCATTGTTAAAATTCTATTTTAAAAATGAAACTGATAATTCTGTAATAATTGAAACAAAATATATAAATTAATGATGAAAATAACATTATTAATTTTTGAACTGCAGTTGGGTTGTATCGTATATTTGTAACTTATCCAAACTCTCTACTCTTCCGCAGATTATATATTGCTTTTTCAATTAATTAAATCATATGAAGCATGAGAGCCATCTCTTTTCGTTCTACAAAAGTGATTTTGAATTTATTTGTATGTTTAATGTTTGTCATCTCTCCAAACGTGATAAGAAATCACATGTGATTCCCCATGAATTTTATCGCCAACTTTTGCCCCTGGAATCTAACTTTGTTTGAGGGTGTGTTTGGTATGATTTATTGATAGTATATGTTAATATTATATATTATGTCTTCATTCGTTGTTTGGTATAGGTAATATATTATATAAATTTATATATTATAACCTCCTTACACATCAAAATGGTATATAACTTAATACAATATGTGGAAATCAGAATAGGCCTAATTAGCTTTTAACGTATAAGATCACTTTTATTTAGTTAATATTTTATTAAAACAAAATAATTATTAAATAAAAAATAAAAAAAGAAATTATAAAAACACAAATATTTTCAATAAAATTATTTAAAAATAAATAAAGGCAAATAATATATGATATCAATTTAGTTATATATAGTAAAAATAAATATAAATATTTAATAACAAATAAATATTTTAAATAATAAATAAGTAATATATAATATAAAAATTATAAATTATTAACAAACAAATAAATATATATAATATGTAATATATAAAAGTAAGGATTAATAATTTAAATTTAAATAATTATGATTAACAATATAAAATATTAAAATATATAAAATAGTAAATTTTTTAGTTATAATTTATTGAATTAATAAATAATTATAAAATATTGAAATAAATAATCATATCCAATGTAAATTAAATTTTAATTAATAAATATTTACATAAATACAATATTTGAAAATTATATTGAAATAATTAACAAAAATACTATTTTATTATTATTTTATTTTAATATTAGTATTAGAATTATTTGTAAATGAATGATGATATTACAAAATATAAAATCTTATATAGTGTTACATCAAACACTGCATATTATTAAAAGTTTATTAGACCTTATCCTATTAGGTCTTATACTATCAACTCTTATTCTATCAAGCATGTCAACAGACCCTAAAGAATGTTCTCTTATAAGATGAATAATTAGATGAACTAGGTCCATTTTTTTAATCTAGGCATTTTTATGAGCTCAAGCTCAATCCAATAATGATTCGACTAGTGATCAAGTTAAATCGAGTTAACTCAATCTTCATAACACATATAAATATTTGAACATTATATACAGTAAAATTATAAAATTTTGAAAGCAAAATACAAAATTCAAGAGGTTTTTTATAACATATGTTTAAAACTAAACCATATCAATATAAAATTAACATCAATTTATCAAGAATATATAAATTGAAGTATAAAATCTTATAATTTATCACAAATTATGTTCAAAAGATTACTTTTCTAAGAAATTATTTGACTTCGCGGATGAGTCAACTTGAAATATGATCCAAACCCAACTTGACTTGGGAATGTGGCGGAAATGAGAATCTCATCCCCATGTAAGCCAGTAATCATGAGTCATACTATATGCTTGATTTACACATGAAAACACTTTTAAATACAAATCCATATTTAAATATAATTCAACTTGCTCTTTTGAAATCAAGGTAATCATAAACAAATCATTTCATAATCCAAGTCTAAATCTATTATCATAATACAAAATGCGTATTGAGTTGTTCTATACAAAATAACCATGAAAACTATATTCATTTAAATACAATATAAATCTGAATCATGGTAAACAAAATGCAAAAAAATCATCTATGGTCTTAGACCTTGCCTGTACTATCATTGAACCGCTTTATACCAAAAAGCAATAAAAGGACCTCACGACAATGTGAAGCTCACCAAGCTGAATAACTAAGACTACTGGGAGGAGGATGGGGTTGAGAAAACCCACAGCAATTACTTATTTATAAGGGAAAAGGAGAGGGTCAAATTTCATCTAAAACTCACTAAGTAGATTATCACCTATAACCCCTCATGGGATAAATAACAAGAATACATATAATCATAATAAATAATGCAATAGCTCTAAAACAATTTTCCATATTAACTTACATACTAACTTAAAATCATTATCCTCTCTAAATCATAAATAATAGTACTCTAATAGAGAAATATGAATCTTTGGTTATGCATATCGTATATGGGATAACAATATAAATATCTGAATTTACTCTCTGAACTCTATGGGTACCTCAAAAGGTCCCAAATTTGGACACCTAACTAGGTTCCATCTCTGAATACTCTAGGTGTGAGATTGTCCTCTAGCAGATAATTTGGTGCTAAGGTAAACGATCTCTTAATCGTTAACTCATTGTCTTTTTTCTATAACTACCATCTAGTCTTAAAATCATGAAAAGCTAAGTATTTTCTCAAAAACTTTATAACTAGGCTCTAACTCTAAAATTATTATCAAATTTTCTCAATACGTATAATCCTCAAAAAATTGGAGCAATCATATCAGTTCTACATATTCATATCCATGTTCAAACCATATTCAAAACCCATTTAACAACAAAATGTCCTTTGAGTTTTTACAATTTAAATTTCATGCTCACATGAAATCTATAGGTTCATAAGCTTAACAAAATCATAAGTAATCTATAATCATCTTGAAATAGCCTTTAAAATCATGCATTTAAGCCATTGAGCTAGGAAAATATTTATAATGACCAAACTAAAGGCCACTAGCTCGAACCCACTCGCCTAAGGGGAGGAATGAATAGTGTCAACACCAACTGAGCTCTATGGAGCGGGATGACACTAACATGTGCCATAACAATCATAAAACTCAAGATTAATCTATGAAGATCTCTAGACAACTCTAAACTAATTCTAACAACATTAGGGGAGTACCCAAACTTGACAACAAGGAGAAAACAACAATACCCATAACATAGAGGAGGAAGAAGAATGAGGAATCTAACATAAAACATAAATAAATCCTTACCTTAGAGCTTGGAGGAGGTAGGATTAAGTGTGGTTGAGAGTGGGGAGAGAAGAAAGATTGGGGGTTAAGGATTCAGGTTTTTGCTTCAAAAACATGTGAAAGGGGGTATTTATAGGGTATGGGTCTCATTAAACGAAACTATGTCGTTTGCACTGTTTTCATATGAGGGGTACCGCTATAATGGCCTGCTGGTCTAATTGCTATGGCAGTCAGAGACCTAAAGCACCTCCTGGAAAACACATGGTGCTATAGCAGTTGGTAGATATTCCAAATTCGTCAACCCCACGCCCTGACCGCTATAATGGTCCTATAACGTGTTAGCAATACTCGTTCTACAACTTAAGGGTCTTTCATGCATTTGGGGCCTTCCTAGCAATACGGGTGGGTCTCGGATCCTAAGGCCGTACTAGACTTGTCTAGGACACGTGTACCTGAAGTATTACAAGGTAATAGAATACTTAACTTAGCAACCAGCCCACAAACATGAATTGAGAAAATACAGAATTTACAAGAATCCCTTCAAAGATAAATAAGCCACAATCCTACCAAAGAGAGCTACAAATGGTAGCAAAAAGAAGGGACCATCTAACCCCATTGATACGATGAGACTTAACTTTGATATTCTCTTCCACCCAAGATAACAAAGCTTGATGAAAGAAAGTACTAGAGCTAAGACTAGGGTTGATGCTCATCCACAAGGAACATAAACTGTAATCTCGTAGAATTTGGTGCACTGATTCATATTCCTAAGAACAGAGGGGACATAAATCAAATTGGGCAATTTTCCACGCCTTATCCTTGCATGGTTAGTTAACAAGGTGTTGTTTGAAACCATCTATAAAAACATTTTAAGGTGTTAAGAAGCCTCCATCTCCTATAAAGTAGAAAATATCCTTCTAGTCACAAAAAAAGGAGTGGACTACAACAAGCACAAAGTCCTAGCAAAAAAAATACCAACTACATCATGCATCCAACCAATAGCATCAGGGCCTAATGAGATGTCAGGGGGCTTAATAGGTGGAGAAGATCAGCATAGTCATGGGAGCACTTGCTACAACAACTCCCAATTCCAAATACCATTGCCATGAAAAATCAATAACAACAACATTAGCAAAATTCTCAAGCACACCATCAGTTGCAAAATCTCAGAAACAGTGAATCCTAGGAATCCAATGATCACTCCAAAATTTAACTGCTACCATCATTAACCCGCCAAATTAAATCTTGAGAAAATTTCCTCCAAATACTAGAAATCCCTTTCCAAGCATTGGACATGACTTGCTTCCTAATCACATTTGGCATAATATCATGCGGGCAGATATACTTTGATCAAAGCACCTGAACCCATAAATTTTCGAGGATTCACCAAACCCCAAGCAAGTTTCATCATAAAGGAATTGTTCAGGTCATGGGCTCAGCGAAAACTAAGCCCACCCTCCTCCTTAAGGATGTAGATATGATCCTGCCTCACCAAATGAATTTTATTTCTATTTTTAGAGCATCCAAGATGAAATCCTGCAAATGCGATCAATCTTTTTGCAAATAGATATGGGGATCTTCATAGTTTGCATGATATAACTAGGAATTGAAGCCAATGTAGGTTTGGCCAAAGTGACCCGGCTTGCTAAAGAGGGAGCACTAGTCATCCAACCATTCAATTTACTCATCATGCAATCCAAAATGAATTGAAAGACACTAACCTTATATTGGAATGAATAAGAGGGACTACAAGATACCTACCCAGATTGGATGTAAGAGTAACTCTAAGCACATCACTAAGCTCTTGCCTTCTAACATGATTAATATTCTTGGAGAAGAACACACAAGACTTGTCAAAACATGATTAACATGACTAACCCTTCTAACATATTTTTTCACATGTAAATCTTTGAGATTGAAATAAAAAAACACATGCTTAAAGAATTTAAGTTTCTTTATGCAAATCAATTTGGTCCTTAATTAGAATATATAGTTTATACTTTTATTTTTTGATAATATAGCTTATACTTTTATTATATTTTATCCGTTCCATGTTTACAAATGATATTCAATCAGACAAAACTGTAACCTCAAAGATGCTATTCCCTTCATTATCTCGGTTATTTTTTAACAAATTATTTATTCTTATTTTCGTGTAGCACACTACTTGTTTAATTTGTGAGAACCTGCCACACATATTCGAACATTCATCGGCTGTATCATGTGTACATTTAACAAAAGCTTATATATTTGGTTTTGTCCATTGTACACTTGATAAAGTGTCGTTAAATTCATCCAAGACACTTTTAAATGTATTTTGCCACATTTATAATTATAAATGTGGCTAAACAACACACATGTACACCATTTATACTTCATCTAGTATACCATAGCTTTCACCATATATATTTTTGATAAAATAAAAGCTTATATATGTACTTTGTATTATACTTTAATTTCAAGTTGCCATTGTTTTTGCTTCAGCTTAAGTAGTTACTATGTTGAGTGAGTTTGTTTTCAAGCTTTTGAGCTTAAAAAGGAAAAGTTCAAAGTACAATAGAAGCATTATTGTAGTCTCTTAACTAGATGAAGATGCTGACATAGTGAGATTGGATAAGATTGAAAAGTAACAGTGGTTATTTCAGATCAGAGTATAATTTTCACATATTTCATCGATTTTTTATTACTATCACTTTTTCTTTTTATTATTGTTATGGCTTAATTTGTCTGAAATTTGGGGAAAAAAATATTTATACAAATAACATATTTTTGGCAAAAATGTAGAATAACATTATTAGGTGAGAAAACTGCATTTCAGGAATTGCATCATTCTGTAGCACACATACCATTAAAATTACAATCATAGTATAACTGCATTTTCAGGAATTGCATGAATCTCTGTGAAGCACACATACCACTAAAATTATAATCATAGTGTTGTTATTATAAATTCGTTAATATAATTGGGTTCTATACTATAGTTTTTTTTTTTCTTGAACTGGTTCTATACTATAATTTAGAATACAAAAATAATAATGTTGCACACATCTTAAAAATCTCGTCTATGAATTGTAGTAGACAACAAGCATGCGCAGGTCTTCTAAACTATAGCCGTAGCAAAATACTTGATAATCATATTTTTTGTTTATTCTTACTGTAAAATCATATTTAAACTAGAGAGTGTGTACCTTATTTTTTATAGAGTCAAATTATATCCATAAAAAAATAGACATTTACTTTGAGAGAATATATATCCATAATCTTAACAATCTCTTCTTACCTCATCGATCTGAATAACTAACTAACAAGGTTAGTTTATTAAAGATAATGACAAATTATATGAAGAAAATGTAAGACAATATCAAATGATTTCATCTTATAGTTCAAATTTAAAATTTGAGTCTAACAAGTATCATGGACATATCCAAGTTATGGAACGTGGGGGCATATGCTCCCATTTTTTCAATGATTATATATATATATATATATCATCCCTTTCATCACAATCAAAGAAGGTTGCGACCACATTAATTGGGTGTTTGGCGGCTTTTCTATCAAGATAATGTTATTTTGACACCCACATGAGTGTCTATGTGTAAGTGTGAGAGGAGTGATGAAGAGAGAAAGAGTTGGGAGAAAAAGTAAGTGATAAAACTCATATATTTTGTGAGTAGGGTGTTTGGGTGTTTGAGAATTTGGGATGTCAAAATAGCAAAGTCCTTTATGTTTGGCCGTTTGTGCTCAAGCTGCTTTGAGGTCTTTCACAGATTTGAACATATTAGGATATGGAGGGAGTAAAGCTAGAGGTGCTTCATGGACGGAGGTGTATATAGGTCGAAACTTCATCTGCCTCTGTGCTTGGAATCGGCTTGTCACAATCAGATCCAATTTCATTGCCGGCAGATCTGATCTATTATGAGTTGTTGTTGTTCATGCATTAGTTTTGCTGCTTTCATTGTTAGCGCAGTTCTGGGCTCTTTGCTTCGAAGGCTACCTTTGGTGAGTATGTTGGCAGTGGCAAGGGTGTGAGAGGGGTGGAGGGAGATGGAGAGGTGGTTGTCGAAAGAGGTCTTGTACGTTCTTTCTTTGTGTTGGTTTGCATGTATATGCCTTGGTGCTTCATTTTGGCATATTTTTTTGGTGAACGTAACCAATTGATTTTCTCTAGTCGATGGTCTTTGACAAGTCCTCTATTTCATTGCCGGTGGGTCGGGTTCTATGGTGAGGCTATTTTGGTCTCGTGTTATGCTCTGGTTTTGGGCTCCTTGATTTCCTCTATGTTCAGATTCGAGTTTATCTATGTTAGATATGGTATATCTCTCCAACGAGGATTGAGCTTTGTGTTTTTAGTTTTCTTCCGATTCTCAGATTTTAGATCTATGGTGATTGGTTTTGACTATATCTTTTTTTCGACAAATAAGCAAGCTCAAGCCAACCAATGATAGCGGCTAGCAAACAAAAAGAAACAAGACATGTATAGTTCAACAAGACAAACAAATCCAAAACAAAAAGAAGCAAAAACAAAAGACACCATTAAAATCATCCCACAAAGAAGACAAAAAGTAATGTAAAGCTTGTAAGTAATGTAAAGCTTGTGAGCCAAGCACATAAACACTCTATCACCAACCACTTCGACATTGTCAAAGCTCAGTAATAAAGTCCCATAAGAAATGTGGAACATAGTCCACAAGCATGTTTAGTTACTACAGATGATGGTCGTGGAGTTTTAATCCACTCATGCAGCATGGGCTTAAGGGTGCCAAGCCTTCATATGATCCAAATTCTTCAGTAGAAATTAGGGTTTAATAACCCAATCTAACCAAAATATTTTGAGTTTCTGTTTCCCTATTGGGTGTATGGTTTTCAAAAACCCATCTTGTTTCATAGCCACCGTATAGTCCAACATACAACACAGAAAAGGGATACCATAGTTTTTTTTATCAAATACATTGAATGGAGCACCACACCAAGCTTCATAAAAGCAATTAGGATCAGATGAAAGGTTGCTCTTAGTTTTTGGTGGTTGGTCTGATTTTGAGTTTTTGTGGTTGGTTTTGGCATTGTTTGTGTTTGGAAGTTGCATTTAGATTCTGTTATTGACTCTCATTTTCTTTATCCGTTGTTTTCTTGAACCTTTGATGTTTTCTTCTACTCTCTTTTTGACAGTTAAGCATTATTAATCAAATAAAAAATATTTGTGTCCCCATTAATTTATTTAATTCGATCGATTCCTACTAGTTCCAAACGAGATAAAATAGGAACATACAACTCAATTTCATTATTATATATGCTTATATCTTATATTTCATATTTGTCTTCATTAGCGAAAGTTTCTGATCTATCGCTGAGTATAGAACGGTACAAAAGTATTTAAAAAAAAAAAATACAATATGAGGGGTATATATGTTCAGAACTTCGATAAAAGGAACGAGGGGTATACTATAGATAACATGTTTCACTTCAGAGGATTACTTTAGTATTGAACTAAATAGCAAGTATGCTGTCCTCAGTAAGTGGGTTGTTACCTGTCATATTTTGAGAAGCATATTGAGAGCAATGGGACAAATTAACATAGCCAGGAACCTCCCTTAATTAAATTCCACTGTGACATACATAGTGCTATTTTTTACAAGCATATTCCTCAATAAACTTTGAAAATGAGGGTCAGTGTATATTTTTGCCATGCAAACAAAGTAGAGAGTTTCCAGTAACATTCTCCATCATTGCTTTTTTAATGTTTGACTAAATATCCACTTTGATCACTTAAAAATATATCAGAGACAAATTAATTTATCAAATTTAGAAGTTCAATTTCATCCTCCAACATTCAAAAAAGAAATAAATTGATCCTGCATATACTCGTATAATTCCTCAAAGGACAAATTTTTTCTCTTTTTTGAGTGATGAGACATAATTTGGGACTTTTTAAATTTTGAGAAACTAATTTGTCATTTGATATATTTGTGAGCAATCAATTTGATATTTTTATCTTTTTAGTTTTTTTTTCCTTTTTTCCATGCGTTATCTTTTCTCTTTTGTTACGTTCTCATGATGTAATATAGTATAACCTAGAATAGAAAACTATATTTGGATTTTGCTATTGCCTAAGATTGTTGAGGAAGTGTGGATGTGAAACCAAGAGAAATATTTAGGTGTATTGAAAGCAAGAAAAATACTTGTTCTGATTTATTTATTAATTGACATACAAGTTTTGTGGACCATTATTGTTTGATATTTTTCCTACATTTTAATGTAATAGTTTATTTTAATCAATAAATGGAAAGAACAAATGTTTTATCTTACTATATGAACGTCTAAAAATTCCTCGTGAAATCACTTTGCAATAAAATTTTCAACTTGAAAGATAGACTTATTAATTATGTGAAGAGAAAAAGAAAAAAGAGGGGATTACCCATAATGAGGGACTGCATAGCAACACCATTTAAAAAAAAAAAAAAAACCTTGTAAATAATAGTATTTTTTTTACAAGGAAGAACGCCAAAACATATAGAGCAATAAACATAATAAAAATAGTTACAAAAAATATAGTCTAAGAACCTAATTAACAATAGGCAACACAACAAACAAAGAAGAAAAATGAACACTTAAAATCAAAATGAAACAAAAAAAAGGGCATATGAAAAGAATAATAATGCAGTCCAAGCCTCCTGTGAACAATATGTACTAAAAAGAAGAAGAAAAAGAAGGAGAAGAAAAAACAACAAAGAAGAAAGCATGAATTTTTTTTCTTTTTAATAAATCTAATCAAACGAAAAACAACTCACTACAGAAGAGATGAAATGATAGAAAAGATGGAAATGGAATCACCGATCCAAATTGAAGGCAAAATATTATATAACCTATTAAGTAACCTATATATTGATTTCAAATTCACGTTATTATCACCCTTATAACGCAAAATTTATGCTATAATTGATTTGGGTATTTACAATTCTAATTTATATCCATAATTCATTGATTTTCAATCACTTATTATTTTTCATATGAAATCATATGTGTGGGTGTGTGTGTGTGTATATATATATATATATATATATATAGGGCGAAATCTGTTTATAGGTGTAAGTCTTGTTATACATACATCATTCAATAACTTTTTTCTGAGTATGAAATTTTATCAATCCACCTATTGAATTCAAAATCCTTATGAAGTAGATTAAATATATGAAATTTCATATAATTTAAAAATAATTTGATATTTCATTATGCTGCTTTATTTTGACGATAAATGGGGATCATTTACACATGTGTAAGTTTTGTAGACTTACACTCATTAATAAGTCAGCATACAAATTGAATTTAATTGATTTAACCATTGAATATGCCAAATTTCAGAAAAATTGGATAACAATAGGCATGTATTTTAATAATTAATATTTATTTGTATTTTCAAAAATATTTTTTTATCCATCAAAATAAAGTGCCTTGATAAAATATCAAATCATTTTTAAACCATATAAAATTTGATATATTTTATCTACTTGATAAGAACTTTGAATTCAACGGTTGAATTGATGAAATTTTATACTCATAAAAAATAATTTAAGAGTATAAGTATGCCAAGACTTACACTTGGTGTTATTGAAATACAGAGATAAAAGGGTATTTTCTATTTTATTATTATTTTTTAACAAAATCAATGTGAAAAACTTGTGATGTCTTAGGTCCATGTGTCCTAGCTAAGCCTAATGCAGTCTTTAGATACCCAAAAACCCAAATTCACTGAAAACATCAAGTTCGCAAAGTCTGCATTTTGTCAGAACAAGCTTATTGCAGCGCGTAGGATTACTACAATGAGGAATGCTTGTCGAAGCAAGCAAGGAGCTGGCAGCTGTTACAATGAGAGTGGGTGGACAGGGTTCGCTGAGCAGACCGATGCTATGGCAGATGTCCAAAATGATACAATTTCATTAAAAGACCCTCTCCTTATATAAACTATCCTTTACTTGTTTTACCCCCACATTTTTTAACCCTACGAGCTTTTCCTCCTTCTTCCACCTTTTTTCTCCTATCCTCTTCCATTTTTACCTCCTCCAAACTTCAAAGTAAGGATTTGGCTATGGTTTATGCTAGAGTTCCTCCCTTTTTCCTTTTCATGTGTTTGAGTGATGTTGTTCTTGATTTTGTCAAGTTTGAGTATTCTTCCAATATTCATAGAGTTGTTATAGTGTTATTATGGTTTATTCATGAGTTTTGTTACTTCACAGTAGATGCTAGTTTGCCAGAGCTCCCTTGGTGTTGACATCTCATGTTCTACCCCTTCATGTGAGTGAGTTCAAGCTTGTGACCTTTATTTTGGTCATTAGTGATATTTTCTTTGCATGAAAATATTGGAACATGATTTTAGAAATTATTTCACGATTAATATGAATTATTAAGAGATTATGTCAAGTTTGTGGATTTTATGCTTTCCAGTATATCATGAAAAATATATTATAAAACTCATGAGACCATGTTTGTTGCACTGCTTATTTTATGAATAGATTTTTCACTACAAGTATGAATATCTAGAGATGACATGTTTACCCTAAAGCCTTCAAGAATTATATATTTATGAGATTTTGCTTAGGTTCAAAGTTAAAGCTTAATTATGGAATTTAGAGGAAAATTGTTTAATTTTCATGATTTTTAGTATTACGGTAGTTATAGAGAAACGGGCGGTAAAAGTTGACGTTTGTGAAATCATTAGCCTTGGTATCAAGTTGTCCATCAAAGGACAAACTCGCCCGATTAGAGTATTAGTGAATGAAATCTCGTTAGGTGTCTAATACGGAATTACATGAAGTGCCCTCCAAATTAAGAGTATTATTATATATTATTATTATTATGCTATATATATATTTAGATATTTCTATTTCTCTATTAGATTCCTGTACCTCATGATTTATAAGAATTAGATTTTGGGATTATTATGTATGTAAATATGAAAATGGCTTTACAAATTTGCATTATGAATATTATTATGTATTTTTATTGGTTGTTCCATGTACGGGTTCAGGTGATAATCCTAACTGAATTTTAGATGAAGCTTACTCATCTTTTGCTCCCCCTTATATATACAATTGCTGCTTTTGATCCTTTCCAACCTCCTCTATAACAGCAGTAGTGCCACAGATTGGGTGAGCTTCACTTTGCAGTGAAGCATTTAGTTTTTATCTTTTAGAGTGCTTCACTAATTTTGTAGGCAAGGTCCCAAACCATGCATGAGTATCATTTTTTGTTATCATGATTCAGATTTGACATGTAATTAAATAATTAATGGTTTTATGATTTTGTGTAGAGCAACTTGATGAATCCAGGAAAACTAAATCTGGATATAATTTGGCCAAAAAAGAAATAAAGAAAAAAGCTATCCATAAATTCTCTCCAAAGGATTAAAAACAAGATTTACCTTTGACAAAGAAAGACGCGCTATTCATGAATCAAAATAATAAGTTGAACGTAGTCCTTATCAATAATTTCTAATTCAATTATCTTCTCATAAAAAAGGAAAATCTTTTACAACAAAATATTTTTTAAAAAAAGAACAAATTTCAATTTTTTTAAATAAAAACTCATCCCAGGGTTGTCTCTATAAATACGATCACCACCCTCCTTCTCGTTCATGACCACTCTCACACTAACTCACTCACTCACCATCTCTCTGATTTTGAGGAAGACGCTTATAGTTTTCCCCACCACGCCCCGCGGCGGCCCCCCCCAAAAAAAACCCCTCTTCTCTTTCTCTCTCTAGTCTTGATTCGTTTGTGATCAGTTTGCCTAACAACCCAACACAGCAAGCAGAACAGAACAGAAGACAAGACAACGTTGGCGATCGGCGACTAACTGACATGGAAGGAGGAGTACCTGAGGCTGATATCTCAGCTTTCAGAGAATGCTTGTCTCTTTCCTGGAAGAATCCTTATGTCCTTCGCCTCGCTTTCTCTGCTGGAATTGGTGGCCTCCTCTTTGGCTACGACACTGGTAATTAACACCCACAATCCATACCATTATAATATATATATATACATTAAACCAATTTTAATTCCCTCATGAAAAAAGACTCTGTTATTTCGTCACTCTCATCTCATCACATAAACAACACCCCTTTTCTCTGTTTCTTTCCTTCTGTTGTTTTTTCTCTTTTGTTGTTAATTAATTACATAATTTTTTTTCGAATGTTTTCTTTGGTTTCGATCTCATATTTTGATTATTTTCAACCATTCCTGTGCTTTAATCGGCTCTTCTGTCCCTCACATGAACTCCCATAGTAATAATAATAAATTATTATTTCTTTCCTTTTTATATGTGATTGTGATCATTGGTTAGTTGGTGGGGGTATCTTTGTGCAGGAGTGATATCTGGGGCTCTTCTGTATATCAGAGATGATTTCAAGGCCGTGGATAGGAAGACTTGGCTTCAGGTAATTAAATGAAAATGAATGCCTATAATTGGCTCTATAATATGCGGGCCAAAATTGAAATCTTTGTCTTTCATTCAATTGAAATCGCTGGTTTGTGAATTCACACTTCTTTATTGTACTTTAATGCCCCTACAAATCAGTTCACATCTACCAAGTAGCAGATAAAAACAAACCGCATGGTTTTCGATGTTTTAATTTTTCTTTACCCTCTCTCTCTCTCGCTCGCTCTCCTTTTTTTTTAAAAAAAAAAAAAATTCTCCTTAATTTAATCTTAAACGTAAATTTAACCATTCCTTTGGCTAATGCTGGTTACGTTTGTCTTGCTCCGTCAGTCTTCACGAGAAGAGCGTGACTAAAAACTTTAATCAAACACTTTAATATGAGTTTCCCTGTCCAGTCTCCCTCTGTTTAGAGTTTCATAAATTTAGAAGTCAGAGTCTTTTTTTTATTGTATTTTTTATTTTTAAGGATTTTTTTAATTACTTGGCTTAAAGATATACTCTTATAATCCCGGATTCCTCGCAAGTCGTAACAGATCCGTTCTGTGCATTTTAGAATGTATTTTTTTCTTCTCTGTAAATTTTTAAGGAGGTTTTTCCGGACTGGTAAACTTTTAGCCTTTGGCACACGTCCTTCTAATTAAAATATTAAAATATAAATATAATATATAATATATTATGAGTTTAATTTTGATATACTAATAATATAAAAAAAAATTATATTATTATCCAATCAAATTTCTCCATTTGAATTAAATGTTTTTTCAAAAAGTGGGGGGTTAAAGTTACAATTTAATTTGCATATTACATTCCATAATTATATAATGTGTAAAATATTTTTAGCATCAAAAGCAAATTCATGAATTCTCTTATATTTATATTTTAATTAAATGACATAATTGATCAAATAATAAGCATTAATTACTTCTTTTATATATATATATATTACTCCATCCATTCTTAAATAATTATTTATTTTAAAATTTTACTTTATCTAAAAATAATTGTCTATTTCAAAAGTTTAGGTAGTATTAATTATTTTTTATCAATATTATCCTATAAAATATTATTAACTCATTAGTGAAGGACGTGAGAAGGAATTGGAGTATAAAAAAAATAAAAGTAATTTAGTAAACTATTCCTAATTTTTACTAATATTAATATTTTATTAATTATTTCTTTAATTCTAATAAATATTTATAAGTGGATAATTATTTAAGGATGGAAGGAGTAGTAAACTAAAGGATTTTTTTTTTATAAAAACAAAGTACAAATGATATTTATTATTTTTGAATTTGACTAATATATATTGAAATTCAATAATGCATTCCATATTACTTAATTTAGTAAAATTAATATTTAATAGATTATCAAATTAATTAAAGAATATTATAACACATTAAATATAAAAATAAAAATCACGTACCAATTAAATTCATATTTTTAATACGTTGTCAGTTTTACGCGCTTTGTTGGCATTTGAAAGCATCCCAGTCCAGCCCATCAAATTCCTCCAAATCACTTTATTATTCTCGATTTTCATCATCATCAATCAACTCTTAAAAAGCAAAGTAGCGACTTACCCACACCGTAGATAATAGATGGGGCCCAAAGACTAAAGAGGCAAAGATTGCTAGAGAGGAAACCATTGCTAATAATTTCAGAGTGTCTTTTTAGTAAAAATAATTTCAGGGTTTGATAATTTTGATCTCATGCCTTTTTTAGTTCACGAGCAATTTATTCTTAATATTTGGCATCAAATTCAAGTAATAGAATTAATTTGTCATTGCCTCATTCGAGCGATTCGAATTTGGTGTAAGATAATTTCATGATGAAAAAGTTTATTATTTGGTATTATTTTAAAATTAGTTTCGGAATCTAAATGCGATGAAGCAAAATTTAGAGGCCGTATCTTTTCTTATTAGAAGCAAAGAGAAAAATCTCGAAGACAACCACCGTGGGATATAATTCATTCCGTGATTTTTTTGAGTTGATTTATTTATCTAATTATTTTTTATATAGATGAAAAAGAAGGGAAAAAAGTATGTTCTTTGTATAAGTATTCCATTTTGATCATTGTTATTTCAATATCCACTTTTCCCTTAAACACCCAACACCCTTCTCAGGTAAGCATGGCCCACCATATGCTTTTTTGGTTTCTCTTCTATCTCCTCTTCTCTCTCCACAATTTTCTCTGTTATCTCTCTAGCTGTTTTGGGTGTTCCCATTCATTAGGGTTTAGAATATTTTTTCGATCCAATTTTTAGAAGTGCTTTCACCTTGGGGTACAAAGTGAAATTATAGTAGTGTACTCAGTTTGATCTAACAATTTACCAATTTACAAATGAAAAATATTAGATAACCAGAAATTGTCAAAATTTCATGCAGACAAATATGTCATAAATAAGATAAATTAATATATTATACCACTTTATTTCATCAAACAATTACAGTATTTTTGTAAAGGATTCCGTGGATGGGTAGCAATACTCTTTTATGAGTCTTTTACCTCCATGTTCCCAATTTGAAGCACATGTTCTGTAAGTTGTTGTGGCATAACACACTAACATGTATTTGCATAAATTTGTGATAGCTTCAAGGCCTTTTTATTTTTCTTAATGTTGATCTGAATTAGAAGTACATATCCTCATTATCATATGCTAGAATCATGTTGTTCAAACAATATATATATTGATTGTTAACAACATCTCAGGAAGCCATAGTGAGTACGGCACTTGCTGGAGCAATCATAGGGGCATCAATTGGAGGATGGATCAACGATCGTTTTGGAAGGAAAGTTTCAATCATCATCGCAGACACGCTCTTTTTTATTGGGTCCATTATCATGGCTGCTGCAACCAGTCCAGCTATTCTCATCGTAGGTCGTGTTTTTGTTGGCCTTGGTGTTGGAATGGCTTCAATGGCATCCCCCTCTACATTTCAGAGGCTTCACCTACCAGAGTTCGAGGAGCCCTTGTTAGTCTCAACAGTTTCCTCATCACTGGTGGACAGTTCCTTTCCTACCTCATCAACTTGGCATTCACTAAGGTCACAAACTATTCTTTACCTTGCTCATTTAACGATTTGTGATATGAAGTATACATATATGTTAGTTTGACATGTATAAATCAAATCGAACAAAATGCACTGTCCCATTTTCCTGTTTCATTCTCTGTCTCTCCAATCAAATTCTGTCATCAGTAAAGATTATAGATAGTTGAAAACATATGATTGTCATTATATATGTATAAAATTTTTATTGGGGGACAAAAAGTGAGACATAAGATTTGAAATCAAATTGTTCATATTTCGCTGGATGGTTGAACTTCTTTATCTTGATTCTTATTGTCCTATGAATTTTACACCCTGTTGTCTAGCGATGTGCTAACAGAATTTGTTGGTACTTTTTGTTCAGGCAGCTGGGACATGGAGGTGGATGCTTGGTGTAGCAGCAGCTCCTGCTTTAATACAAGTGCTTCTAATGTTTTGGCTCCCGGAATCACCACGTTGGCTGTTCCGAAAGGTTGGCTAATCAGAATTCGTACAATTTGTTCATCTTTATGTTAGTTCTTTTTTGGTCTCATCTTTATGTTATGCAACAAACAGGGAAGGCCAGAGGAAGGGAAAGCGATTTTAAGAAAGATTTACCCACCAAACGAAGTTGAAGCCGAAATCCAGGCCCTGGAGGAGTCAGTTGCTTTGGAGCTGAAGGAAGCAGAGTCTTCTGAAAAGATCAGCATGATCAAACTGCTGAAAACCAAAACTGTGAGGAGAGGCTTGTATGCAGGAATGGGACTCCAAATCTTCCAGCAGTTTGTGGGCATCAACACTGTCATGTACTACAGCCCCACCATTGTTCAATTGGCTGGCTTTGCATCCAACCAGACAGCAATGCTCCTTTCTCTCATTACTGCTGGCCTCAATGCATTTGGATCAATCCTGAGCATATACTTCATTGATAAGACTGGGAGAAAGAAGCTTGCCTTGATCAGTTTGTGTGGGGTTGTTTTGTCCCTTGCCCTTCTGACTGTCACTTTCCGCCAGACTGAAACTCATTCTCCAATGATCAGTGCAATTGAAAGCTCTCACTTCAATCAAACTTGCCCTGATTTCAGCAAAGCTGCCAGCCCTGGTACGTGGGATTGCATGAGGTGCCTTAAGGCTAAGCCAGAATGTGGTTTCTGTGCATCTGGGTCTAACAAGGTAAATCTGCCCCTCACACTCTATAGTAGGATTATTGTAATTTGTAACCAATTATTTCATAGATCTATTGTTAGCTGTATTGGTACTTATTATACCATTATGATTTCAATATATACGCAGCTCTTGCCTGGGGCATGTTTGGCCTCCAATGACATCACAAAGGGCCAGTGCCAAAATGATCACAGGGCATGGTACACTAGGGGATGTCCTAGCAAGTTTGGTTGGCTTGCTCTGATCGGCCTTGCACTCTACATCATATTCTTCTCACCTGGGATGGGAACCGTTCCATGGGTTGTTAACTCTGAGATATATCCTTTGAGGTACCGAGGAGTGTGTGGAGGAATTGCTTCTACAGCAGTTTGGGTTTCTAATCTTATTGTTTCCCAGTCCTTTCTGTCCTTGACACAAGCTATAGGGACTGCCTGGACATTCATGATGTTTGGATTTGTGGCCTTGGTAGCAATTTTCTTTGTGATTATTTTTGTTCCTGAAACCAAGGGAGTTCCAATCGAGGAGGTTGAGACCATGCTGGAACAAAGAGCTGTGCAGTTTAAGTTCTGGGAGAAGACAAGTGGTTCCCAGAAGTACTGATTTAGTTTGAGTCAGTAATTATGTTTTAGTTTTGTTCCTTGCTTTAAAGCTTTAATTAGTGAAGAAGGTGCCTAGGGAACTATGAACCTTTGTTAATTTTTTTTTGGGCAGACCGTTTAGTTTCCAGTTTAGTTCTAATGTTTTGTAGTCCTGAATGGTTGAACTACAATGATTGAAATTATCATCTATTTATTAAATAACGTGAAGTGTTCAGTCATCATCATTAGCATCACAGTTTTGAGTTTTTTACTAGTACTAGTTATCTTTTTCTTTGAAACACAACATCACAAGTGTTCGCTTCTCGGAGCAATAACCAAATTCTAAATTTGGCTATTTCTTTTCTGCTAATTCTTATATTTCTCTTTAGGAACAATAAGAACTTTTAAGCTTATTTGGTTTGAATTTTAGTTTTAATTTTCATTTTTAGTTTTAGATTTTATAAAGAAAGTATTTAAAATTTTGGAACTGTAAATTTAATTTTCAGTTTTCATTTTTGATTTTCAACGCTTTCTTCATAAAAATTGAAAACTAAAAAAAGTGAAAACTCAAACCAAATAGACTTAAATTGATTTACCCTTGTTATTCGTTTTTTCATACTCTAATTGGATTTGACAAGGTAAACCTGCCATCATATTGTAATTTGCAGACATTTAGGGCATAGAATTGCAATTTTTTCATTTCAAGAACCAAAGTGCATACGATGCCGAATTTAGAGAGTAAAGAATATTTAATTTCTAAATAATAAATAAAAACTTAATAGAAGGAGTAAAATGTTAATTGGAAATTTAAGGGATCACATTGTATATTTTTCAACTTGCGGACTAAATTGAACAGGAACTATATAGCAGACAGGGTAAAATGATATTATCCCCTGTTGTCATGATGTTGTAGTAGAATGAAAATTAACTTATAAACAGCTTGAAAAATTCGACCTTTCGAGTATTGCTCTCGGTGCTTCCTAATTGGGTTCGGAGATGTGTCGCTTCATGATATTTTGGACTTTTGGTGTTTCTTTTCCCCAGAATGATTGCTTAGTTTCTTTTCTTGTTTGGGCTTAGGCCCGTTGTCTAAAAAAATTGTCTCTTAGCTTTTCATTAATTTTATCTCACGCACCAAATTATTATGGAAAATTAACAAAATACTTAGGTAGCAACGATCTCCAGAGACAATGAAAATATAAATTTATTTAGTAGTGGAGATAGGAATAAAAGGCAGAAAAAATATAAAATTTCTTCTCCAAAATATAAACATGATACAAAGATAGAAATTTTTTTTTTCTTCAATAATATTTTATACATATTTATTATTTATGTGTTCCCTTATTTCTATTATCCTTGTATTTATGTCCTGTCCCCCTATCAAACTACCTTAAAGACAGTAAAGCTATCTAAGAAATTAAGACTAACGGCTGACAAATATTGTCCCGAACAAAATACTCGAAAGTTTTGAAAGAAAGGTGCTATATAATTTTGTTTTTATGAAAAAAATAAAACTGACTTCCGATTCAAAGAAGATTCTTCTTGTAACCAAAAAAAGAAGATTCTTAAAGATTCTTGTTGTCTCTTTGAAATTGAAGTCGTGGCCAATTTGTTGAGGAGTTTACCTCCTTTTATTTTGCTTCAGTAGCGCTGTATTGTTGGAGTTGAAATTTGGTTGATAATTTCCACATAAATCCATTAAAAAAAATTACTCATCGATTTCGAAATAAATTTATTTACTTATGTTATTGTTGTTGAGGCGCAATTTCCGTGACAAAGGTGTACAAGTGAGAAATCTCCACTTCACAAAAAATTAAAAAAAAAAAAATTCCATTATTAGAGTCAAACACTTCCCAGTTTTGTCTCCATGGATTCACCATCTTTTCTTTCTCCTCAACTCACTCTGGCTCTTTGTCCTTCTATTTTTAAGGAGTCCATTTTCCATATATGGCTTTTGTGAATTTGAGCAGTGTTTATACATAAACTCATTAGCATAATCCATCCTCCTTTCTTTCTCATTGAACATAACCAGACAACTTCATGGAGGGAGTTGTTCCTGAAGTTGATAGCTCTGCTTTCAGAGAGTGCTTAGCTCTTTCCAAGAACAACCCATATGTTCTTCTTCTTGCTTTCTCTGCTGGAATCGGTGGCTTACTCTTTGGCTATGACACTGGTAAATTGTCACATCACGACATTGGGTTTGATGAGACACCCACTTCTCTATTTCTGTGTCGTTGTTTCAAGTCATTAATTAACCATATGATATGTGTATGTGTGCAGGTGTGGTATCTGGGGCTCTTCTGTATATCAGAGATGATTTCAAAGAAGTGGAGAGAAAAACATGGATGCAGGTAATGATATATTGTAGGAAATGAAATGTTAGTCTTTCACTCTTTTTCTCATGGCTTGTGAATCTTGCCCATCTTTGGTAGGATTAGGCATAATGTCCATGTATTCATTTGTGTTCAAATTGAATTGACAAACAATTAAACACAGATGCTTGTCTCCTGCCCCCTCTTACAATGAATGCCTGAGGGACAAAATTCTCAGAGGGGCAAAGGATACACACGTATGTCTTTGTGCTGAAAAATGTTTGATGTGGTCCACATGCACAGGAAAACATAATAGTGGAAATTAGAAAAATAGGGAAAAATAAAAAAGAAATAGGTTAATTTTGTACAAAATAACTCAATTTTGATTTTTTTTATTAATCTTTTTTCATGGGAGTTGAATTTTTTTATTTGAAACCATAAGAAGGTGAAGTTATAAGGGATATTTCTTTCTTAATCAGTATGTCAAGGGTTTGATCATTACTTTGGAAATAGAGAAATTTTAAAACTCATGGTTATTGTTTAGCTTAAATGAGCCTATAATCAAGAAAATTAGTAACTGTCCAATAATAGATAACCCAAATAGGTCTTTCTGTTTGAAAATTTCACATATCCCAATTATACGTAATCTTTTCAACTAAGAAGATGAGATTTGAAAAAAAAAAAAAGAAGGATATGAGAGGTATAAATATAATTTGTATAACTTACATGCAATTAATTCATGGTAAACTTCGTACTCATTTGGTTGGTTGGCACAATTTGGGTGCTTGTCCAGGAAATTGGATTGAGTATCTAATAACTCAATCCCTAAATTTCCCTGTTTTATAATTGCATGTTAATATATATATATATATATATATATATATATATATATATATATATATTGTACGTTGTGATGGTGGTAATTAATGTATTATTATAACTTGTATGGAGTTATAATAAAAGAGATAAAATGGTGAAAGTTGAGTTTGATAACTACTTGACAGGAAGCCATAGTTAGTACGGCAATTGCTGGTGCGATCATAGGGGCCTCGGTTGGTGGATGGGTGAATGATCGTTTCGGAAGGAAAATAGCAATCCTTTATGCAGACGTGCTCTTCTTTGGTGGGTCAGTCATAATGGCAGCTGCTCCTAACCCAGCTGTTATCATTGTTGGTCGAGTCTTTATTGGCTTAGGCGTTGGAATGGCCTCAATGACTGCTCCACTTTACATTTCTGAGGCCGCTCCTACCAGAGTTCGAGGAGCCCTCGTTAGTCTCAACAGTTTTCTCATCACCGGTGGACAATTCCTTTCCTACCTCATCAACTTGGCATTCACCAAGGTGGTAACAACTAACAACAACAACAACAACATATATATATATATATATATATATATATATATAAGCTTTATTTAATTTCACCAAAAGAGAAAAAGCACTTACATAACATTTTCTTTCCAGCTAAATGGAACATGGAGGTGGATGTTAGGAATAGCAGCAGTACCTGCTGTTGTACAACTCATACTTATGTTTTTTCTCCCTGAATCACCTCGTTGGTTGTTCCGGAAGGTTAGTAATCCATCACCACCTATACTTAAATAACTAGTTGTGTGTTCCTTCCTATTCCTTTGTCTATATTCATCATTTGTTTTATTATATATGCTTGTGTCTGTTTTTTTCTTTTCTTACTAGTGTTGTTGGTTCTTCAAAATGTAACAGGGAAGGGAAGAGGAAGGCAAAGCAATTCTGAGCAAGATCTACCCGGCAGAGGAAGTTGAAGCTGAGATCCAAGTGTTGAGGGAATCGGTAGAAACGGAAATTAAGGAGGTAGAAGCTTCAGGCAGGATCACGCTGTCAAAAATGCTGAAGATAAAAACTGTGAGGAGAGGCTTATATGCTGGGGTGGGACTTCAAATCTTCCAGCAGTTTGTTGGGATCAACACGGTGATGTACTACAGTCCCACCATAGTTCAGTTAGCTGGCTTTGCATCCAATCAGGTAGCACTGCTGTTGTCACTGGTCACTGCTGGGATGAATGCATTTGGCTCCATTCTAAGCATATACTTCATTGATAAGACTGGGAGGAAGAGGCTTGCTTTGGCGAGTTTGGTTGGAGTCGCAGCATCCCTTGCTCTTCTAACTGCGGTTTTCCACCAGACTCAGAGTAGCTCCCCACTAGTTAGCAACATTGAATCGTCAGGCTTCAATGCTACCTGCCCTTCTTACAACACAGCTATCGACGCTGCTCAGTGGCATTGCATGACTTGCCTTAAAGCTACTCCTGAATGTGGCTTCTGTGCTGCCAAAGATAAGGTAAAAGAAACCCAAAAAAAAAAAATCATAGTAATAATATTGTGTTAGTATGTTCCTGTTAAAATCTATGGTAGCAGAGAAAAAAGATCAAGAGAATTGAATGAGGACACAAATGACAAAAGTTACTGAATGATAAAAGGTGAGCTAATGCTAGTAGGCTGCAAACTTGTATAGGTTAAGGATTTCAACAAACTACTAATAAATACTCTCAATATTTATCAATTTTCAGATAAAATCATATTTCAAAATATTTTTTAATTTCATATTCCAATAAAATATAATTTTTTTTGTTCCAATAATACCCCTGACTATTTAATGACAATTAGTGTAATTTTTTATTTTCAACCCTTTGATATGCTCAACCATTAATGATTATTAGGGTATATTAGTTCCATACACTATAATTTTGCATTGAACTACTCTATTACCATATTATTTATCACATTTCTTAATATCCGTGTTTATTAAAATTTGACAAATATATTTTGCAAACGAGTGAGTATTTAACAAACCCAATTAACTCTAACTAATCACTAATCCCAATTATATACTTAATAATGCTCACATTACACATAGTACACTTACAACGAAGTTAGTGTGGTCTAAAAATAAGTGAATAGAGCTTGATTATATTTCAATATAAATGTATGTAAATATAATATGTTTATTGTAATGCACCTAAATATAAGATGTCAAATTTGTATTTACTATAACAAATCTCTCTCAATGATATTATAAAAGAAGTTCTACACAATAGCATAAAAAGGATAAAAAAAAAAACTGTAAAATATTAATTAAACAACATCCCAACATAGGTAGGGAGCAATGTTATGAATATATATGATGTTCATTTTCTTTCTTACTATTGTATTAATTGATGTTCAGCTCAAACCTGGGGCATGTTTGCTCGTAAACGATTCCACAAAGGATCAGTGCATTTCACAGCACAGGGATTGGTACACAAAAGGGTGTCCTAGTAAAACCGGATGGCTTGCAATAGTAGGCCTTGCAGTCTACATACTGTTCTTCTCACCCGGAATGGGGACTGTTCCATGGGTTATCAACTCTGAGTTATACCCTTTAAGGTACAGAGGAATATGCGGAGGAATAGCGTCAACAGCTGTTTGGGTCTCAAACCTCATTGTGTCCCAATCCTTCTTGTCCGTGACAGAAGCCATTGGAACTGCATGGACATTCATGATATTTGGAATTATTAGTGTACTAGCCATTATTTTTGTCATCGTTTTCGTGCCAGAGACCAAGGGAGTTCCCATGGAGGAGATGGAGAAGGTTCTTGACGAAAGAGCTCTCCATTTCAAGTTTTGGAAGAAATCAAACACGAGCAACTGATTCATGGCTTTGGGCTCATCCAATGAATTAGTTTTTAAGTGTCCTTTTTATTTACTTTTTGGCCGTCTGTTGTTTATACATGTATTTTCTTCTTTTATCATTTTGGTGGTTGGTAAGATGAGGTGGCAATTTCCACTCTCTCGCCATCCATGTTTACGAGAGTAGCTAGGGTCTACATCTCCACAAAATTTGAAAATTACATTGATAGGGTTCACAGTTATGGTGTACAAATTTATAACATGATTCTTAGTTTTGTTAATCGTTTCAATTTTTCTTCATTTTGTTTGTGATTTAATTGTGTAGTAACATCAATTATACAAATCTTGGTTTCTCAAAGAAAAATGCTAATGGTAGGAAACCATTTCTGTTAAATGACATAGGAAAAATAGATGACATTTACAATGTACCGATCAAAATCGGTACGTTCAATAATGTTCCGCTATGAAGACCTGCTACAACAGGTTTTTTTTCAATTTTTTGCTTTTGATTTTGTAACTGAGAAAGACTAATTTACCCTTGATTCTATATCAAATTTATCATTCAACCGTTACAAAAAGATGTAACACTGCAAGCTTGGCTTGAAGCCATCTCTCACCACTCGCTGTCTCCCTCTCCGAATCCATCCACAGCCACAAGATTATCTCCGACCCCTGCCACCATTCCTAAACCTTAAACGCTATTGTTTCGAAATAACCCATCAACTCTTCTTACTCTCTCCACCACACCGTCCTTCTTTCTCCTCCACTCAATTCAAAAACAGCTCCAGCACAAGATGAAAACCAAGCTTCCAATCTCCTACTTTCCAACTCCATCTTTCTTGTTCCTTCACAGTTCAAACTGTTCTTATTTTTGCCAAGCAAACCAAAGAAAGCTCTTGGTTTTGTTCGAAATTCACACATATTTCTTTTCGGAAGTGTTTGGAATCATAGAAAAATGCAAATGATTTGATTTAATTTAAAATAATTTGAGTTGATTTAATTTATAAATTAAATCTTATGTTTAGAATTATTAAATAGGAAATGAAATTGAATTGATTTAAACATCTATTTTATTTTTAAAGCACACTATATTATATTTGGAATGGTTAAAAACTATAAATGAATTTATTTGGTTTGCCCTTAAGTTTAAAGTCAATTCAATTTCACACATAAAATGAATTAAAATTGTATGAAAGTGAATTGGATACCTAGCGTTTGTTTCTGCGTTTAGACAGAATATGAAGACATGGATACACGAACTTTTTTTATGATGGCGTCAATAATAGGAGACAGAAAATTTTTTGTATCAGGACAGAAAAATATAAAATTTGTGTACCTTCAAAATTCTGAAGATAGGAAGAATCCAGAGATAGAAATTTAATATTTTTTCTTCCAATAATATCTCTATACATATTTAACATTTATGTCTCCATCTCTACTATCTTCATTGTCTCTGGATTTCTATCATTGTCCCCTATCAAATGCCACCTAATAGAGTGTTATTACTCCAATTCTAGTTGTTAGTACTTTATACTTGTTCCATCATTCTCGACCATTAGATCTATGAAAAGTTTTAAATCAATGGTTTATTTCAAGTGAACATTGAATGTTCCCATTTTAATAGATACATTATTAACGTGACCAGAAAAATAAGGAGTGGTTATTAAGCATGCTTAATAAGGAGAGGTTATTAAGCATGCTTTAATCGAAAATGCCATGATTCGTGATTATCAAGGGGTCGTTTTTATTATTATTATTTGGGATCTGAGAGCACATTGTTGTTACATTACATCATCACCTTGGAGCATTCCTCGCAGTCACAGACCATTGTCCCAGCCCAAGAATGGGTGAAGCAAAAGCAACGTCCCTAGGCTTGAAATGGGCCACCGAGCTCTGCTTCTTTGAACTTATTGCGGAGACTCATAAAATGCACGTTGTTAGTTTGCCATTTGCATCTAGCCCAATATTTAACAAGTTCAGGCTCAACAAGCCTTTACTACATTCTGACGAAAAAGAAATCTATGACCAGGTTATTACCCGAAAAGAGCCATGACCAGGCCTTGAAAAAAAGAGTAAAAAGGTTCTGCTAGGGGGAGCTCCAGGGCAAAATATGTAATTTTGCAATTCTGGATATATTCAGCGCATTTCAATGAAAGCTTATGTAACTGACAATTTGTGCTTGTTAACGATCACAACGAAGTTATTATACTATCCAGCGGCAAGTTTGGTTTATTTTTCCCATTTAATGATTTTATTTGAGCGCTGCTGATTTTATCCACACGTTTAGGAAAATATTATCCAAAAATGCCTGAGAAAATGAACTCAAAGTCAGGAAATGACCGTCATTAGAGAAGAAATTTGGAAAAGTTGAGATACAATCAGTTTTGACTCTTTTATTTATCTATTTTCTTCCATGTTTATGTATTAAGTAAGTTGTTTGCATCAACCCAAAACTTCAACAAGTTTTAAAAGTAGTAGATAGATATAAACGAAGGCCTGGGTGAAATAGAGGCTCCACGAGGCAGGTTTAGCTGGAAGAGAGTAAAAGAAATAATAATACGTGTGAAAAAATCATGGAATATTGTCATTAATTATTCTTAAATAAATTTATTTTTTCCCATAAACGAAAAATAAAATAATGCAATATTAAAATAATTAATTGAGCTTAATTCAATTAACTATATAAATTAAATTTAGGAGTTTTTTTTTAAAAAAAAAGAATAAATCGGAGAGAAGAAAAACTATTTAATTATTTCTTTTTCAAAATAAATAAATTAATTAATTAAAAAAAAGACGTGTGTATGTTAATGTTAAACCCTAACGCCTTAAGCCTCACCCTGTACCTTTCATTCACTCAGCTGCACTCAACTCAAGAGCAACAGCAACAGCCTCCATGGCTTTCCTCTCGAATTCCAAGCTCCTCCGATGGAGACCCACTCTCTTCATTTCCAAAACATCCTCCTCCACTCTCCCCCGCTTCTCCACCTCTACTGCCGAACCTCTCTCCGAACCAGACCACCCCCTGCCACATCCCGACCCTGCCCCTTCCGAACCCAAACCACCTCCCACCGAAGCCCAACAACAACAAGAACCACCCACCCAGGCCCACACAACCCCACGAAGAAGCCCTCCCCAAGCCCCCGAAAAGCCCGAGTCCATCATCTGCAGGATGATGGCGAACCGGGCCTGGACCACCCGCCTCCAGAACTCGATCCGCTCCGTCGCCCCAAAATTCGACTCCCCACTCGTCTGGAACGTCCTCCA
The DNA here is from genome assembly GCA_030441495.1 of Dalbergia oliveri. Lineage (NCBI taxonomy): Eukaryota > Viridiplantae > Streptophyta > Magnoliopsida > Fabales > Fabaceae > Dalbergia > Dalbergia oliveri. The sequence goes on along the minus strand of JAMLFY010000002.1, from coordinate 44,231,544 downwards.
CGGCGCCACCACCCCCGACCACGCCCTTCAGTTCTACCGTTGGGTCGAGCGTGCCGGGCTCTTCGCCCACGACGCTGAAACCACCCTCAAGATCATCCAGATCCTTGGCCGTTACTCCAAGCTCAACCACGCCCGCTGCATCCTCCTCGATGCCCCCACGAAAGGCCTCCCCTCCACCGAAGACATGTTTGTCTCCCTCATCGACAGTTACGGCAGGGCGGGGATCGTTCAGGAGTCCGTTAAGATCTTCCAGAAGATGAAGGAGCTCGGCGTCGATCGCACAGTTAAATCATACGATGCTTTGTTCAAGGTGATTCTCCGAAAAGGAAGGTATATGATGGCGAAAAGGTACTATAATTCGATGCTGAGGGAAGGGGTTGAGCCTACCCGGCATACCTATAATATACTGCTTTGGGGTATGTTCTTGTCTTTGAGATTGGATACTGCTATTAGGTTTTATGATGATATGAAGAGTCGGGGTATTCTGCCCGATGTTGTTACTTATAATACTATGATTAATGGGTATTATCGGTTTAAGAAGGTGGATGAAGCGGAGAAGTTGTTTGTTGAGATGAAGGGGAGGGATATCGCACCTAATGTGATTAGTTTTACTACTATGTTGAAAGGGTATGTTGGGGTTGGAAGAGCTGATGATGCGTTGAAGGTGTTTGATGAAATGAAGGCTTGTGGGATTAAGCCGAATGCGGTCACATTCTCTACGCTCTTGCCTGGGCTTTGTGATGCCGGCAAGATGGCTGAGGCGAAGAATGTTTTGCAGGAGATGGTGGAGAGGTATATTGCTCCTAAGGATAATGCTGTCTTCATGAAGCTGCTGACTTGCCAGTGTGAGTGTGGGGACTTGGATGCGGCTGCGGATGTGCTGAAGGCGATGGTGCAGTTGAGTATTCCGACTGAGGTTGGGCACTATGGCGTCTTGATTGAGAATTTCTGCAAGGCCAATGTGTATGACAAGGCAGTGAAGTTGTTGGACAAGTTAATTGAGAAGGACATCATCTTGAGGCTGCAGAGTACATTTGAAATGCAGCCTAGTGCTTATAACCTGATGATTAAGTATCTGTGTGAAAATGGGCAGACAGTTAAAGCAGAGACGTTCTTCCGACAGTTAATGAAGAAGGGTATACAGGATTCGGATGCTTTTAATAATTTGATCCGCGGGCACTCGAAAGAAGGCAACCCAGATTCTGCTTTTGAGATTCTAAAGATCATGGGTAGGAGAGGGGTTCCTAGAGATGCAGATTCCTACAGATTGCTTGTTGAGAGTTACCTGAGAAAAGGTGAACCGGCTGATGCTAAAACAGCTTTGGATAGCATGCTTGAAAGTGGGCATCTACCAGAATCATCTCTTTATAGGTCAGTTATGGAGAGTTTGTTTGAAGATGGTAGGGTCCAAACTGCTAGCAGAGTAATGAAAAGTATGGTGGAGAAGGGGGTCAAGGAGAACATGGATTTGGTTTCTAAGATATTGGAGGCCCTTCTCATGAGAGGTCATGTTGAAGAAGCGCTGGGCCGAATTGAGTTACTTTTGCACAATGGGTTGGAGCCTGATTTAGACCACCTTTTATCTGTTCTTTGTGAGAAAGAAAAGACAATTGCTGCTCTCAGACTGTTTGATTTTGTTCTTGAGAGACTATACTGTAAGCTTTCCAATCTATGATAAGGTTTTAGATGCTCTCTTGGCAGCAGGGAAGACTCTCAATGCATATTCCATCTTATGTAAAATTCTGGAGAAAGAGGTGGAACAGATTGGAGCAGCCGTGATGAGCTGATCAAGAGCCTTAATCAGGAGGGGAACACAAAGCAAGCTGACATTTTGTCAAGAATGATCAAGGAAAAAGGTGGAAGTTCCTTAAAGAGAGAAGGAAAGAAGCAAGCTACTGGAGCCACATAATTTTTTCGATCTTCATTTTCATTTTTATGTTTAGAGGTGAGAAGTATTATCAGGTTTTATGCTAATCGTAATAAGTTAATTTATGAGTTAGAGAATTCATGGATTGTTCTTTATTTCAAATCCAAAGTTGCTATTCCTTTTAATTGACTCTCACATTCTTCATTTTGGATGAGATACATGTATTGTACACATCACAAGTTTTAATTCTTTTAAAATTATTACTGTTGTCGTCAATCTGCTCCTTATCAAGACCTCCAATTGTATTTTGTACATCTACTCAAGTCCTTGGAATGATTTAACTGTATGAAGTGATAACTTTTCTTAACTTTACTAGATATTTATGAATCTGACTGAAGCTGGTTACCTTTTTCTTTGGTTATGAAGGAGGTCTAAGACCTGGTGTGAGGAAGGGGAGGGGGAGAGTAGGCTAAAGTGCCTGCTTGAGATTTGATCCTGGGATCAAGCAGATGCAAAAGAGACTTGCTGGCACTTGAGACTCTTGGGCTGAAATTGGTCACTTTTCATACAAGTTAGTCCCACTTGGGCTTAAACTATTGATACAGCATAAAATTGCTTCTACTCCTCTGTCAGTTCTTATGCTATCATCATTTCTTTACAATTGTTACCTGGGGCGTATTTGATCTATAGTGACAAAATGAAACAAAGGACCTTTTGCATCCTGCAGATTACTATATCCATGCCTGAGAATGTCCTAGACTCCTAGCAGATCTGGTTGACTTGCATCAATTTGCCTAGCTCTCTACATGATCGTTTATACTTCAAAGGAAACTGTTCCATGTATTGTCACACTAAAATTTATTTAGGTTCCTAGGAATTTTTGATGCATGGTATCTAGATCAAATTAATTTCAAGTCTCAAGCCTCATGGTTGCCTTGTTTTTCCTTTTATTGACACAAACTATAAGATCAGTGTGAATGTTGAGGGCATTTGGAATCATGGCATATTGGACCATATGTATTTGGAAACTCACAAGCTATTGCAGTTAGGATAGTATCCTCTGTCATAGAGGTGGTTGGTGCGGAGACACACAACTCTGATATATTGGTTTTGGTTCTGACTAATGCTGAATCCGTTTGAGGATGATGTAAATTCCAGATAGATCTGTGGTTTAGATTCTATACATCTTCTTGTTTCTTGTGATAGATCTTATTACCTGCAGGGTTAAACCTTGCCATAAATTGACACTTACTATGTTGTTAGGATTAAGTTTCCGTACTTGTGAGTGCACTTTCTTTTTCTGGGTTATGGAGTGCACGTTTGAAGCAATCAAATAGTAGTACTTTTGGAGATTCATTTCAGTAACGCTTAGCACCCAAAAATGCCTGCAGTAACCCCCCCCCCCCTTTTTTTAATCCCAAAAAAGGGATTACCTCAATGTTTTTTCGGTCAGAGAAAATTACGGTATTTAGTTGCAGCTATAATGGACATGTTGCAACTGTTTTAAGACCAATGGTCAATTTTTATGAAGCTACATAGTCAGCATACAAGAAATAAAGTACTATTAGTCTTTCCTTTGCACCCAAAAAGGGGGAAAATGTATTATGACTCCTATACTAAAAGTCACTTGTGGAAAAGAAGTAAACGTTATGTATGTGGTACTGGTTGCAACCGATCGCGCAAGATAGGCCAGCCTTTACCATGCGTTGCAACACTCTTCAGCCATGCGTTGCAACACTCTTCAGCCCTTCGACCAGAAAAAAAAAAAAAAACACTCTTCAGCCCTAACCAAAAAATAAACGCTTCAACTTTCTGTTAACATTAGTATCGGTCTGACCAAACGAAAAAAAAAAAAAGAAAAAACTGAGCATCGGTGGCTTCTGCACGCACTAGGAGCTAGAACATTAAGTTATACACATCTCCACTCTGCAATGCATTACTTGGGGAATTAATTCGGAATCCATCTTTTTTCATATACATATCCACGCTAAACATTTATTTATTGATTGCACTCGAAACAAAAAAGAGTGATGCTATACTGTCACAAAAATTGCGGGAATTTTTTTTAACAGAAGCAAAAGTGATTGTTGAATTGAATAAAGTACTCTGATCCACTTAGTCGTCTAAGGATCAACTTGCATGTCACTATCACTCTAGGAAAAAATAAAAGCCTTTATTGATACCCATAGAACCAGGGGATAATTACATTGACCTCCCTTGAGGTCAATAAATATTACACTCACCCCTTATTTTTTTAACACTACACTTACTTTCCTTATTGCCTAATAATTTACACAATTCCAACATTACCCTTTTTCCTTTTCCTTTACCCTTCCTCCACCCCTATACCTCCAACACAGCAATAACAAATTCATCAAATTCATTATCAACCATCATCATTCAAGTTCTGCCCCTTTCAATCTACCACCATTGTTTAACCATCTTCAACTGAAAACACAACAAAACCCTCACACACTATCCAAATTTCCCAACACCCACCCCTCCTTTCCTTTACCTAAGTCATCAACAAAACCCAGGCACCCACCCCTCCTCCTTGTCGTTGACACCCAACCACCCACCCCTGTTCTTCCCATTCCCCAATCCAGCAACAGAACTCGTCCTTCTTCTTCCCCTCCCTAAAGCCTCTAGATGAAACAATCATAAGCTGGACCTTGATGGCGGTGCACCGCATCTTCTTCATCCGCCCATCTTCTGCACCAACATGGTTCACACCACAACATTGAGGATGCTTCCAATTGCCCCTACTCTACATCACCACCATCAGTGGTAAGACCCAACCATTGGACCCAAATCGTGCTTGCATCCGCGACCTCATCAAACAATCCATGACCATTGCCATGACCCTGCATTGCTTTGTCGTTGCCATCACCCACAATGGGCAACCACCATAGCACACTTCCACCATTGCACCCTACCACTGTCTCTTACTTTTAGTTGGTTCATAGGCCCTTTTTCTATTAATTTTGTTTGAATTTTGTTTGAATTTTGTTTTGTTAAGTTTATTGGATTGATGTTGTTTCCTTCCCTGTTCTGGGGTGATTGTTGTATTAGTATGTAAATGAAATTCAAAAGCTTTCTTAGTGAGAAAGATATGGAGCTAGGCATTTGTGTGAATTTGTTAGGTTTTTATTTTTTGTTGTGTTTTCAATTGAAGAAGATGGTTAAGAAATGGTGGTGAATTGAAAGGGGCAAAACTTTAATGTGTTCAGGGTGCAAGGGTGGAGGAAGGGTAAAGGAAAGGAATGAAGGGCACTGTTGGAATTATATAAATTATTAGGCAATAAAGAGGTAAGTGTAGTGTTGAAAAAATAGAAGGGGGTGAGTGTAATATTCATTGACCTTAAGGGAGGTCAACGTAATTACCCTAAAAACAATAGTGATGTTCAAAAGTTTTATTGTGAGAAAAGTAATTAATAAATATTTCATGAATCATCAGGGATACTAATACTCTTAAAAACAAAAGACATTGAACAAAACAAGGCCAACATAGCAAACTCCCCATGACTAGTGATCTTTATGATTGATATAAGCATAGTATTAAAAATCAGACAAGCCTGCGAAGCAACCGCCTTTGATCCGTTCTCCAGTTAACCTCCGATTAGAGGGGTAACCGGCCTTTTATCGAACCAGGAGTGAACCAGGCCAATTCACTGTGCACCAATATGAGGGAATTTTAAAATTCCCATGCAGGATTGAACCCCCTCCCTCAAAGAGAGTGAGCAGCGCCCCTGCCACTAAGCCACTGGTGCTTCTTATTCTATATGGTGCATTTAATATATATATTATAAACATGTGAAATGTGAAGTGAAATGTTGAAAATTTTCAAAAATTGCATCTAGTGGGATTCAAACCTTGGTTTGGGCGCTAATGGGACTTGGGCACATGCAATAACCACTAAGTCAACCTTGTTATGATGTGTTTTTGTGCAATCAATATATATATATATATATATATAATGACATTAAATTATATTTTTATATAATAATTTAATAAAATCCATTCAAAATTACCCAACTTTAACCAGGACGTCATAAAGTTTTAAAACTATGGATATAAGAGTTCACGGTTTGCAGAGCTTCTCTAGCTAGCCTCAGCCAGCTAGAAAACCAATACTAATAGTTTTCCTTTCTGGGACAATGGACAAATAGCTAGATTGCAGGATAGAGATGTGCTAGCCCAGGCAGAGATTGAGCAATAATATTGGGCCTACATTCATGAAAAACAGCTCATCCGATTCAATCATTGGAATTCACGCCCAATAAAAAATCAATCATTTGAATAATAATGTCAATCCCAAGGTTTCTCTATTTTGTGACACAATCTCCATTATTGTCTATTGGTTATTGAATTTACATTAAGATTTTCCTTATGCTCAATAACATTGTCAAGTACTAGTACTGGATTACAAATTTTCTGTGTTAGCAATAAGGTTTATAAATGATTGAGTTATATATACATATGTATTATTCAGACCGCAACCCCCCCCCCCCAAAAAAAAAAAACCCTTAATTTGTTTGGGTTACAATCCTTGCGAAGAATACCCAAAAAGGTGGACAGGGAAATAAGCGGTGGAAAAGTCCTTAATAAGAAGGGTATCCTCTCTTAGGCCCAACACCCCAAATTATGAAATTGCAAGTTGGCCCACTTAACATCCGCTAATTAATAATCACAAATATCAAGCGTACTTTGGGTTAGTATTGACATATGGGCCTTTCTGGGGTAATATTTGTCTTTTATTCCGTAGTACGCTGCGAAGCCGAAACTCGATACAACACCTACCTTGCAGTTGTATTACCTCTCTCACAAAAGTATAGGGTTTTTCACTCTTTTAAAATTAAAAAAAATAATTATTTACATTAATGCTAAGACAGAATATTAATTACCAATATCCAAACATTTCACTTTATTAAGTGAAATCGCTATAAGTTATAAAGATTTTTAGGCTAACAAAATACAATGATTTCTAGACAAAATGAAACTAGAGCGATTTCCATTTGTTAGAAAAAATGGACAATAAGACTAGAAGATTGGATAGGTTTTGGGATGTAAATTATCACTTTTTTATAAAATTATTCCATAAGAAATTTTAACTTCAAGATCTCTTAATCTTGATACTAAGATTTGCTATCGATGCACTTTATTCATTCATAATTGGCTTAGTGTCGAATATTTAAGTTCAAAATATTGTAAGATCAAGAATTTGTTCGTATCGTATTTAATTCCTTGATGTTGTCTCAAATGAAAATATTAGGTGTATATAAAAAAATCTAGAGATTATTTTAAGAGAATATTGTTAAAAATATTATAAGCATAATACATTATATTAATATTATTTTAAACTTAATATATTTAAAAGCAAATTAAGTGTTATTATTTAATCGATTATATAAAGAATTTGCCCGATCATTTGCTCGTTTTTAAAGTAATAGAACCAAAGTGCACATAAGATAAAGTTGAAGGGATTTTTCTAGACTTTTCCATAATTTTTTATAAATACATATTACTTAATCACTATAATTTCATTTTACCTAAAAATTGGTGTAAGTTATAGCGATTTTGTTTTGCCTGAAAATCTCTGTAACTTGTAGCGATTTATAGGCAAAATGAAATCATTATAACTTATAGCGATTTCCCTATCGGGAAAAATTTCACAAATTGGTAATTAAAGATGTAATTATTTTTTATGTAATTAATGATTTTTTTTATTTTAAAAGCATGAGAAACCCTAAAATGATTTTTTTTTTTTAAACAAAGTGATTTTAATTTGTGTGTGTGCTCGTGTCCACATATGTATATGTTGCATTGGAGGATCAATTGATAAGTAGGGACTTTGGTGGAATCTTATCAGAAGCACAAAACAGAAACTAGAGCTAGCGTGAAGTTGAGCAGACGGAAAAATTCTTTTATACTACCGGAGCAAATCAATTTTTTACTCCATGAAATCACGTCAACCCTTGATCGTTTTCACTCTACCTCTCTCCCCATTCACCCTAGATGCATCAGAGGTTGATATACTATGTGGAGTAAATTCACTCTTCCTCCTGGTGGAGGAAATAATTACTCGAGGAAACGTCTCTATATTCAGGCTGTAATCTTGTACCTGTACCTATGGTTTAGGTCAATCGCATTTGGGTTTCCTTGAAATGTCGTAATTTTGACCCTATAAAATGCCTTTTACGCTACCTATATAAAGACCTGTTGATTACTCCACGCAACCCTGCCAAGTGTTGAAGATTAATAACGGTTTGTGCATGTGTTTTGCTTTGCTTTCCTCTATCATCAATTTGAAAATGACCCAATAAATTTATGAGATATAAAAAATATTAGACAGTAAATTTAAGGTGTTGTTTGAAATTATTTTTATTTTTATATTTTTAAAAATTATTTTAAAAATAATATTTTAAAAATTATTTTAGATAGCAATTAATAAAATCAATTAATTATAATTGTGATATCATATTCTTTTTTGTTTTAAAAAATAAAATTCCAAAAGTATCTTTCAGCTGTTTTTTAGTTTTTGGTTTTAAAACACAAAACCTATTTTTTTTATTTTTAAAATCAATCTAAAAAGAACAACCAACCAAACAAGTTTTTCTTATTTTTTATTTTTGAAAACAGAAAATTATTTTACAAAACACTTTCCAAACAGCCACTAAAGCTTTCTTAGCTTTTGGTGTAAGTTAATTGTTTCAGATTTTATTATTAATATTATGATATTCGCGACAAGAAAAATTAGTATTATTAACGGTTTTCAAGAATTAAAATATTAATAAAAGTGTTGTTAAAGAAGTAATTTTGACATGAAATGACTGTTGAAAATTATTATAAACTTTTATCAATAATTAGTACATATTGAAAATACCCAAAAAGATCCTTTTGGTTATTTTCAACATGTATTAATTGTCGATAAAATTTAATAAGTATCTTTAACAGTTATTTTATGTCAAAATTATTTCTTTTTATAATAATTTTATTAACACTCTAATTATCGATAACCATTAAAAATACTCATTTTTCTTATAACGATTCTTCATTTGCAAAATTCTTAAATTTATTATACAAAATGTCACCAAAATAAATCAACTGAATATTTTCATAATTTTAACCTCTTCATACCAACATAAACCCAAACGGCTAAACCATTGTGTTTTATTTTAATTTATTATTATTATATAATAAAGGTAGACATATAGTGTGTTTGGATTTATGTTTAGAGGGCATAGAATTGATGTTAGACCCAAAATTAATTCCACTAATTTACGTTATGGGAGGAGGGGAAGTTTTTGAGTCAACTTTCATTTACTTGCATGCCGCTTGCTTGCTTATTGAAGTTGCTATCTGCCCTAGAACCTAAAAGAGAAAAAAAAGTTGCTATCCACCTGTAGCTTCTACAATATTCCAAGTTTGGTAAAAATGTTTGGGGTTGATTGTAGCTTCTTCACTCTTGAGTCAGCTATCCTTCTCAATTTGGAAGCTCCACTGTTTAATTTATTTTATGGACATTCAAAAAAAATTGGCTACGAAGCCTGTCTTCAACTTATGAGTTTCTTTGCAAACTGTTTTGGATTCTTATGATTAAAAAATTACAAATTGAATGATTGATTCGTTAGATTTTTATCTTTGGGTTCTAGTTGTAAGCTTGCTGATTGGAGAGTCTTAACTTGCCAGTTCACTTTCAAAACTGATAGGCAATAAACCATCCATTTATAAGAACTCGGTCAATTCCTCATTCTCATTTTTTTTTTTTTTAATTGTATTGTTTGATTTAATTTACAATTCTTTCCAAAAACAGGACCACCTGTGTTTTGGTGTGTACGAACTTTTAACTAACATAAAACATTACGTTTGCTGCTGTTTTAAATTTTAACATATCAGATGATTGACACATACGTGGTGACTATGAAATGAGATCAGAATATTATAAATAAACAGTTAACACCGTTCAGTGATTTCTTTATTAGAGCTTACAATTTAAATAATTAGATTACAAGTACCTTTCAATCAGTTTCGACCGCAATATTTTATAGTAATTAATGAGACATAGAGTTTTCAAACTTTTAAAATTTAAATTTGTGGAATATTTTGTTGGCGATATGATAATATTCTGAGAGTCCAAATGTAATATAGGTTAATAAGGATACAAACATTTAATTTGAAATCTTTATATTCAATTTACACGGTTAATCTAAAAGTGATTTATAATAAATATTAACCATTAATATATCATTTTTTCTTTTGTTTCCGTTTTAAGGCAAATAACTAATCCCTTCATATACGATATGCCTATTTAAGGGGGTATAAATTGGTCACGAGTTTTAAACCTCAATTTCCAATGCGAGGATTGAATTTTCGATACTTAATTAATTAAGAAATGAGAAAACTTTACCATCTCAAATCGGCCCCATGATTTAATAAACTTTTATTGATGTTGATGGCGTGTTATGGCTTTAAAATAGAGTAGTTTTGTTCTCCTTATTATAAATTTTTAAGTGCAATTATTGCTTCTTGAAACCTTTTTTTTATAATAGAGGCCATTTTTATACGTAATATTATAAGTTTTCTTTTAAATTGTTTTATATGCTTTTGACATGTTTTGACCTTAAAAAATTTAAATAGAGTAATCCTGCCCTAATTTTAAACTTCTGATCAGTTTGACAATAATATCAATTGATATATATATAGTTATATATTGGATACGGAGGATCATATGGGCATGGCCCTATCCACCTCATGAGGATTCCTCCTATACCGGCTAGGTTATATTATAATAGGACATTGTTTGAACTTTGAAGGTTCTATGGGAGAATGGCAAGCCTAGGGTTTGTAATTAAATAAACAAACTCATGTGATTGTCTCGTACCCAGCTAAATAAACAAATTAGGCTTCGAGAGAAAAGTAAACAAGGACTAAAGCAGCCTTATTAGGACATGATCTGTGATATCCCATAAAGGGGGACACATATATTGTGCCAGAATCTGAGCCATTATTGGAAAGAATACATCTATTAATCATATCTGTTGATTCTGTGGAATAACATGAGCAGATGCTATATTATACTCAATAACCGGCCAAACCCATCAAAGATTTTAGTGTTTGTGGAATCTGCCTATGCTGTGATTGTAACCTAAAGGCTACTAAAGTGGACACCTGTTTTGTGAAGCTTAAGGATCGAAGGATATATAATTAGTCAAATAAGTAAGAGACAGCCGACCCTTCTTTTAATCACACTCACACCCACCAAAAAATGCGAGCCATGCCCAAATTATGGGAAACATATATATAATTGATATTATGGTCTGCATTCTATTGGGTGTGACTCGCGTTTTCGACGGGTGTGCAGTGGCTCATGTTGTTGTTTCCCTTTTTGCCTTGCTCTCCCTTCTCTTGTTTTTGGCCATGTGCGAGTGCAACTGGTCCTATCTAAGCCTACAATGATTATTGTATTGATGTTATGTGCCATAGTTTTATGCAGCGAAGAGGCTATTGTTGGTTTTGCAATGTGAGCTAGGTTCACTTCAAAGTGAGGAGGTTTGATATAGGATAGATCTCGAGTTTTGAGGGTATTGTGCTTTTGAGGATAGAAGAGTCGGTTGTGGATGCTTTGGTTTGATTTGGGTCCAATTGGAGGGAAGAGGTCATTTTTGGGTTTGTTTTGTGGGTTTTGCATGTACGTGTAATACCCTAGATATATGTGTCCCTAGACAAGTTTAGTACGGCCCTCGGGTCACACCCGTGTAGCCAAAAAGGCCCCGGATGAGTGAAGGGCCAAGGGTGAAGAGCTAGAGTTCCTGCCGCAAAATTCTCCAGAGAGGCTCGTTACAACGAGTTTTGGTCACTGAGCCAGTGGCCGCTTCAGCTGACTCGCTGCAGCACCCAAATGACCCCCAACCTTTATAAAACACCCCATACTCGAGATTTCATCCCCAAAATCGAAACCCTTCCTCTTCCAAGCATCTCTTCTCTCTTCCTCACTCAATCCAACCCCAATCCTTCTTCTTCCAAGATCAAGGTAAGAGATTTCATGGGTTTTGTTATCTCCTTCCTTTCCATTCTATATTCTAGGGTTTGGGTGTTGTCTTTTTCTCATTATTATCAAGTGAGGTTGCTCCTCTAATATTGTTAAGGTTTGTTAGAGTTATCTTGAGATACTCATAAATTGTTTATGAGTCTTTATTGCTCAATGGCAGTTGTTGGTGTCATTCCAATCTCTCAAAGTTAAGTTGATGGTGCCCACATACTCTTGGCTTCAAACGGTGAGTGGATTCAAACTCATTGCCTTATTTATTGCCATTATGATTATGTTTGCAGCATTATGATTGTTAAATATGAATTTAGAAGTAAAAATATATTATGTACATGATTTTCCAAGCTATGACAAACCCAGCAAAGATTATGATTTTGAATCTAGCAAGAAAATATGTTTTAGAAAACCATGGGATCATGATTGATATATTTTATGTTATGGATATGTTTTATGTGCTCACGCTTAAGAGATTGTTGGAATATATGATTTATCAAGTTGCTTTTATCAAATATGTTTCTAAGAGTTTATGATAGCATTATGTTTTCAAGACTTTGGATTTGAGTATATGATTTAGAGTATGATTTAGCTTTTGAAGCATGATATTAAGATTATCTAGATTATGAAAATATGTTAGTTTAATATATGAATTTTAGAACTTCAGTTTTATGATATTAAGGGTACGAATTAGGATGATTCATAGCAACTCCAGATACATATTTTGTGGGTTTGAAATTGAAATGCCTACAAGTGGGTGATCCCTTGGGCATGATTTTGACGACCACAGTTATGCTAAAGTCAGATTGTTAGAGTTATATGAATCCAGAACTCTTAAGTCCTGAGAACTTAGGGTCTCTGATTCACGAGGACTGAGCACCTACCCTTAGTTATGGAATTTCAGTATTGATGATTTTATTTATTTCCATTGAGTTATGTATAATGAGATGTATTTAACAGTCATGGAAGCATTAATATTAAACGCCATGGAGGCACTATTATGATACAACCATGGAGACATTAGTATTAAACAATCATGGAGGCACTACTATGAAACGCCATGGAGGCACTATTATTAAATAGCCATGGAAATATTAGTATTAATCAGTCATGGAGACAAACCCGTAAACAACTATGGAGGCAATCCCTTTAAATAGTCATAGTGGCAATCCCAGGAAATGGAATCTAGTAAGGTGCTCATAGAGAATAAGGATAATTATGTACAACGATGACCATTCTTACTTATATATATGTGTACCCACATATGCTTATCAAGTTCAAAGTATTGTTATTTATGATTTAGAGAAGCTCAGGATTTATTTTAAAGTGTTTATATATATATATATATGGAACTTTTTAGAGTTGGTTTTATTATTACTATCATTATTATTATTACCATGATTTTACGCCTCTTGGTTGTCCCATGTGAGTGATGGGTGAGAATTCATTCACTTAGTCCATTGACTCACCCCTTTCTCATCATAATTCAGGTACAGATGTTGTACAACCTCCTATTTGGCAGATCAGTTATTCTTAGTGGTGAGTCTTACTTTGGAGTAAGATTAGATTAGAGTCTTGTTAGAGTATGGTGCTCCAGTAGATGTATAGGTAGGATCTAAGCCATGCATTATTTTCAGATTTTGTATTTAATTTTAATATTTGGACAGTTATGTATATGATTTCAGTTTACAATTATGGATTTAAAATTGTAGAGTTTGATTAAAATTACATACAAGCTAGAGATGAATTTATGATTCAATTCACATGTTAAATTGATTTTCAGAGTATGATTTTTAAAGCTTCATATATCAAATATTTTAGTTCTATGATTCCAAATATCAAGTTTTAAATAAAGATTTAGATGAAGTTATGATTTCAGAATGAAAAGTATGTTATTTTTATGCATATAAAGAGACTAGGTTACGAGGTTACGGGATGAGACTTCACGCCCATGCCGTTGGGTAATGACAATATGAAATTTTTGCGTAGCGAAGTGTTGGGTGTAGGTTCTGTGATCTGATTTATGGATTCCCTCATGTGTGTGTGTCGATGGTGTTAGTGTTGTTGCATCTTCTGCTTGATGCATGGGTGTTGTCTGGCATCCCCTTTGTTTCTGTGTAGGTCATGGTCTTATGGTGGTTGTTTGAGCATAACTGGTAGGCTAGATTCGTGGTGCTACTTCCAGTGGAGCTAGTCAACGTGACTGTTTGGAGTGTGTGTTGGCATTTTTTGAGTGTCAGTTGTCCCTTCGATTGCCGTTCTTTGGCCGCCCCTCTCAAGATTGGGTTTGGAATGTGATTTTGGTGATTCAACTCCATTTGCCTTTGATTTTGGGTTATAGGTCACTCTCAGTTGAGGTCCAAATTGTTTCAAGCAGTGATGAGCCTTGACAAGTTTTGGGATTTGTTCTTTGGTAACTTCGATGACCAAGTGTTTGGGGCTGGACTTTCCATGACTGAGGCTTTAGTTTTGTATACGGCCTGTGTTTTCAGTTTTGGTTTTGATATTTTGTTTTAGTTTCTTTGTGTTGTTCCCTTTACATATCAGTGTATTGTTTTCAGCACTTGATGTATTTATGTTTCTCTCTTTGAAAGCCAAGCTCTTTCTAAAAAACACCAAAGCATTTATTTTTATTATAAGACAACTCATTTATGATTTTTTAACCATTATGTCATAGCTCCAATACACTTATAAAAATTTGAATAATAATATATTTAAAAACAAAACAAATGGCCACATGGGAAAAATACATCTAGCAAGGGTAAATATTGGTTTCTCACACCGGTCAGGAACATCGATTTTTTTACCAATTTATCTAGTTTTCTCACCAGGAACACGAAGGGTTATTTGGTTTAAATTTTTAATTTTTATTTTTAGTTTTTCAATTTTTTAGATTTTGTCAAAGAAATACTGAAACTAAAAATAAAAACTGAAATTTGTAATTTTCACAATTTTTATTATTTCTTTTACAAAATTTGAAAAACTGAAAATAAAAATTGAAACTAAACAAGCTTTAATTTATCCTATTTTTCACAATGGGTGTGTTTGTTCAAATTTTTAAAAATTAATTATAAAATTTAAATTTTATACATGATTGAAAAAAATTTAAAAAAAATGTTCTTTAATTTATACAAAAAAAAACTAAAAAATATATAGTTTTTAATTCTGATTACTTTTAAAATTTTATTGAAATATATGAAAAATAGTTTTTAAATAAAAATATTTTGTATAAATGGAAAATCATATCCAAACGAACCCATATTTATCAGCTTTGAGGATGCTTTTTTTTTTTTTAAATTAATAGACGCTTTGAAGGTCTCATTTATAGCTCGAGCATCAGTTAAAAACCAGATGAATACATTGTACTTTGTACCCCACATGCTAGGAGCCTGCATTATCATTTTTTTTTTTAACTTTTTAAAAACAGTAAAGCTTTATAGCGATAATTAATGCTACTCTCTCTCTCTCTTTCTTTTCCCTGTCTAAAAATTATGGTTGAAACTTTCTTTAATCTGACACTCTGATGTACTGACCTTTCAATATTGCTAACATTCATCCGCTTTCAACCCTAAGCTGTTTGTTTGACCAGTTGACTGATTGGTTGAAAAGTGAAACGAAACCGCCGGGTGGGGTGCTGTACAATTGAAGTAAAGTTGACACAAGAACATGGATCCGTTTGCTATCATGGATTTAATATTATTCTGAAGTCTAAGTCCAACATTTTGAAATTTATGATTGAATTTTCTTTTAAATAAACACTCAACTTAATCCCTCAAAAATGTTATATTGAATAATTTAGTCTCTAAAAATAAAAAATCTTTCACGTGATTCCTCAAGAATTGAAAAATATGATAAGTTTGTCCCATTGGAATAATTTTATGAACTAACATAAATCCACATTGAATTTAATTTAGACTCAAATTAATTAGATATCAAATAATTAAATTTTATTATTTAAACCCAATGATTTGTGATCGCTGTTGTTATTGGGTTAATTACTGTTAATAAGCATTGTTTATTGTTGGTATTATGGACCCTTGTGTATGGATTTCCTATGATGGGTGGCTTGATCCAGGATTTTACCTGATATAAGGAAAGTCCCTATTTCTAACCATATATATAGGGTGTTTGGTTACTTATTGATACCATGACATATAATTACATATATGGAATTGGAGAAGTAACTCTCCAATGATCAATTTATTGTGATGCTCTCTAACCTCTTATGATTTTATTTGTCAAGTTATTAGGAGATGAACATGAATTGATTGTCTTTGTCCTCAACCCATCTAGTTAACTCTAACCCAATTCTCTGTTTGTTGATGAACATATCATACTCAAGATTAAATTGATATTTGGAAGTAGGAATTTAATCTATCATTTATATCATATGATATTTGAAATTCCATCATGTCCCTCTACAAAATTTATCGATTAAATCTTAATGGGATGACACATGTCCTGCTAAGTCAATGTTATGGCATGTTATGTTACGAGTAGGAATCACACGCACACTCTTTGAGTAATACAACATTGTTTAAATGTTTATTTTTTCCAAAACTTAAAACAACATGGTGTAAGAAAAGTGATTTTTGGGATATGGAAAACAATTTCTTGAATCTTTTCAAAATGACACCGTTTGAATGTCAATATGTCATTTCATATGGCGTGTCAATATTGTAACATATTATGTGCGTCACTCCATTAATAGAGAGAGATAAATTTATTCTATATTTCAATTCTTAAAAATCATAGGAGGAGTTTATTTTCTTGGGACTAACTGCCCATAATATCTTTTAGGAACTAAATAGAGTTTGCTCTTATTTTAATTTTGGCTAATAATATTACTAGAGGGATGGAGTAAGCTGACTGATTGTCCATTCAAGTTCACATTTAGCATGTTTACAAAATGTGCTCAATTAATAAAGTAAATATGGCCAAGGGTTTGCTTGAATAACATTACTTATGATTTTTTTAACTTAAAAATCATATTTTTAACTTTTTATCATGTTTAGTTATTAATTTATTATTTTTAAAACATAATTTTAAATTTTTTTAATATATTACTTCTTAATAAGCATTTTTTAAAACACTTTAAATAAGTAATTTTGTTATTATATATTTAAATATAAAATAATTTGTTTGGAAACTATTTTTCAGAAATTACTTTTATATAAGGATTTAAATACATTGTTTGCCCAAACAAATCCTAAATATTGCGGACAAGTAAATTGGGAAAGTCAACTTTGGTTTGATAAGAATTATCCGTTGTTATATATCTTATGACGCGATGAGAAATTGACACTCATGTCATTACAAAATTTTTGCATGTTGCTTGATCATAATTATAAGATGTGTTTTCTGATTTTTAGCAAAAAAATTTATTGAAAATAAATAATTGAAAACTTTGAATTATATTTTTCTAAAAATCAAAAAATGTATTTCCTAAATAAAATTAACTAACTCTAACTAACTTGCAAATATTTTCTAAAAAATAATGTGAGTTTGAAATTGATTTCTCAATTGCACAAAATGACATGACAGGTATATTATGAATTGAGTTGTGTTATTTATACATGTATTTATAACTCATATCTCATTTAAGTAGGTTACATCTTATATAATAATAAATGAAGTGTGAGTTAATATGATATTTCATATATAATAAATATAAATACTTCATCTATTTAAAAATATATATCAATTTAGAACAAATATATATATTAAGACAAATAATAAATTATATTGATAATTAAGTAAAATATAGTGAATAGACTAATATATCTATACGTATTAAATAATATAACGCAATATTCAATGTTAATATTAGATGAAATTTTTAAAAAATATGAAATTAATTAGAGATAATATTAAAAAAATAATTAATATTTTATTAAATATTTTAAAAGAATGAAAGTAATATTTTTCTTACTAATAATTGCGACCCATTCAAAACCACATTCTCCTTTCAATTGAGGACACAATAGATAACCTCCCCCCCCCCTCTTCTCTTTTCCCTCCCTCCCTCCCTCTCTTCTCCTCCATTTTTTAAAACCGTTTGCTAAACTTGATTCCTAAAATTGAAGTGAAAATCTCTGTATTTGAAGCAATAGATGCACTTAGTAGTGTGATCTGAAAGGTGCACGAAGACCGTGACACGTGCAATGCTGGTCACTCGCTACCTCATCGAGAAGTCAGCCAATGCCACACACTCCACAACGCCAGCCAGCAAGCTAAGCACTAAAGCCATTTTACAATTTCTGCAAGCAAAATATTAATCGAACTCATAAATTATAGAATATTGCATTAATTTATATATTATTTATTTTTAAATTAAATATAAATTATACTTAAATAAAATTTACTTCATATTTAATAATAAATGAGATGTAAGTTAATATGATATTTTATACAAATTAGATAACTCTTACTGCAAATGCAATTAAGCAATATTATCATCATCAATCTCTCTCTCTCTAAATCTTTAACATCGACACGTGCCCCTGCTCCCCAATACTGTACCTTCTCTCTCGAGCGTGTCACAAACTGTGTCACCCAACAACTTGACCCCCTCCCTCTCCACACTGCTACAGGACACACACTCACTCTCCTCACAATCACATTGAACTACTCAACACAGTGTCACATACAAACTACTTTTCCCCTATCTTCCACTTCTTTTGCAATTGTACCTTTTTATTATTATTTTTTTCTTATCTTTTCTCTATCCCCCATAGGCCATTGGCATTACTCAATGGTGATTGTACTATAGGGTGCACATTCTTGTGTTTATTATTATTACTTTAATATAATAATAGTAATAAAAGCTAATGTGGGAGGGGATAGCTTTAATTAAGATTTTAGAAATATGTTTTTTGGGGTTAGATTAGATTAAATAATAATTAATAATAACAAAGTAGAGTGGGAAGTGGGTTTTATGGGGCTGTATTAAAATAATTTGGCTTCTTTTAACCCGGCAAGTGATTGAGCATGGAATTGCGAGAACACGGCAACATGCCCTCCTGCTTGCTTGCCGCTAACTGAAAGCACATTTTATTCCATTTTTTCCTTTGACAAATGATAAATGACCATCGGTAAATTTATACTAAATACATAAACCTCATTAGATGACAAAATTAAAATATAGAGACGGGGTGAATATAGAGGCACAAAGTGAAAAAAGAAAGAAAAAATAATACACATTCTCTTTCTTTAAATAGTTTCTCTCTCTCCTTTTATTCTCTCTCTTTTTAGGTTTCTCTAGTTTTCATTGTTTATAGGAATAAGAAGGAGAATCAAGATCTATGGGTAACATACAAAACTTATCCTCATACATGAAGGCTTAACTCATTCAATTTGATTTTTCACGTGTTTGTGGTTTATGTCCTAAGACATGGATAATTAATTTTTTTTTCTTTTTAGCAACAAAACAAATTGAGAATGACTCTGTTAGAAGCTAAGATTTGCTATTATTGTTGAAAACTACAATTGAAAAATTGTAAATACGTATTACGAAAAGTTGTAAACCAGTAATAAAATTTTATAAACTAATTGAGGACACGTAGGAAAGGGTTAAGAATTAAATGTAAAATTATATTATGAAAATATATAAACTAGTATATAAAAAGTTATAAACGACTATATAAAAAGTTGTAAATCAGATGCACAAAAAGTTGTAAACTAGTAGTAAAATATTGTAAACCAATTGAGGACACATATTAAACGGTTGTTGAAAACTAAAGTTGAAAAATTGTAAATTTGTGTTACGAAATATTGTAAACCAGGATACAAAAAGTTATAAATCATTGCACAAAAAGTTATAAATCAATAACAAAATGTTGTAAACCAATTGAAGACTTTATGTTTTCACCTATTTAAACTCTTAAATAGTATTTATATTAATCTATAAAACTTAAAAAAAATATTTGATTATGTAGACTAAACTAAATTTAGTAAAAACAACAATCTCATTACTAAATAAATAAACATAATTGTCATTATTAGACTAATTAACATAACACTCTTGATTACAATTAAATTTTACAAATAAATAAAAATTAAATTTTATTAGTGTATTATTTAGTTCTATTTTATATTCATACAATTATGAATTTTATTAATACAATATTATTAGTACAATTTTAAAATTTTTGAATTTCCTATTTGATCAAATTTTAAAATCTTTAAAGTTAGATTATGTCTTTAAGAATGATGTTATATGTATGCGTGAATATATATATATATATATATAAATGATCTAACTTTTTTTCACAACAAATCAAATTAAGCACCAAATAAGACTAATAAATATATGGCTAATGACTAAAATTTAATTTTATTATTATATTTAGGTCTATTTTATATTTATAAAATTATGAAAACAAAGAGTCCTCAATTGTTATGACACATACTAAATAGATTCAAGATTAAATGTAAAATTATATTACGAAAATGTGTAAACTAGTATGTAAAAAGTTGTAAATCATTATATAAAAAGTTGTAAATCATGTACAAAAAGTTGTAAACCAGTAGCAAAATATTGTAATTTGTAAACCACGATAAAGGGGGTGGGGTGTCAAAAATATCTATGATCTTTGAATCCTCCTTTTCACAAATTTTTCTATGCTGTTTGAAATTTTTGTCATGAGAATTTTGCTTTTCACAAAGTTATAAACCAATGTTGTAAACTTTTTACATTTTATCCTGAACATGTTTAGTACATGTCCTCAATTGGTTTACAATATTTAAATATAAATTACTTTTGTTAATGAAAACAGAGACTAATTGATGTTTGAATGAATTTGTCAAACATGATGTATCTTTTGAGGGTCATGGGTGAATATAATTTCTTCTAGGGGTTATTTTGTCAGTGATATATGATTTTTCAGGAGATAAAATGGTGGTTCTTCCCTTCCTAAAAGAAATCACTTATATCAATTTTTTTAAAAGTTAAAATACCTGACTTCTTAAAATACTAAAAATAAATACTTTTATTACTATGATTTAAAACAATTCATAGAAACACTTTGAATGGAGTTACAATCTTTGTTTCTAGCAAGTAGAAGGGAGCTAATGGTGAGAAGTTTAAGTCGTTTGCATGATATTGTAAATTCAAATCATTGTTGCCGATATACAAGGGGAAAAAAAAAACCTTTGTTTCTTGATTAGATTATTATTGATACCCAATATGCTTCTGGATGTGTCGATGATATGATGCATCTCTTTAAGACTAATTATATTAATATTGTTTCATAAATAATAATTTGAATGTTGGCTTTGCGATTAGTCTTCCATTATATGGCTCATTTATACTAGGTTCCATTGTTTTTTTTTTTGTACTTCAAAAATTATATTGATCCTAATGAAGTTTGAACTTAGAACTTCATACATGCTATCCAAACTCCTCGCCATTAGACCAATCCTAAATGTAAAGCAAATTGGGACCATCTTTTAATGATTATTGCAATGCAGCATGATTCAATCCAATGCACAAATTAGGAAAGGGCGTTTGGAATGATGTTAGGACTTGATTTTCCTTTTTTGGTACTTTTCAAGATTTTTTCCTCAAACGAAAAAGAGTCGTACTCAAATGAAAAATACTATATAGTTAAAAAATACTATATAATTAAAAAATTTATCTAGAATTTAATTATCAAAATGATATAATATGATTATCAATTATTAGATGAATAATCGATCGTAATTTTTATTTCATTTAATAATTATCATAATTTTTGTCAAAACTTCTAATAACAATTTCTGTATTGTACAACATTACTTTATCGAAATTGTCAGTTATACAAGGTCAAAATACTCAAAAATCAAAATCATACCAACATATGATTAATTGAAATGACAAATGCTCATTTTCTATAATTAGTAATATTGAATTTGAGTCCTGAGTATTGGGAAGTATGAATGCAAATGGAGAATCAACCATTCCATTCTATTCTTAAAGATATATCTGCTGCCGGAGGATGCCAACAACTGAGGAATTGTCTAGAAGTTTTGAGCTTTTCAGATCTAGTGTGGTTTTTGCTGAGGGTATTGGTGTTGATTATTGTATAGGTGGAAGATAGTAACATATTATGGCTGCATTGTACTGTCTGGAATTTGTGTTTTTGTTCTTGATTCTGTTCTGCTTCCCCCTTTGTGGAGTTAAGCCTCTCTTTATTGAATTAAAAAAAAAAATAGCAACTGAGTATGGATGCATGTGAGAACAACAAAGAAACTCGAAACCTTTGTATTGAAATAACTTAATAGCAAACAAATGAAAAAGATATTTTTGTTGTATTTTTTTCCCTTTCTAACTTTATCAACAGAAAGTAAAGGGAGCAATATCTATAAAAGAAAGTAAAGCAAGCAATATCTATATAAACATACCAGGCAAGATATTTCATTTTCGGACGCTTTTAATTGTATTCTGCACAAGTTGTTGCTGATTTTTTTAACAATTTTTGTGTCTAGATAGATAAAAGTTTCTTTATGACAATCAAATTAATAGTTAAGTACATTTTATTATGTTCACAATAATTTATGCTAACATTGATATTATTATTCCTCTCTTTCAATTTAAGATTTATGATTCAAATTAGTCTACTAATTTGTTCGGATTTAATTACCCACTAGCGACTGACATGATGCGTGATAATAAAATAAGAGATTAATTAGTCAAATTTTAAAGTTTAAAAACCAAAGCAATAAATGGATACAATTGTACGGAACAAGATCAACATTAACTCCTGCAAAATTTCTATTGTAAATCAAGTCACTGGCTTGTTTCTGCTGTCTTACTTTTATTTCCTGTCAATGATTTCTTTTGGATTCATGTGCCATTTTTTTTCCATATGCTAAAGATAAGGTTTTGGCCTGTTGTTTGTTTGATCTTTACTTCCACTGTTATGTTTTCAAACTAGTATGTAGATCCCAATTTTTGGCTATGTGCGCATCGTTCGAAGTGAGTCATGTTAAGGATAGACTTGCTAGTTGTTTGTTATGTTTTTTCTCTCCTATTTTCTTTCGATTTGAGAGGAGAAAGTTTTCCCTCACTTTCTCTCATTAATCAAACGAATGAAAATATTAAAAATCTTATGGTGTCTTTCAATTTTCTTTCCTGTTATGTTTACCTCAAACAGACAATGAATTCCTGTGTTGTTGGGTAAAAAGTAAGGATGAAAATCTTCTATCTCCACATAATTTATTGACACATAAAAAGATAAAAATCAAAATAGATTAAAAAGTTTATAAGTTACTAAATATCCAATATATATCTTCCATGTATCAGTGCATTTGATACATGTCCCAAGACAAAAAAGATGAAGACAATGAGACAGGAAGGCAGAGACGATACTAGAGAGATAGGGACGAAATTGTGTTTGGTAGTGACTTACAAGACATGATGATTGATGAAAAGATGAAGAAGATTAATTTATAATTAAGAAAACTTGCTATGATCTATTTATTAATTGACACATAAGCTTTGTGGATCATTATTATCTTTCACTTATCCTACATTTTAATGCAATAGCCGTGTTAATCAATAAATAAGTCAAAGCAAATGTTTTATCTTGCTTTAAGAGTACTTAAGAATTTCTTGTTATACTTTGATAAAAAATTGAAAAGTAAAAAGGGTAAAGATGAAATATAAAATGTTTAAAAGAATATTATTGGAAAAATAAATAAATTTATATCCCAAAGACATTTCTTCAACATTCCTCCTTTTTTGAGGTACAAAATTATCTAAAAAATTATCCTGAAACGAAGACGAATTTGGGGTTTCTATCTCTCTTCCTTTCTCCAAATACGTTTTTGTATTTTCCGTCTGGATACTTACCAAATGCTGCCTAAATAATTGGGAGTATAGAAAAGGCAATACCATTAGAGGACAGAAGATTTTCATAAAAAAGGGGAAAACATAATGTAATTATATTTAAATAACTATTTTATCTTCTTTCAATGTGGAACTAACACTAGAGTTATAGCTTGAATTATTTTCTACTATTTTCTTCCATTCTATTTTAACTAAGGAGGAAAATTTTTTGTGGGATTCCCATGAAGATTTTTCCATCTTTTTCTCATTTTTTCTTTTCGATCAAATTAAAAAAAACTCCTAAATATATATTTTCTTTTCCCTATTTTCTCTTTTTACTTTATGGTAATGTGTGTGGACATATTGAATTTTTATTCCCAAGAGGGAATGCTAGCATTTTAGGGGCATGTGGATCACGACATATTTTTACATTCTTAAGAATTTTATTTATGAGAAAATTATTCCCATGAATAACCTTCCAGGAATGCAATTTAAGGGCATTTGGTATACCAAGTGGCATTCCAGGAAAAAAAATTTATTTTCAAAATATATTCATAACAAAATGGTGTCGAGGATGATGTCAATGAGCTCTAGCGTTTTGGTGAGCTTTGGCAACTTTCCCATGGGCTCCAACAAGCTCCAGCTACGGTCCAGTGACTTTCTAGCTGCTTCAATGACTTTCCGACAAGGTCTATCAGGTCCAACGAGGTCTAGTGGCAATCTAGCGATGACATGGTTTGGGCAATTTAGTCTTTTCATTTACTAAAATATTCACTTCTTATGGGAATCAAACTTTTGCATGGTGTCGGGTTAGAATGAAAATTGGGTTATTTTCATTCTAGGGAATAAAACTTTTTTGGGAATACTTTTTCTGTCCATGAATCAAACATGGGAACTTTGCATTCCCCAGATTACAAGGAATGTAAAACAATTCGCGAACCACATGTCTCCTTTGGGTAATGCTATTCTGAATCACATTCCCAGACAAGATATTTGGCGTGTTTCACAGGTAGGCTTAGGAATCTTGAATATTATACTTGAAAATAAATAATGATTTATGTGTTTGATTAACAATAACATTCATGGGAATATGAAGTCATTTTTCAAAAAATTTCCCAACAAAATGGTAGTGATACGACTGTGGCCTAACATTAGTGGCAACAATCTGGTGATGGTAGTGGTGCATCAACAATAG
This sequence comes from Dalbergia oliveri, assembly GCA_030441495.1. NCBI lineage: Eukaryota > Viridiplantae > Streptophyta > Magnoliopsida > Fabales > Fabaceae > Dalbergia > Dalbergia oliveri. The sequence continues at coordinate 44,206,634 of JAMLFY010000002.1, read as the reverse complement.
TTGTGGTGATTCAGAGTTAAGGTCAATTTGATTTTTTTTTTTTAATTTTTGCAGAAACATTACTTTCCCATTGAAAGGTGGGAATGAAAATTAGTCATTTTTTATTTTCAGGAGTGTAACTTACTTGGAAATATTTTCTTGTGGTAAAATAATAATAATAATAATAATAAAATGTCATGCAAAATATTTCTTGTGGTGTCACGTGCAATTTTATCTTAATAAATCAGTTTTAGATAAGGTTTTGGCTTAGTACTTGTATTTGATGGTTACTTTGATCACAGTGCTAATTAGCACACAAACAATTGAGTTGTGGAGATGCAGGAAGGATTTTCAAATTTGAAGAGTAAAACGTTAGGCTAAATCCTAGTTACCGCTAATATAAAAATCCGAAAAGATGCTCCATTTGTACGACAAATTGAACATGGGAAGTGGCCAAATGGGTGGTCTCTCTCGAATTGCCATTCTGGTTGCCAGCAAAGGGATCATAGTGGGTTTGTGCTGCACCCATGGCCCACCAAACTGCTGCTCCACAACTGCATGTACCATTCACATGACACTTGAGAGAGAGAGAGAGAGAGAGAGAGAGAGAGAGAGATATTAAGAATGGGAAGCATGGAGACACATCATTGGTCGTACGGTCGACTTGATCTTTTTCCCATTAACAAACTATATCATAAATGCCCTCAAATCTTTGCTTTATGAAATCTAAATTAAATACATCATGACAATTTAAAACCCCCAAAAACTTTTCGGGGAAAAAAAAGGGTTTGAGTTTAATTGGAGGAGTCTAGTTAGTTCTGAACTTGACATTTGGGGCTTGGGTGGTGAGGAAGAAGCTTTTTCCTACGTTGCTGTGAGCATTATTGCTAGTGCTATCCTTTTCATCATCATTGGAATTAAACCTTTTATCTAATTACAATTACAACTCTACCGACTAACATGCGCATGCTAACTTCGTTCAGCATATTGAATTCTTGATCGAAAATATCTTTAACCTTAATCCCACGCAGGGCCAAGGGCTAGTTGAAGGGAGGCGGCAGTGGCCCCCTCTAAAATTATTAATTTCTTTTATAATTTGTTTATTATTTTTAGTTTGGCCTTTCTTAAAAAAATTATTTAATTAATTTTAATTAATTATTTTATTTAACTTGATATTTAGATATCATAATAGATAATATATTATGTAAATATGTGTATTTCTCTTGAATTTTGATTGTAAAATACTTTTTACTTTTATATATAATGATTTGTATTTAATTTTAAATAAGATTAAAAATTACTTAGATATATTTTTTTATGTCAAATTAATTATTGAGCGTTGATCTTTCCTGATATTATATTCTAGCTCTGCCCTGATCCCACGGCTCTGCCGCCTGAGCCTACATACATTTTCTTTTGTTTATTTGCATCACACACTTTCCACTATGAAATGCAATCATCTAAACAAAAAGCTTGGCAATAAAAGCTCATACAGTTATGAAAAATTATCAGATTTAAAATATGTTTGGTTAAAAGATAAAAATATGGTACAAATTTTTATGAATAGTCTCTATATATAAAATTACATATGAAATTCATCCATAAAAATTTTAATTAATCTCATTTTCACTCTCAACTAAACATATCCTTAATGGAAAAAAATCTTTATTGAACCTAGAAGGTATGAAATTTTATGTAAAATAGGGAGACATACAAAACGAAGCTAATTAAGGTGTTTGGTGTTCAAAACTTTCAAAGAAAATCAGAAGCTGCAAGAAGTATTGGTGTCCAACCATATATATATATATATATGTTTGTGTTATTTAAGAGTATAATTTCTAGGGGTCATATTTTTGGATATGAGATTTGTATCCAGAATTTGTCACAATTTGAATTTTTGTGGTTATTTATAAGAATATGATATTTTAAAAAGTAAATCTCATAAAAAACAAGATTTGAATGATAAAATATAATTTTTTAAATCAAATATTATTAATTATAATATTTTAATAATAAAATATTATTTTTGAAATGAAATATTGTCAATGACACAATTTGCACATTATATTCTTGTAAATTTCTTCATAATTTTATATATAAAGAATTATTAAATTACACCGTATCAAAAATAAAAACTCAATTTTTGGATAATTTTCTTTTTCTCCTCTCTGGATGGATGTGAAAGGACAGGTAGATACAAAAGTTCTCTTTTCTCTTGGTCGTATGATGAATCCTTTGTTTCCTTCAGTATTTTAGAAATGGAATGGGATGTGTGTGTTTTATCCACACCCTCCACTGGAAAAGTAATAAACTATAACGGACAATTATTTCATTTTTGTTGTTGGGGGGGGGGGTGCTAATATGGAAAACTGATCCAACTTGGTACCACATAACACCCTTATATATTAATGTTCAAGATAAAAATTAGTACACAAATGAAATCTACCATACCTAACAGGCTCACCTCAGAACTTTCAGCCATGAAACATTAAAAGCTGATTGCAAAGTACGTGGTATATAAATTTCCAACGTATCAAGTTCGGATTTCATTTAGGAGAGACTTTAATTTATTCATTCAAGCAAAAGTAGCGGCATCTAATGCTATAATTAGGCTAAATTGCTGCCAACACTCATTAATGAACTTTTGTAGGTGATATAACTTTGGTTGACATTAAAAGCTGATTGCAAAGTACGTGGTATATAAATTTCCAACGTATGAAGTTGTGATTTCATTTAGGAGAGACTTTAGTTTATTCATCAAAGCAAAAGTAGCGGCATCTAATGCTATAATTAGGCTTAAATTGCTGCCGCCAACACTCATTAATGAACTTTTGTAAGTGATATAACTTTGGTTGATTCATTCAATGCTCATTTCTGCGTTCCTATCTTCGGCAACCATGAGGTTACCTAGTGATAAAATTATTTACACAAGCGTGTGTAATGGTTTATGCATATTTTCTGAAATTTGAATCTCATTATTGTTACTTTGTAGGGATCAATCTATTTTTTCTTTTCAATCAATACTAAGTTTCAACTTGACTGAGATCTACCTGTGATCGGATTGTGAAATATACTACTAGCATCTCTGGCTTCCTTAAACATTATTACCATTTTTTATTCCCAAAAATAAAAGGTTATAGTAAAGTTTCATTGATTGTATACATTAAAACAGACGTCTTAATGTCTTATCATATTTTAAATCATTGGAAAAATAATGTATTAGTAAGTCATTTACAAAATTCAATATTTCATGAAAAATTCTTAAAACATTAGGACTGAATTGCACAGTTGCACTTTTAATGACACTGCCTTCTTTAACTGCAAGTGAAACCATAATATGTTCTTCTTTCTTTTTTTTAGTGGGGCTCATCTAGGCTGCCCAACACATTTCTCTGAATATATATATTGGTCGAAGGGCGAATGGCACATTACCTGCTGAAAGTGAACTCCATAATTTGTGTGTGTGTTGGACAGTGAGTCAAAAAAGTGAGTACATAAATAATAAGGGCTAACATGATTAGTAACTAGTCAGCTCCGTAATCATATAGCCAAGCTCAATTCATAATGGTGTGTTTGGAGAGAATTTCATGGAGCAAGACTCACATCTATATGCTTTACGCCTGTAGACAATTATTAGTCACTTATTCTTACCATGGATATCTTGCCTTGGTTTTACCCAAAAAAAACAAAGTGAGTACATATGTCAGGACTCATAAAACTGTAATTGGATTGACGGGGATTAACATATGGCACTGCCATTCTCTTCCATAGTGAGGACCGGCTTAGCTCAATGGTGTGGTGAATATGGTGTCAGACTGATAGTTGCTAGCATTGGCTAGAATTTGGCCTTGAGTCTTAAAAAAAAAAAAAGGAACTCTATTAATTAATTTTGAGGTGGTTGCGTCTCTTTGGTGGTGGGTGGAGTGTGTGCGGCTTTTCTGTGGTACGGCAGCCTATGGTTGTGTTGCAGCAGGTGCGGCGGTTGTTGCGTCTTTCAAGGCTGTGTTGGTGTGGTCGTGGGGCTCTTTCTTGGGCTTCTTTCTTGCAATTGAGACTGGAAAGGGATGCTTGTGTTGTGTGGTCGTTGGGGTTGGCTCAAGGTGTTTTTTGTTTGTTTTTTAAGATCTAAGATTATTACCGTTAGATCTGGTTCTTCTTTGTCCCCAGCGAGGATTGAGCTTTGTGTTTTCAGACTCTTTCGATTCCTAGATTTCAGATATGTGATAGTTCGATTTGATTGAGCTTTGTGTTTCGTCTGTTTGAGTGACATTATTGAAGGTGGTTTTGTGTTTTGTTTTGTATATGTCGTTTTCTATTGGGAGATTTTTTTGCTTTGCTGTCGAGCCTCGTTTTCATTCTCTATACTATTGTTGAACAACCTTTTTTTTTTCAGCTTCTCTGTTTATAAGAGTTAAACACTTTCAATTATTAAATAAAAAAGACTAAAACCCCAAAATCGTAGCATCACATTTTGAAAAATCAGGCTCACATTTCATGAAAGGACACGTTAACCGTTACACCCATAATTTGTCACCTGACGTTAGAAGATGACGTATCATTAACCCCTATACTACGTCGTTTTCACTTCACGAACAAAGACACCCTTTCACTCACCCTCTTTCACCCACAGCCACCCACCCTTTTCACCCACCTCGCTTTCACTCACCCTTCCACTTAACCTTTCACTCACCCACACACTCACCGCCTCCTTCCCTCCAAAACCCCTAGACATTTCAGCTCCCTCCAATAACCTTTCCATCTCAGCACAAAGATTAGATTTGCTGGACAAGAGGACGACATTTCAGGAAGAAGGACGGCATTTAACTAAACAAGGTAACGTGACTTCATTCCCTTAAATGACTTTTCATTAATGTGGTCCCAAGTGTGTGAATGTTGTCTGCGTTGGAGTTGATTAGAAAAGTATTAAAAGCATTGTTTTGTTTGGTTAAGGATTTTAATAATGGTTATGGGATTTTTGTTGTGGTGGTCCGATTGGTGGTCCCCTTCCACTTGTTATTGTTATACTTTATAATGTAATGTAGGGTAATGTAATGAATCCATGTGTTATGTGTGTGTGTTGGTCGGATACTATATATGGGTTAGGGTTTACTTTAAAATGTTGGGTTTTAGTCTAAAATGTTGGCTGAAAAGTTGCATTTGCATGTGTTGGATTGCTCTTTAGATGACAGATCTTATCCCTGTTTTTCATCACGGTGGCCGTTTTGAAAGGAATTCAAATGGGGCTCTTGCTTATGTTGATGAAAAGATAGATAGGTTCCCTGAAATGAATGTTGATTTGGTGAACATGTTTGATCTTGTGACTTTGTTTAAGGGACTAGGATATCAAGAATATAAGGCAATGTTCTGAAAAGATCTAACAGGAATACCTTAGATAATGCACTTAGGCCTATTTACGGATAAAGAGATAAATGAGTTGTGTGACTATAGACTAATAATTGGAATACAAAGGAGGTCGACATATACTTTGAGCACCTGATCAATGAGCCTGAAATTATTGAGTTTGAGGAAATAGAGGATTCCTAGATGATTATGAGAGTCCTGAACATGAGCCTTATAAGCCTCCTCCCCCTGGTTTTGAAGATTCCTCTGAGGAAGATGTAGTGAAACCTGGAAGAAAAAGAGGAGGGTGAAGTTAGGATAAAACCTCCTCCTAGACCACAACCTTAACCACAACCTAACCACAACCTAAAGAGATTGGCAAGAAAAAAAGATCCCCTAAGAAGAAATCATCCCAAAGAAAATAAAACAACAAAGAAAGCTAAGAAAGCTAAGAAAGTAACAAAAAAAAAAAAACACAAGAAGCGAGACAAGCTGAAGATGAGCATGAGAAGTTCTTTATTGAGGGCGAGGGGCAAGATGCACATGGCAATTCAGTTGTCACAACAAGGGTATGCATATGATTCTGAAGATTTGCATACCCCTGTCTTCTGATGAAGGAGATTCTAAACCTTCATTTCCACAATTTAATGAAAAAGCTGAATTTGGACATGTGCATTTTGAGCATGGGATGGAGTTTGAGAGTCTCCTGCAATTTAAGAATGCTGTTAAAGAATACACACTTCATGCAGGAAGGATATAATTTGGGTGAAAAATGATAAATTGAGGGCCAGGGCTAGATGCAAGAGTGAAGGGTGTAGGTGGGATATACTGTGTTCTTGGAATAGTATGATGAAAAGCTTCCAAGTGAAAACCTTTGAAAATGAACATATATGTTGTAGGGTGTTTAAGACGGAGGCTGAGGACTTGGGTTAGCCAAAAACTAGCAAAAAGGCTTAGGACACAACCACTCTTAAAGCGTAGGGAGGCACTTGAGCATATGAAAGAAACTTACAATGTTCATTTGGATAAAAAGACTGTGTATAGGGCACTTAAAAGAGCAAGAGAAATGGTTGAAGGAAGTGAAAGGGAGCAATATGGGAAGATGTGGGATTACCTTGTTGAGATATTGAGGAGCAACCCTGGAAGTCCTGGAAAGATGGAAGTTGAGCCAATTCCTAAGTCACCACCACTATTTCAGAGGGTATACATATCATTTGATGCATGTAAGAAAGGCTTCAAGCTGGCTGTAGGCCAATGATAGGGCTGGATGGTTGTTTTCTTAAGGGTTATTATGGAGGACAACTCTTATCCTGGGCCAAGATGCAAACAACCATTTCTTTGTGATTGCCTATGCTGTTGTAGACAGTGAAACTAAGGATAACTGGAAATGGTTCTTGACATTGCTACATGAAGATTTGGGAGATCACAATTTACATGGCTGAATTTCATTTAAGACCAAAAGGTATGCATAAATTTTTTTTTTTGCTTTTGTGGATTTATGTTGTTTAATTTATGTTTAAAAGTTGTTAAACAATTATCTTGTTATGTAGGGCTTACTTCCTTAAGGAAGTCATGCCAAATGCGAATCACCGCAATTGTGTCATTCACATTTGGAAAAATTTCACAAAGCAATGGAGAGACAAACAAGTGAGGGGCATTATTTGGGAATGTGCTAGATGCACTCCAGTACAGAATTCAAGCTTTGCATGGAGAAGCTAAGGTAAATCACAATGCATGGGCTTATTTGGACAAATTTGACCCTCCACATGGGTTAAGGCTTATTTTAGTCATTGGCCAAAGGTGGACAGCCTCACAAACAACATGTGTGAGGTCTGGAACTCAAAATTGTGGATTACAGGACCAAACCAATCCTAACCATGTGTGAGGAATTGAGATGCTATGTTATGAGAAAGATGGCAGGACATAAGAAGGTATTGGGAACATATCCTGGCAAGGTAGCCCCTACACAACAAAGAAGATTAGAAAAAATGAAGGTAGAAAGCTGTAAGTGGAGTCCATGTGGATTGGTGATGATTCCCACTCAAAGTTTGAGGTCCACCACCATTCCGTGAAAGTTGGTGTCGATTTGGCAAAACAAAGCTTGTGCATGCAATGTATGGCAGCTGAAGGTATAATTTCCACTTATACTTCTTCCTTATTTTTTATGATTATGTTTCCTCTAATATAGGTCTAACTTGTTGACAATAGGGTTGCCATGCCAACATGCAATTGGCAATTGCATGGAGAAATGAAAGACCTGAGGAATATGTGCACCAGCTACTTACAATGGATGCATTCAATGCAACATATAATTTCTGCATGCAACCTGTCAACAGTGAAGAATATTGGACTCCAAGTGATCATCCTCGACCAATCCCACCCAGAATCAAAAGACCAATAGGCCGTCCAAGGAAGAGCGGAAAAGGACAGTGATGAGGTGCTTGTTAAGAACAACAAGGTGAAGAAGACTTTTCAGGTTAATGCTCAAAGTGTGATGGACTTGGCCATAACCATAGGACCTGAAGGAGCCCCTGTTGAGAGGCCACCCAAGAAGAAAAGAGTAAAGAAGAGCAAGAAGGGTGAAAGTGAAGGAGAGTGCGCAAGGCCAAGGAGAAATGCCTCTCACTCAATCACATCTTGAACAAGAGAACAATTCTCAGGTAACAATAGTGAGTTACACTTCCTCGTGGATTTAATTGTCCCTTTTTTGTTTTCATTAAGGACCAAAATGTCCCTTTATTGCTTTCATTAAGGACCAAATTGTCCTAAATTGATTTTTGTTTTGTTTTCAGCCTCAACAAGCGTCTCAGCTTGTACCAGGAGTGACAGTTCTAGGTGATAACAAGTGTCTCTTTGTTTTATTTCATTAAGGATCAATTTGTCCTCAAATAAACTTCTTTCTTGTTTTCCAGCCTCAACCTCAACAACAGGGTATAAGAAATGAACCTGATAATGATGGACTACCTGTTAATGTGAGCATGTTTTTATTCATATTTTATTAATTTGAATTTTCTATTTTACTTAACTGTGTAACTAAATGAAGCCTCCAAGCCCACCCAACAATGTGGAGAAGGAATGGTTCCAATCTTCAACCACCTCCATCAATTCCTAACCAACTAGTCAATCCACCAAGAAGGTCTATTAGGCTCAGAGTAAGTATTAACATATCTATCATTTCAATATATCACTAACCATTAATAGGTCCTACTTAATTTAGTAACATTGTGTTATTTGTAGTATGAGGATACACAAATGACATTTGGTCCCCAACAATTAGGCCACCACCTAGAAGGCCACCAATGAAGTCAACTATTGGAGTTAGGTACCTGATCAGGTAATAATATTCCCTAATTATAGTTTCAATGAAGTTACACATGTTGAGATAATTGTCTTCTTTAATCTTGAATAGGGAATTGGACCTGGGCCAACAATGCTAGTGATAAGGCCACCACATCCCTTTCAATCACCAAATCGACCTCAAGGCCCTTCACCATCAACACCAATGCTCACAACAAAAGGACCAAAACAAGGTCGTGGACAATCCCTCCACCAGTTCCTTTCCAAAACAAGGCCAAAATGAAGAACTCTTCAGAAACAGTGGCTTCTATAAGCCAAGCAACCAAGGATAGGCTTTTCAAGTTCATTCCTACTCAGGAATCCTAGAAGGAGGATGTGAACCATAACATGAAGTGGTTTTTTTTTGTAATAGATGCCAGGATTGGACATGTTTAAGGAGCGTTAATGTGTTTTGGTTATGGTATGCTTGTAATAGCATAGAGATTTGGTAAGGTTATTGTAAATGGCTATTTGTGTCATGCCATTTTAATGAGCTATTAATGTGTTTTGGTTATGGTATGCTTGTAATAGCATAGGGTTTTTTTGTGTACAGGTTCCTGCAAATGGCTAATTGTGTCATGCCATTTAAGGAGCTGTAAATGTGTTTTGGTTATGGTATGCTTGTAACGCATAGAGATCTTTTTTGGAACGATTATTGTAATGACTCAATTTACCAATTATGGCAATGCAATATTATCACAATGCAATATTATTTGGGTTCAATTTATTTATTCCAATTTGACAGTAATTTTGATACCAATTTCAATTTTTGGTATAAATCATTGTGTTTTAATCTTCAATTTGAGAGCAATTGCTAGAAAATTATAATGCAATCTTTAATTTGACAGCAATTTCATACCAATTTCATTTCATTTCACATTTGATATACTTTTACAAAAGGTTTTGTTCTATTCTTCATCTCATAACACATGTAACAACAAAGATAATGACAAAGATATAACAACTCCTATGACCCCAAATCCTTTTTTCAGACACCTAATTTCACTGTCTATCCTAGAAATCTCATTTGCATCTTTCTCTGGACTTCATGGACTCCTTCTCCCATTTGAGAGGAAAACTCTACATTCCCAGTAAGCTCACTTTGCATCTTCCTCCTCGTTTCATGAACATCTCCCATTTGAGAGGAAAACTCTACATTCCAGCAAGCTCACTTTGCATTTTCCTCCTCATTTCATGAACTTCTCCCATCTCGACAAGCTTCATCAAGCCACTTAAAATACTTGCAATATGGTTTATTTTCCTGAATTATGGTAAAGCATTAATGGCAAGTGCATATGAAGAGGACAAAGGTGTAAACTGAAAATTGCAACCTGATACTTTGGGCACCCAAAGAAAGGTCTATTGGGATTCATTGAAGTCCTGGAAATGTATAAAGTGGGTTTAGTCCACAATCACATCTAAACTGGTGAGCAATGTGCATCCCACTTCCGCACTCGAATCACTAACACTTGTTCCTCTTTGAGTACGACGTGCACAGGTGAGCTACGTGGGAATGCATTTTTATTTTTGTATCAAGATGAGAAATGGGAGAAGGGATGAGATGGTGAAGGTTGGAGATGATGGGGTAAGTTTCTAGGGTTCAAGTGAGAAGTGAATTTGGGGTAAATGTATCATTGTTGATGGTGAAGATGGTGGAAACGACAAAGATAGGGAGAAAGGGGTTAACGATCCATGTCATCTTGCGTGCAGGTGGAAGTGGGTGTTGGAAGTATGAGGACAACTTTCGTGAAATGTGAGGGACCTTGGATTTTCAAAATGTGAGGGACCATTTTGTATAAGCTCATTTTGGGGTTTTAGTCTAAAAAAAAATTAGTCCTTAAAAATAAACAAATTTTTGTTTTAGTTTCTGAAAAATTTATCTCTTGATTTTGATCTGAACATTTTCAAAACTGTTTAATTTTAGTTTATACAATTAGTTTGTCTATATTAATGTTGAGCTAGCTCACTAAAAAAAAAATAAAAATGTTGAGCTAGTTAATAGGTCACATTATCCAATCTTTTTTCTTAATAATTAGTTTAACTATATTAGTTTGCCTATATTAAATGTTGAGCTAGCTAATAGCCATTTGTATGTGGCACATAATATTTATTAGTGATTATCTTAAACTTTTTTTGAGATAAATAAAGGATTTAATTTTAATACATTGACAATATAAAAATATTTTACATAATTATCCACTCATGAAATGATACATTTGTGGGCAATTATGGTTAATTTCTAATGTCTCAACTACTTGAAAAGTCATACAAACAGAGCCAGAGCTAGATCAAAATATTAGGGGAGCAAGTACTAAAAGATAATGTACATGCATGTAAATAATAATAATATATATCTTTTAATTTTTAATCTAAATTTTAAAATTTATATTAAAAGATAGTTGATCCTGGAGTCTGACTAAATAGATTGGTTTCTAAACAAAGTGTTTTGTGATCCTTACAATAAAAAATACAACACAAGTTAACTCATTCTCAATATTTTTGTGAACTTATTATTTGTTTTTTTATATTTTTATTAGCAATTAATTTGAACTATTTGTAACGCATTAAAGATTAATTTGTCCTATAAATTATTAAAAAAAATACTAAGAAAAGACTAATGTGTCCTATACTTTTCATTGGATTATGAAATGATTTTTTTTTCTTAAATGACCAATTTATCTTATGCTAGCGTTATTTTTTAAAAAATATACATTCCAATCAAAACTCAAAAAATACGTGTATGCATAACACATTGTGTTTATTATAATGTTTAAATACCTAAGTAAGTAAAATGTTTATAAGAATCAATTTCAAATATTTGAATTGCATTTTTCGATCTGTATAGACATAAACAATAAAAAACAAAACAAGAGTAGTTGATAAAATTGAACTAGTGAAATTAAACTTATCTAATGTGTTCTAAAAATAATAATATATCATCCTATAAATCTTTGTAACATATAAAAATTTTAGGGGAGGCCAAGTAGACACAAATACATATATAAAAATATAAAAATTGAAAATTCTAGGGGGGCCATGGCTACTCCTGAACTACATGACCCTCTGCCCCTACATGCAAATAAAAATGTTTGATTTAATAATAGTATAAAACTTTTTTATACTATTAATATATTAAAATTAAATTCATTAATAAATTGGAGAAATACTTATTATAACATTTTAATATTACAAGAAAGGATAATTTAATGAATTTATTTTTTGGATATTTGTAACAATGTCCATAACATAATTGTTAAGGAATTAAAAGTCCTAAATTTTATATTGAAAGAGTTTTTTAAGCTTTCAATAATGTACTATATGCATTAAAAAATTTAAAAATTCACTATTTTTTGTTCTTTAATGAATACTTTTTAGACACTCTTTAGATTTTTTTTTTTAATCGAAACTAGTCAATTGCTTTATGACCGGTAAAATTAAATGGGAGAAATTTTTGTACTTACGGGTAAAAGTATTCAATTAAACAGGAGCTGTACTTACATAAAATCACCTGATTCTTATTTGTGTGCCAATTTTTCGTACGCAGGCCCTTAAACTGGGTCCCATACTCTTTAATTTCTTATAAGGAGTCAAGTTCTTAATTAATTAGCTAGTTAATTTAGGGTGTATTTTTTATTTTTATTTTTTTTGCTTTTTCGAGTTCAGAATCACTTTTTCTATTAAAAACAAATTATTTTTCATATATTTAAAACATAACTAAAATCTAGAAAAAAAGTTTTTAATCTTTTTATAGAAACTAAAAAGAATAGCTTTTGAAAAGAATTAATTTTTAATTTTTTTAATTATATATAAAATTTAATTTTATAATAAATTTTTTTAAAAATCTAAAACAAACACATCCCTTACTTCATATACAAATGAATGCATCGATTTTGCTGGAAGAACTGAAGATATTATTGTCTAAATAAACATATCATCTCATTAAAGCACCATACGCAATAGTGTGAAACTTCGGTGTCATGCAATTTCTTCAAGTCCTATTAGTACCAGCAAAACTGCTGTGATGTGGGGCTAAGAATTTAAAGCTTTATGCTCAAACTCACCGGAGCAATTTCATAATTCAATTTGGGCTGCTTCCTAGTGGCAAATCGTTCGTACCCCTAGCCTATTTGATAATTAATTAATTATCGACCAGGTTTAGATTACAGTTAAGATCGATATTGACGGTTGTGAAATGGCCTCATCTGTCCACACATTTAGTAACAAATGGGACGAACTAACAGCGAGTTGTGGCTCATGGTAGGGTGTCATCTTTCAAAAAAAAAAAAACTCGTGTACGGAAACCTCCATATTTGAGAGCATGGGGGACCATAATATTTAACATGAGAACTTTATAATAACCTAAACCTAATACCTATTGGAAGATTGGGATCACATATTGAAATAATTAAGCATATGAATTATTTATATCACGTGAAATATCAAAAGACAAGTAGAGGAGACTCATTTTTGGTATGATAGCTAGTATTACGATTTTGGAACCCATATATAATACAGAGGTCAATTGGTAACGTAAATCTTGGCGACAAGTAATTTATATAAAAATGTAAACATTCTTTTTTGACTTTGGACGGTATAAGCTTTCCTTTCCATGTAACCTTGTACCAAAACATTTTTGTCAATGAACTCTTCACTTTTCTACACGCTTTTGCGCCCCCGCCCTAATTTCTAATGCTATTTCGGCCACTTCATTAAAATGGGATTGTTAGTTTTAAAATTTTGTGAGCTCTTCGATCTTCATTCTTCATGAGGCAAGATGAGTTCTTACTAAATTTTGATATTATTCTTAATACCAGCTATCTGATTTGAACGAAATATATGGAAGATCTTGACGGTAACAGTTTTTTTTTCTAATTGATATATAGAGTTATACAAGGTATCATATCCCGAAGGGAAAAAAGATATTGAAAATATTTGGAAACACGAAAAAGGGCCACCATTCACTTAAAAAGAAGCCCAATTGCGTGTGGCAAAAGGCTGAAATTAAAAATAGAAAAAAGGGCCAAAAATATAGAAAAGAAAATAAAAGAAAGGTGAACGAAAAATGAATAGCAGAAGTCCAACGATTCATTTAATTTTTACATAAGCTTAATTTGATCTGAACTACTTGATTTTTACATAAGCCCTACAATTACATTGACTTTTACATAAGTTCTCTTATATGTGAGGTTGATCAAAATTGAAATCTTACTATATTGAGATTATTATAATGATAAAAGTGCATATTTTCCCACAATAATAAAAAAATAGTTTTCGTACTTAAAATAAAATTAGGAAAATAATGTTTTCTCGTTGTAAGGCCAGTATATGTCGTAAGTTATTATTTAAAACATGTATTGTTGGATCATCACATATATATAATTTGTAGGAATTTTAGATATAAAAGGATATAAAAGAAAAATAAAATCTCCATATCCCAATGATCAATTTAATCTTGAAAAGTAGAATAACAATTAGATGATTGAGTTGGTGTTACATAGAGAGGTTGAGAACGAAGACAATAGATCCATAATCATCTTCCAACCTGACAAAGAAAACATAAGAAAATAGAAAATCTATGTTGTGTCATGACTAAATGAGCCAAACACCCTAAATGGTTTGAGAAGAGCATCTACTTAGGTCAGATAAATGATTGGTCAAGCCACCCATCATAATAAATTTCATACATAAGGACTTATAACAATATTGACAATGAGTAATCCTTAACAATAATAATCCCAATAATAATAATAATAATAATAATCATAAATTTTAAGCTCAAATTAAACAATAAGCTTTAATTATTTTGATATCCAATTGATTTGGCTATAAAATTAAATTTCATATTATGCACAAAAGTTATTTCAACATAATTAACTTTGATGGGAAGAAAAATACATAGTTTTATAGATAGAAGATATTATTATTAAGAATGAAAGCAATGGTATAAGGTAATAGAGTAAATAGAAGAGAAAAGAGGGACAAAAGTGAAGGAGTGGATGCATTATAATATAAGGATAAAATTATTTTAACACCTAAAGTGATGGATACCCAATATCTCAAAAGAAAATGAGGGAAAGATAGTAAGAGAGAATAAGTTGAGCATAACAAATTATATAAATTCCATACTTTTTGTCTAAAGTATTTGAAAATTTGGATGCTAAAATAACCTTGTTGATAATATAAAATGTGGAACAGCACCGTGTCTGGCCTTTCCCGATAAGCCCGGTCATTGTTCGAATGGGGAACATCAACTACAACACCTACAACTACAACCCATCTCCTCCTCCTCCTCCTTCTTCTTCTTCATCTTCTTCTTTGCTTCCTTTTCGGCTTCAAGCACTTTGAGTTGAGTTTATGTTATATGCTCTTTCTGTTCCCGTCTCTACCTTCCACACACACACAGGCACTGTCTCTCTACAAATCACACAATTCACATATACCCGGATTTTTCTTTCACTTTCTTTCCACTTCTCACCCACCAAACAAACCAACCCTACAACATTCTTGTGCCCCTCTCTGACTACACCTACTTGTTTAGATGTGCTTAGAGAGAGAGAGAGAGAGAGAGATAGAGAGAGAATCAACTGCTGTAAGTGTCAACCAAAATCCAAATTCAGCTGAAGAAAAATAAAGTATGCTATAGCATGCTATGGCAGTGGATTAGAGGTCTTGTCATCACTCTTGTCTAGGTCATGAGGTTGAGAGCTTCTGAAAGATAGAGGAAAAAATACTCAACGTTTTTTACTTATTTTTCTCAAACTCCTTTTGCATTACTCTTAAGGAAAGACCATTTAGGAAATTTCAATAATTCCTGAAATCAGGCAGCAGCAAAGAGAGTTTCATCTGTTCTTTCCTTTTTTTTTTCCTCTCTTCCAATCATTAAGCCACTTTGATCTCTCTATGATTTTTGTTACTATGTTTTTCTTTTTCTTTTAATAAAACAACTCATGTAAATTTCATTTTTTGTGGAACTGATCTGATAAGCTAGCGCTCTTGTAATGAGCTGCAATTTTCAGGTTCTGATTTTTGTTTCTTTGTTTTGATGCAATAATGGAACTCCAGGTACACAGATCTGTGAGCTGTGGGAGGGAAACGCTGCAATTGTGCAATCAGCCGGGTTTATTATCTTTCTTTTCTGTCTTTGATTGAGAGCTTAACACCTGTCACAGAAGCCGACCCAACATTGTTCAAAGTAATGAGGCTTCAATTTCAACCCCTTTTTTAATCATTTTATTTAAGACTATTTGAGCATTTCAGGAACAGTTGTTTTTATTAAAGAATGATGATAATTTGCAAACTAATCAAGCCATAATGGACCTTGATTTGTTAATGTGGCTTCTAATGAGATTTGCATAATGTGTGTTACTGTTATTTAGGGCCAGGGAAAAGCTATAAATAAAGCACAAGCTAAAAAGGGTTTGGCTCAGATTGAAGACCCGTCTGCAAATTTTGCTGCTTTAGCTTAAAAATAAAGCAGAAAGAGTTAGATCGAAGGTACATACATACATATTATTATGTAGGGGTCTCCAACTCCAACTACTTCTACCTTTTCTTTTCTTTTCTTTAAAGCCTTTAGTCTTTGATAAGAATAAGCTATATATAGCTTTAAGATTTTAAGGTGCTATCAACTATGCTAAACACAGTCAGATCTTATATGGTGTGTAGTGTGTGCTAATAAATGAGTTTGAGAAAGTCTACCTGGTATCTAATGTTGTTATTTTTTTCAAAAAAACAAAATTTGTTTAGTTTTATTTTGTTAATTTATGATTTTGGGTGATGATATAATTGTGTTGGGGGGTGCTTGTGGTGGTTCGGTGTGTCGTTTGCTTTTGGGGTTTTGCAGGAGGAGAGGGGTCTGAGACTTACTTCAGTAGTCTTTGCTTTTGAAAGGGTTTTTTCTGAAACTGCAAAAAGCTTAACAAGGGCCTCCTGACTTGGACCGTGATATATCAGAGCGTAAAAGAAGGCCTTTTTTTTTTTTTTTTAATCACTACACAGCCAAAGCAGTCTCTGAATTATCGTCATCAATGCAAAGGACATAAGCCAACCCCACTCCACCCCTGGCACCTGCACTCTCTCATCACTCACTCACTCCCTCCTCAATCCTCACTCCCCCTGCTACTAATACTACTACTACAATTACTTTTTTCTCTCTTTCCCTCTGTAGAAGTGCAACAAGGATAAGGGAAGGGACCAAAAACACAAAAAGAGAAAGAGGCAAAGTTGGTTTGTTTGCAAAGGCATGATCGTGCTATGGAGGAGGATGAGATCCAAGTACAGGCGTGTAAATTCTCAAGAGTAGGAAATGGTGGAAGAAACGAACCTAATAGCAAGATAGGTCCAAGGGATCAGCATCATGAGGATGTTGAGAATGGATCAGGAGGAGGAGGAGAGCTCATCAGAGGAAGAAGAGGAGGGGGCAGTGATGGCAGCACAACAAACAGGCTTCACAGCTGGCACCACTCCTCAAGGATCATAAGGGTGTCTCGTGCATCTGGTGGCAAAGACAGGCACAGCAAGGTCATGACCTCAAAGGGTTTAAGGGACAGAAGGGTGAGGCTTTCTGTCACCACCGCCATTCAGTTCTATGATCTCCAAGACCGCTTGGGCTATGACCAGCCAAGCAAGGCTGTCGAGTGGCTAATCAAGTCAGCTTCAGATGCAATTGCTGAGCTCCCTTCATTGAACACCACATTCCCTGACACACCTAAGCAGCCAAGCGATGAGAAGAGGGCTAGTGTGGGAACCGAGCAAGGGTTTGATTCAGCTGATGCAGAGCTTGATGGGGAGGGTAACTACAACCATCAGCAGAACCAAAGCCAGAACCTTTCCTTGTCCAAATCTGCTTGCAGCAGCACTTCTGAGACAAGCAAAGGCTCTGGCTTGTCACTCTCAAGGTCTGATATCCGTGTCAAGGCCAGAGAGAGGGCAAGGGAGAGAGCAGCCAAGGAGAAGAAGAAGGACACAAACAACAACAATGAGCCTCATCATCAAATCAATGCTCATCACCAAATGAACCCCATTTCTCAAACAGCTTCATTCACTGAGCTTCTAACTGGTGGGATCAACAACGCAGTTCCAACCACTACTAGTCCAACTGGGTCAATTCATCAGAACCATGGGAGTGATGAGCCTAATCTGTTCAACAAAGCAGCAAGACATCAACAACAACAACAACAATGGGGTTCAGCACCAATGGCCATGGACTACTTCAGCCCAGTGTTTCTGGGGCCTTCTTCATCTTCAAGAACCCAACAACAGCAGCAGCACCACCACAACAACCAGTCTTGTTCCTCTGCAGGGTTCTCAGCATCACAAATCCAACTGGGGCATTCCCTTGCTGAGGCCATGTCGTTCACTGTGAGTGGGGGCGGTGATCAGAATCACTCAGCGGATCAGCTGCAGCAGCACTTCTCCTTCATCCATGATCACCTCATGCCAGCTGTGGTTACTTCTTCTCAACCACCGAGTGCTGGTGGGAACAACAACAACAACAATGAGTACAACCTGAACTTCACAATGTCTTCTTCTTCGGGCCTTGCTGGTTACAACAACAATAGGGGGACCCTTCAGTCCAATTCTTCTCCGTCTCATCATCATATTTTGCCTCATCACCTGCAGAGGTTTTCAGTGCCTATGGACGGATCCACTGTACCTTTCTTCTTTGGAACTGCTGCTGGTGGTTCTGCACCTATTGCTTCTGCTGTTGCTATGGAGAACCACCACCATCACCACCTGTTCTCGCCTGCCTTTGATGCCCGCTTGCAACTCTGCTATGGCGGCGACGGAAGCCGGCACTCTGACCAGAAGGGAAAAGCCAAGAACTGATGAGTTCCAGGAAGACCACTCTTGGCCCTTTTTCTTCCCGGTAAGATTTATTCACAATCTTTTGTGTCTTACATGTTCTCTCTCTTCTTTTTTTTACCCCTTTTGTTTGAGGCATGAAATGAATAACCTTTTTTTCTTTTCTTTTTGTTTTTTTGTGGAAGCGTTTGTTTGCACTTGCTGTTGATGTATAATGCATTGGCATGCCAATGTTATTTTCCTGGAGATTTGCAAATGCTCCAACAGACCAAATAAAAAAATAAATAAGGATTTATCAGAGAGTACTAGTCAAGGAATTACAGAAAGTTTTCATTAGGAATGAGAGTTTTTATGTTTTTAAAACTAGCAACTCACTCAAAAGTCTTAAAACTTGCTCTCCTTAGAGATTTGGTTAGCAAAACCCACAAAATAAAATAAAAAGGTAATTATTTTGTATCATTTAATGCTCAATAGATTTGTTTTTATATTAAAGGTGTAGTTTAACTATTAAACATTTAGTTTGAGTAAAAGACAAAATTGACTCTCTATGTTTAATTACTAGAAGTAAAATAGTACAATAGGAAAACATTTCCCCTTTTTTTTTTGGTCTAAATATGAAAACATATTCTGAACCTGATACATGTAGATATGGTTTATGTTTAACTATACAAGATTTTTCAACAAAAAAAAAAAAAATACAAGATGTTAACATTTTACAATGATGTAACGAAAAAACAAAAACTCGTACAAAATATCTTTAACCAATAATTCCCCTTTATTTTATTCGTTTGATTTGATGAGCAGCTGTCTTCTTCCCCAATGACATGGCATTGGCTTTGGTAAACCTAGTTATATATATAGTACTCCATTCATTTCAAAATAACTTTAAAAAATCAAATAATACACATATTAAGAAAAATAAAAAAATATTTTGATAAATATAGAAAATTATATGAGTTGATAAAACTATCCTTGTATATCTATTGTTATTCATGTTGTAAATATATTGATTACTTAACTAACATATTTACCTAAGGATATACTTCCTTGTAGCTAAATAAGTATCTTTTTTACTTTTTATGCTCATCCATAGGGCATGTTTGATTAGGAAGTAAAAATAGGGAGTAAATTTTTATAGATGGGCTCTATATATAAAATTACACATAAACTTCATTCATGAAAAATTTATCCCAATTTTTAATCCCTAACCAAACATACCCTAAATGAACATAAAGAGGAATGTATCTGGATATATTTATTTAGGAACAGAGCAAATAAATAGAAGAAAAAAATTACTAATACTTAAATATTGTAAATGAAGCGATGTGAAAAAGTTAAAAAATGATAATTGTTTTAAAAATGGCCGGAGTATATGGTTTATGTGTTTGGGTATTATGAAGGATGGTGTGTTTTTGGATCAATGTGTAATTACATGAGCCGCTTGCTTTCTTGGTAACCATAAACAAGTTTTTCTATTGGGCAAATATTTGTGGCTTTGGTGTGTATCTGCTTTTGTTGTCTCTTAGTGGTTGATCCCCGCATGGGTTGCCGTGAATAGGGCATCGGCTGGTTGTCTCCTTGATAGTGCTCCCTTCTCTGTAGCATTGCTTCTTGTGTTGTGTGGCATCAACCATGTGTTAGTCGCTGAGCGGGGGCAATGTTAATTGCTTTGGCCCAAAACCAAAGTCTAAATTTGGCTTTGCAATCCAAATTCGTTGTTTACCGCTGTGCACCCACATGACACGATCCTTGCTGGGTCTCATTGTCAGGCTCTTCAAGGAAAGAAAAAATTATGTGCCTAGTTAATAGGCCAGCTTGGATCACCACACATAGGGGTTCCACTTTTTCATGTGTTGAAAGGTCCATGCACGTAGGCAGGCAGAAACTTCACTGCTCCTCACGCTCACGCACAGAAACATTGATTCTCGAAAGCCGTACGATATTATTAATTGGAAGAGAAATTATAGTTTTATATGCATTCTTTATCGCACACTAGTTTGAGTTTATGACATGATTGAAACTATTCCAATATTTTCCCACTTTGTCGCACACAAGTTTGAGTTTATGGCATATTTAAAAGAATCAGTAGTTGAACAATTGCATGCTAGCTTGTCAATATTTGCTAAAGATTAACTTTATTTGCATATAGGTACTTTGTTTTAGCTTTTAAAAAAAATATTATAAAATTTAAATTTTATTTATAATTGAAAAAATTGGAAAGAAAATTTTCTCAGAAGCTATTCCTTTTAGGTTATATAGAAAAGTTGAAAATAATTTTTTTAAATTCGGATTATTTTAAATAAATTATCTAAATATAAATAAAAAATTAGTATTTTGGGTGAAAAACGTGGTTTTTACCTAAGAAAATATATCCACACGCACCCTTATTCAGTAAAAAAAAATCAAAATTTAATTTCCAAACAAAATAAATTTTAAAACTATGTAGTTAGCGGCTTAATTTTTTAACAATTTGAGAATATATACATTCACACTTGCAAGTTGAATTGAAAGTTTCAACTAACAAAATCAAGTGTATAAAATCTATATACAATCTAAAGATGATTTGATACTTCCATCATTTCACTTTAATTTGACATATAATATGTTTTTAATAATATAAGTAAAAGTATTTAGCAATTAGATTATATATCCATTTATGTCCATTTCTTAAAATATTAGTATGTTTATTATAAAAAAAATATAATTCAGTAATTAAATTGATGAAATTTAATATTTATACAAAATTATTTAAAGGAGTAAATATACAATACTTGTGTTTTTGAATAAGCACATCCTTTTCCTTTTTGCATATATTCAAATTATATGCTAGAGACTATTATTGTGCTGGTTCTTTTGTTTCTCGTGATTATATTTTCACACTACAGAGATTTTTGGTTAGGCCTTATTACATTCTTTCTATCTTATAGTAAACATGAGTAAAGTTATAGGGTCATATTAAGAATGTATTAATCTTTCAAGAGTGTATTTTTACATGTTAAATATTATTGAATAAAGTGTCTAAGGGATACTTTATTAGTTAGGCCTTGTTATATTCTTTCGTTGCTTGAGAGGGAGAAGGAAGAAGGAAGACATTAGAAGTACTTGTTTTTTATTTTGCTTCTTTGATAGAGCTGTTAAAGGTGAGCTATAGTTCACAAGCCAACCGGCTTAATCCATCATTTTGGTGGATTGAATTAGTAAAATATTAGATCATTTAAAAATGATTTAATTTGGCCCAACCCACATAACTTGTGAGGTAAGTGAGTTGACATGTTTCATTCAATATTTTTAAAAAACCCAACTCCTCTCTCATATTGGGCCAATACCATATACCCACCTCATGTTCTTTCATGCACTCTAACTCAAAAAAAGAAAAACAAAAATACTTTCAAGTTCACTCTCTCATCTAAGTAGCCCACTCCAACCACATTCCTTTTTTTTTTTTTTTTTTTAAGTTTTTGAACAAATTTAAAGATTTAAAGATTTTCTTTTTTCTTGTTTAATTATTTGGCGAATTAACCTACATAACCCACTTGGGTGGGTTGAGCTGGGTTAGATTTTCGTGACTTGTCAGTAAAGTAGGCCAATCCAAATTTCATATTTCAGTTAGCAACCCATGGTGGGCCAACTTATATAAGCCGAGTTGGTTCACTTTGACAGCTCTATTTTTGGTGTTGTTTGCTTTCTTCTTTTTGTTCTTTTTGGTTGTGTTTGTTTGCACTTTATTTTTGTTATCTTTGATCTTTCATATGAGTTTTTTGTTGTTATTTAAAGTTGATATAACCCAATGTTTCACCCATTTTAGGTTTTTTGAACCTTTATCCAATTATTGAGAAAAGAAACATCGGCGAAGGGATAATTTAAGATTCGGTATCTATTAAAAAATATCCCAAAAGTATTATACATTATGAATGTTCTAATATACTGTTTCCTTACAAAATGCTCAAATTTGGGAAAAGTAATTTTAACGATTGATAAATTATTCTTGTAATGCATTGCTGTGCATGAACAGTAGATTAGATATTAGTGAGGATATAGGATGATTTTATTAATTACTTTGGGAAAGTTTAGAATGAAATGTAGCAAAGGTAGCAATGAAAGATATCTGATGCATTATTTCAAGAAGAAAAGAAAATTACTAAATCTTGCGTTGTCTGATTTCAATTTTAAGGGTAGATTGATGTCTATAGTAACTGTAGTTAACTTGGGCCTAGGTGGCAGGAGTGAAGCATAATACACAATATATAATAGTTTTCCTTTTTCAATAATGGAAGAAATACAAATTTCGATAAGCACTGTGTCTCTCTTTTTTTGAAAAGCTTTAATTGTTAACCCTGAGGTGTTTAAGAAGTTTACAACTTGGATATCTTGAGAAGCCAGGGTTCTAGATGGGTAGAAAGATGCACATCAAACCACACAGTGGGATAATGAGGACTCTTTTCTGCAAGAAGTTGATATACTATCATAGTTAATTAAGGCAGATAGCTCATAAAATATATTCATTGTTGTTCAACCACACCTTACAAGTAAACCAATGATTCAAGACTTACAAATACGAGGAATTTATGACATGAAGATGGATAATGCCAGTGAGAGTAGGAAAGAGTCAAACTTTACCAGGAAGTAAATGATCTTTATTTTTCTTCATTTCTTATAATCTATTTCCTTCACTGTTGAAAATAAATCAAAAGATTATTGGTTGAAATGATCGGAATAGTTCAGAAAGAAAGAAGAATTAAATGGAACAAAGGAAGGACAAGATGGAATGGATATAGGGTATCAAAGGATAGCTGGTGAAGGAATGGAAAAAGATGGAACTATGGGAACACCACGGATGTGTGTATATATGCATGCTTGTTGTGATTTTTGTTTAATATTACAAAAAAGACAAAAGTATTAGAGGCTCATCACAAATCTTGAACTGGTACATAGAGTTGTAGCTCATTGAAATATTGATTAGCTCTAAAGATGTTCATGGTCATGTGCTGTTGTAAGTATTCTTCGCACTACTCCCCATATATAAACCTTCTAATTCAAAAACAATAGGCTAGGGGCTATACTTAAGCCACTTCTAAAACAATAGGGTCTACTTAAGCCACTTTTTTCAGACCTCACTCAGTGCATTGCTAGGGTTGAAATGAAGCATGTTTAATAGCCTAATGGGGAAGGCTAGTGGACTATTTCATAGAGAGAATAATAAAAATTGAACATGGTCTATGGAGCAAGTTCAATGTAGCTTTAATTTGGGGAACAGTGAACCTGGAGAATGACTTCTCCTATAAAGTCTTTCTGTAGACACAACAAAACCTGTGCTTTATTTAAGGTCGGTTTCTTTTTTCACCAATCACCAATAATCTATGTTCGTAGGCCTTCAGTTTGCAGTTATTATATTCACCAGTCTAGTTTGTAAAGAGTACGTGAAACTAAAGAAATTTACTGAAAATTCTTATCACCGATAGGTCATGTGACCTTGTTTAGTTGTAACTCGTAATTCCCAACATTCATCTTGTGCCAGTTCTATTGTGCTTGCCACTTTCTGGTTGAAATTGATCTTTATTTGTCTCTCCATTTTCTGTTATATTCTAGGGCGCATTGGTGATCTGCCTATGTGTGCTTTTTGTGATTGTTCTTTATTTGCTTCTTATGTGACTGATTCTTTTCTTGAAGGTGTTATCAGAACTTCACCATAAATAAATCTAGACGAACGAAGTTAATCTTGATAGCAAGTATGCAGAAAATCTTATTAGAGGATGTTAACATATTATTGTAACATTATAGTACGTAACTCTATTTCGTAAATCTATGATTTGAAGCTGTAAGCCTACATAAATCTATAGAATGGATTTGTTATATCTTTACATGTTGCATTGCCATCTAGCTTAAGCAACAGTTAATATTAGAAGTTCATGCAAAGTTTTGTCGCTTCACCTCATTCTAGGAGCATCTGTCATACTGCAGCAGTAGCTTGATAGACCAAAGATTGTTGTGCTTACTTTCCACCCCCATAAGTTAAATTTCCTCGTATTTTAATGAATTTAATTTGTATACACAATTATTTAAGTATATATTGTCACATCTATTGTTTGAAAAGTTATCTAGATAAAAGATTTGGATTGCACGACAACATAAAAACTATTAGTGTATCAAAATTAAACTCTATTTTAATATGATATTATGTCACCATATTTTGTGTTTTCTATTATGGTCTAAGATCCCTGCTCCCTCCCCTTTAATTTCAACATTCTCTTTGGCTCGTTTTATGAAACTTCTGAAGTAATTACAAGCCTAAGCATCTTGGGACTGTTTATGTTTTTACATATTACATTCACTAGTACTTATGCTGCTAATATTTACTCTCTTTTTTGGCATCCTTGATGTAGGACTCCAAATATAAAGTACTAGCAGCAAGCCGTAGGTTTCCTAAAGCTTGCCTTCGCCAAAAAGGATGATACGATGTTTTTCATCAAGTGTTGGTATTTCTTGTTGGATCATTTTGAAGTCATTCAATTACATTCAGTATCTGGATCTATATTGATCTATGCGTGCAGGATCATTGTGTGTTTTGGAGAAATGTAAAAGAAACTTGATTGAAGTTATTCTTTTGCTTTCTGCAATTATTTTAAAATTGTCCATACCATAAGTTGAGAAAAAGAGCTGTGAACCAGTCCACTAAAAGAAGCTAAATCTAGTCTAATTTTAGGCCAATGCGTTTTTCCTTTCACAAGTCACTTGAATTTTTAAAATATAAGAAAGATGTTGAACTTAAAAGTTTATGACAACGGGTGTACGTTGTAAAATGGTGAAAAATATACTGGTTACATAATATGATTCGTTTTGATTAATTTTTGATTAATTTATTCTCTTTTTCATTGCTAAAAATAGAGAGCTGAGCCAAAATATGTGCATATTGATATACCAGCCCAACCATTTTACCTTTGGCAATGTGCTAATATCTAGTGTCACTTCTCCCAGTCACCACGTGCTGTGGTATTCAAGGTGGAATCTTGATATCAACCCAATCTAATTTTTTTAGTTTGATAGGTTTCTCTCTTTCATTTTTTCTTTCCTTTTTTTATTCCTCTGATTCCATAAGCTTCTTGCTTTGCGTGAGAATGCTTGTGAGTTTGAGTTTTTTTTTAAAAAATAGACCTTTCTTTTTCTTTAAAATTTAAAATAATTGTTGTATAATTAAAGATTGTGAAAGACATTACTCTTGTAATTCCAAGGAATAGAGTATTTATGGTTATTTTTCCTTTCAATAAGTATATTTTTTGAGATTTAAACTTAGGTCCTTATCTTTAGAGTAGTATTATGGGGATAATAAAATTGCACAATAAATATACACCACATACCTTATCATTATGAGAAGTGATGAGTGAGTGGAATGAGGTGATAAGATATGTGGTATATATTTATTATACAATTTTATTATTCTTATAACATTACTCTTATCTTTAATCTTTTTTTTTTTTTTGGTAGGCTACTCTTATCTTTAATCTTTATCAGGGATAAAGTTGTTTACCGCTATTCTAACCAGTAGACCCAGAGATAAACAAGAAGTTCAGCCCACCAGCGAATCCATAAAGGGCCTCCAAAAGCAGGCCTGATTAATAACTGGGCTCTTCCCGAAGGGTGAGGAAAGCCCAAAATATTTTTTAATCTGGTGATGCACCCAAATAAAAAAAACTACTCCCTCCCTTTTAAAATATCCGTCAACTTTAAGAGAAAGTTATCTTTCAATCCCTATCAATTTCACATTTCAATAACTTAGATTTTTTTTTTCAATAGTACTCCTGGATAATTAACGACCATTAGTATAACCTTTTATTTTCAATCATTTGATGTGCTCCACAATTAATAAACAGTAGAATATATTAATCCATACACTATTATTTTATATAAAAATATTTTATTATCATATTATTTATCATCTTTTTTTAATACTTGTACTTATCTAAATTCGATAGATATTTTACATGGGAAGGGAGTACTGTACTAAAATAATAAGAAGCAACAATCGAGTCAGAGTTAAATAAGATCAGTTACGTGAACGAAACGACCCGATCAATCCCCATAGTAAATTATGCTCTTAAACAATCCGCAGACTAGACAACACTTGCAATAAGGTAATCTCACTATAGCAGTGCCATTTCTTATTCGGTAAAAATGAAATGGAATAGGGATATAATTTTTCTAACAAGTTATGTCAAATAAATAACATCCCTCGTGCCATGTGACATCCTCTTCTAAATGAAAATTAAAGGTACATGCAAATTCACATATTTATTATGTGGTCAACCATACAAGACACGACCACAACGATCACATGCCCTAGAGGCAGCTGGAGAAGCATCTTTTGGCTTCGTCTTCTGCATCTTTGGTAGATCAATTTCCATAACATCAGCCAGGGCCTCACAACCTTGTTGTATCTCCTCCGAACTGCCCAAAAAAACAAATTAGTTTAGATCACATCCTAGAACAAAATCTCAGACACATCATGGACAAGTATCCTAATTCTTTAGAAAAAAAGAGGCCTCTAGGAGAATAGAATAACATAACTGGCAGAAGCAACAATTTCTATAAGATCATCTCAAGTATCTATTATCCAAGTAACCTACATTTGTTCTAAAATAAGAATATGATACATTACTCTTGATAAAAATGACATGAGTAATGCATATGATTGTGTTAAATTAGGTTGTAAAAGGAAGGTATTTGCAATAGGGTTGATCATGTAGCAGAACTGATATTCCATCACTTGCTTAGTTGCTTACCTGATGCAAAGTGGGGAGTAAAGCGGATAATTGTATCATGTGTTGGCTTGGCAAGGACTCCTCTATCCTTTAGATTTTGGCATAGATCATAGGCTGATACAGGGGACAAGCTCTTGCTGTTAAGCTCCACTGCATTGAATAGTCCTCTACCCCGCACCTCCTTCACGTGGTTCGGGTATTGCTGCTGTACCTTCAGCAGCTGACGAGTAAGCTCCTCTCCTAGTTGGGCAGATCTGTTTAACAGTAAGACATTATCAACACAAGACAGAAATTCACAGCAGAGATGAAATGGAATAATGGAACCAAACTAATGAATAATCTACTAGAACAGCATTTGATGCTAATAACAGTCAACTGCATTCAAGTCTACATTATATGAAGTAAACATGGAGAATATAAGATTTTGCAACTTATTTGATACCTCTCAACAAGTTTCTCGTCCTTGATCACATTGAGTGAGGCAATTGCGACTGCACTGGCCAATGGATTCCCCCAAAGGTACTGTGAACAATAACATAGAAAGCTTCAGAATTCTTTCCTCGTTTAATAAACAATTTTGATTTTACTGCAATAAATGAAATTATTGGCTAACTACATAAGAATAAAAATATGCAAAAAATGAAAGAAAGATATCCCTAGTTAACACAAGATGGAAAATTTTATTAAAAAAATAAAATACAATAACAGGTGAAATGTCTTAAATGAGGCCATCAGTTTGATTTTTCTATTTATTTATTTTTTTCAAAAAGGGTTTTCTAAATAGGTTCACTAACCTGGAGACCTGCTTCCAAAAGGAAATTACTCTAGCATCCTCAAAGGATCAAATAATTTACTGATAATGAATTTACAAGTAGCCTACTTTATTTAATGCAGTGGTGATGCTACAGTTGCAGCCTTGAACACTGGGGGTTTAAATCCTCAATATGACTTTGTAATGTAACATAACGTCCCTAATGAGGAGGACAATACAGCATCACCTAGCCAGTGTCCACAAAACCATCAGCTATGAAGTCCAAGGCATGGCTTATGGGAATTTACATGTGGCGGTGTCTTATGCAGCCTTTATGTCATGTGGACAGCAATTACTACAAGGTTTAACATATATATTACATGCTTAGTGGATGTTTTTAAAACCCTGCCTATTATTCATATCAACTGGAACAGAAGAACAAACATACATAACCCAAACAAAACAAATTTTGCATCCCTAGGTACCACCAAAAGGAGGAGTCCTGTCTCTTCACATCTTCAGACTAACCAGGGGCATATTAAGGATGGATGTAGATGCCTAACAGAACCTTCATGCAATTTTGACAATTATTGGCAAGAAAAAGTAAATAAAAGGACTAGATACAAAAGGACCAGTTATAAAACTATTTGCATAATTAAACCAAACCTTCCATGCTCTCCAGGTTTTATACAAAGCATTACATCCTTGTCCGCAAGAACTGCACTAACAGGGAAAACTCCTCCACCCAATGCTTTCCCTAGTATCTGAGTAGAAAGACACGTAGAATAAAAAGAAAAGAAAAAGGTTATTACATGAATGGTGGAATAGAAAGACAATAGAACCACAAGAAAGGTAACAAAATAAAAGTAAACAAGACTGTGCACAAGAGGCCAAATATTTCTCCTTTCACTGAAAGAAAGCATAAAGTACGATGGGCATGCCTTTGAAGGGGTAGCCAGTTGAACGTATCTAACCCAATAGCAAGTTTCCAAAAATATATTTATAGGTACAAACGGAATACTGGTTTGAATTCAGCTAAAAGTCTACATACTACAGCTTTCCCATCATAAAGTATCTTTCTTTTTAAGAAATCACAGAGCAACTAAGCAGAACATGATATTCTCTGCTTTAGCAGTCAAACATAAGAAGCATACTTATCCCAAAAAACAGCCTCATACAGTTAAAAGTATGGTGCATCTTGGAATCAATTACACTTGATTTTTTTCTTGCCAAATAGTTTCCATTTCAATTCTAAGCCCACAGTTCATTACTGTTATATCAGTAAGATACCTTTAAACCTAAATGATTACAAGGTGTATGATCAAATTTGCAATAAGACAACAACAACAACTACTAAGATTGGCTACACGGATCAAACGATATCATAATGTTCTATCATATATTATATTTATGTTTAACCCATTAACATTTTCCTTCCAATTGTTTCCCCTATAGTTTTCCTAGGTCTTCCTCTACCTCTAACTTTAGGACTACCTTCCATCTAATTCACTCTCTTACTAAGGTATCTACAGGTCTCCTCCAATCTCTATACAAGTCCAAACCACTTAAGGCAAGATTCTACATCTTCTAATTGCCCATAAACTTTTTTAATGATATGACCACCAAATAAGGTTCATATCATAATGTTGGGAAAGAATAAAGCAATATACAGTGCACAAAGTTAAGGTGATTTCTAACCACTACATCTGGGCGCACTTCTTCCCAGTCACAAGCCAGCATCTTCCCTGTTCTTGCTAACCCAGTTTGTATTTCATCAGCAATCATCAGCACATTGTATTTGGAGCAAAGATCTCTAACAGCTTTTAAATAGCCATCCGGAGGAATTATTACCTTCAGAAAAATAATATACAAAATATTATAAAAACATAATAAAAATGTCCAAAGAATGACAGGGTCTTTCTACAGGATGAGATCTATAAGTACGCTTTTAATCTTTAAAAAAATCAAAAGACTTTGACCAAGCAATCGGGAGTTCATATTTTCCATGGCATTATACATGATGTAGAACAAACAAATGGTGAAACCAGTTTGACAGATGAACAAAAATCACGAAAATCATTAAATTAATCAAGGAAAGAAAAACAGTGAGAGATGGAATGGCAAGAAGAAACCCAGAAAAACCTACTAAATATAACCATGTCAATCACTTGGCTTAAGTCACAAGGGACAGCTCCACAATGTATCATCAAGGCTATCATACTTGATATTTAGATTCTTGGAGGGAGACTGATATTATGTTTCATAAGCATGGAACAAAAAGTACAACAAAGGAACACGCATTTCAAGAACCCACAGCAAACAAAGACACCAGTGAAAAATTTTCAAAATTTAAGGCCGTTAGGCATTTTGACAGAAAAAGTGTGGTATAAAGCAACTCCTTTAGCATCTAGATTCAATCAACATAGAGTGTTGCCAAGCCAATTTAAGTATTCCATAGAACATACCCCAGCTTCACCCTGGATGGGTTCAACAAGAAACCCAGCTATGCGTTCTCCATTTTCTGCAATTCATGAGAGAGGAAAATCAAATAATTAACTTCAAAGATCAGTCAAGTTAAAGCAAAATATACTGACGAACAGCAAAGAAAAAGTATAAAGCACAACTCAGAACCTTTAAAAGTTCTTTCAAGGGCTTGTGCATTACCAAAATCAATTTTAAGATGGCCAGGCAATAGAGGACCAAAGCCATGGGTGGCTTCATTGTCACAGCTCATGGATATGACAGCTATTGTACGTCCATGGAAGCAGCCACAGCATGAGACAATAATAGCCTGCAACAAGTGTCCATGAACAAAAAGGTTCACATGGCATAATGGCTAAAATGATTCTCATAAAAAGAACACCCAAACTAGAATAGCAACAAAGTATGGGCTTGAGCTCAAATATAGCAAAAAGACTTTGAGGACAGTAAATCTGTATGAATACCCCTACATCAATTCAGTACAATGAACAGAAGAATCACAAGAGTTTTTGAACAAGCTATCATATTAAAACTTCAAAAAAAAAGATGATTATTGTACTGATATCAGTGGCCCATATTGAGCAAAGATTTAACTTGACCCCAAAACCTTGAAAAATGCAAGGGTAGAAAGCAATAGTTATACCTCATCTTTGGGAATTCTTTTCTTTCATAACCCCACTTTCTTGCTAATTTCAGAGCTGTTTCCACACCTTCAGCACCTGTATTCATAGGAAGTACCATATCATATCCAAGCATACTTGTCAAATGCTCAGCAAACGGTGGAAAGCGATCATTGTAGAAGGCTCGAGAGCTAAGAGTCAGCTTTTCTGCCTGCTCTATTAATGCTTTCACAATTTTAGGATGGCAATGTCCCTATGGCAAATGACAAGCACTTAAATCATTGGAAATTCCATGTCATTTTTCTTACCAAAAAATTATGCAAGAATAAGAAGGAAAAGTACTAGCAGCGGAAAAAGGGAATTGGGACACAGCAAGCAGATAAGAAAATTACAGATCTAGAGCATAGGGAGTTACCATGGTCCAATCATGTTACCTGATTAACTGCAGAGTAAGCAGATAAGAAATCAAGATATTTGTTTCCCTCTGGATCCCATACAGCAGCTCCCTTTGCTTGAGAAATACGATGGGAATTGGATGGTAACTGCATTTGACACATGAAAGATCATTTCAATAATTGACCTAATACAATTTCTTAAACTCGTTTAACAATCTCTTATACAAAAAACAAGTGTAAAAGGAGAAAGAGCTGAAGCTTGACAAGACCCCAAACAACAGCAAATCCTAATCATCTTTTTATTTGTGAAAAAAATGCTCAAACTAAGATCACTTACCAACGGAACGTGTTTAAAGGAAAAGCTCAGGAGCATAACATAAGCATAAACTCATAATCTTTAGTGAATTGGCAGACCACTACTAGCACAGTAAAGTAAATTGCATTTTTTTGGAGCTCACTCGATTAATTTTTTGTTTTTTTTTTCTCTTGATTACAATTCAAACAACATCGCTATGGACGATGATTCAAAAACCCATACAATTCATTCTACTGATCAAATCAAAGTGGAACAAGATGAACAGATTTGAGCATGAAAGCTTTTGGAAAGTTAGAACAAAGTGAAAATAAGAGAAACCCAGAGAGCAAAATCATGCCTTTGGGGTGCGGAAATACAACAGAGGGGGTGGTGGGTAACTTTAACTTACTTGTGGGCACTGTACTCATACTCCTTGTCGATGATTTGCTGAGAAGAAGAAGAAGAGGAAGAAGAAGCATTGCCGTGTGGTACAGCTCCAAAGCTCCTTCCCTGCTTCCTTTGCAAACTCTTTGCAGCAAGCACTGAACTGGTCTCCTCGCAGCCATTGACGAATGATAATAATGATATGATATACTAATAGTACAATACAAAGGTAGGTACCTCCCTTCCTGTCTCACTTTCCTTTTGATTCTCGCAACTGTACCATCAAACTCTCTCCGTGTTCCTCTACGACTGTTGATTACGTGTAACAACGTTCTTTTTTTCCGTTCCATTTATTTATTCTGTTTATTAATCCTCTAATCATTTTGTCTTTTATTTTAGAATAAATTACAGTTAGTTTTCATAAGCTTTGCTAAATTTCCTCTAGGCTCCTCTATCTTCTGTCCCATATACTCTTTTAAATATAATATTTATTATAACTTACAAATGACCTTGAAATTACCCATTTTACCTATTTTGAGTTAAAAATATCAACCCGCTCATAAAAAAATCTGTTGATAGAATCTACGAGACAACTGATTTTGATTAGAATTTAGCTATTTTCATCGACCTGCAACCCCCACTAGTTGGCTATAAAACGGATGAGATTAGGTTGAAAAATCCAACCCACCTCGTCAAGTGGCGGGTTGCCGGCCAACTTACCCTTAACGTATTTTACCACCTTTAGTTCATTGCGCTATAAAGAACCTTGGATAATGATTTCACAAATTAGAAGAAGTCAATATAATGATTTTATAAACTCAATGACCTTTTGACTAAATTTTATAAATAGAGGATGGAATACATGAATTTTATTAAATCTTATACAAGGTCCATGTAATTTACCTTATATTTTATTCATCTAAAAGACCAATAAATTACTTTAGTGAGAAAATAAAAGATAAAGAATTTTATAAAACTATTTCTACCCAAAAATTATAACCTTATTTATACTTTTGGTAAAAGTTATATGTCCTTTTGATCTCTCTCTCTCTCTCTATATATATATATATATATATATATATATATATATATTGAGAAATTTAGATAATATTAATTATTATTATTATTATTATCATTATTATTTGCTTTTATATTCTTACTAGATAGAAAGTGTAAGAGATAGTCTTCCATAAAAATTAAATAAAAAAGTGTCAGAGAGTAAGCAGTGAGATTAAGTAGAAGGTGTTAAGAAAGCGGAAAAAAAATTAAGTGATAATGATAGTTTTATAAAATACATTATTTTTTTAGCATTTAAACTTGTCTAATCATTCTCTTCATTTATATGTATAACTAAAAATGAATACTTATTAGAAAATAAAAGTAGTAACACAGACATAATCAATGTAAGGACTAAGGATAAAATTTAAAAATTTATTAATATTTTCTTAATATAAAGATAATTCATAACATAGAAAAATATTACAATGACAAGCATTGTGACATGGAGATGGCATAAAACACCATGGCTCAGTTATGTCTATGTATGTATATGATATTTGAAATGATACATTACTAGTTGATTTCTTTTAACATCGTGATAAAATATAAGTATAAGATTGTATAAAAGTTTTTTACGATATCAATATATTATAATTTTTTTTTCCATACTTATTGACTCAATTACAAATTCAGTGTAAGAGTTACGCAAATTATTTGTAAGATAATAGTTTCAAATTTTGAATAAACAAAATTGACTTTAAATCACCATTTATGTATCTCAGAAGATGATTTGTCCAGTTCATATACTTAATCTAGAAATTATTTAGAAAAAAAATTGGATTTAATTGATTTTGTAATTTCTTTTGCATGTACACAGAAGATTTAGGAGTTAATTAACTCATACCTATTAACTTTCATTTCAGGACTTTATTTATAATCAAACTGATAAAAGAACGCCAAAAAATTTAAAGTTTGGTTAAAGTGACGTAATGTTTTTTGGTCGAAATTTGACGTAATTTGAGAATGTAATTTATCTTCGGTCTTTTTTTTCTTATTATTTATTGTATCCCACAAAAAAAAAAAAGAGTGACATAAGAAAATAAGATTACTTCATTGTCGCAACCGGATCGACGGACGAAAATTTATTAAAAATTTGAGTCGCCACCAAGTTTATTTAAGTTAACATGGAAAAACCCTTTATTAAAAACTTTGAAACCAAATTTGAGTTCTGTTGTTATGCAGGGAAGGGTAAGAATTTACGCACCCTAATACACCCATCTTTCGACGGACCTTTCATTAACTGTGCAAATTAAATAATAACCATTTTCTAAATAAATAAATAGATTAATAAAAGCAAAAAAAAACATATTTACAATTTAAACAAAACAATTTAAGGAAAATTAATTTTGACTTGACACCTGCTCCTACGTACCCTCTGGTGCAATGAGAAACTCAAGTCACGTAGTTTTTGGAGAAATATTTGTGTGTTGGTTGATTTTATATTAAAAAGCATGAAATTCGTTATTGCATAGAATCCAAGTTAGCATTAAGCTACTCAATGGATTCTTATGATTCAGAAAATGAAGGTAACATTTGCTACTCAATCATCATTATCGATCATTGCACGGGTTAACAAAAAATCTAAAAGATTTTCTTTATTTTATCAAAAAGAAAACATATTTTGTATGATTTTTTAAAAGATTGTTAAAAAAACAATATGTAACAAATTTTCCCCTTTTTTATTTGTAGAGCAAAATCAGCCCAAAAAGAAATGTAGCCCGCATAAATATTGTCCAAGAAACTGAACTACTAGACAACCCAAGAATTATTAACAAAATAAAAAATAAATAAAAACATATATTATAAAAAAAAAAAATCTAGGGAGTGGGCTCATCACCGCACCCACTCCCCACCCATACCACACACACAACCACACACACACTCAAGACACAGAGAGAAAGAGCGTGAAAGGAGTGAAAAAGAAGAGAGAGCGCGAGAAGAGAGAGAGAGCGGGAGGGCGTCGGTGCGCGGCGTGCGGTGCCAGGCTCTCGCGAGCGGTTCCCGCCGGAGGAGGGACAGGCCGCCACGCCCGACCGGCAGCGGGGAGGTTGGCTGCGCGTGCGGACCCGATTCTGCCGGAGGAAGAGGAAGGAGACTGACGAAGGAGGAGGAGGTGCCGTGCGGAGCGGGGCTGAAAACACAGAGGGTTGTGAGCGGCGTGGGTATGGATTCGCTGAGATGGAGGTTGGAAGGTGGCCTGACCGTGGCTCGTGGTTGGGGGTTAGGTCGAGAAGGAGCGAGGGAGGAGGAGGCCGGCCGTGGTGGCAGCCATGGCGAGGGAGGCCGCGGCGGTGCATGCATGGCCGCGACCCGATGATGGGCGGCGTTTAGTTGAGAAGGGAAGGGTGCGGTGATGATGACGAGGTCGCGCGGGTGGGAAAGGAAAGACCACCACGGCCTCTTCCCCTTTTATTCTAATTTTTCCAAGCTTTATATTTTTTATGATGATGAAACTATTGATGCTGTTGTTACCTTCTTCTTCCCTTTTTTGTGTTGCTATGTTGATGTTGGTGGTGGTTGTGTATTGAATTTTTTTTTTTATGGTCTTTGGTTTTTGAAAGTGGGGATTGTTGTTGCTGATGATGGAAATGGCTGGCTAGAAATTGGTTTTTGTTGCCGTGGAGGAAAGAATAATGTTGTTTTTGTTTCTGGGTTTACAATGATGATGGATGATGAAAAACCAAATTTTTTTTTTTGAGCTCCTGAAGGCCAAAGATATTAATCAGTCATCCCCTCTTTTGTATTGGACGACTTTCAGTTAATAATTTTTCCCATGCTTTTCTTGGAATGAGGAGCACCAAAAGCTTGTCCCCACGCCTCTGAGCGCTATCGAGTTAAGCAGAGAGCTCATTGCTTGTCGGCCTTGGAGGGAAAGCTGAGTGGAGGCCATGTTGCAGCAAGTGGGATGCTGAGGCCATCACGCCCATGCTCCCACGTTTTGGTTTTTTTCATTTTTTTTTTATATTTTTGTATATATTCTGGGTGGAAATGTAAAAACAAACATATGGGCTTATAATAAAAAAAAGTACCTGGGTTTATTTCCTTTTTTTGTTTTAATTTTTCTTAAAAGAAATGAAGAAACTGTAAATTAAATAAACTATGCAAATTTTGGACTTTCTAGTATGGGTTGGACCAAATGGGTGTTCACAGTTGCCCCTCTTTACTTATTTCTTATAAGAAAATATGAAAAACCTAAGTTTTTATATTGCCTTTATAAGGAATGAGTAAAGACGTGAACATTGATTTTGTTCGGCAATGCATGAAATTGAAAACAAGAAAGATTAAATTCAAATGGTGAAAGAAACTAGATGTTCATGAGAGGCACATGCAATGCAATTCAGAAATCAAGAAATGTGACATTTATCTAAAAGCTGAAAGGAAATTAAAAACCTACAGGATTTAAAAGCCAGCAGTGGCTGAGGAATTAAAAAAACTTACAGGGCTAACATAAATTTAAAAGCCTACGGGTTGACAAGAGAGGAAATTTAAAAACCAACAGGCTAGGAAAGGTAATTGGCAACCTGAGGCCGATTGGAAATTAAAATGGCAATCTGAGGCCGGCATGAAATGTAAAATTGGCAATCTGAGGCCGACATGAAATAAAGTTGAAATTGGCAATTGAGGCCAACTGAATTAAAATGGCAATCTGAGACCGACTAAAAGGTAAATTGGCAATCTGAGGCCGATGACAAAGAACATTGGCGAACTGAGGCCGACTAAAAAGTAAATTGGCAATCTGAGGCCGACATGAAACAAAATTGAAATTGAAATTGGTAATTTAGGCCAATGAAATGTAAAATTGGCAATTGAGGCCGACTGAAATGTGAAATTGGCAATCTGAGGCCGACTGAAAATGAAATTGAAATTGGCAATCTGAGGCCGCCTAAAAATGAAATTGGCAAATAAGACATCTTTTTCCTTTTTCAGATTATGTGCAAAAGTCATGAATTTATCATCCATTTTCAGTTTATTTCAAACACATTCTTGAAAAACTAACGGTAACTAAATTGAGCAAACCTCGAGGAAAACTTTAACCGATCAAACTCGTAATTCCCGCACTGGATTTTCTAGCACACATAAGACCTTTCCTTTCTTCTGTGACCTTGCTCACATCTTCCCATTCCTTCTTCTTCTCTTTTCCCTTTTTAGCATGGTGATTACTTTTCCACTAAGCTTACTTGAAGCTTCTGAATTCTCTTTGTGTGAGATTTGTCATTGACGTATTTGCTATAAACATTGTTAGGTCGTACGATTTACACTTAAATTTATACTTACTCAAGACATCATAAATAAACATGCATGCAAAGGAAAAGTGGAAGGATTAACTGAATGAGGATTTTTATTGCTCGATGTATTTGGATGACAACAACGCAACATGTTTCGGAAAAAGGAAACAAAATTGCATGAAAGCTGGATTGCTAAAAGCATGAAATTTTGCCCAGTTTGGTCCTTAGTAACTTATTCAATTGATTTCTTGCAGCAAATCAGATGTCATAACCATTGTCTCCTCAATCTTCTCGTCTCTTGATCCCCAAAAATTGCCCCAGTTTCAGCCTTGGTCTTGGCTCACAGGACATGTTCAACACAGGAATTTGCCCAAGTGTGAGTTGCTTAAGATGATGCCTATTATTTGCTCTAATTTTTGCCTAGGCCGCCCTTTGGTTTTCGACCTAGCGAGCTTTTTCTTTTTATTTTTCTTTTTTTTGTTTTGCCCTAATTTTTGCTTAGGCCGCTCTTTCGAGTTTTCGACCTAACGGGCTTCTTCCGCATCTTTTAAGCATAAAACATTTTGACTTGCATCGGTGTTGATTGGTTTAGGCAATTCTTTTCCATCCATGTCTTGCAAAATCAATGCCCCGCCTAGAGCGCTTGCTTGACAATGTAAGGACCCTCATAACTCGGAGCCCATTTTCCCCTTGCATCCTCTTGATTTGGGAGAATTTTCTTAGAACCAGAATCTCCTGGACACAAATCTCTAGGACGGACTTTCTTGTTAAAAGCTTTAGCCATTCTACTTTGGTACAATTGGCCATGACAAATGGCTGTCTTTTCTCTTCAATCATGTTCAACTGTTCATATCGAGCCTTCACCCAATCAGATTCTTCCAATTCTGCCTCCATCAGAACCCTTAATGACGGGATTTCCACTTTTTGGGGATACAGCTTCCATTCCATACACCAATGAGAAGGGAGTTGCCCCTGCTTGACCGTATGTTGGTGCGATATGCATGTAGTGCATATGGCAGTATTCGTGCCAGTCTTTATAGTTCACCACCATTTTGGCGATAATTTTCTTGACATTTTTATTTGCGGCCTCAACCGTGCCATTCATCTGCCTATAAGGAGCTGAGTTGTGGTGCTTGATTTTGAAAGTCTCAAAAAAATTTTGAACTTTCACCATTGAGGTTAGGGGCATTGTCTGTGATGATCCTTTCTGGATCCCATATCTAGATAATGTCCTTTTTGATGAATCTAAGAAACACTTTCTGCGTGATACTGGCATACGAAGCAGCTTCCACCCACTTAGTGAAATAGTCTATCGCTACCAAAATGAAACGATGACCATTGGATGCCTTGGGATTAATTGGGCCGATGACATCCATGCCCCACATCGAGAAAGGCCAGGGAGATACCATGTTATGTAATGTAACTAGGAGCATTGACTCGTCTGCATATATTTGGCACTTGTGGCACTTCCGAACATAGTTGATACAATCACTTTCCATGGTGGACCAATAATAACCACTCCTTAGGATTTTGCGTGCCATCATGTGTCCATTGGCATGGGTTCCACAAATCCCTTCGTGGACTTCAACCATGATTATTCGAGCTTCATGAGCATCTACACATCTGAGGAGAGTAGTATCATGATTCCTCTTATAAAGGACGTCACCATTCAGGAAAAAGGACATGGCCAGTCGTCAGATTGTTTTCTTGTTCACCTCATTTGCCCCAATTGGGTACTCTCCCTTTTGAATATACTGCTTGATGTCATGATACCAGGGCTGGCGTCGACTCAATCTCCACACTACCACAATATGCCAGTTCACCTTGCATCTCTACATGGATAGGTTGGACATCGTGTGGACTTCCAATTTAGTCATTACAGCCAAAGTTGCCAATGCGTCCGCAAATTGGTTCTTGTCTCGAGTTAAGTGAGAGAACGATATATCATCAAAGTGCTCAACTAATCGAGACAAGTACTTCTGATAAGGTACCAATTTTGGATCCTTTGTTTGCCATTGTCCGTTAACTTGGTAGATAATGAGTGCCGAATCTCCAAAGACTTTTAATTCTTTGATTCCCAAGTCAATTGCAACCTGCAGACCATTCGCACATGCTTCATATTCTGCGATGTTGTTGGTACATTCAAAATCTAGTTTGATAGAAATTGGGACCGCTTCCGCTGGTGACACTACTACAGCTCCTACTCCACATCCGTTCATGTTGACAGCTCCATCAAAATACATCTTCCACATATTCTCCTCTTCTTCATCTTCTCCTTCCACCGCCAGCACCTCGCTCAGGGAATTCAGCCATGGTAGGTTGTGCATCCTCCAAAGGGTTTTTAGCTAAATGATCAGCAATTGCACCTCCCTTGACAGACTTTTGGGTCACATACTTGATATCAAATTCTGACAATATCACTTGCCACTTCGACATTCTTAATGACACATGAGGACTATCAAATATGTATTTTAGTGGATCCATTCGAGAGATTAGCCAAGTAGTGTAGTATAACATGTACTGTCTCAGCCTTTTGGAAGTCCACACTAATGCACAACAAGTCTTTTCAATTGTCAAGTAGCGGATTCACAGTCATTAAGCTTCTTGCTCAGATAATAAATGGCCTGTTCCTTCTTTCCAACTTGTCACACCGTCCCAACATTGCCCCAATTGACGTGGGCAATACTGTGAGGTACAATATTAAAGGACGACCGCGTAGGCGGATCAAACTGGAGGTTTCATTAAATAAGCCTTTATTTTGTCAAAGGCCTCTTGGCATTCTTCATTCCATTCTCCCTTATGCTTTCGTAACAACTTGAATATGGGCTCGCAAGTGCTAGTTAAGTTGGCAATAAATCTAGCAATGTAGTTGAGTCTCCCAAGAAAACTTCTCACTTCCCGTTCAGTTCGAGGAGCTGGCATCTCTTGTATCGCCTTCACCTTGTCGGGTCCACCTTTATCCCTTCTCGCTAACAATGAATCCGAGTAATTTCCTGTAGAAGCTCCAAAGATGCACTTATTTGGGTTCAGCTAGCTTGTATTTCTGAGCCTTTCGAATAACCTTTTCAGGACTGCCACGTGACTTTCTCCCTCTTTAGACTTGGCGACCATATCATCTACGTACACTTCAATCTCCTTATGCATCATATCATGGAACAATGCGACCATGGCACGTTGGTAGGTGGCAGGCATTCTTCAATCCGAATGGCATGACTGTATAGCAAAATGTTCCCCACGGAGTTATGAAAGTAGTTTTTCCTTTATCATGAATGTCCATCGGATCTGATTATATCCAGAGTACCCGTCCATGAATGAAAAACGGTGACTCCAGCGGTATTATCTACCAAGACATCGATGTGAGGGAGAGGAAAATCATCCTTTGGGCTAGCTTTGTTTAGATCCCGATAATCCACGCACATTCTCACTTTTCCATCCTTCTTGGGTACGGGCACAATGTTAGCCACCCAGTCAGTGTGTCTTGATACCTCCAGAAATCCAGCTTCTAGTTGTTTAGTCACTTCTTCTTTTATTTTCAACGACATGTCAGGTCGCATTCTTCTCAACTTTTGCTTTTTGGGTCAGCTTCTGGATACAAAGGGATCTTATGTGAAGCTATTTCCGATCTAAACCCGGCATATCATGATAGGTCCATGCAAAGACATCCAGATATTCTTCAAACAGTGCAATCATTTCTGCGTTCGGGTTTTCTACTATTTTAAGCTCTTTTCTCTTCTTCAGTGCCCATGTTAATCAATTCAATCACTTCATTGTCTAAGTCAAATCCCTTTTCTGATTCTCCAGGAGATTAGAAAATTGCCCAACAATTTCTTCATCCTCCTCAGATTCATGGTTATCACAATCGAGTGCAGCAAGAGAATCAATTGATAGGCTTCCAAAGTCCATTTCATGTGGCAAAATTTCTATAGCATTTAGATTCCTGGAAAGCAATTATGGTGGATTGGAATGCTAAAATATATAGTGGGTAAGCAATGCGGAAAAATTCAAATGAATGGGCTGAGAAATAAAGATAAAAAGTGAAATAATGGAAGGAGAATAGAAGACACAAAGAACTAAAAATGAGTGGAAAGAAAAATTGCTAGCAAAACATGCAAGTTTATTCAATTGATGTCTTCAAGAAGCATAAATGACAGCATAACAGTCTTCACAACACAAACAATTACTTTGCAACAATAACATCAATCACTGGTTCAGCTGTCCAGTTCATTAGGACTTCATCATCATTGGCAGCATAAACTTGTTGCTTTCTTCAGTTGTCTCCATGTCCAAGGTGTTGATGGTGAGACGGAAGAGGAGCGAACTTTTCCAGCTATAATCACCTCAGCTGGACCTGGAAATGTCTCCTTCAGGTGAGGGATTTGTCTTACTTTCTTCTTATCATTCTCTTGTTGGAGGGTCATGGCACCCATCTCCTTTGATAATGATGCATCATATCCCAAACCAAATCGGTTGGGTTTCTTGGAGATCGTATAGGTATTCTGATACCTTGCAGTTGTGATCCCAACCCTTTACCCTGAAATATCCGTTCTTAGCCATGATATGAGCCACTATTTGATTAACATTTTGAATTGTGGATCCACTGCACTCATGTTTAGGCTTCACCAACTCCAGGCTGTGCCACAAATTATTGTCTATTGGCTCAACATTCTCCACATATGGTAGTGAGACTGGTTTGGACACAATGATGTCCCTTTCTCCATGGATTGTCACGACTGATCCATTCTCAATATATTTAACCTTTTGATGCAAGGTTGAAGGGACAGCACCAATATCATTGATCCATGGTCTTCCTAATAGCATATTGTAATCTGAGCCAATCTCCATCACCTGGAATAACACTTCTAATTTGCTTGGTCCAATCTCTAGTGGCAACACCACCTCCCCCAAAATGCTTTTCCTAGCCCCATCAAAAGCCTTCACCACCATCACTTGGGGTGATATATCATCCATACTCATCGATAGTTGTTTCAAGGTTGACTGGTAATACATTTAACCCTGATCCTCCGTCAATAAGGACTCTAGGCACTATGTGGCCTTTGCATTTGAGGGTTATATGTAATGCTTGTGGGTTAGCCCGTGACACCACTTCTTCATCTAAGAAGGTGATCATATTGACACGTTTCACTGGATCCACCATATTTACCATATTCTCCAATGAAGTGCCGGGCTTGACATAGGCTTCCTTTAAAACTTTTAATACCTGCCTTTTGATGAGACTCAGACGAGGATTAGCGACAGAAGAGATATTTGGCAGAGTCTTCTTTAATTGTTCCAGAATATCGTACTCGCTCTGTTTCATGATTTTAAGGAATTCTTCCTCTTCCTCTTCTTCCTTTTCTTCTCTCTAACATCTCCTTCGTCCACGAATTTTCCTTTTCCAGCTCTTTGGGTCCGTACACCCTTCCGCTTCTTGTTATTCCTTTCACCTCCATGATATTAGTCGCCTCCTCACTTGTTTGAGCCTTTGAGATTTCCCCTTCATCACTTTTCATCTCAACCTTGGTTTCATAGCTCCAAGGTACGGCATGTGTGTCCTCATATACAAAAGGTGTTGGTTTCTTCATAGTGATCACTACCTTTTCCTTCGGTGTCTGATTAAGCGGGGCACTCGAAGCACAAAACGCTCGATCACATTTACTTCCTCGAGGAAGTTCGGCCTCCTTTTTGCCTGAATCACACCCAGGTTGAGTAATTTCTGAACTTGAACTTTAAAATCCCAACAACTTTCTATATCATGACCGAAACCTCAGAGTGGTACATACAGTTTGACTTCATATCATTCTTCTCATTCTCTTTCATTGCAAAAGCAGGTACGTGTGCCGTAGCCAGTTTCCTTTAAACCAAAGAAAATTTTCTCCATGGGTGTTCTAAGACTCAACACTTTCTTAATCCAGGGTTCCTCCATTTCCAAGGCATTTATCCGACTTCCTCCTTCATGGTTCGGAATTGGATTATTGACAATATCTGGTTTTGACTCTTCTTGAAAGTCCAATCTCCCGCAAGCAATTAGCTTTCTCACCTGTCTTAAAGCCTTCACAATCTTCGATAGAATGCCCTGCTATATCCATATGATATTTGCAAGTTAAGCTCGGGTTATACCAAGCTGGGTATGGTGGTTCCAATGGGCGCACAGGATATGCTGAGTCAGGTGAGCATTAACTAGCCGTTGAAAAAGGTCAGCATTTGAGATGGATAGTTTCGGGAAAGGTGGTAAGTTTGGGAATCGAGAACGACTTTGGTTTTGGGTATTAGGCCGTGGTGGTGTGGTATTTGGGTAAT
This sequence comes from Dalbergia oliveri, assembly GCA_030441495.1. Taxonomy (NCBI): domain Eukaryota; kingdom Viridiplantae; phylum Streptophyta; class Magnoliopsida; order Fabales; family Fabaceae; genus Dalbergia; species Dalbergia oliveri. The sequence goes on along the minus strand of JAMLFY010000002.1, from coordinate 44,162,914 downwards.
TTGAGGATGTATGGTTGGGTTATAGGTGTATGTTGGACGACTGGTTGGTATGGGCGTATATGAATGTTATTGACTTGAGGTTGGGGGTATGACATTGTATTTGGAGTTGGAGTGGCTTGGTATAGTGGGTAAGGAGGGATGGATGGTATTTGGGTTCTTGGGTGTGTCGAGGCATATCCTGGCATGAAAGATTGCTGACCTTGCACATAATTTACTTCCGCCTCCTTTTTCTAGGCGGAATCCTCTTCTTGCTTCCTCATGGCTCATAGGAAGTTTCCGGCTTAGCCAGGCTCTCAATCCTTTCTCCAGCTGTTGAGCTGAGAAATCCTTGTATGCGGCTCCTGCCATTGCCCCGATATAAAGGGATCCTAAAGTCCCAAAAAGTATGAACACATTTCAGCTGGGATGAGTGGTGGCTGAACTTAGCAGCTAGGCTCTCCACCTTTGGGCGTAATGCTTAAATGGTTCATCCTTCTTCTTCTGCATTGAGCTTAATTGTTCTCGGGTAGGTGCCACTTCGAGATTGAATTTGTATTGGCTCATAAACAGATCGGCCAATTCTCTCCAGCTCGTGACTCTCAATGGTCCAGCTGAATGTACAGTCCAAGGCAGGTCCAGTTAAACTTTCATGGAAAAAGCTAACAAGGAACCTTTCATCTTTGGACCATATTGCCATCTTAGTACAGTAGCTCTTCAAGTGGAACAACGGGTTACCGTCCCATCATACTTTGAGAAGTCAGGGACCTTGAAGTCTTTGGGAACTATCAGGTCTATAGGAGCGCACAGTTGCTCAATCTCCACACCACCATAGGAGCTAGGACCTTGGATAGCTTTAATCGTTCTTGTATTTTCTTCATCCACTCTTCTTTGAATCTGTCTTTCTCCACCTCTGAATGATCGTTCCCTAAGAAAGGTGATTGTTTTTGAACAACAACACGGGATGGTTCCCAAATAGGGGTAACGTGTCGTGCTCTTCAACATGTGCATTTTCTACGGCATGATAACCTTCTCCAACAGGAATCACTATTGGCATCGTCGGTGGTGGTTGAGAGTTACCTGACATTCCGCCAATGTCATTCATCCCTTGGGTGATGTTTAGAGCTGCATCTGATACCATAGGTATGGTTACCATTGCAGCACTTGGTTGTACACTCACTGGCATACCCAACCTGCGATTTTGGTAAGCTCCCAATAAATCTAGTGACTCTTTCATGGCTAATATCATTTCTTCTATCCTTGTTTGATTATTCGACATTTCGTTCAATTTTCCTCTCAGTGCATCAACCTCCATGCTTAGATTCCTTCCTGATTCAACATGAGTTGCATCCGAATGAGCCTTTCCTGGATCAGCATTACCTCCTCCATTTTGGTCGTGCTCTGGTATTGTGGACACGAGTTTGATCGGATCCGTCTTCCTTGGGCGCCCAATGGTTACAAATCTTCACACTATCAAAATGTTAACAACATTCAAACAGGTTAAAATTTTTTTTTTATTATAACTATATGCAGAAGAACAAATGAACAATAGTCATCAAAAGTTCTTTGTCAACACTAGGATGCCCGCACCCGTTCTTATGGGCATATCACCCTATAAGTCAAGGTGCGGTTAATAGCGGCTCTTTAGGGAGAATCCGCTCCTCTATAGATGCTATCTAATGAACACTAGCAATGCAGTTCTTCTTTTCTATATGATTGAGTTTCTCACATTCTTGCGCAAGGATAAACAATCTCAAAGCAAAAATGTGATTGATCACTTTCTAGGGGAACATTTGATCCTTCATAGAAAGCATCGAGCGTACTATAGACAATTAGTAACTTGTAGAAGAGGCACAAATATTAAAATTTCATTTACTTCTGAGTGAAATTCTGAGTACAAATCATTTCAGAATACATCATACACTAATAGAGAGAAACAACTACATCAAAAGGACCTTCCTTCATGAAACTACATCAGAAGCTTCATCTTCTTTCTTTTGAGACCTCTGGCAATGTTTTCGCATGAATCCATGAATTCTGTCACTTCTTGAGGTAACTTGAATGGTGGCATCTTACCAATTTGTTCACTTGCCTTTGCAAAGCGATGGACAAAGTTTGGGATGTAATGACTCAATTCACCAGCTAACTTCCCATACTTTTCTTTCCATTCGAGGGCCTTTTCTCTCCATGATTTTCCAAATTCGGTCGCATCAACAAATAAGTCATGATATTGGTTTGCCGATGTCCACCCCGAATGGCATCATGTTTGGTCTGTGCCAACATTGTTGACAAGTGTTCTACTTGCGCTTCCAGTTCCTTTTTCTTGTCCTTCTCTTTGCTGATCTCCATTTTCAGGCTCCAAATGCTTTTATCTCTATTGCTGACTTCTTGTTCTACCCTTTTTACCGTGCGACTCTTTTTATTAATCTCCTCTTTTAACTTGTTCCTTTCTTTTTCAAACATATGAAGTCTTCCTTCCAGCTCTTGAATCTTGGCCAAATGGGTAATCGGAACCTTTTCTTTGCCCTTCTTGGATCTTGTGATAGCACATTCATCTTTTAAGGCTTCAACTTCCTTAGCCATTTTCTCACACCGACTTTGAAGAATGATATTTTCCAGATCAGATGCCTCCTTTTTCTCTTCCAAGAATCGCATTTGTGCCTTCATTATTTCTATTTGGGAGGTGAATTGTGCTGTTTCTAGGGTTTCCAGGAAGCATTGCTTGGAATGCTCTTTGGGATATTATTTTTCCCAACTCTTGCATGCCTCCATTCTCTGGATTCTTGAGAAGAGGTTAGCCGTTGCCCGAGCTCCTTTTTCCTAGGACCTTGATGTCATCCCATGCCATTTTAACCTTCTTTTCTTGTTCCATGGTACTTTTATCTTTCTGATATAGGAAGCTAAACCCTTCAAGTTGCTTTTCTTGTGGTTTTGTTTGGGTCCAATGAAGTTGTCTAAGCACCAATGCAGGTGTGTAGGAGATACATCCCCTTGGACCCATCAAAGGAACATTGTGAAAGTCACCGCAACTATATATAACGCTTTCTCCATGGTACCAAGGGCAAACCCATTTGAAAGAATTTGATTGGATTTCTGAGAACTCTTTTTCCATGCCAGTGCCTCTTGATGACTTATCTGCATATGATGGAAGCTTCCTAAAGGATCAGGAAAGAGGCCCATGCGATTATTGGCATATGTGTGAGTCATGAACCAAACGTATAACATTTGCGAACAACATCGCAACCTGCCACCATTTTCTGGAGGCAAACTCCCAAGGAAAGAAAGGTATCTGCCAATATAGCCGGAATAGGATTCATGCCTTGTGTCTCAAACTTGAAAAACACATCCATGGCGGCCTGGTCAACAACATCTGGTGTGAATGGAAATAGGACTAATCCATAAACAGTTAGTGCCAACGTTCGATTGAAAAAGTCCCAATTTCCTTGTCGGGCCAAGGTTTGCAGATGAGTTTCAAGAAAATTCCTCTTGATTCCTTGAGTGGATCCCCTCACTTCCATTTCCATCTGATTTACTTCAACTCCAATTATTTTGGCAATCTTTTCTTTACTGACATAATGCCCTTGATAGAGATACACACCAGACTTGTCTCGAATTGGTAGCCTTATCATGATCGAGTACTCTTCTATGGTTGATGTCGTATCAAAATCAGGTAACTCAAAACAGCAAATAGAAGAGTTCCAAAATTGCGAGAAAGCACTAATGCTGTTACTTCTACTGGGATAAGTAGCAAATCCAATATACGCCCATATGCATGTCTGAAAGGATTGGACTTCACGAGGCATCAACTGAATTATTTCTTTCACATTCTCAAGCTCATTACTGGTCACTTAACTTTGATGTTCCTTCTCCAATTATGTGCATTGCTAGTGTTCATTTGTATTGCTTCCATATTGCTTTGAACTGATGATGACTTTTGCTTTATTAACAATCAAAGATCACACTGGGAAATAAAAGATGAATGAGTAAGATTAAACAGATGGAAAGAAAGGAGAAAAAAATGCATGCTCTTATCGAGAATATAAGATGCTTCCTTAAGAACATGATAACACACAAACCTATCAAATTTTTCTTATCAGAAAGTAAATTATGGAAAGAATATGATGTGATGAATGCATGTGATAATGTTTTGATGCAACATTAACTATTTAAAATAAAGCATAAAGAAGTGCAAAGTAAAGGATGAAAGAAGCATGCTCCCTTTGTCCTAGGAGGGTAAAACTTTAATGGATGGGAAGTTCTAAGGCCAAGAACCTGATTTGGGTGGTTGCTAAGTTCAACTATGCGTGCACACATTCATGGTGGATCTAGACTTCTAACCCATGGTCCCATAATTGCCCCTATCCATAGGACAGAGATCCGACCTTCAAACCAACCATAAGTAGGGATGAACCCTCTCAATATGATTGACCCATAAAGCCAGGAACAATTGAGTGGTATCCCAACAACTATCAAGTGAGCATGAAGCCCCTCATGACAATGTCAAAAAACCCCCTATCCTCGGTTCGCATAGGCTCGGTATAGAGCCCAACAAGTGTGTGAGATAAGTGATTGTGAAGTGTGTGCAGGGAGCATACAAACCTTTCAATCCTAACACTACATGCACTCCTGCAAAACAAAATACAAACAACAAATATATACAGAACAATAATGGTCGTCTACCCTAAGGTTTATACATAAAGAATATTAAACTCCTAAGAAAGGAAAAACACTGTACAAAATAAAATAGGAAAGGAAAAACAAAAATCGAACGGTTATATTTAATTTGCACAATTAACTAAAACAGGCCTAACTCTTCCTGTAGTCCCCAGTGGAGTCGCCATCTGTCACAACCTGGATCGCGGGATGGCGAAAAATTTATTTAAAAATTGGGAGTCGCCACCAAGTTTATTTAAGTTGGAAAAACATGGAAAAACCCATTTATTAAAAAAGTGGTCTTTGAAACCAGATTTGAGTTCGGAGTCGGTTATGCATAGGGAAGTAAGAATTTACGCACCCTAATACACTCATCTTTCGACGGTACCTTTCATTAACTGTGCAAATTAAATAATAACCCTTTTCTAAATAAATAAATAGATGAATAAAAGCAAAAAAAAAACATATTTACAATTTAAACAAAACAATTTAAGGAAAATTAATTTTGACTTGACAGGGGGCGCCTGCTCCTACGTACCCTCTGGTGCAATGAGAAACTCAAAGTCACGTAGTTCTGTAGAAAATATTTGTGTGTTGGTTGATTTTATATTAAAAAGCATGAAATCCGTTATTGCACAAAATCCAAGTTAGCATTAAGCTACTCAATGGATTCTTATGATTCGGATATGAAGGTAACATTTGCTACTCAATCATCATTATCGATCATTGCACGGGTTAACAAAAAATCTAAAAGATTTTCTTTATTTTATCAAAAAGAAAACATATTTTGTATGATTTTTTAAAAGATTGTTAAAAAAACAATATGTAACAAATTTTCCCCTTTTTTATTTGTAGAGCAAAATGAGCCCAAAAAGAAATGAACCCGCATAAATATTGTCCAAGAAACTGAACTATTGGACAACCCAAGAATTATTAACACAAAATAAAAAATAAATAAAAACATATATTATAAAAAAAAAAATCTAGGGAGTGGGGCTCATCACCGCACCCACTCCCCACCCATACCACACACACAACCACACACACACTCAAAGACACAGAGAGAAAGAGCGTGAAACGGGGAGTGAAAAAGAGAGCGAGGAAGAGAGAGAGAGAGGGAGGGGGGCGGCGGCGCGTGGCGGCGTGGAGGCGGCTCGCGAGTCCCGCGGTGAGAGGGACGAGGCCGCCACGGCCGGAGCGGGGGAAGGTTGGCTTGCGTCTGCGGACGGCGATTCGGGCGGAGGAGAGGAAGGAAGACTGACCAAAGGAGGAGGAGGTGTTGTGCGGAGCTGGGCTAGAAACACGGAGGGGTTGCTAGCGGTTGTGGGTATGGATTCGCGCGAGATGGAGGTTGGAAGGTGGCCGGACCGTGGCTCGTGGTGGGGGTCAGGTCGAGAAGAGCGAGGAGGAGGAGGGTCCGCGTGGTGGGAAGTGATGGCGAGGGTAGGCCGCGGTGCATGCATGGCCAGTCCCGCGATGATGGGCGACGTTTGGTTGAGAAGGGAAGGGTGCGGTGATGATGATGAGGTCGCGGTGGTGGGAAAGGAAGACCGCGGCCTCTTCCCTTTTATTCTAATTTTTCCAAGCTTTATATTTTTGATGATGATGAAACTATTGATGTTGTTGTTACCTGTTCTTTCTTCCCCTTTTTGTGCTGCTATGTTGATGTTGGTGGTGGTTGTGTATTGAATTTTTTTTTTTATGGTCTTTGGTTTTTGAAAGTGGGGATTGTTGTTGCTGATGATGGAAATGGCTGGCTAGAAATTGGTTTTTGTTGCCGTGGAGGAAAGAATAATGTTTTTGTTTTGGGTTGACAATGATGAAAAACCAAAATATTTTTTTTTTAGCTCCTGAAGGCCAAAGATATTAATGGTCATCCCCCGTTCTTTTGTATTGGACCGACTTTCAGTTAATAATTTTCCCATGCTTTCTTGGAATGCAGGAGCACCAGCTTGTCCCCACGCCTCTGAGCTTATCGAGTTAAGCAGAGAGCTCATTGCTTGTCGGCCGTTGGAGGGAAGCTTGTGGAGGCCATGTTGCAAGTGGGATGCTGAGGCCATCACGCCCATGCTCCCACGTTTTGGTTTTTTTCATTTTTTTTATATTTTTGTATATTTCTGGGTGGAAATGTAAAAACAAACATATGGGCTTATAATCAAAAAAAGTACCTGGGTTTATTTCGTTTTTTTGTTTTAATTTTTCTTAAAAGAAATGAAGAAACTAAATTAAATAAACTATGCAAATTTTGGACTTTCTAGTATGGGCTGGACCAAATTGGGTGTTCAAATCATGTCATTCCAACTAGCTTAGAAGCTGTGCAATGCACTGGAGTTCTACAAATCTTCACTGCTTATGTGATAGGAGTATAAAGCCTCTCCAAATGGTATATTGTGGGGCATATTTTTTAGGAATCATATTTTCAGGAATGATATTTTTGGAAATGTTATTCTTAGACATTTAAAAATTATTTATTTAGTATTAAACATTTTCAAAATTATTTGTTGAGATTCTTATAAATAAATTTAAAACTTGTATCACAATGAGGGTTGGTACAAATGGTTAGGAGCGAGCTTGTATCCCACAAGGATGTGAATTTGATTTCCACTATCGCCATAAAGACTCCTTCAATAGGCAATCTCGCAAGTCCCTATAAGTGCTCGTAAAACCTAACCTTCTGAGCTTAGCGGGTAATGTTGAACCACCTGAACTTTTTATGTACCAAAAAAATTAAATTTATTTTTTATAATACATATTCTCAAAATATATATCATAATTTCCAAAATACCTTTATCACATTTAATATATTATTATCATTATTATTGAGGGATATTTTAGGATTTGTATTCAATAATTTCCATTCCCAAGCCATGGAATAGTTTATATCCATCCTTCATCAGGAGAATGATATCTCACTAAAACATAAGAATATTTTCTTGGAATAATTAATACCTACAAATAATTTTATGAAACTTTTAACAAACATGAAAATAAATCATTCCCAGGCAATTTTTCCCAAGAATATATTAGGATACCTTGAAACAAATGTACCCTTGGTATTCACCTACCTATCCCTATTAGTACTGGGTACTAAAGTATAGATTTATATTTTGACTTCATTGGTCTCTATTACTGTGGAAAGCCAATTTTTTTGCTTTAACTAAATATTTTTTCCAACAATATTTATATATTCATGGTATTTGATTACATAAAAGTAAGGATCATCCAATTCACAATATTGTAGACAATAAAGTTATTTGAATAAATTGACAATTTAATCTATACAAATTATCATCCCAACACTTGGCTGTTTAAACATTTAGGTAGATGAGATAGTTCATAGCTCAAAAAATTTCATAGTAAATATATTATTTATTAAATAAAAATCATAATGACATTTACTCTAAAACAAAATTAATAAGTTAAGCATAAAATTTTTCAAGGATGTAAGATCATTTGCTTAGAAGACTCTAGTATATTCAAACTGCAAGTTTTAATATCAATTTTAAGATAATGGGCTAATCATATTTGCTTTGGAAGTTCAATTTTAAACTCTTATGAGTAAATATTAATTACAAATATATGTCAGATAGTCAAAAGAATGTTGCAGGAATTACTGACAAAGATCATGCTAGTAATAAAATAAAAATGAGTGTTATACACTAATAAGAGCATCACATAACAATGACAATTTAATTCGGGTAAAATTTGATATTTTCTATTTTCTATTGGCAATATAGGATTATTGGTCCCTTATTTTAACTCAATTTTTCAATTGGATATGTTTTTCTTAAAGACACTAAGTATGAAATTTTAGTTTATCATGTAATCTTATATTATTATAAATTTATAAAATATTTTATATATATTATCCCAACATTAAAAGTTATTACACTTTGATTTGTATTTTCAAAAAGTAAAAAAATACATGATTGTAAAAGATGAAAATTTAAGAAAGATGTAAATGAGAGAAATGAAAGTTCAATATATAATAAATAGTATTAATAATAGTTAAAATAAATTTAAGAAAATTTCACATAGTTATTACAATGAAAAAACATAAATGAAATAAATCAGAAACTAAATAATAAGATAACTTAAAAATATTTAAAAGTTTAAGATAAAGAACATTTAAAAAATAGTAGTAGACAAAATATGATATTATATTATAATTATAACTAACAGATTGTTTGTCATTAGGTTATTGAAATTTGAGTTTATTAATTTTTTATTTTTGTTTTTTGATAAAGTTAAAAAGACCACCATTACCTATTACTATTGGACACATAGTCTTAATGGACTATATTTGCTTTATGTGTTATGAGCCACCTACAAATAGGTAGCAATTAGAATGAGATTTATTTTTTCTTTTTATTTATTTTGAATATTTTAATCTAATTTTTTTAAAATTGACATGTGGCAATGAATAATTCACCTACAGTGGAATTGATAACTCTTGGTCTGTAGTAAGCTATAAGGCTACGACATTCACACAAACAAGAAACATACAGATATAAGAGACACATCAAAGTTAAAAAATTATAAGACATAAACACAGAATATATATAAATAAAAATTTAATAAAAATAATATATTATATAAAATATTATTTATATAAATTTCACTTTTATTTTATTTTTTTATAAACTTAAAAGGTTATATATTATTTTATTTTTATAATCCCATTTGTATTACATTTTTATATGTTAAATTTTAAAAAAATATTTTAAATTAAATATATATAAATTTATATCATTAATATATCATATAAGATTTAATACGAACACATATCACATATCCATCATATAGATACGTATCCAAATGATGTGCAGTGAGTCCAGATAAATTCCTTTTTTTTTTTTTTTTCTTTTGTCCGAATGTGATTTCAATTCAGAGTTTTGGTGGATGCGGTTTTGGCACAACTCCCGAAGCCTATCCGAATCAAAAATCCAGAAATTATAGAAAACTGACAAATTTGGATGTCAGAAATTTTGGTTCCTTCATGTGAATTGGATCTGTTGATGGAATTGGTTAATAAATAAATGCAATATGGCATATTATTAACAAAAAAATTATACTTGTTAATTAGTTAACTGAAAATTCTCTTATTTTACTCAAATAATACTGTACAACTCATTTATATTGATTATATATTAAAATTACACACGAATTTAATTCTAATATACTGTAAGTAATAGGATTGAAAAACAATTATATTTATTAATGTATCATTATATGATTGAATAAATATGTAAAAAATATTTAGATTATTAGTGCATTCCAATTAAATCATATATATATATATAATTTTAATACATCAGCAATATAAACATTTGACACAAATATTTTATCATATATAAACCTTAACAAAAGTGTTAAAACTCTCATCCACTTCCTCCAGAGTCGCAACAAATCAAAAATTAGTTTTTTGTATATCATAAAAGTAACGTTTGTGATGCCTTCCATCCATAACTTCATTACCTTGTCATAGTCTTCTACACTTTTTTTAAAAATTGAGATTTATAAAAACGCATTTTCAGAGTAGTGAATCATTAATTAAATAACTAGTCATTCATTAGTAAAGATAATTGTACTCTCAAAATTATTATGGAAACCAAAAGATTTCACAAGAATATTTCAAAACCTTATAAACTATAAAATACTCATAAAAAGATTGTATTATATAAATAATTGCTGTAAGCTTGAACGAACTTGTCCTATGAAATATACAGGGCAACATATAAATGCAGAAGTGATTCATCAGAATTGATTAATTTCTTATTTATTTATTCTTATATAGTTCCATCCCCATCACATTGCGTATCCGTATAAATCAGACCCCTGATGGCGATCAGCTCTCCAGTTGCTTTCCACGTTTGATTCCCACTATGCTAAATCATACTATACATAATCAGGAGCCTCCTGCCACTGCGTTATTATGCATGTACTTTCAATTTTAAATTGCTTTTATGTATAGTGCGGTCCACAACTGATCCCTCACGATAAGTACAAACAGCCTTGAAACCATCACTCAAAAAAGAATGTTTGCATTATAACATGATCACAAATAGCCTTCCCACTAATACGATGCTAAAAAAAGAAAAATGTAAAATAAAAATGAATGCATGCACCTACCAATAAATAAGGTATGAAACCACTTATACCTAGTGTCATAAATGTGTCATGGGGCTACATGTACATGGGCATCTACTACTGCTAACACAACTTAATGTGCACAGTAAAAGCAAATTCATATACAAATAGCAATAACAAATTAGTAGAATTCTCACATTAACCTTCAGCAGGTTTGCACCCCCAACGAACCATACTGCCCCAAATATAATGACAGATTCACCTCCAATGACAAAATGTCTTGGGTGCATGAAACTATCAGTCTATTAACATCAACAAAATACCAACGGAACAAAACTCAGACTAAACCTATTGATAAGAACGGTGGCAGAATAATCAAAACTTGCGTGGAAAGAATAAAAGTAATGTATAAAGAATCAAGAATTGGAGACTATACCGTTAGATAACCTACAGTGACCCAGAACCAAAGGAGTATTTTAGTTCATATACACAGTAGGTACATCCTTTCAGAGATTGAAATAAATACTACAGCGAGCAATTTTGCTGAGATGAGTGAGGGGAGGGCATAAGATACCAGTTACCACTGCCAATAAAATATGACTAACGCAAAATGAAGAAAACAACCTCATCGCAATTTGCTGGGAGAGGCAAAATTTGACATCATCCCTGATGAGCACCTAGGCGATTGCATATAATAGAAAGAAAGATGGAAAGAGGTCCGTTGCACCTAAAAATAAATGAGGGGTTGGTTTTGAGCATAATGATGTTGGAATATCTGGATGAGATTCAGTTTCAATAGAAGATGGAAGGAAATGTTGCCGAAATCAGAGATGATTTAGTCATGCAGCATCCAATGTTTAATCATATTAGTCACGAAACAACAGCTGAATTAAAACCCGGCTACGGCCAACAAATTTAACTTTTTTGGGTGAAATCACTAAAAATAGAGCAGGAAATTGAGAGTCTACCAGAAGTCAATTAATTATAGAAGATCAATCGAAACCATTTTTAATCACATCGGAAGAGAGGAAGCCTTGCAAAATCACATTGCTCTACGAGAGCAGACTTTAGTTCAAAGCCCACAAGACCTTGAAACCAGGGCCAAGCTGACACAATTCCACACTCAAATGGCGTGAGGCCACATACTGATCTTGCCACATACTGATGTAGCACCTAGCAACTATTCCCTTGTGAGTAGTATCTCCATCACAAGCCAGATAAGGGGCAAAAAGCATACACAAGAAGTTACAGGATAAATTCCAAAGGCCTCTCGAATGATAGTTATGAGCATGCTAGATTGGATAAGGCAAAGTGATAAAGAACACGCATCCAACCAAAAGTCAATAACAATGCCAACTCATGATGCTTTTCTTTGTTCTTCAACGTTTGCATTTTCTTTGTACACTAAGGAGGAGGATCCCATATCCTCCTTCGGTCCTGCCTTGGTATCTAACTTCTCTTCATCTTAATGAATCTCTATTGTTAAAAAAAATCACACAGCTAGCATTTTCCTACGTATATACGAAGCGTGCTTGGGGTGATAATAAGGAGATGGTTATATATATAGTAAAAATACCCTCATGACAATGTATGGCAGGAATACAAGATACGAAAATAGAATCACAGGGAAGAGAACGATCCAGAGTTTCCTAAGATCCTTCAAATTCATGAGGCACTTCTGATCAAAGTACTCACATAACCAATGATAACAGAAGTGGAGATTGCTAGAGACTCCGCATCTCATTTGCATCATTAGGGCAGATACTTTAACCTAGAATGGAGAGTAAGATTGTTGAACCACCCGAAAAAAATAAAATAAAATAAAATAAACATCACCGCTTTATGGTTCTGCTGAAAATAACATGTGGAGATAGAGATGACTCCACATTAGTCAAAGACGGTATGAAAGGATAGAGAGAGATCCTATATTTCTAAGAGAAAACACAGATGAGAGTAGATTAAGAAAAAATGGAAAGGAACTACAATCCCTACATATGAAAACAGTGATGGATCCTCAGGCACAATCTTGGTAGCTGCTGCTATGGAAGAAGCAGAAATCCAGGATGAAGAACCACAGAGAATATTCTCTCCAGGACCAACCTAACAGAACTAAGGAGAGGAATAAAGACATGCTTCAAGAATTAAACTTTTCACCTTCAAAACCCTCAGAAAGAACTTCAAAAATTCAGGTGGCCATTATAAATGCCTGGATCAAGTTTTCAGCTGCACGCTTTTGGTCAGGTGTGCCAGATATCAGAGCAATGCAATCACCCCAGGCAGATTTGGAGTCAGAAATCTCTATCATTGCTCCTGAAATCTGGGGTAAAACAAGGCATTAAATAGACATCAAATGGAGCAAATTTTGCACTGATTTTAAGTACATGTATTAGGTGAGTAAACAAATTGGCATTCCATGATAATCCAAAGTTAAATAAATATGATTATGCCAGCAATTCTGGCCTTTGACATCAAACACACAAAGCATATACACAACATTCATCATGCACTCATGGATGAAATAGCTTAAGCAAAAGAAAACCTTTCATGGAACAGTTTGCATGAAAAACCATCAATAAATGACAGGCAAACTAATAACACCATGATCTAGCAAATGTGGAAAACTGAACATTATACTGATCAAAGAATAGGGAAGCCCTTAGCCTTGTATTGAATTTTTTCCTTCACAAACTGTTTCTATCCAATACAAATCACTTGATGTGATGAACCTTCCAACAAGTAACTAGACTTGAGAAGGTACAATGTAACTAGGCAAGAAATCAAAAAATCACTCATCATCAAGGATTGAATTTTAGCAAACATGATTCTTCAACAACTAGCCTTATCCCACAAGGTGAGTTGGTGACATGGATCAATCAACACCATTTGACTCTATGAACAAACAAATTTTCAGTGAAATTATTTTAGATTCCACCCTTTTAAGTGGATTATCTACTACTTCATCCACTTTTATCAGACTGTACTGGCACTTTCCTTGCACGATATGAGTTTTTTATTTCAAGATTAGCAATTCTTTTCAGTTCATTGCATTTGAAAAGATTACAGTGACAGTGCCAGATAGCAGCAAGAACCAAACCTCGCATTAATTTAAGATAAAAATAAGTAATAGATACCTTTCAAATGAAAATTAGTTCCACACGCCATATATCGAAAGTAAAATAAATTCAGGATGTGTGAGCTAACCTTCCTGATATTGGCTATATTTGCCCCTCCTTTACCCAGCACTTTACTAACAGCATCAGCAGGAATCAACATATTAAAAGTTGATGGAGGAGGCAAACTGTATACAATAAAAGTACAAAAAGATAAGTTCAATAATGTGAACCAATAAAATCAAGAATAAAGTGCATGTTTAGTTTAGTTCAACAAAGTCCATCAGCAGGAATCGACCATAGTTTTTGCTAAACTATGAAGTACACATTTGGGAGGACCCTCTTCCGGGTTGCTTACTGTTTTTACATTCTGATGTGTATGGGTCGTTTTTACCCTGTCTTACAAGTGTAATGAATTAGTTTCATTTGGGCTTCGACCCTCTTTTGCACCCAAAAAAAAGAAAAAAACAAAGTGCATGTTTGGCTGGGCCCAAAGCCACATTTAAAGGGGGTGAAAACAGGGTTTCATCCTCAGTTTAACATGTTTGACAAAACTTCAATTCGGGAGTGTTTAAAAGAATTTTAGTCTCGTGTTTACTTTGGGTTAGAAATGTTAATGGCCAGACTTATCCCTTTTAAGATTAAGGTATCCAAACATAAATCACCTAATGCAAACCCACTTTTGACAGAAATCAGGTTACCAAGAATCAATTTAGCAGACTCTAATCCAAACACACTAAATCAGTTGTAAAGGATTCATATAATTTTTCTAAAAATATATACTAACCCTCCATACAGCTTGCTGGTGTATGATGGTATAGATCCATAGCCACTTTCGCCCATCTATTACATGGAAGCAAACAAGACGAGATCAGTGACATACAATTCAAAACTAAAAAATGGAGGTGCGACGTGTAACAAAAGAAGGAAGTATATAAAGATTAATTAGTCTAAATAGACAAAAGTGCTATGCATTATAACATAACTCATTTCAATTCAACCGCATTAGTTAGAGTATTTCTATTGTCTTTTCCTCTTTTACTACCTAAGCCCTATAATTTCAAGTTTCAATGTATGCTAAAGGAAATTGCAAGATACTATTGTTCCCAGACAAATAAAGTCTATCCACATTCACGTTGAGGATTAAATGTTTTAATTGTTTGTAAACTACTATAACATCAAGACATTTCACCATAAAACAATGAATAATCATGAGTTATTTGATGAGAAATATGTAACTTCATTGTGAAAAAATAAAAAAAAAAAACTGTCAAAATATTTCAAGATAACACCTGGTGTGACGAAGAATACTTTCTCATAAAAAATTTTCTACTCAAAATATTTTTTATTAAAAGAATATATTCATTAAGACAAAAAATTACATGGAAATTGGAGGAAGGGATCCTCAAAACCAAAAAAGGGGGGAAAAAGTAAATTTTCCTGTTGAAATTTTATATCACATTATCACACATTCACACAAAACTAAATGCTGTCTATGGTGGAACAATATGATAAAGAACCACCAAGGAAATGAACTTATTTTATATTTTATTTAGCAAAAGAGAAAGACAAATCATATATATATATATATATATATATATATATATAACACAACAAAATTATGAAAATGAGAGCAATAATTACAATATGAACACATGGCAAGAAAAATTGAGACGTACCGACAAAGATCCATATCCATACAGGCTGCTTGAAGAAAACATGCCCAGGCCAGTTTCACTTTCAGTCCTCTGATCATAAACCAATGGCGTGGCAACAGGAGGAACTGAAGGCAGCACAGATGGCAATGAAAGACCAGCACCACCAGAGTACAAGGATTCAGCACCTATAGAGGGATTATGGCCAGCGTCCCTTTCTCTCAATATGTCTTCTCTCAGTCTTAAGATAATCTGAATTAGTGCATCTCTCACACAATCAACTGTTCCTCCCACCTAAATCCAAAATAACATCGAATAAAATAAATATACAAATTAAAGTATTATACAAATTAAAGTATTAAACAAGGACAGCAATGAAGTTGAAAAGAAGCCAAACCTCAACAAGCTCATCATTTGCATCTGCACATTTTGGCTTATCACCTTTAGAAATTCGTATATCTGCCTTAGTTCTCTTCCGAATTTCATTAATGATTGAACCACTTTTCCCAATTATACAACCTATCACTTTGGATGGAACCAGAAGCCGGATTGAAACTGCAGTATCATCATCATCATCATCATTTATCTTCCCTTGGATCAGTAGAACAGCTTCAACAGCCATGGACTTCAGGTCAGTTGGTGACTGCAAGATAGGCATCCACACGATCATTTTCCATTTTAAGATAAAACAGGACTTGATAATCAATATAGAATAGGAACATGATTTAAATGCAGAGTACAGAGAATTTGAGAACAACACAATCCACCACCAAGCAAATCAAACATAAAACTGACCATGAACTTCAATGATTTGAAGAAGCTTTCATGTTAAGCAAAAATAGGGCACTAAGCTTACGTACTAGTACACCTGTACTGTACCATACAAGCCCAAGGGGAACAAATAACTACTTCATAGCACGAAAAGAAATAAAGAAACTTTATGACTCCCACGTCGCAGAATGCCCAATAATATTTCCATATGCTGTCATAATGAAATAGACATAATTTAGCTTTAACAGAGTAACATAATGGAATCCTCCTCCTCCTCCCAATGTCGCTCAACCAAAAATCTAAAAATCTTGTTCTACCAATATATTCTAAAAGCCATCCATTTTTTCTTTATCTTTATTTTTCTTTGCAGTTTCTTTCCATTTCCAGGGTGTACAGAATAATTTGGCCTATAAACTAGTTGACATAAAAACAGAGAGAAGTAGAGCTCAAACAAGTCAAACTTTAAAACCAAAAATGTCTATACTTTAGGCTTAACAACCAACAGATTCCTGAAGAACGAGGATCAATTCCTCAAATTAATAATCAAGTCTTACATAATTTTTCCTTTTCCTATTCTTGCTAATCATTCTGAGAAGTGTGCTTCTAAAAATAGCCCCAAAGAAACAATCCTCGGTAAATAGTAAACGTCAGCAGCCAGCTGAATAGTAGCATTTTTAGCTCTGATATTTTGCACTCAAATTGAGTCCAAAGGTCTGTCTAGACTTTAGGTCATTTTGCTTATGGACTTCCATGAAGCAAAACAAGCTAATCCAAAACACAATGGTAGATCATGGACTCCACCAAGTTTAACACTAACAAGTCTAGGATGAGCAATCTAATTTTATAAAAAAAGTGGAAGAAGACGAGATAGAGCACCTCAGTGGTAGTTATAATGATTAAACACTCATCATGTTTAGCCTTGGAATCATCAACCTCAATACGAGCACCACTAGCTTGCCGCATACTTTTAATTGTACTCCCTCCCTTCCCAATGACTCGCCCAATCTTGTCAGAGGGACACAACATTCTAATAATTAACTCCTCAGACCTGGAAGCACCAGCACCAGAAACTACTGGAATGGCAGATGAGTATGCAGGCCACATATTTCCTGCATCAGGATAACCATGCAGATCTTGTATGTTTGTAGCACCTATCATTTGAGGGACAGATCTCGGAGTGATAATAGGGTCTGAAGCTGGATATAGTCCACCAGGTGTATAAATTGGAACTTCAGAGGGAATGACAATACTAGGTGGTGCTTCTGCTACAGTTGTGTCAATAGAGATGTCCTCCTTGGGACTGAACTTGTACATAATAGAAGAAACACCAAATAATGCTCTTTTCACTGCTTCTGACTCACCAGTTATCTACACAGTACACACGACAGAAGCATATAGTAAGATAAAATTTTCCAGCATAAATTTTAACAAATGACCAAAAATAAAAAAGACAGAGTTAAAATATGATAAAATGTAGAAATGCATATCACATGAATGATAATGTTTAATGATTACAACTATAAAAATAAATTCTACATTAAGTTATTCCTGGCATATGTGTAGGTAGATTAGATGCTAGGGTGCTAATCAGAGAAGAGAATATGAATCTATGCAATTAGTCCCTCAATGGTAATAGTTTCATGGTATTGAATATACTAACCAGAACAAAATTATCAAAATCCATAGCACATGAGTGTGATGGTTCAGCAGCATCCTTAGGGATAACCTTGATATTTGCTCTTGTCTTACTTCTCAGCTTTTTAATGGTAGCCCCAGCCTTGCCAATGATACTTGCAGACTGACTTGACGGAACAAGGAGTTGACATTCATCCTTATCCTTTCGTTTCTTCTCGGAATCTCCAACAGCAGCCATGGAATTCACAATGGCAGCATGAACCCTGAGAAGAGCATCTTGGGCAGCACATCTAGGCTCCTCCTTACCATTGAACTCATCATCAATCTCAATTTCTTCCTTCTCCTTCACATAGCAGTAGATTGTTATAACTCGATCCTTGGCACCAGGAAATGGATCCACAACCTTGACTTTTGCCCTGGTCTCTTGCCTTATCGAATTTATCACTTTTCCATTCTTGCCAATAACACTCCCAATAACATCATCTGGACAGAGTATCCTATAAACAATCCTTTCATCACTTCCCTTTTCCCCTTTATCATTCATACGCCGCTTCTGATTTTTTCTGTCCCCATCATGGTCCCTCTGTGAATGATAACGTTTTCCAGTCTCACCCATTTTATGAAGTAACAGCACCACTCCTGAAAGCAAAACATTACATGCTTTAGAACAAAAACAAACGGTGCAATATATATATGGCCCCACTTGAAAAAAAAGCTTAGTTGAAGATGTAAAACAGTACAAATTTTAACGATTTTGTTACACAAGTACATAAATCCATTTATACAGTTATTAATTATCACCAAAGGAACATCAACGCTGCCAAATTGAAAAACCTCTACAACCACCAGTTGAATAAATTCCGAAAAAAAGAAAGAAA
This sequence comes from Dalbergia oliveri, assembly GCA_030441495.1. Classification (NCBI taxonomy): domain Eukaryota; kingdom Viridiplantae; phylum Streptophyta; class Magnoliopsida; order Fabales; family Fabaceae; genus Dalbergia; species Dalbergia oliveri. The sequence goes on along the minus strand of JAMLFY010000002.1, from coordinate 44,144,146 downwards.
GACGATTGCAACAAAATGTCCCCATAATAAAAATAAAGCTAATTTTACTACAAAGGAAAACAGAGCAAAAGAAATAAATAAATAGATAAAGGAGTGAAGATGTTGAGAAGGATGCAAGTCAGAGGTAATGAAGAAGAACAGGAATGCGGAAATAGGTTGTAGACGTCAAAAGTGCGAAGTCTGTGATTTTGAAAATACCTACCTGATGGATGGTACTGCAATGCAGGGAACAAGAAGCACTTCTCAATCAAAACCCTAATTCGAGAGAGAGAGAGAGAGAGAGAGTAGGGGAGGTGGGTGTCGGGTGACAGCAATTGAGGATTCTAAGTTCTCAGAAACTTAGCGGGTTTTCCCAGCAAATCAGTCGGATCAAACAGGCCGACCCGTTTTAATCATTTAAATGACTCAAATAACCCTTCCTATAAAGGTATTTATGTTATTTGTATTTATTATAATTCAAAAGTTTAGACATCAAGTCCCTATTCTTTATAAAAAATTTCAATAGATTCAAATGGTTTAAAGGTCTATAATAAGTCTCTATAATGTATAAAATTTTTCAATCATATCTCTATATTGCATACTAAATTTTAATCAAGCTCTCATGTGATATGAAACTATAAAGACTTGACGATCACAAAACTTTTAAACTATATATAGACTTGATAACAAATAATTAAACTATAGGATTTTGATTAAAAATTTCAATAAAATATGAAAACTTGATTGTAATTTTTTTAATTATAGATACCTAATTAAAAATTGAATAAAATTATAAAAACGTATAAAGTAATTAACCCTAAAATAAATTATATTTATCTATCACCCTTTGAAAATCCTTCTCACTGGACAAAGAGCACTGGACTTCAAAAAAAATTCATCAAGAACGTACAAACATAAATCAAGTGGTGGCTGTTTCAATTTCATGAAACAACTTAAAAGGAGTTTAATTTAGGATTTGGATCTATCACAACCTGACTATGAATGTGACCGACATATAAAAATCTCATCTTACTAAGTTTTATGATCGTTATACTATATGCATAATTTAAAATATCATTTTAAATTTTGAAAACATAATCAATATATAAATTTCATTTTATAAAGTTGAAATTCATAATTATCAATTACAATATAAATATGTATACAAAACATGAAATTATATACGTTAAATATATGACAAATTTGAACCATAATAACAAAATACTATAATCATGCATGGTTCGTGATTCCCTTGTAAAATTGTTAGAGCACTATACTAGAAACATAAATTGATGTTTCACTAAAATGAACTCACCAAACTGAAGGAAAACTATTGCTAAAGAGGAAGCTGGAAGGATATCTTCTAGTGTCGCTCTTTGCTACAGCAAGCCAAGCTTATTACGGCAAACTTGTTGACCCATCTCCTTCACAAGCTGATTGTCCTGCCTTCTTGGAGCGAGTTTTTCTCTTTACAACGAGCCTATTATGCATAAGATTGTAGACTTTAACAACATTGTTTTTAATGATCTAATTTCGGCTTATTCAAAGGTTGTGCTAGTCTTAACTAAAGACATAAAAAGGTATCATAGGATTTTCTAAAGTGAGCTACTCACTTCAAAAGGATAAAGTGAGTTAATCCTGACCTTTTAAATATTTAATAGTGTAGATTAGAATTTCAAATATTTTATCCCAAAAAAAAAGAATGCGCATCGTTCTTTTCGATTAGCATATGCCCTTCGTGCCTTCGACTGTAATTCACCTTCCATCAAGCGTCTTTCTCGCAACTCTCAATAACCAGTGAATAAATTTATTTTATTTTTAATAAAAGTAAATTTTATGTTTTACAGTGCATTATAAAAGCGTGATATTTGAACTAATTTACAAATCAAATATGATGTTTAAAATTTATTAAAATTGGATTTTTTTTTCAAAGGGAAGAGTTTATTTTATTTTATTCTATTAAATAGAATATTTAATACAAATGATTAATTTATATGATTAAATTTGATCAATTTCGTAACATACAAGTAATTAAATTCATGAGTTTTTTTTAAAAAGAAAAATTATGTTTTAGAGACAAGATTTGGTTTGCATATCAAATCAGATATAACATTTTTAACACTCTAAACACACTCTACTGTAATTTTGCATTTTTCCGAAAAATTTCGGATGGAATATATATATTCTGAACGAGATATCCTTAGGGCGAATTTTACACAATAGACTAGTGCTATGATATATAGAAATTTTCCTATCCCAAATTTATAATACTAATATTCCAGACTCATATTAAGAAAAGTTTTTAGGTGTCATTCCTAGAATAATTTAGGGTCCACAATTTTCATAACTTTAATCTATAATTATTTTTTAGAAAAATCACAATCATAATTATTATATATTATTAAAATATCATTAAAGATTATCAATATTTAATGAAATATCTCTTTTATCATTTAAATAATACATATGATGATCTATCTATTTTAAATATCACCAAGCCCTTCCTTTTTATTATTTTTTATAATGCTTTTTTAATTATTAAAGATAGATATTTGAACAAATATTATCATATTTTATTTGCATATTCTTAAACTATTTTATCAACTTAATGTACTATATCTTGAATTAATTTATTATACATATAAGATTATTAAAAAAAATAAATGAGACAATAACACATGCCAACATGGAGATCCCAAAACAAATAAAATATCAAGACACAAATATAAAAAGAGAAAAACTAAGAGCTGAAAAATAATCTTAATTATTAATTATTTTTTAAAAAATCATCTCCATATCTCTCTATCATAAATGCAACCTAAATACCCTATATGAAATATTATGGCATTTATTAAAAAATATTATAATTGAAAAAATTAAACTTTAAAATGATAAAAAAAGAAGATAAAAGAAATGGTAGTCAAATATATTATTATTGTATTAAAATACTATAATTATAATATTAATAATCAATAATAACAAATAATTAGTTAAATGAAACAACTATTATAGAAAAATAATTATAATAGATTTTTTGAAATTATTTCACCATGTGTCATTTTCTCATAATTTATATTATTTAGAAAATTATTTTTACTTCTTAAATAAAGGGTACTCTTTTATGCAAAATAAAAGGTATATTTAACATTTCATATAATATGAATACAATTAATTACAAAAATTTGAATTTTGAATTGAAAATCATATTCAATTAATACAAATATTTTCACATGTACAATAAATATCAATTACAAAATTCAAAATCATATTTAGATAAGGAAATATTTCTAAAACTTCTAAAAAAATTAAATCTAAAATAAATACCGAAACTATTGAATATAAGAGAATTACTATGCTGAGTTACCACATTTTTACATCCCTATTGAATTTTTGAAAAATTTAAATCTATATTCTATAAAATTTATTCCTCCACATTTACATACCATGTGTCATTTTTTCATAAGTTTTTAAAACTTTATTTACTTCAAAAATAGAAAGTATATTTCAAAATTCATATAAGTAATCAATTAAAAAATATAAAATTTGAATTTCAAATTCAATATCAACTTTAAATCAATGTATAGTATTTTCATATCTACAATAATAAATACTAAGTTTCAAATTTTTCAATATAAATTTTTATCAAGGTCATTTTTCCTGTAACAAGTACCTCTTAATATTTTTATTTTGTTAGGTTATTCTATTTTTTTGTCTTGATACATCAGTTTCTAAAACTTTTTATGTGAACAACTCTATAAGTATTTACTTTTCATCACCTCAATTGTTGTCTTAATTTATTTTTATCTTATTTTACTATTGATAAGTAGTATTGTTGATTTCATTTTGTGATTTACTTATCATTATTCTACAACTTTTGCATTCCTTCTTATAAAATCTCTTTCATTCTCTCTTTCTCACTTCTCTTCTCTTACTAACAACCATTATGAAATTTTTACAGTTGTTAATGCCAGTTTCAATGTCGTCAAAAATTACCTCATGTTAAAAAATGAGTATATTCATTTTTTTTAGGTTAGATGAGTTTCTTTCATTTCTCCAAATTTGTTTTTTCTTTTCTACTCTTTCACTATTCTAATCTATTCATTCTCCCATAATTTTTATTGTAAATTTTTATTCTTTTATTTTATTATATATTGTTATATCAATTATGGCAAACAAACAATATTGTTTGAATTTTTAAGATTGATATCTTTTTTTAAAATATTTTGCATTTTCCAGCCTATTTTATTAATAGGAACACAGGACTTGTTGAGATGTTATATTCCATTTTATTTATTTCACTCTTCTATTTTTCACTTTTAATTGATTCGCTTTTCTATAATTTACAAGGTTTTGTCCATTCAATATATTTCCTATCATATATATTTTCAAACAACTCCATCAATGTTAGAGTTTTGGCATATGTGTCTTATGATGTGTAATGTAGCAAAATAGTTTTTCTATCAATATAGATTTTTATCAATTTGCATTGGATTGAGTATGGATGTGTTTTGATTATTTTGAATTTGTTGTTATGATGTTCTTTAGGGTGTGTTATTGAAATTGAATTTGAAAATATGTCACTAATTCAAAATTTGAATTGATTATAATTAAAATTTTGATATTTGTCCAAATGATGCATCGTATAATTTCATAAGCAAATTGTCACCTAAAATATTTTTTAAAAAAATGTTAAACTAGCAATATAAATATAATATTTAGGAATATTAAACAATAATTGTAATGTCAAGTATTATTTTTTGGTAATTTTAAATTTTTTTAAAAAATTTTCTCTCCAAAAGTAGAAATACATTTAACAACACATATTCTGATATAAAATTTAAATCTTCTTTAAATTAATGCATATTATTTTACAATCTATCTATAATTGTAATAATAACAATATCATAATAATTTATATTTCCTTCAATCACTTAGTCACTCTATCAATATCTATCTTTCTATGGCTCATCAATAATACAAACTCAAATAATAATTTTTTTTTTTGTATTTGCAACTAATAGAATGTTCCTCTATTTACTATATACAATAATATAATTATTGTTAATCTATATAGTAATATAATATTAATTAATCTATCAATATGGTTTCCCATATCAGTTCTAATGAGTCATCCTAATTTCATGTTAGAATTCTTCACTTATAAAACATCCTAAGTTATGAAAATTCAAAGTTCTATTTCTAAGAGAAATGGAAAAAGACAATTTTCAATGTCATCAAAATTGATATGGATGAGTAGTACACCTTATTTTAATTTACATCAATTTTACTACCATCAGTTCTATATATTTTTCTCTTTATTATTATGTTTATATTTTTCATCTTTTGTTATATATTTAATACTTTTCTTTATTTTAGGAGTTCATTTTTTACAATTCATTATCACATTTGAATTACCTTAACCAATTGTTTCAGAAGCTTTGAAAATAGTTCAAGATTAAATTGACAAGTTATGTGATCAAGAAACATCCTTCAATAAACACATTGAATTGTACAAGTTGTTCCAAGAAAAATATTATAGTTAAAAAGGATATCAATTTGGCTATAAGTGATATGACTAATTCCATATGATAATGAAGTTTGGAAGCATAGGATTATAATCTTTTTTAGATTCATGCTAAAATAATATGAATGACATACCTACTAGATATGTTGATGGTTAGTATAGGTAGTTTTAATGGTATAGATTTCTAAAATATTGGAGATTATATATGTATATATATTGGTTATTAATACTAATGATTTTATTGGAATGTAATGGTCTTAGTGTGAACTTATTGATATATTTCAATAAAAAAATCCAATCTACAAAATATTTATGATTATGTTTTTAATTATGGATTGCTAATTCAAAATTTGAATCAAGGTTGTAAAGTTTAATTCCATTTTTTGCCTTTATATACTATTATTGTATTACAAAAATTTTATCTTGGATTTAATTAATTTGAATTTAGTTACACAATTTTATTGTCTCAATTTTGAATAGGATTTTATAGATGAATTTTGTGCTTTAATTGAATACAATTTTTTATGTGAGTGTTTGATTGAATATTAATAAAGACCAAATTAGATATTTTTATCATTCATATCCTGAATTTCTTTCAAAAATAATATATCATGTGATTTAACAAATCTCATCAAATTTGATTTTTAGTTTTAAGATCATATTAAATTTGATTGATAATCACATAAAAAAAGAAATTTGATTGATGGGGTTTAATTTTATTTCAAATTTAAACTCAAATTAAATTGATGTCTATTCTTATTCATTTTAAACACCACTTAACAAAGCTATGAAATAAATAAAAACCTACTTAATATATTTTAAATATATAAGTGATTTGTAAATCAAATCAAATTTTATTTTATTCAATTAATATGAATATTATATTTAATTTGTAAAAACTAATTTAAAGTAAATTAATTATCAATTTTAATTAATTAATTGATGATACAACACAATGATTAAAATAATTATGCTAAATAAATAAAATCAATTGAGGTAATTTGGTAAATTGACTTTATGTTTTGTACTCATCTAAATTTACTTTTATTTTATATTTCATTTATTTTTTTCAAATTTTTACAATATAACTTTATTAATTCAAACATCATGTTATTTAAATTTTTAAGTTTTTGATATTTTAACATATAATTTAATATTTGATTTCTCTACAGTCAATGATTATAAATTAAAGTCGATGAAATTAGTGAATCGTAATATTTTTTATTTATAGATTTGTTTAATTCTCTAAAAGACCATGTAATAAATATATAATTCTATTTGAAAGAGATAGTGAAGTAAAAGACAATTAAATAGGAGAAAATTTATTTAATTTAGAATGTACATTATCCGCTTTAAATGAAAATAGTTTTAATTTAAAGATTTTAATGTTATTGCTTACTATTATGGTGTTTTTGCAATGTCAATATTTTCATTTTTCTAAATAAACCAAATGATGTTTAAAATTTGTTAAACTACATTGATGATTATAACCAAAATGTTTATAATTATTGTTATTATGATATGTTATTGATACTTTCATTTTTATTTTTATAATTAATATTGATTAATTAATAAATTAATAATGAATAAATATTAATTTACCTATAGGGTGAAAAACATTCAATTTTTCAACATTAAAACTTTTTAAAAAAAGACTTCAATTCCATAATTCACCCTTCTTTGAAATGACACTAATTATTTATTAAATTTTATGATACTCTTTTATATTTTTTTTATTATTTAATTGTTTAACTATTAATTTAATTTTAAAATTAATTTATATATTCAATTTATGATAAGATATATTTAATTAAATTGCTATTTCTTTTTAGTAATGGCTAACAAATTATTTTTCAATATCGGTGAATTCACGGGTTAAACAACTAGTTTGTTATATATGGGGCCTCTTTTAGAAAAATGATATGTGTATAATAATTTTTATACAACACACTAATAATATGGACAAAAATAAATAAGATTAGAGTCTATTTCAATTTTTATTTCCCTGGACCTATCACTTTATTGTTTTGCCTATGTTACAAGTATATGTTGTACAGATATATTATACATATATCATTATTAATCAATTTTTTAATGAAATGTGTTAAAAATATGAAAATATATAGCTATTTCATGAATATTTTTGGTACTCTAGAATAATTCTATAAAATTTATAACAAATGTAGAAATAAATTATTCCCAACTGACAATTATTTCCAATAATAAGTTTGTAAAACTTGAAAAATCCCTATATTTCTACCTAATTACCTTATTTTAGATAAACTTATTGAATGAATGTAACATGAAAAATAAGCACATGAAAACTGTGTTAATTTGTGGGGGACGTAATCCATAAAGTAGGAGTATGGAGATCTCGAGAACATTATTAGTACTTCAGCGAGCATTTGTTGTATCACTTGAATCTTTGTCCTTTTTGTCTTTGAGTCATATTTGAATATTCCTTCTTACTTCGGCACCTGCCTTTGATGTCTAGATCTAGATATTCTTGTACTAGAGATCCAATCTCTTTTTTCCTTCTGCTCTCATCTTCATTTACTTGGACTTAACTCATCAATGACAGACCATGCCCATTCTCCATCATTATGTTCCAATCGTCCTCAAAACGCATCCATTTTATGCTTTTACGAGCATATTAAGACGTTGATGTTAGTTCTTATCAATAAGGTAACGAGATAAAGGAACACAAGCAATTGAATAATAGAAAGAGGTTTTATTCAAAAATCTGTAAGTGGGAGTCAATATGACATTCCAAATTAATGCCCCATATGATACCAAATTTTGCAATGTGACAAAACAATTAGCACAGAACATAAAGATACCGGTTTCCACCACGCTTATGTCATATATAATTACTCCAATTTGGTCTTCACTTAGGTCTTTACTCAACTTCCCAAATACATAACAGCTCATTGTCAACTAGAATTTATAAGTATCAAATAAATACAAAAAGATGATTTTTGGTTTCGCATCCTTCTACATATAGAGCCATTAAAGACAAAATCCTCATGTGCTTCTTCTTTTCCTTGCAGAAAGCAAAGTTCATTTTTCTATTGCCATAATGAATAATGTTTCATATATAGCTATAGTCCCCAAGATCCATATTCATGCATTCAAAATAATTGTTAAAATGCAAGTGGACATTTTTAAACAAATTATATACGAAACTCTCACATTTTGAGCTCTGTTATCACTCTTTGTTATGAAATGGACGATTTTCAAAAGGCAAGCAATCAAGTCCGCAAAAGAAAATAGCAGCTCTATAAATCGACGTTTTTGTGGAATTAAGAGAGCAACGTGGTTCGGGTTAAGCAACTCACTATTGAACGATGAATATAATGGCGCAAGCATTTACCAACAAAATTTTCCCCAGAAATACTAAAGTAAAGCAAAGTATTAGTGGACTAAATGGAAATTAGAAGAATAGAAAATGTTTAAGACGGTATAATTTTCATATCACAAAAATGTAGAATATTAATTTGGTATTACATCATTAATAATTGAGGGATCTAGTTTTTGTATACCAAAACTTATTTTATCATTTAGTTTAATGACGTTTTAAATTTAGTTTAGTGCATTAAACTTAAGTTGTATAATTTAATTTAGGCTGATGATAAAGAAAATAATATATTTCATAGTGCTCTAAATATATTGAAAAGTAAAACATATTTATTGAAATTAATATTTATATTATAAAAAAGTAGATTAAGTTGGAATTAGTCATTTTAGGCTTGTTAGATTAGAGCACTTGGTTTGCCATAAATGAAATTTAGGGAGAGATTTTGAAAGTAGGCATATAGCTTGTAGAAATTGTATATATTTACTTAGATTAGTTAATTAATTTAGGGAGATTAGTGTACCTTAAACCTATTTTAGGTGTAAATTTTAATTAGATTAGTATATTATTTTGTATTTAGATTACACAATAAAATTTAAAAATATATTTAGTAAAATTTATATTTTACTTAGAATAATAAGTTTGTTTTTTTAGTTAGATTTGTCATTAGTTCTCTTGGTTAGATAATTATCTTAGTTAGATTAATTCTCATTTAATTAAATTGGTACAATTATAATATATTTAATATGAGTACTTTTTATTTTGTGCTTAAGCTGCTCGTATATTGCTTGAAGACGAGACCACATGAAAGGGTAGATCTCTGCATGAGGCCATACTTGGAGCAGTTTTTGGCATGTTGCACAAATTAAATTCTTTGAGTATGATAATGCTCTTGCTGTATTTGTTGAGTGGCGTCCCAGACTCACACTTTATTTGCCCTATGGAGAGTGCACCATAACACTCCAAGATGTTACATTAGTGGGGCTATGAGTGGATGGGGCTCCTGGCAGCTCACAGGAGCATGGGACGGTGGGCAGAATATTTGGGAGATGTGTCATGAATTGCTTGGGGCTATGCCACCTTAGAATGAGCACAAAGAAATGGCAGGTACAGTGACATTGGCATGCTGAAGAACATCTTTGCACCTCTAGAAGAAAATGCAACAATTAGATTATGCAGCAACAGAGTTTACATGATGTTGATTGGTGGGATGTTGTTTGTAGACAAGTCAATTGCTAGAGTTCACTTGAGATGGTTACCACCTGGTGATTTTCAAGAGTATGGAGGCTTACTTGGGATTAATTGTGTTATCCACATTGTCCTTGGTTTATGTCATGCAGTTAACATCTAGTAGGTGATCTTGGATGTTTTGTCTTGCTCCAAGTCATGGATATGGTCCAGGGTGCCACCGCTGTCCCATAATTGATTGCCTTGGTTTTAGGTTTCCATTGGCTAGAAGGTATATTACTACAACAAAATGAGTAATTTGATGTAAATAATGTTGTTTATCAAAATTTAAACTTGAATAGTGACCAACTCGTTGACTTTAAGAAGCGTGTTTGAGTTTGCTATTTGATGATTGGCCCTGGGTAGAGGGTCTTCTCGTCCATTTCATCTTCGAACAACTTTGTAAAGTTTAAATATATTTAATAATTCATACAAAGTTTCGATATATTAATTTTTAAGGTGTATAAGATATTAATATATTTAAATAAAATGAAAAAACAACATTAGATAATTTATTTTTTAACTTAATTTTATTCTTGATCATATTTATAGAAAATTAAAATAAAAAGGACAAAAATATTATTATGGGTGAAAAAGGTATCTGAAGTAAAAGCAAAATACCTAATCCAATTTAAAGACTATTATTAAGATTAAGAATCAACTTATTATATAATTTAATTTTTATATTTATGCAATATGTTTCATAAGAAAATTAAATAAACAATATTTTCGTAAAATAAACTATTACATAAGTAAAATATTTCAAGAAAGTATTCTTAATAAAAAATATGTGTAGATTAAAAAATAATATAATTGATTAAGTAGTTTATAAAGGAGGAACATGAGTATTTTTGGACAATTAAACAAAACATCATTGGCCAAAATTAAATAGTCACTCCCACAATTAAATAATATAAAAATTAAGATATGATAGCATATTTAAATTTATTGGACCAAACCTTTAGTTCAAATTATATACTAAAATATAAAATATTACAAATATTAAAGTGTAATACAAGGAGTTTGAGTTATTACCTTCATTAAGTCCTTCAGAATCCTCCTCATTAAAATATCATAATTGAATTTGTCCGATTTGGACCAAATCACTACAAACATTCATTTCAAAGTTTTGGCCACCTGCCAAGTCATTCTAATTTTCAGGCATAAAATTTTCATTCTCCTGGATTTGATATTGCTAATATTGGAGAAGGCTAATGACCCTTCAACAAATGTAGTAGGAGAGGATCCCAAGCTTAAGTTCAAAGTCCTAGAGCTACGAATACCTTCATAACAGTAAGGCTGGAAATTGAGCATGACGATCGAACATCATCCCATATCATCGTCAGTTGAATCAAGCAATTAGTGAAGCGTAACATACTTTGCATTATCAACAATGGCGCGATACAACATCTGTATTATTTGCATATTCATTGCTATAACTTGTGAAAAATTTTCTCATGAAGCTCAAAAATAGCCATGGATGAACAAACACACACAAGTAGTGGATTTGGACAACAGAACATTATCCCATCTTGTGTATTTGCACTATTTCACAATTAGGTGCACAAGAATATAACTTTTTGTTACCATTTCTCCCCAAAAAAACTCACAACCGGAAGGTGTTTGAGATGAGAGAGAAGCTAAATGGTGGAGTTTATATAGACACAGAGGAAGCAAAAGCGGAGATTCAGATTGATGCTTTAACCCAAAGAAATGAGAAATTAGTCGATAGTGACAGATTTCTTTGTGTTAGGCAGTTGAAAATCACAGAGTAAGGAATTTCTTAATATTAAAAGAGTGTAATGCGTACATAAAGTTCCAAATGTAAGATTTTCGTATATAATGATTTTTTAATTTATTAAGGTAAAAAAATTGAAATAACATTATCCATACAATCAATCAAAATAGGGTAGGGATATGAGAATTCACGGATGGGACATACAGATGGAATGGTCAATAGGTGACCAATTCCTTTGTGTTTCAATTAAAATCACTTTAGAATTAATCAATTCCTTTAATATTAAAAAAAAAATGTACATGCCTATATAAAATTTCAAATGTGAGATTTTCGTATATAATATATTTTTTAATTTATTAGGTACAGTCAATCAAAATAGGGTGGGGATATGCAGGAGAATTCACAGATGGGACATACATAGACAGGTGAACAGGTATGTCTTTGTTGATCATGTCATCTATCTTTATTTACTTTGTCTCAGGCTCACTGTCATGTCTTATCGATGCAACCTTTCTCTAAATTAATATTTTGACACTTCAAGGCTCTAGCAAATAGCGTCGCCCGTTATTATGGTAATCAATTTGTCGTTCCCCTCTTACCCACCCTTTTCATGCAAACTAACACTGTCATGCCACACTTAACAAATCTTGGTATTTGGTGACAGCTTTGTTGTTTTTATTTACCTTTGCAGTCTTCACAACTGACACAAAAAATGAGATGCTTAGAGTTACCTTTACATCCTTCTCCTTTGCCATCAACTCCATTCAAGAAAGCTTATATAGAAAGTGGAACTTGGTCTTTAATTTTCAGTTGGCTCCAAATCCACAATTTTTTCAATTCCATTTGTGGGTTATAATTACTTGAGTTATGAGCTTCTAGCTAGGCATAGTGTCACAAAAATGGCTTCTCTCTGTCTCCTCTTCTTGTTCGGTTCCTTGTGTTTGCTGGTGGTGAAATGATGTCAATGGGATTGGGAAGCAATTTACATGCGGGGGCACATGGTAATGGAAGAAGAGGAGTTGTTGGCATTGTTTGAAGTGATGGATGCTTTGCTGGAGATCCTGACTGGGCCCAAGCTTATCCACAGCCTTGTACAGACACACCCTATGGCCTGGTGTTGAGTGTGAAGTTACCACTGACCCACCAATCTTTCATGTCACAAAGATCCACATTATTGGTCCGGATATAGCCTCCCACCTTGCAAACCATCTGCTTACCTATCAGAATCCTTACTGAAACTCAATTACTTGAAAACCCTTTCACTTTTTAACTGTTTTGTTGCTTCACCAGTCACTCTACTAAAAAATCTCTTTGGTCCTTTCTCTTCCTTACAACACCTTGCCTTAGAGTCTAATCCATCCCTCTCTGGAGAAATACCTCCAATAGTTTAGGAGATGTTGCTGGTCTTAGGGTCCTGAGCCCACCCAGAACAGATTACAAGGAAGCAACCCAAGCCAGATTGGTGGTTTGGTTTGTCTAGAGCAACTTGACCTGAGTTACAAGAACTTGAGTGGTCAAATCCCAACGGAAATTGGAGGAGTGAAGGGCATGACTATCTTGGACCCAAGTTGAAATGTAATTGAAGGGGTTCTGCCTAGTTCTCTTGGACAGCTTCAACTCCTCCAGAAGATGGATTTGCAAGCCAACAGGCTTATTGGAAACATACCTCCTGATTTATGGAAGCTCAAGAGTCAAGAGGTTAGTCTTGCTTGATCTGAGTCATAATTTTATTGGCGGGCCTATTCCTGAAACTTTGTCAGGTTTGGAGCTTTTGGAATATTTGCTCATTGATAACAACCGCATCATCAAAGTAAGGATACCATTGTTCATAGGGAAGCTTAGGAAGCTCAAATCAGCGAGCTTATCAGGGAGTGGATTTACTGACCCCATACCCAACTCTTTCTCTTCCTTGAAGAATCTAACAGCTCTATCATTAGATAACAACAGCCTCAGTGGGCAAGTTCCTCCAATTTTGGGATCACTCCCAAACTTCGATCAACTGAACATAAGCTATAACAATCTAGGTGGGGTTCTGCAGCTCCCTGAATACTTCATACCAAAGCTTGGTAAGGGTTGGATGTAAGAGGAAACAGTGAACTCTGCACAAGTGACCAACCAAACACTGGAAGAACCTTTCCTCATACTTGGAAATCCCCTCTTGTTTGTCCATGATGCCTAGAAGTGGCAATTCTTTTGCTGATGCAGCATTTGAAGACCCTTCAGGGACAAAACCATCTTGGTATGACAGCAACATAAGTTCATGTTCATCCTGGTTGGATGATGTACAAGTTATCCCATTTACCTTGGTTTTAAACTTGGTTATCTGTTTCGTGAATTTCTCTTGTTAAAATTAGAAGTTAGTTTCATGTATAATGTTTTCCTCATATTCATATTTGGGTCCTGAATCTTACTCTTATTAAATTGTCCTCATATATAGGTCATTTTCTTGTCGGAAATGTGCACGGAAACTATTCAATATTCATGTAAAGTCGCATGCAGTGTAAATGCTTATTGCTGGCACGTCATTAGTGGTTTCAATAATGGGCTTGCATTATACAGTAGTGAAAAGAAAAGGGCTCACATTTGGCCTTTCATATATCATATGGAGTACTTTTTTGAATCGAGCTGTGTTACTTTTTGAAATGGGATGTCTAGCTATTTGGTATTTACACCCACATGCATTCAAAAAGTGAAAAACAAATGCTTTTTTCTTTAACTGGACGAACAAAATTCAAGAGTGATAAATTGTGATAAATATATCTTTTAAATCCCTTTGCTAAAGACAACTTTTATTTGGACATATGGTGGGATATGGTGCTACTGACACTATTATTTTTCATTGAATGAAATAGTGTAGTAAATATATCGTGTCTTACAATTTCACTTTCGGGAAAACATTTCTCTTTGGTAAAACTGGGTCACAATTGTCAAGGTCTGCCCCCGAGTGGTGTTGTCCATAGCAGGCTTTAGAAGAGTAGCAGGAGTGTCGGATCTGGCATTAATGAGCATGCTACAATAATCACTCCCTTGCTCTTGCTGCCAACATAAAAAGATCCCCACCTCTGTGCTTCTTTCAGGGGTCAGAGAGACAGGGAATCTTATAGAAAATTACCAATCTTCACCTGCTGCATGGAAAGTTTTAACACCATGAGTAGCCAGAAATTCTTACATGCTAAAACACTACTTCAGTTTATATTATTCATCATTTAACCCATTAATTTTATAATAATTTGGAAAGATTGCACTTCACTATTTTTAACTATAGGTGATAAATTTTAGCCCCAAATTTTAAAATATGTAAATAAACTCTCTAAAGTTCTAAACATTTACAAAGGCCTATTTTTGTCAAAATGCTTCCTATACAAGAACATTTGAAACATGTACAAATTAATTTCATAAATTTTTTTAACTGTGTAACTTAATACCTTATAATTTTTTAATTTTGTGATAATTTTATTAACAATTTATGGAAAAAATTAACAGAATGATCAATTTACATATTTAAAAAAGTTTAAGGGGTCAAATTCTATATATTTAAATCTTGGGATTTGAAGTATATATGACATATAGTTTTAGGAGATAAAGTACAATTTCCTAGTAATTATTTTCTTTTTATTTTATATTTTTAATATAATAATAAATGTATTAAGTCATAATTTTTTGCTGTTACATCTGAATTAAGAAAAAAACTATGTGCCAGTGAAGATGGTGCAAAATACTGTTGGTTTTTGGGCTAGTGGCTCTCAGGTATTACTGTAATTCTGGTCAAGTCAATCAATTTTAGCTCTAAACCTGGACGGAAACAGAAAGGCGTTGGATAGAGATTTTGAGAGTGGGCAAGGACTTGAGGAGGAGACGCTGTGTTATTGAATGGAGAACGTGTATTTTGTTACCATAGAGGATAGAGACTGGTCCATTTTGGTCTTTAAGGCAATATTTATTTGTCCGTAAAATTTTTGCGGGTTGGTTTGCATTAACCCCGATTGATCGACGAAGTTATGAAAGGGTGGTCCAAAGCCATATAAAATCAACTTATACGTGTATTATAGAAAATCAACTAAAATTTGATACTTTACAAAATCAATTATAAAATCAACGTGTCTGGACACCACACTTAAAAAGTTTAAGGAGGTAGTATTACGCAAGGCTAGGATCAACTGCGTTTAATGATGACACGAATAACGCAACAAGTGAGAAAGAAGGGAGGTTTGAATCCAGCTCAAGTCTTGCTCCATGAAAGCCGGCGTCTTACGATAGTACCATTTGAACAATGTTTAAAGGTATATTTTATGGATTTAATTTCATACACCGATACTGGATCATTAAAAAATGAGATAATGTTCATTTTAATCTTTCACTTTATTTTTGTGAATTATTTTAGTTATTAACTTTAAAATAAGTGAAATTAATCTCAAATATTATAAAATATGAGTCATATTAGTCTATCAATCCATTTTTATTTAACAATTTATCAATTAAATGATGATATGTAATATTAAGTAATAATTTGACATGCCTTATATCATCTGAAGTAAAATTTAAATTGACTTATTTGGATGTCTAAAATTACACAAATTAGTCATTAAATTTCCTTTATAAAATATGAAATGACTTATTTTATGTAATTTTGGATAACAAAATGAGTGATTTTAAATTTCATTATACTTTATATGACACATAGTATGTTAATATATCACTTAACGTTATACATTATCATTTAATTAATAAAATATTAAATAAAAGCGAGATGAAGGACTAACTTGACTCATATTTTTGCAATGTTAGAGACTAATTTGAATTATTTTAAAAATTAGAAACTAAAGTAACCCATAAGTGTAAAATTAGGGACTAAAATGAGTATTAACTCTTAAAAAATTTAGTATCTAATAATGCAAAAGAATTTTATATTATCACATTTATTTGTTGAAATGTTATACAAATAGAAACGTGTAATTTGATAAAAGTATAAATTTTCATTGCTCTTTCATCAAAATGGAACTCACCCTTTATGATCTAACTTCGAATAAAAAATGAGCAGAAGTATGATTATATATTAGCACATATATCATGTTCCTCCAACTAACCACTAATCAGACCCTTTCGGGCTAGAAATGTCATAAGATGTGGTCCACCGGATGAGCAAAATAAGGAATTTGACTACTTTCGTATGCATTAAATTCCAAAAGAAAAGGATTATCAGCAACGTCTCAGCAAACAAGGCAGAATAGAATCAAACAATGAAGCTGAAAGATTAAGTTCAGGAGGCTAGAATTGGAAACTTAAGCAGCTCCCAAATATTTGCCATAAGGGAAAAGCAACTACCTTCATGGAGCAGGGAAATTACTAGCTGGCTTATAAGTTATAATACAGCATCCTCAAATATAGTTAACAACAACTTCACAGTTCACACAGATACAGAATACATATTCTAAAGTTTCCTTAGAAACAGCTTCATTATGAGCTATATGAAGCTAAAACACGCATATATCAACTACAAGTTACCTGCCTTGATCATCCAGTGACATGCACAACACTTTCCTAGCTTAATCAATTTAATTATAGCAGCTAGCTGGAGATGCTAAGAGATAAGGTCATGAATGGAAGGCTGGTAAGAAATGAGAAAGAAAAGGAGGAGGAGGACAAAGGCAACACCCCAAGGGAACCACCAGCTCTGTGGATGGCACTTGGCTCAGATCCTGGCATGGGGAAGCTTAACTGGCTTCCAGTGGAAAGCCAGTGAACAATGATGATTAACAGCAATGGAGAAATTACCAGCAAGCGCTGCAGCAACTCAGAAGCAGTGGCCATGATTGCATCATACACTATGTAGCCAAGGAATCCACATATGAGAGCAGTGGCTGCTATTAAGAGCCAGTGTTCTGAGAAGCCGAAACCTGAAGAAGTTGATCTGGTCACTGAAGAAGCCATGGAAATGGGAAGGGTGATTGTTGCAAAGTAGCTCAGAAATTAACTGGTGGAGAGTAGAGGAAGTGTGTGGAGTGAAGTGTGGAGTGTGGAGAAAGCCTGCTCTCAGGTACAAAGCCTACTCAGGTACAATGCCAGCTGTTCATTTGTATTTAGTTCAGTACATTTCAATGGAAATTTTTTTTTTTGATAGACTCATTTCAATGGAATTATGCATCATGGTTTATGACATCAATGGAAACAATCTTGGTGTTTCTTTCTTGTTTTTTCTTTTCTTTTGGGGTTCTGAAAAGAAGCATCAGGTAATTAGCTAAAACCCCAAAAAATAATAGGCTCAAAAGCTAGGAGAATCTCTGAGCCTGTTATGGTTTTTGAAACTTTTTATCACATTTTGATCCATGTTGTGTGTAATTAAGTAATAGGTAATACATTTTGCACTCTCCCATGTGAAGGCATGTGACTAGTATCAATACTATTTCTCCGGCTAATGTGGACCATCTACGAAATTACCACACGCGATTTGAGATTATGTAGATAAATTAGGAGTTTCACTGCTAAAGTAAGCATGATTTAGCCGAGAAACAGTAAAATGTATGCAGCGAGTAGAAACTTTTTGTTTGTCTTGAGTGACACCAGATAATCAAAACAGTAACATATGGTAAAAATAATGTCAAATAATTTAATGAAAGCAATGTCACTAATGAGTATAATGCACGGAAAATAAAAATATAAGAATGTCACAATCAATAGGGTGTTTTTTTGATCTGGAATATAAATGTAAGAATGTTTAACTAGTCAAGAAAGATCTTTGGCCTGGAAAACAAGTGGAGGAGATTTCTCGTGAATAAGAATAGCTTTTACCCGGATTTCATCATTGGTGGAGGTGGGAAATGGTGAAATGCTGACTGCAGCCTGCATGTGCTAACCTAAAAGCACTAAGACTACTGTAAGTAAGATAGGCTAATTGCAGCCTGTCTGTTTGACTATTACTCTTCATGATAGTTAATTACTAAAGAGTGTTTATTAAAGAGTTAGTGTTATTTGTATTAATATGAAACAATATATCAACTCGTCTCTCATTTATCGTTGGATGAAGTGTGAACCATTTAGTGGCTTCATCTTATTTAATGATGGATGAAATATGTTTGCATAATATCAAATGTTTGTGAATCCAAATAATATTTTTTTACTAAATATGAAAAAAAGAATTATTAAATGTTTTTGTGATGAAATTTAAAACTCATAAACTGTCACAACTGTCACACTAAACAAACTATTTTTATCAAATATTTCAAATACATGATGCTAAATATATTTAGTTTTCTAACAATTTTTTTTATTAAAAATCCCACTAATTATTCAGTGCTAAATATTTATTTCTTAGGATATATTTGGTTAAAGAATAAAAATAAAAGTAGAATTTTTATAGATAAACTTCTATTTCACCCCTAATTTTACTTTAATTTTACTTTTCAACTAAAGACACCCTTACCTATAAATGAACTTCAAATACTTTCAAGAATAAATTTCTGGTCAAATCACATTGTAGTGAGTGGTTTGCACTCGAATAGTTGTGTCAATAATAACCTTCCTTGTGAACTTATATAAGCCAATGGAACTTCACTTTATACATGGACGCACCTAAAACACTTGGAGTATGGTGCGATAGAATATTAGGGGAAATATCCAACAGAGGTATTTTAGAATTAGGATAAGGGTTGTTAAGAATAGGAAAAATATTTACTAGAAATATTCTATTTTTTAATGTAAAGTATTATAGTTTGAGAAAGTTATAAAATCTTTTAGCATTATAAATATATTCATTTGTAATGATGAATGCAAGAAAAAAAATTATTAACATTAGTTTTTAGTTAGTTAGCATCTTTAATTTTTCGTAACAGAGTACGACAGGGCCACAGGGGTGCTTTTATCGTGGTCCTGGTAAGGTAAAAACCAGTGATAGACTTTCTACAATTTGGTATTGACCAGTGATGGACTTTAGATGTGGATAAAGTGAAATCAATAGCTAAATTCACCTGCAGCATGATATTTTGGTAAACAATGAAGATATAACATATATCATAGATCATATAAACGGCCCTAGCTAAAGTTATTGACTTGTAAAATTATCTAGATTGTTGGGTCTAGTAACCAGTGACGTTTTAAAGTCTAGTGATGGACCATTGATCAGATAGTAAAATTATCTGAAGTACCAACTGAATTGTGCTATACTCAATAACAGAATTTACATTTAAATAAAAGTATAAGTTAATGGTAAATTTTAGCATAAAATATCATTCTATTAGATAGAATTGCAATTCAGCTAATACTATCACGTAGGATAGAAGGAAAATAATTATTGAAGAGGAAATTGCCTGGGAAAATGAGGTAAATAAGGTCTAGCCATTATGTATATAGGAACTAGGAAGCATTTAAGTCGTTAAAGTCAGATGCAGTAGACATTGCAATTTGCATCAGCCTAAAAACGTTTTCATCTTAAAATGAAAAGGGTATGAACGATGAACAAGCAAGTGCCGATGGAATATACCATTTTATGACATGTATGGAGAGTAAAAGATAAATGGAAGCAAATAATATATGGCATTGCCAGTCCATAAAACATGGGTACAGAAATTAGATTGTAATCCAACTTCATCACCAACGGGAGCTTGGGATAAAATAAAATGTCAAAATTCAAGGTTCTTTTCTGTACTCTAAAGGGTCATTACTAAAGCCGTGACCTATTATTATTTTTTTCAAATAAAACTAAGGATATATTTATGAATTTGAATTTTGGAGGAAAAAAAAAAGGAAGAAGGACTTCTAATATGATTTTACACTATAATTTCTCCCTCTCCTCCTTTCCTTCAAAATTCAAACTCGCAAACATTATCCTAGGAACTCCTATTACAGCTAAGTGGAGAGACATGTTACCGTATGTGACTCTGGATACTTTTGGCAACAAAGTCACAGAACTGAAACTAGCCAGCATTGTTTCCTATTGTTCTCTGCAAGTGCGATTCATGCAAAACTTTTGCCTTAATCATGAAGAAGTCTTACATGGAAGATCAACTTACAATGCCTAGCAGAGAAGAGTTGAAACCCAAGTTAAATTCATCTATATTTACATTTTCTGGATCAGTCCTAACTCCTAACTTCCATGACAGTCAGCGGTGGTTGCATATGTATCTACTTTCAAATCGATAATTTAATGAACTAAGAAAGAATGTACAAAGATGTTTCGTAAGCAATAGCTTCTCTGGACCAAAATTTATAGTGGAGTTTCCACCCAAAACAACATTGGATATCAATTTTGCACCTCAACCCAACTACAACCAGGAATCTTCTTCAACCCTTTCTGTTTCATGGCCAACCTCAAGTCATTGGCATCCAAGAACCACAGGTGGAAAAAACATTAGCAGTAAGCACATAGTTTGCCCCCAATTCAGCCTCCAATTTAGACATAAGCTTTCCATCCAAACTAGGAACCCACCCATGATTTCTACAAGCACCCAGAAAACTCCTCAACATGACAGCATTCGGCTCCACGGGCATGTTCTTGATCATATCATGAGCTTCTTCAATCAAGCCAGCTCTTCCCAGCAAGTCAACCATGCATCCATAATGCTCAACAGTTGGCTTTATGTTGTACAATCTCACCATCTGATCAAAGTACCTTTTCCCCTCAAAAACAAGTCCCATGTGGCTGCAAGCTGAAAGAATCACAGAAAAAGACAAACTATCTGGCTTCAACCCCATGTCTTCCATCTGGGAGAACAGTGAAATAGCGTCCCTTTGACGCCCATGATCTGAAAGAGCAGATATCATGATTGTGCAACACTGCAAGTTCTTCTCATGCATTGAATTGAAAACACGAAGAGCTTCTCAATCTGTCCACACTTTGCATATATCTCAAACAAAGCACTCCCAAAGCAACATCCAAATCAACGTGATTCCTCACAATGTAGGAATGAATGGACATTCCAGCACCGATGTTGAGCATCTTGGTGCAAGCAGAAAGCAAGCTCACCAAAGTAACCGAATTTGGCGCCACATCCGCCACCCCCATCTCACGAAACACACCCAAAGCATCACAAGGGGAGCCCCAGGCAACACAAGCAGCGATCATGGAGCTCCAAGACACAACGTCTCTCACAGGCATTTCATCGAACACCCTCCGCGCCAACCCAACCGCGCCGCAATCAACGTACATCTTGAAAAGGGTGTTGTTGATATAGTGATCAGGGGCGAAACCCATCTTGAGAAGCAGAGAATGGAGGGACCCACCAAGGGAAATGGAGGAAACGCGGCCGCATGCTATGAGAAGAGAGGGGAAAGTGAAGTGATCAGGGGAAAGGTGAGATTTTTGGAGGTGGGGAAAGAGGGAGAGGGAGAGGAGAGGGGTGGGGGAGTTGGAGAAGGCCCTGAAGAGGGTGTTGAAGGGGAAGAGAGGGGGAGTGGTGGGGAGGGAGAGGAAGAAGGAGAGGGAGTAAGGGAGGGAGATGGAGGAGGCGGAGGAGAGGAAGAGGGAGAGGAGGAAGGGGCGGTGGCGGCGGTGGAGAAGGGAGGATTTGAGGAGGAGGGAGTGGAGCTGGAGGAGGTGAGGGAGACTTGTGGAGCGGCGAATGAGGGTCTCTATTGGAGCTGGAGGGATGCCGTGACAGAACTTCATTGCCATCACTCACCATCACCATGACATGAATGACTCTGAGCATCATCGTTGCATTGCAGAGACACATTAACGAACATGCTTTCACCTGCCTTTGTTTCATATTAAAATAAAAAAAATATTATAAAACTTAAATTTGACAAATAATTCAAAAAATTAGGATGTGTTTAGTTTGATTTTTTAATTTTTATTTTTAATTATTTTAAATTTTATGAAAGAAATATTGAAATTTTTAAAAACTATAAATTTTTATTTTTATTTTTAATTTTAAATATTTCTTTTAAAATTCTGAAAATTAAAAATTCGTAAACACAAACTGAAAATGGCCTTAATAATTTATTTCCCTTTTTATCCTTTCAAGATATATATCCCCCGACATTAGTGACAATTGTGATTAGCCTAATGGTTGTAATTTTTTTTTAAAGCTATTATTGTTAACATATGAAAAAAAAACTAAAAATTGATTTTAATAGTCTCCACGTTAAAATTTTTTAAAAATATATACTTTTTAATACATTGTTTAACTTTTAATAGATCATGAAGACGTTGGGATAAAGTGAAACTTCAACATAGTAAATCGTTTCTCTCTGTTTCTCTCTCTCGCTTTTTTTTTTTCCTCTAAAAAAAAGGCGTGTATTACTATTATTCGGGTAGACCGTAGAAAGGTACTCCTAGTTGTTTCTCGCAAACAAAGAAATGACGGAGTACAGCGTACTTGGACAGAAAATTGTTGGGATACGACATTAAGATACGCAAGCAAGAATTGAATAACCAATGAATTGAATTGAATGACACGAGCTGCTAGTAGCAGCCAAAAGGATTTCCACAGTGCACAGTTCAAGAGCTCACAGTTCCATGAAACAGTTTTTGTCTCATTACTCGTCTTTGCAGTAAATAAAATCACAAGTGCCTCTTTCTCTCATTTCATAATCACACTTGATCGCATGTGAGTGAGTGATCATACTCCTCCTTTTGTCACTACACACAATTCTTCTATTATACTTATATTATTTTCTTTGTCTCTATTATATATACCTCTGAGACTTGTCTCATTTTTCCTCTCATCATTTTTTCTAGCTCCAACTCATTCCTCACCTCACCAGCCCATACCAGAGGTTTGTTCTCCCCTTCACCTTATACTTTTCTTATTTTCATTCTTCTTACTATCTTCTTCTTGACTGGTTTTCATTCCATGTTATTTGCTCTTGTAGATATATTGGATCATAATTTTGAATTTATTGATTGGAATGAGCATGATTAATTCTGTTTTGTAATCTTAATTTACGGTGCCTTCATTTTTTGCGCACGGTGATCACTTTTTTCCTTTTTAGGGGTATTACATGAGGTTGGATATTCAGAAAGGTTTGTGTTTTTAATCTTCTATGCTATGTTTTCCATCATGGGTTTTTTCAGAATCTGGCCCTGGCTCACTTGTCTGAACTCGGGTCAGGTGGTTAAAATTATAACTTTGTTCTGTTTGTGCAAAATACTCAATCAGTAACAGATAAAGCATAAAGATCTCAGAAAGTGGGGTTTGACATGAAAAGTTCAGAAGATCATGCTTTGCATGTGGTGATGGGGCGGATGCATAATGAATTTGACATGGGATGTAACTTTTCCATTAAAGATAGACTCCGTGATGGTGGATAATTGAAGTATGCAATTGAGGGAACCAAAAGACTACTTTTGTTCTGCTTTTAGTTCTCCCACTGCCCATGATTGCATATTTTCTGGAATTCTATCCTGCCTGTGTTGTAGTGTTCTGGAATGAGTCAGTCAACTTCAGATATATCCATAATTGTATTTGTAAAGTTTGCATGCCATCTATGGCTTTGGAATGCATCTGATTTGATATGAATTCATGTTACTTGATCACTTTATTAACATGCTTTCAGGAGTGAAGTTTGGTACAATGGAGATGATAACTAATGTTACCGAATATGAGGCAATTGCAAAGGAGAAATTGCCAAAGATGATTTATGACTACTATGCTTCAGGAGCTGAGGACCAGTGGACTTTGAAAGAGAACCGAAATGCCTTCTCAAGGATTTTGTAATTTACTTTCTCAGACATCTTTTAACCTTGTGCTTATTGCTGAAGCCTTCTAACTGTGAAAACAGTAAAGCTATTTTTGTGGAACATTTTAGGAAGAATGAAATGGACGGAGAACTCTCCTACATTGGTGCAACCTTAAGTTTTCTACAGAAGAGAGAAAATTGTTTTCATTCTCTCATTTGGATGGATGAGAATGGAGAAGCTCTTCTATAAATTGAGCTCTCATTCTTTCCCATTTCATCAAGTCATCTAGAGAGAAAAACATAAGAGTTTCTTTGAGAGGTGATCTCCAATATATAAGAGAGAAGTGTGTTCTCCTTTAAAGAGAGAGTGTTATTGTTATCTCCTTGTAATAGAGAGAAGTTATAATCCTCAAAGAAAACTATTCAATTCTTTCCACATATTGTGTAGAGTTTCCATTTTCTTTTATATTTTAGCTGCATCATACATCTGGTACCTAACACTAACAATATCCATTTGGTTTACCTGAAACAGGTTCCGGCCACGTATTCTTGTTGATGTAAGCAAGATTGACTTGACAACGACTGTATTGGGCTTCAAAATATCAATGCCTATCATGGTTGCCCCTACAGCCATGCAAAAGATGGCTCACCCTGAAGGTATGTCATCAAACCCATTGGTCTGTATGGCTGTCTTACATTAAGATAGTGCAATTACATTCAGTATTTTGTTATTTCCGGTATATACTTCAAATTATAAAGTTCATAACAACTTATACAACAGCTTTTCAGATTTTGTTTATGCAGAAGTCCCTGATTCTTACTTTGTCTTCAATTGAAGTTTATTTTATTCTGCAATTGAAGGAAAAAAAAATTCCTAGTTAAAACTTGTTATACCACTTTTGTGCAGGAGAATATGCTACTGCCAGAGCATCAGCAGCAGCTGGCACAATCATGGTTTGGTTTCCACCATCTTTGTTCTCTACTTTAGTTTTATTCGCAAAGAAGAAAAATATTTGTTTTCCTTGTAGTTTTCTTTTACGTTTGATTCTAATATGAAATAGTATAGGCCAAGCTCCCTGCATGCAATTGTTGTGCACTTGTACCTTTTACATTCAGATCAGTTTTCACCTTTTTTTTTTTTTTGGGTCTCAGACCCTATCCTCGTGGGCTACTTCCAGTGTTGAGGAGGTTGCTTCAACAGGACCTGGCATTCGATTTTTCCAGCTCTATGTGGGTACATTGTCCTCATTTCTTCTTTTCATGATTCTATTTTTTCTGATGTCTGTGTCACAAGTCTCCCCATTGAATTCAAGAACAAGCAGGAATTTTCTTTTATTTTCTTATAGTTTTTATGGTTTCACTTTAGTAATTTTTTAAAATGTTGTCAAACTAAGGCTTGATTATTGCATACTACCATAGGGAACTTTATTGCACTTTATTTCCTGTGGCTATGATTCTTACTGGACAAGGTCATGATAGTTTCACAAGTCATTTCTTTTCCTTTCACTAAGTGGCCTATGGCTCTTGTGCAACAATTTCCTCCATACTTTCTTTGAATAACAAAGTTTTATTTTTCTTGCTACAATTGGATAAGCACTAATGAGATTATGCAATATTCTCAACCATGTTGTGTTATAACTTAATATGTTGCTGTTCTGTTATTCTCTTAGGTGTTTAAGGACAGAAATGTGGTTACACAGCTTGTGAGAAGAGCTGAAAGGGCTGGTTTCAAGGCAATTGCCCTTACCGTGGACACTCCACGTCTTGGTCGTAGGGAGGCTGATATCAAGAACAGGTTGGCAAGCATTTGGAAATTTCAATGGGAACATTCTTTTACAAAACTGCACATAGTCATCATGGTTGAATTGATAAATATTCTATTTAAAAGATATATATAATGCTGAGTTGTTGATGGGGTTTCGTACAGATTTACATTGCCATCACACCTGACATTGAAGAATTTTGAAGGATTAGATCTTGGAAAGCTAGATAAGGTGTGTGTTTAGTACGAAATTTTGAAACCAGATGGGTTTTTCCGTTAATGATATCTTATTCTTGTTGTTGTGGCTGTTCCCATGTACTGTTTTGGGATCACCTTGCAGACTAATGACTCTGGTCTTGCCTCTTATGTTGCTGGCCAAGTTGACCGGTCTCTCAGCTGGAAGGTGATATCGGTTTTGCACTTAAATGATTTCCTAATCTTTGATGTTGAATGTGGAAGTAATACTACATTAAACCTTCTACAGGATTTGAAATGGCTTCAAACTATCACCTCATTGCCAATTCTTGTTAAGGGCGTACTTACTGCTGAAGATAGTAAGCATACCAAACAGACACATTCTGATGCTTCCGTGCCCATTTGCTCTTTGTTAGCCTTTTTTTCTCAATCTTGACTGTAATCCCATATACTATGCTAATAATGTAGCTAGGATAGCTATACAAAGTGGAGCTGCTGGAGTCATTGTTTCCAATCATGGAGCTCGCCAACTTGACTATGTACCTGCAACTATTATGGCTTTGGAAGAGGTATGGCATCCTAATCAGTTCTGGAAAATTTTCATGTCAATTGAAATTGAAATAAATCATTTCTTGACGTCTAGTGCTGTCATTCTTGGTTGCTGAACTGAGGTCCAGCCCATGCCACTTTAAGTATAATAAATATTTTATGAATGTGAGGAAGCCTAAATTTATGGAGAGTAACAGATAAATAAAGCAAGTGAATAATACTTCAAAGTGGGACCCACTTGTTACATTCATACAGAGATAAATCAAAAGATCTATACTAAATTTTAACATGGAAAACCCTTATAATTTTGAAAAACCACGGATCAAATTTCAAAATATTCAACTATATTTAAAAAGTAATTACAATATAGTGTGTCTAATAAAACTCTCTTTTACTATAATTTGTAGTATTACGGAGATATAGAAAATATACATAAAATTTCTAATGTATACTCTCACACTGCACTCTTGAACACACACTCTATTTTTCTCTTACTACAAAAAGCTAACACTGCTGCTTCTAATACTGCTGAAAACGCTTTCAGCTTGGGATAATTTCTCGTTTGGTTTCTGGCTCTATTTATAGAAAACCATCCACCCGTTGCATTAAATGCAGTTTGATTTCCCAACTGCATTTCAGTGGAGCTAGACAAAGAGGGTGGAAATTTCTTCCCTGCCTTTTTGACTTTGAGCCAAAAACAAGCCATCTTCCCGACAGCCTCGTTTAATTTTAGTTAATCATGTACTGTGCATTAAAAGTTTAAAGGTGTTATATTTTGATCACTGCAATTTGCAAAATTATTTTTCATTGCTTTTTCCATACTTCTAGTCATTGCATATTTTTTTTCCCAATTTGTGGAAATTACATCCTGAAGTTTTAGTTTTTACGATTTGCTTGCTTGCAGTCTAAACATTTAGCAATTCACAATTTTTCTTCAATCCCTTTTTACATTATTAATGCCAAACATGTCATTATGTTCATTTTATTTTCCTAGCCAAATACTTCCTAATATTGAAAAAAAAAGAAGAAGAAGGTTCTATGGAAGTTAGTTATCAATTAAGGAATGAAAATGTAAATGCTTTGAAGTTCAAGAATGTAACTTAGCAGTTTAACCTTTTAATTATTTTTGTTAAGGATTTGGATGCATGCCTTGAATAGGTTGTGAAAGCTGCACAAGGAAGAATTCCTGTTTTTCTTGATGGTGGAATCCACCGAGGGACAGATGTCTTCAAAGCACTGGCTCTCGGAGCATCCGGTGTATTTGTAAGTATATGAAAGTCAGATCACCACCATAGCAAATTAAACTATGGAATGCTTAACTTCAATAAGTGACATAATGGATACATGTGCCTTTGTTTGCCTAACTGCATCATATCACCAATCACGGAGATATGGTTTCCAAGCTCCGCAGACATGCATGTGATCCTAATCTTATCAATGCAAATATGCTTTTCTCCTTTTCTTTTCTCTTTAGTACCGAAAATGTCATATCTGATAGACCAGCTTTTGCAATTTGACATAAAGATCAGATTCTTCATAAAATGTTATATAAGCTAATTAGGGATGTGGTTTACAAGTGTTTCATTACAGGCATATATGATCTAAAATTTCGCTAGCATTCATGTATATATGTTCCTGCTATTACCTTTGATCCCGAATTTCAGATTGGAAGGCCTGTGGTGTTCTCATTGGCTGTTGACGGTGAGGCTGGCGTAAGAAAAGCGCTTCAGATGCTTCGAGATGAGTTTGAACTAACCATGGCACTAAGTGGTTGCCGTTCGCTCAAGGAGATAACGCGTGACCATGTTGTGACAGAGTGGGACCGCCCAAGAGTTGCTCCCAGGCTGTAGATGACAGTATTCCTGCTTGTTCAACAATTCGGTTGGAGCCTGAGAAGTTGTACATGAAGGACGTGATTAGAGGGAGCTCTTTATTAGAATACCCTTCTTTTCATTTCATGCTTCAACGGAAAACCTTTGGTGTTGCAATGAGCCATCCATGATGAGTCACTGCTACTTTATCCACTGTGTCTGTTATGGAATAAATTTCTGCCTAGGCTCATTTCAATGCACTTGGTGCTTGGATTTGGTAAGCTCTGAAGCATGATTGCCAATAAAGCAAATTCTGTTATTTCTTAGAAAAAGCACAAGTTTTATGACCGTGCGTGTATCTCCCATTATTGATTTTTACTCGGATCTTCTAGCAGTACTGAATCAATCAATAGGCCTGTTTTTTTTATCTTCACATACTTCCTGATGAAACCGGTCCTTGGTAGGTAATTAAGCAAGGTTCTGTGCTTGATGAGCCAGCCTAACTAAGCATTGTTTAGCAAGGTTTTCAGTGTTAGATTTGATAGGAGCCTAATTCTAAGGCGAGAAGGTACAGTACGCTTAGATGAGGAGTGCTCTTGCTTAGCCTTGTCGGCTTTCTGGAGAGTGCTGAACATTAAGTCACACAAGTTGTAGTGTATATATTTGGTCACACCTATGAAAGGGAGAGAGGTAAAGATACAGACGAGAGATCAAGAAAGGAGGAAAGAATGGCAAGAGGGACAGACAGCAAGAAGAAACAAGAATCTGTTTTTTGAGTTTTAATTTTCTAAATAAAAACTGAAAATTATAAAAATTATAAATTTTAATTTTCAGAATTTTCAGTTTTTCTTTTATAAATTCTAAAAATTAAAACTCAAAACAAATAATTTTTAAATCTCAGTCTATTCCTAGTCTTCTTTGTATCCATGTGGTTTCAATGGAGAGCCTATCTATCATACATTCTAGTTACATTTCATCATTAACAAATCTAGCCATATTGGTGTTAAATCCCAATGAGTAAAAATGACGACTGAGCATATATAAAACTAATTATAGCTAGCTAAGAGAACTTTTGTTTGGAGTGCAACAACGAACGTCAAGAAACGTGTATGGTCCGCATTCTGCAATCAAGTTAGGTACCTAGATGACATTTTCAAGAGCCGCGTGACTGTCTTTTGTACTGGAGCTACAAGGTTTACTGCCTTTTTTTGTTGCACATCAAGAATCTGACACGTTTGTCAGAACCATGGAAGTGTTTCGTTGACATGACACATCATATTGGGAAGGAAGGAGATTCTTGCGAAGAAATATTAATTTTATTTCAATATCTAAAAATAAATATTGAGATATTTATTTTATTATTATTAAATATAATTAATACGTGAAAATAGTGGAGCAGACCATTATAATTGATGGATATGAGTTAGGTATTTATTTTGGTGTTCAAAAGGAAAGAGAATTTAGGTGATTTGAGAATAAGAAAATTCATTTATTTTGTTTTATTTAATAAATTATATATCAATTATTACATTAAATATGTAAAAAAATAAAAAATATAATAATTTATAAAATTTATATATTTTTATTAAATAAAATAAAACAAATAAATTTTTTTATTCTAAAAACACCTGAATATTTATCAGTGTTTAAATAACATTTTTAGCCTGCGTGATGTACCGACATTCTTTTTCAGTGAAGGAATTTTGTAGGGAAGCTGTGCCACGCGTTCAAGGAGATTCTTGTGATATATATGCGTGGTGCCAGTTTCACAACCCACCTTGCCATGAACGCAAAAGGTGGGGCCATGTATCATCCGCGTCTTGAATTGGGTTTAAGCAATATTGTCTTAATGAGTTCATTGATTTATACAGGGGTGTCAAATCATTCTGTCCGGTTAGTCTCGCAGATTAAACGGGCTTGTAAAACATTTTGCGTGTCACATTTTGATTCTAAATGGACCTTAAACATGCCCCAAAATTAGTGGTTTCTGAATCAAAATTAGAGATCCGATCAACTCACTTATGCACTCATGTCATTTAAAGTGTGATCAAAATGAGTTGTGTTAGTACAGTATCCTATTATATGAATATAAATAATTTTTTTTTCATTTTGTAATAGGTTTAACTTATCTTAAATCAAGTTCTGTTGTAACAGTTTCACTTTGTAAACCTACTATTACCTTGGATTATCAATCAATGAAAACACGTTGACAAAGGAAATAGTATCGTTGTTTACACTACTTTATAGGCATTTTTATTATTTATACTACTATTTTACGGACATTATCTAGACAACTAGGAAATCATACACCAATGGCTGAGAATTTCAATTACATTACTTGTGCATCTACCTATAGGAAACCATCATAGGAAGAATCACATGATATTGTATGAGTGAATCTGGCAAAATAATTTTACATTATATTTTTTGTTTTTTACATTGATACATAATTTGCCCATGCATTTTTCAATGTTAAAACCCAAGTTGGCCAGTTGGCCGAAACTATTTAATTAAGCACAGTTTGCGTCATGAAAAATAGTATTAATATATTGTTTTGCTGGATTTTGAGTTGCATTTTAAGCTAATTTTGTTCTATCTAGGGAAATCTGACATCCTAACATGTTTTAAAACCTGATCCATTTGCAATGCTCTCCACACATACATGCATGTCACGTATTTAGTTTCTTTTCTTCCCATCATGTGATGCTCATGCATCATCGTTTATTAACATGGGCTGTAAGTCGATTCAAGTCGACTTTTGTAGCTAATGGGACTTGTTCAGATGTGTGTCAAGAGTCGAATTAAATCGACTTTTTGAGTGTAGAAATGCGTAGAAGTCAATTTAAATTTACCTTTGAATGGTGTAAGTGTGTCAAAAGTTTGTAGGTGTGTGTCAATTGAAGTAGTCCACTGATTTGAGTTTTGCATGAAGTCAATTCAAATTGAATAAATCGACTTCTATTAAAAAAATTTTAGGACATATATATAACAAATGAGATTTAGCACATTTATGGAATTAGCTATTTTTTAATTTTATATATGTAAAAAAACCAGATAATTTATTTGAAACATATATTATAATATTATTTTTATAATTTTATGACTTAATTATGTATAATATTAAAATTTATTATATGTTTCGCATGAGCCTCAAGTCAAGTTAACCTAAACTTATTTAATAAATCTAAAACAAATAAATTAAAAAATTAACACAATCAAATACTTATAACAGTAAGGAAAAAACTTAAATCAAATTTGTTATATCCATTATATTTAATTTTCCATTCAAGTTATGATATATGGCATTTTTTATTGATATGAGTGCATAATTTTCAATTTTAAATTACTATTTTCAATAAAAAAATACAGCTTTGTTTGGAACTGTTTTTATTTTTAAGTTTTTTAAAATTGTTCTAAAACACAAGTTTAAATTCCATTTTAAAAAATAAGATAAAATAAAAATCTGTTTGGCAAATCAACTCTGAAAACAGATTTATAATAACAAAAAACAAATATCTATTTGAATAATTTTTTTTAAAAATAACTTTAAAATGTAATAAAACAAAAAAATCTGTTTGTGCCACAATTTTATAATAACGAAAAACAAAACACCCGTTGAATGTCCCACCAAGAATCGAAGATGCATTGAAAACAATAACTAAGTTATTTTCAATTATGCCACAATGTTTTCTTTGCATTTCAGAACAAGAAAACGGAAAAGACCTCAAAGTTGTTCTCTATTTTTTGTTTTTAAAGCATAGAATCAGTTTTTCTTATTTTAAAACTAATCTTAAAAAACTAGCAAACCAAACAGCTTTTGTTGTTCTTTTACTTTTAAAAATTGAAAACTGTTTTGGAAATATTTTCCAAACAGCCCCTACATTATTTCTGATTATTTGATTGAAGTTAATGAAATGAAGGTGAAAAACGTGATGTTAGTGTTGTCCTAACAATAATTGATAGCAATTAGTAGGTGTTCAAGATCCAACTGACCCACAATCCGTCCTAACTAAACTTATTTGGTAGGGTTCGCTTTAATTAATCCGATACTTTTCAGATCGGGTTAGAGGTCATGTTCCTGTTTATAAAAACTTTAAGTCAAAATTTCTTTTATAGTTATATATATTTTATAATAATTAGTGATAAATTATTAGAGTTTATGTTGAAATTAATACATTTTAGATAACTTGATATTTTTTTATATCAAATATTTTGTTTGAAATATGTATCTCAAAATATTTCTTATTTTGTTTCTTACTTGTAAAATTTTATAATTTTATTATGTATAATGTTAAAATCTTCATTGATTATTAAAAGTTGAATTGACTGATCATTATCGATTGGTTCTAATTTTAAAAATTGATCCTGGTCTAAAATTCACCAAATTGAAATTTGATTTGATCTGTCCCTTTTACATCCCTAACAATTAGCAAGTTTGATCCGGCCCTATGTGACCCCAAAAAAACCGGTTCTTGCTCAACATGAGGCACATACCCGTTGCCTGACACAAAGATGCGTGCCCCTCACGACCATATAAAAAAATAAAACAAAAAGATGCGTGCACCGTATGGTCCAAAAATTAACAAAATGATGTGCCATAGTGCAATTTGAAAGTTCCAAAACGTTTGACAAAAAAAGAATCCCACAAAGCGTCCGAGTGTGATGTTGTGCGTCCCGTAAATAAGTGCCATATACGTATTTCAAATGGACATTTCCACTTTCTTCTATAAAGTGTTCTCTATTTTTTTAAAAGCTGACAAACATATTAAACTACTTTTCTGCAATATACAGTTATTGAAAGGTTTTATGATGTGAGTAATTTATGCAGATGAATTTAATTTGACGTGCAGTCCCCAGAATATTAGCAGTTGCAAGCAGACGTCAAGGTGGCAACCTCGCTCTCAGTTTTAAGCAATTTTGTGAATTTATGGGAAATTTATACTTCTGCCTTGCAATCTGCAAATTAGATCCTATGTGTTAATTGAAAACCAGTATTAGTTTCCTTGCCAAGAGCAAAGAGGCAATGGATCTTATTCTATGATAATTCAAGATTGTAACTTGTAAAGTACTACATGTTAGCTCTTCTCAAACTTCCCGTACCAATTAAAACAAGCAAGGCATATATGCTTCCCATATCAACCAATTATGGGAGTTA
Organism: Dalbergia oliveri; assembly: GCA_030441495.1. Taxonomy (NCBI): domain Eukaryota; kingdom Viridiplantae; phylum Streptophyta; class Magnoliopsida; order Fabales; family Fabaceae; genus Dalbergia; species Dalbergia oliveri. Next base: position 44,110,239 of record JAMLFY010000002.1, on the reverse strand, counting down.
AGATAGGACACGGGAGGGGGTGGGAAAGAATCAAACGAAAATGAAAGATAAATCATAATTAAATCGAACAAAATTAAGTAGTAGGTTTCCTTTTTCATTATTTAAAATCCAGCAAAGTCTTCTAAACAGTAAAATGTTTGGATGGTCATAACAATTTATTTCCCTAATATCAAAAATCACAAACAAGGAAATATTTACAATACTTTTTTTTTCTTATTGTTTTATGTTTCGTTTCCCATAATTTTGTTGCGTGAACATTTTACGTAAAGAGATTATTAAATTAATTAAGAATCAGGAAATTAAAGCTTGGATCAGAGTATACCATCTCAAATATCAGCTGGTGGTTGAACTGTTTCAAGCGCTAATCGGCTTGATCACCTTGTGCAGGCGGGCCAGGCTGCTATCGATCGAACATACAGAGAATGTGGACCTGGTGATGAGAGAAAATAACCCCGTGCTTGTGGATAGCACTGAATATTAGGTATACAATTGGGGTACAACTTCTTCCACTTTAATTCTGCCATGCTGTTTAATTTTTCGCCAGATTTTTCTGAATATTGTCATTGTTATCCATATTAATGTTGCTTTTGAAAAAAAAGCTTTATCTGATTAAGTTATGAGTCAAAATTTCAAAGAAGTTATGTACTAAAATTTGGATAAGTTAAGAAATAAAAGCTCTAATAAAATTGAATTTACATGATTTAATTTTTGGTCTCGATAAAATTACCAATATGCACGCGCTATCACCGAAAATCCATTTAATATGACTCAATCCAAAGAAGGTCCTTGAAGGGGTTGGGGTCTCCCGATTTCAATATTTTTCATCCACGAGGCTTGAACCAACACATCTTAATATCTAGAGCTTATCATAAGGTCTACCGCCTTAACTTATCCAACATTAATGTACATAACTTTTCAAACGAATATATTTTGATTGATTCAAGTTCAAAGATTATTCCGATCAATTAGCATGAGTAAATCTATTCTTTTGAGAATCAAGGTATTTTTCATGTTGTAGGCAAAAATAAACTATATAGGGCAATGGATTCTTGATTCAGAATACATTGATTTATTTTTGTACTGTTTAAAAATTACCTCACCACCTCCTTCCAATAAGTCTTTGTCTACAACAACTAAATAATCTTGTTTCATTGGATAGAATTGACTACATGAATCAAATAATGTCCTAATATTTTATTATATATTATATTTATTATAGAGTACGTTTGACGTATAATAAAATTGCATAACAAATACACATCATACATTTTATCACCATTGTATATGAGTGGCGGGATAGTGGGCCACACATTACATCCAATAGTAATAAGGTGTGTGATTTACATTTATTATGTAATTTTATTATATACCACATATTATTCTTTATTATATATCATATTTATATTTTAACCATTAGTTATTTAGCCTAAAAAAACTATCAGTTATCTACTCCTAGTAAATTTTTGTTTACCAAAAAGAAAATAATAGATTGGTTTGCGATGGATAAAATTGTGACTTACTCCCTCCGTCCTCAATATAATTCGTTGTTCACTTATTAAGATAATGATTAGATTTTATTGATCTTCTAAAACAAAAAATAAAAGACAGAAGTACCCTTTATCACTCAACCCCCACTTATTCTCTCTCTAATCAAATAGGGGGTAAAATTGGAATGAAATAAATAATGAGTTATTGAAATATTAAAACAAGGGGAGTGGCTACTCCTATTTATCTATTATCACCCCTCATTTATTGTCATTATATCTACATTTCCTAAAATGTCCTTTAGTTTTTTATAGATGAAACTAAAGAGCTCAAACCCGATCTCACTTGAGGGAGCTACAGGAAGAGACAATGATCAACGTAAGTAGTCTTAGAGCATCAAAGACAACCCAGGGCATTGTAAAGTTTGGCAAACCACAATTAAACAAAAATAAAAACTGTTTTTACATTTAACTAATTTTTTATTTTCAAAACTAAGATTTTGTGTGGTAGAATTTTAATTCCCTATTTCCACTCTTTATTTATTGTTTCCATTTGTGACATTTCTAAATAATTTTAATTAAAAAAATTTTCTTAATTTATTTCGAATGTTGTTCCTCTAACATTTTAAATTTACATTTAATAGCTACATTAATTTATATTAAACATAAAAGCAAACTATAACTAAACTTTTGGCATAGCATAAAAAAATTATAATTTAAAAATAATGATTAATTTGAATGAAAAAAGTATAGTGAAATATAATAAAATTTAAATAACCTGCAAATTTAAAGTATAGTGACACATATGTTTCTTTTTTTTTTTTAGACTTCAAGAATCCTTTTAAATTTTTTTAATAATTGTGTTTTTTATTATCTGAAAACACGCGTTTATTTTTTATATATTTCAATTTTTGGGACTACTATCGCACCATACTTTTTTTTTCTCATGTGTTTTCCAATTAATTTAATCAAGCTTCTCACTATCTTTATTTTTATACTTTTTGGGTGTTGTGATGACAAATGCTGTAGTTGCAGAGTTTCGACAAAAAAATTTTTATGGAATTAAAATATTAGAAATTTTGGAGGTAATATTTTTGTACAAGTATGGTGTGGACAAAAATTGTTATATTTTTTATTTGATCAAATTTGATAAATTGTTTAAAATTTTATATTGCTATACTTTTTAATCCAAGTTAATCATTATATATAAGTTAGGCTTTTTTGTGTGTTATGCTAGAAGTTTATTTATAGTTAATTTTTATGTTTAATATTAATTAGTACAATTATTAGATATAAAAATAAGTTTTTAATTAAAAGTATTTATAAATATAATAAATAAAAATAATAAATGAAGAGTAATATTAGACAATTGAGAATCTACCACATAAAATATAACTTAATATTGAAAATTCAAAACTAGCTACAAATAAAACAACTTTTTTTGTTAAGGATATTTTAGGAATGTTATAAATAAAAGCAATTAATGAGAAGTGGTACTAAACAAATGGGAGTCCCTAAAACAAGTTATATTTTGAACTAGAAAAATCTCTAAACCGACTTATATTGAGTACTTAAGGGAGTATTATCAACCATATGAAATTAATTGAGTAAATTCATTGTCCATAATTTTCAATTTTAGACATCAGAAAGTTAACCAAATTAATTGAAACATGTATTGCAATAATTTGGACATCAAATTAAAGCTTTTTTTCGTGTTAGACATTGAGGTGTATTATCAAGTTACCATTGCGTTTCATAATTGGAAGATCCAATATATTGGCTGATGCAAATGAAAATGAAAATGACTGATGCAAAAAAGAAACCAAGTATTAATCAAGAAACCAAAACAGAAAATCAAATGACATATATATGGAGCTAGGCCTGATCGACAATGCTACATAATTTACAAGCCGTTGATTGGCGAAAAAAGTAATTAATTCTTCATATTTTCATACAACAAAGCACAAGGAACCAAATTTTCCATTTGTCTCATTGGCTCATTTAACTTTTGCTAGTTATGGTATGGGGATGCTTCTTGGATCCGATTCTTTCTCTTCTGGAGAAACCTCTGCAGCGATCTTTTCATGGAAAGACTAGCCCCAGGGCTATTCAAATTATGTTTTGATTGCAGTAATGGTGAAGATGGCTCTGACCCATTTGGCGTCCTCACTCTTTCCTGCATCTCTTTATTTGCAAGCATTAATATGGACCTTGCCTGCATGCAATTCACAAGATAATATTAGCCTTATGATTCATGGCAGCACATGAAAAATGCAGCTCCAGCCTAAAATGAAAAGTGGGCCTATTCTGTAAGGTTGCTAGAGAAATTGACTCATTTGTTATTTGTCTTAATCAATAATTGAATAAGATGACTTGGGAAAGAAAACGAAACGCTTGAGAAAAACATGAACCGACAGCATTGGTAATTTGGTACTGTAAAGCAGTGGTGGTCCAAATTTTTGAGGTCAAATAACGAATCCTCGGTACTCCGAACCTTCGAGGAAACTTGTCCATGTTTCACAACAAACAAGCAAATACAGTTTGGTCCACAGCCTACCACACAGCTATCTGTATCTTTTGTCCACTAGTCCTCAAAATTCTTGTGCCACCAAGTTGTTGGCAAGGACTAATCTGTCATTTACAAAACACAAACTCTCTCTCTCTCTCTCTCACATAGGCATTCATCGTATTGAGTACTTACAGTAGTATACTTGCTCATCCTATCGTAAATTAGTCTAATCTACCAAGCAATTTATAGGGAGAATCATAGCACTCATTGTATTGTACAAGGAAATTGAGGACTTGTTTGACAACTGTTTTACAAAATAGCTTTTGAGTTAAAAAAAAATTTGTTTGGCAACTTGTTTTTGTAAATATTGGTTTTAAAAATGAAAAAACACATTGAGTTTTAAAACTGAAAGTAAAAAACAGATGTAATTAAGTTGTTTTTCAGCTCTATTGTTTTAAAACTGATGGAAAACACAATGGTATAATGGTAAATAAGTGGACTTATTGTTTAGCCTTTCTTCAAATCTTGGGTTGAAGGTTTCTGTTTATTTTTTTATGGACTTCTTCTCACCTTCAGAGAGCTCTTCCACCCATTTGCCGGCGGCCTCAGCCTCTTAACCCACCCGCAACCCAACCCTCATTCTCCGACATAGACGCCACCCATCAGCCCCTATCTCTGGCAGACATGCGACCAGATCCACCAGCACATGAAGGAAGTTGCAGCTTAGAGGGGTGGCGCGGCAATAGTAGCGGCATCAACCGCTATTGAGGGACGTTATGGGGCTTCATAATTGTTCCTGGCGGTGCTGGAATGAAGGCACAAATGAGGTGGCCAGCGGGCTTCTCCAGTGGCTAGTTCGCGATATTCTGGTTAGGCCTGCGGAAGGGTTGCTGCGTGGTGGTCGACGATGCCCTGGCTGATAACAGAGGGTGGCAAGGTTGATGGGTGGTGATGTTGATGTTGATGCCAATGGAAGCTTAATGGTGATCAGAGAGGGATGGTGGCTATTGTGTGGGAAAAATAGGATCAAAGATGAAAGTTTGATGATGATGATGATGGTAAGAGGATTTAGTGATGATGAAGGCTCATGGTGGATGATGACGATGAATGGATGAAAGGTGACTTTGTGAGTGGTTTAGATGATGAAGGAATGTGATTTTGTTTATTTGTTTTTTTAAAGGGAGCTATGAGAGTGATAATAGTTAAAATTGTCGTAGTAATAAAATTTATCAAACAATTTTTTATTTTATTAATTTTAAAATTTATTTTTTAAAAAATATTATTCAAATAGATTTTTTATTTTTTGCCATTATAAAATTATTTTTAAAGTTAAATTGTTAAATAAGTTTTTTAATTTTTTTTATTTTTTAAAAATGAACTTAAACTTGTTTTGTAAAACAAGTTTTAAAAATTTAAGAACAAAACACTTCAACCTTAAAATTTTATAAATTAATCACAAGAATAATGTTGAACATCCAAAAACATATGCTATTTTTTTTTATAGAAATTATAATGAAGGTTTAATTAAATAAAATAGGAGTACAACACACTAATTCATATATGGACCAACAATTATGACACACTATCCTAGATATAAAATTTCAACAAAACTTTAAATATCTAGCATTTTCCTAATTGCAATAACGCATGGTGGTCAACATATATTAGCTCAATCGTATGAATTTTCAAGTTACACAAAGGAGTTACCGGAAATCATACCCAGCAAAACAGAGAGAACTCTCAAATGAAGGACAAATTTAAAAAGAAAAAGAAAAGAAAAATCCCCAACCAAAAAAAAAATTGTATACCTGAAACTCTGTGACATCACAGACGCAAATCTTGCCATCATAGAAAATGGTCAACGGCTGGTTCTGTTGCTGCTGGTGTTTGGATTGGCAGTGTTGTTCTTGTGGGCTCTCGTTTGCTTCTTCTTCCGTCCTTCATTGGAGAAACAGAACAACCAAACTTAGAAAGAAAAAGTGACCAAATATATATAAGGTTGTGTGAAGATATATAAACTGGTATCGCAAAAACGAAACTAGGAAAAGTGCTGAGAGAGAGAGAGAGAGAGAGAATTAAGGGCTTTTACTTACATGGATCGGTGGTCGGAATCGTAAAGAGGAAAAAGGCGTAGTTCTAAGTTGCAATTCCTCCTCATCTTTCTTTTGTCTTTGAGAATTGAGACTTTGAGAGAGAGAGAGAGATTGAATTGTTTTGTAAAGAGAGAACGAGAGAGGGCAAAAGATAGAAAACGTTGATTGATGCTATGGAGACGATAAGAAAGAACGGTGACATGGGAGGTGTATATATTAAGTGCAAATTAGATACTATATCTATCGCTGTTGGAAAGTATCACACTTGCAAAACACGAAAAGCACAACGCAAAAATAACAAAAAAACACGGGCGCGCAGTTGGAACGGTGGGAAGGGAGTTGTACAGAGAGAGAGAGAGAGAGAGAGAGAGAGGCGTTGTGTGTTGCGTTAATTTGTTTGTTTACTACTAGCTAGTAGAATTTAATTAGAGCACATGTTACACGGTTTTAAGATTTGCAGCACGTGGGCGTATGTATGAGAATGACGTATAATACTCGACGTCGACGATAGGCCGTAAGCTGCGGTGCGGTGTGCGTGCGACCCCCGAGGCTGGCTATATTGCCGCACTCATCATTTGTCAATGTGACTGAATTTTATTGCACCGCCACAAATTACACGTGAACGTCATTAAATCAATTTTCTTTTTAAGTAATATACTATACTATTGAGGATCCAGAAATAATTTGGTTCGATTCGTACCTATTTATCATAGGGAAGATGTTCTTTTGACATTAGTACTTTGTCTTAAAAAATAAATAAAGGGCGCGATTGTTTCAAATTTTTTTAAAAATAATTATAATAACTAAATTTTATATATAATTAAAATAACTGAAAATTAATTTTTTTGAAAGCTACTAATTTTAGCTTCTATAAAAAAATTGAAAATTGATTTTTTTGAAATTTTAATTTTTTAAAAAATTACCCAAATATACAAAAAGTGATTTTTTTGAATAAAAAAAGTGATTATTAACTAAAATAATCACAAACAAAAGCACCCAAAATCTTTATATATTTTTGTTTAATTTTCAAATCAAATAATGTAAGGCACTATAATTGAGCTAATATATAGTTAAAGATTTGGATAATTTGTATGATTTTACAGGTTGAAATATTGATATCATTGATACATATAAAGAAAAATAATATATTTACTATAAGCATGCTACCTATAGAAATTAAAATTTCATGGTTTTGAAAAATGTTTAGGCTGAAACTTAAATTTTGTTGGATTAAAATTAAAATTTACTTATTTTTTAAAATTATATTTAAGCTAATTTTCTTCACATAATTTTATATGCGGTTTAACAAAACTATAAAGTATTATTGGTTTGCGGAAAATATAATCTTGAAAATAAATGGGCATCTCTTAGTGAAACAATTTCATGAATTTATCCCTCCATCATCTCTATTTTTTACTCAAAGATGTGTATTTCAGTACTTAAATAAAATTTTAACGGTGTTTGTTTTAGAATAAATCATTATTTATAAAATTTTAAGTTATATACAATTTGGGTCATGAGGTGTATTTGTGAATTACCTATTACAAATGGGCCAATATCACAAAATAAAAACATGCTTCCATAAAGTGAGTAGGTGAGCCATATTTTATCATATTTATCAATAGAATGCTTACACTTAAGAAGAGAATTCGTATCCCTGATTTTAACTGGGTATCACAAAACTCCCCGCAAATTGAGGTGATTGCTACACTGCCCGTGGCAAATTTGAGGGCAGCCTACCCGAGCTGTCGTGGCGGTCTGCCATAGGATCATGAGCTCTCATGGGACTCGCTTACTTAAAGGTTTGCTGTATTTCTGGTCTCACCCCTCAGTGTTTTGATTTTTCACACTCTAACCCATACCACATTATCAAATTCACGTTTTTGACCCCATATTCATTTCTGTCATTTATACCGTACAACATGAATTATACATACTATCACTTGCATTCAAAATACTCTACCCAGTAACAACTGCAAGTTACTCTCAGATTTTAACTTAATTTTTCCCCCAAATCCCCAAAATTGAATGTGAATCCCCTGAACCCTAGCACATTGAACCCAATCCTGTGGTCCTCTCAACCGCCTCATCCGCCCTCTCCACCTGCCTCCTCTGGTATCCATCTCCCCTCCTCTTGCTGTGTTCTGGACGAAGACAAAGGGCGGCCCCAGTTCCACCATTCTCGACGTCCTCTTCGCCGCCTGTGACCGCGACCCTGTCGGCTCGTCATCGTTTCAGTGGTCCCTCCCTTCCGCTCAGTTGTCGTTGTCAGCAGAAAGAAGTCGAGATATCTACCTCTTCTTGTTAGTTTTAGTGAATGATTAATTTAATTGTGCTTTGAATGCAACTGCAAAGTGTTTACTGATTGTTGAAGCAAAAGATAAAATAAAATGCAAGTACATGATAAGATGATGAACAAGGTGTTAGAAGAAAGAAGCAGTTGTATGTATCAAACCAAGAATGATTACTTAACAGGGTTTGATAGGAAAAAAAAAAAGGCACTGAAATCACACGGCAAAGTGAGTTAATCTTTGTTTAGCACCTCACTCCAGTGATTTTCTTCCTTTTCTTGCTATTCTATTTTGTCCTCTGAATCAGTTACTCCATTTCACTATCTGTTTTGGTTCTTCACTCAGGACTCATTGTCCCTCTTCATATGCATACAGATTGGGAACTCTTTTAGTGAACTTGATCGTGGGATCAATTTTTTTCTCCTTAGATTAGTTATGGCTTATGGGTGGCAAATGGGAGATGGCTTCTGAAAGTTTGATTGGAAGGCCACGGAAGATTAGTAGCCGAGTTTCCAATTCTCAATTGTGTATTGAAAATCAAGATTTTTTCTTTTATTAAGATTGGCTCTTATTTTACTGTGTTAATTGTTCAATTGTTAATGCGTTTTTCCACCAAGTCCGTGTGTTGGGTTTTGTAATTTTGGAAATAGGACAATGGGTTGTGGTTTTTCGTATTGTGATTGGTTTCTTGGATGGTTTCAGCTGTTTGGTGATTGAATCTTTGCAGCTGGGTTTGCTCCCATGGATAATTCTTTAAAAGATCCGAATTGTACTTTGGTTTTCTTGGATGGACCCAGTGACCTTGATATTTTAGATTCACTTTTCTTGCATAGCTGTGTAGAACTTGAAGCACCAAGTTGCAGTTGTTTTCTTTCTCATCTGCTCTGTCATTTGATAAGATCAATTATGCATTGAGTTTTCTCAAATTAGGGTGTCTTAGTTGCTGAATTCACTGATATGTCTTGTACTGATCTATGTCTCTTGATCAAAGATACTACATGGCCTGACAATCAATTGAATTTTGCCTGATAATTCATAGGAGGCTTATAGTAGTAGACAACATGAGGTTCTGGAATTCTTCTGTTTTAACTCATTGTATGTTCCATTTTGCGTCAGATTCCAGTCAATAAGGATGAAATATGGTAGACAATTAGAAGGCTGGCGCAGGAATGGTTGCTTGTTTCATACAGATGGGCAAGATTGTTGGTGGTTATGCTGTGGTGTGCTTTTGTGACTGCTTCTGTGACTGTTTTTGCAAGATTGAGTTGTTTTTTTGTTTTTTGGCTACTTTTTTTGTGTCAGTGTTAGTTTAGAAGTTTTGCTTGACCAAAAAAGGAGTGCTCCCGGCCTGTATTTGTACCCGGAAAGAAAAAGAATCTATAAAGAACTTATTTTTATCCATTTTTATCAATAGCATATTTGTTTTGTTCGAATTTGAAAAAAGATGCTTTCAACATGTTTTATCATTCTGATAAAAAAACAAGAGGTCTATCGTTACGTTAATGATAAAAAAATCAATAATAAAGTCTAAAGTAAAATTTAAGCACCATTTTTCATTTAAAATTTTCTATTATGCTAATATTCGGCTTTGGCCCTGCAAGAAAAAAAAATCATTTAGCAGTATTGATGACAGAGTTTGTACTATAATATTAAGGGGGGGTCCAAAAAATTAAATAAACTTAAAAGCAGCATAAAAAATAAAGCAATATTTTAAATTTTAAATACTTTTCTGGTCATTGGGGGGGGGGATTTTATCATTTTATTAGTATTGGGTCTCTTTTGGGCTCAGCTAACAAAGCACAAAACTTTAAGTGTTATGAAAAAGAATCTAAGACAGATTGAAAAAAACAGGGCCTTAAGAGTAAACATCATGATTTGAACAAAAAAAATAAAAAAGGGGTACATATCAGGAACCAAAACTAATAAAAGAAAAAGAGTAAAGTTTCAATCTAGTCCACGAATACAACCCTGGACAAACTGAGCTTCTAAGAATAAAAATATATTGGATAAATTATACCCGCCTCCTCTGATTTTTATAAAAATACAACTCACAGATCTAGTTATTCAACTTATCCTCACACTCCATTTACTTGTCAAATTTTAAGTATTTATATTACAAGTTACATCTCATTCACAAAGTACCATTAATAAACTTAATAGAATAACATTTTTATGATATTAACTATTACTAATTAATAAAATTACAAAAATATCCTTAAACTTAATACTGGGTAAGGGTAATTTTGTAATTTTATTAATTAAAAATAGTTAATATCAAAAAATATCATTCTATTAAGTTTATTGATAGTGCTTTAGATAGGTTTTAACATAAATATTTAAAATTTGACAAGTTGAGATGTGAATGTAGGTTGGACAAGGAAGTGTGATTTGCATTTTCACAAACTTCAGGGGAGGTGAGTGTAATTTATCTGAATATTTTATGGTCCCTCATAATTAAGAGTATATAACAAGTTAGTTCCTCCTCAATATTTTTGAAGAATTTTAGGGCAAATTGATCATTGTTGATTTGTAAAATAATTTTAAATAGTCCATAATAAAAACATAAATAAGATAAATAAGTCTATTGAAATACCAAAGAAAGACTAACTTATCCTAAATTTTTATTTGTGAAGAATCACAACTTTTTTTTTTTGAAAATTAATTTGTTCTACACTTTTTTTATTGATCAATTTAGGTTTTTATCAAAAATCAATTTAGCACTCTATGTTATTAATTTAAAAATTTCAATAAGTTTATTGAACCTCGTTAAGAGAACTTAAAAATGAATCAATCTAGCTCAATTAGCTTGAGCAACCTCATGTTAGGCCATTTTTTGATCCATAATAGATCATACTAATTTAGTTTTAGGTTAGCATTTTGCTAGCCTAACCCGCCTATTAGAGTTGTGGCTTGGATTTCATGCTAGTATTCTTTTATCCTTGTTTATTTTTTTTTTAAAATAGTTTCATGTGAAAAGTCAACATATGAATGCATAAACCATGAGTGGATAATGATCTTATTATTGTTTTACATGATAAATAGGAAAGATTACCACATTTCAAATTATTGGTAATATTACATTATGGTGTCTGACATGTATAGGTAATCTAACTGGCAATTCACATTACCTTGATTGGTATATTAAAATGATTAATAGGTAGTGCATGTCTTTTAACAATAATAATATTAATAATAATTTATTATTATAATAATTATTTGTAATAATAATAAATAGAGTCGATTAATTAACTATTATTATTTTCAAACTTTATTCATTATATTATTTTAATCCAAATAATCATCTCTATCAATTATCCTGATACTTGACTCATTATTAAAATGATATTTTATTCATCGCTTTTGTCATGACTTGAATTGGAAACATGAGGACTGATAAATCTCCTTACGTAAGTCCGTGGTTGCCTAAGTCATACTATATGCATATTTAATCATAAAATCCATTTCTAATGACAAGTCAACTTGTATTTCAAAATCATAATAATCACAAATAAATCATTTCATACAACAACTATAAAATTATAGTTATATTACAAAATAAGCTGAGTGGCTCTATTACAAAGAACCATGAAACTATAATTCTTTAAATACGTAACGAATGTAAAATCATGGTGACCAAAAGGCAAAATATGCATGGTCTAGGACCCTACTTGTAAGCCACTAGAGCACTCTACAAAATGACTAAAAGCACTTCACAACAACATGAAGCTCACCAAGCTAAAATTCTAGTGCTACTAGGAAGAGATGGTGAAGGATTAAGCTAAGTTCTTCTAAGGAAAAAGGGACGAGGAGTGAGTTTTATCTTAAAACTCAATGAAAGTAATTACATAAATAATAATGCAACATTCATAAATCATTTCCATTTATAATACACAATAGCGTGAAATCACTAATTTACAAGAAACATAAAAATCATATTTAATTCTCAAGGAATTATAAAAGGATAGATTATCCATAAACTATAAGGTGGTGCTCAATCCCTCGTGAACAAGAGCACCTATCTGAGATCAACGCTCGTGAATCGCGTTCCTCGTGAACTAATCTAAGTAAGGATAATTTTTCCCTCGTAGACACTTGGTATATCAAGGTTAATGATTTAACTATCATTAACTCACCTTTGTTGCTATTGGTAATTCCTTATTCTAAAGCCATATTGAATTCATAAAAAGGGGTTATATTTAAGTTTAACATCTCTTAATTCTCGTAGACAAACAAAATACTTCACTTTCCTTCTCACCATCCATAACTAGTTCTCATCATCATAATCAAGTCTAAAATCATCAATTAAATCATATAATAGCAATTATATTTCAAATACGGTCCTATGCATATAGATCCTGAAACCCTTCCATGCAACGACCATTACAGCAGTCCTAAAGCTATAGCAATATTGAAACACCTATTCTGCGTTAAAGGTCTTTCATTCATCTAGGTCTTCCCAGAACAATGGATCTCAAGGACCAAGGTTGTACTCGACTTGTATAGGGACACGTGTGCCTAAAATATTACAACTTTATTACTTGCATGATATTTGCAAGAAGCACATCAAATATGTTTCTATTTGTAAGACTAGGTAGTGTATGGTTTAATAGATACATTTATTGATGTAATAATACATGATTAAATATATGTATAAATTAGTTTACATTGGTGGTGCGTGAAAATTAAATTGTATTTTAAATGTGTATTGAATTTTAATATTTATACCTAAATTTTTTAGGATTTAATTTTCATACACTAAGCAATCCTTTGGCATACTGACAAGTGCAATAGAATAAGTTAATGCAATGTGTAATGACTTTATCTATTATTCAAGGTTATCAAACTCTGAGTTTACCTAAACTGTGACTAAGATAAAATCGAATTGTAAACGGAAGAGTTTAATTACTTTAAAAACAATGATAAAAAATATTTATTACATATTATTATAATAAAATAATTTTATGATAAAATAAAAATGTATAAAAAATCAATTACAACATCATGATGAAGCAAATACAAGTCATAAAATATAAAATACAAATTAAAATCTTAAGAAATATAATATATCAAGACTTTAAGATGTGAAAAATCAAAATAACTTAGTCAATGCATCATAACTTCAATGTCAGAAGGTCTAATTACAAGCGTTTATTATGAAATTCTATGTTTTATTATTTGAAAGACCAAATTCCAACTAAAAGTTTAAACTCATGAGTTTACATATGTTTATATGAATCTCTAAGAATTTACTAAAGTTTACTCATGTTTGAGTTTTTATGTAAGTCAACTGGGTTAGGACATAAGGTTGTAAGATGTGAACAATAAATTGGATAAATTTACTCATCAAAGCTCCCTTTTATGTTAACATGGTAGATAAGTCTAGGGAGGTTGGATAGATGTGATTAACTTTTAACCTATAAGTTGTCATTTTATTTTTAATTAAATGATAATAAAAATATTTTAATTTGATATTAAGTTAAATTCAAGTTTAAATAACTATGATAAAAAAGTATTAGAAAAATATTAAAATATATAAGAGCAATAGAGTAATTTACACTTTTTATAATTTATTAAAATAACAAATAGTTATTAAATATGGAAAGAAATAATAAATAACATTCAATATAAATTAAATTTTAATAGTTTAAATTAATGAATAAATATTTAAATAATAATATAATTTTTAAATTTATATAATATCATGTTAAACATTTATAATACTATACTATTATATTTTATATTATTAAATTTTATCTTATTGATTTGTCAAATGTGCCATAATTGTGTAAAAAAGTTTTATAATAACATTTTTAATTGCTTTTATTATATCATTTAATCATATGCTATCACATTAACAAATAAAATTAGATAATAATATAAAAATCTTATACTTTATGCAAACACCAAAATTAAACTCAAATTTTTATTTATTTGAGATGATGTTCAATTGATAGGCGCCCTTCAAAAATTACTTTGGCGCGACTTTTTCTCTCCATCTCCCTCTCTTTATTTCTATCTCCCTCCATTTCTGTGTTTTTTAATTTATATTTGTTTATTTCTTTCCTTTTCATTCCTTCAAATCAAAGTCCGTGTGTACCATGTCTTCATCTTCTCACATTTCGCTAATGTTGTCACCATTACCCAAAGTCCTCTCGTCCTCCTCTGTGCTGGCCTTCACGCGTATTGCTCATCTGTTGTCCATTAGGACTGTCAGGTGCTTCCTCTGCTCTTTTCTTTCTTTCTTTCTTTGTTCATCTTTTTTTAAATCGCTTATTGCTTCCTTCTTCGCTGTTGATCTTTTGCTTTTTAAAATTTATGGAATTTTGTTCCTTGTTATTCTTGCTTCTGAAATTAGGATATATGAAGTTACATCTCATGTCCTCTTTTGATAAAGGGGTGAATTTCTAAATTCTTTGTTAGTTCATCTATAAAGGAAGAGTTTGAGTCAATATGTCTTATAAATGCTCTATCAGTTTCAAGTTCTGACGCGTTATTTGGCTGAGGTAATTATATTTGGTTTGGATGTAACTGGTTTTGAAAATTCATTTGCACAAGTTTTATGTCAATTTGTAATATGACATGGTTTGTGAGGAAGGACTGGTGGGCAATGAGGAAGGAGCAATATTCTCGATGAAGAGTCATCGCTCATAGTTTGCCATAGTTTGATGAGTCATGATGTGGTTATCATCGATGGTTCACATTTATTTCCTATTGTGTATTTGATGTGAGTGGCTTCATTTGCACAAACGACAGCAGGTTCTGATACATTCAGCTAGTTTGGTTTGCTTGGATTAGTTCGTCTAAGATAAAAGCCAAGCGTGTCATGAAGGGAAGTATTGTGTATCAATGCATCGAAGGCTCTGATTAGGAAAATAGTCTAATGCATTGCTGCTTATTCTTCTTGAGTTAACAGTTGTTTGCTTATTTTGGTTCTCATTTGTATTTATGTTCATTTGACATTTAAGAGGTATTCTTAGCTTACATGGGACCGCATATATGATTAAAAAAGTTGCTCTCCTGTTAGGAGGTAGACTGTCATAGGTAGTTTCCTATATTGTAAATTGACGAATTAATGGAAGTATATTTTGGTCTCATTTCTTATTTGGAATGATACGTAGTTGCAATTTATATTTGGCATACTTGGCTAAGATTTAAGTCTTGAAGTATATATTTTATTATTTTCTGTCTCCATTTTGTCTTTTCTCTTGAGCCAACTTGCATCAGTGGTGAAGATCATGTATTTACTGAACTCTTAAGCCAATTTGCATCAGCGGACCCAAGTTAGACTTCTCTTGCATTGCAGATCATTTGTTATTGCAATTACTTGGAAGCAGCATGGGTGTGGCTTAGCGACAATGGTTGTAGCTCTTATCCTATACGTTTGGATTTTATCACTGGGAAAAGTATGAATTATTTCGAGTCCATTTGTGCTTTTAAAGGCAACAACGCGCATGCATAGGAACTAATTTGAGGCCTCCCTTGTGTTGAATAATGGACATACCTTTTTACATTTGCTACTTGTGATCTTCCATTTCAAATGAAATTAATTTTTTTTCTCCAGAAAATGCTTCGACTGATTCCTGCAGCTTTGGTATCTTGCACTAAGTTCTTTGAAGCCTTGTCTGCCACAGTCATTTGCAGCACTTCAAAAACTAAAGTGGGTGATTTTAATTCCCTTTAGCTAAGACACCAAGAAGAGATCCTTTGCACCATCCCCATTTGCCTCCTCCTCACCATCACTGATTCCTGTTTCTTCTATAACAATGAATAGCAAGACTATGCCAATGTTCCTGAGCATCCATTGATGGCTTTGTATGCAGCAGGAGCTATAGTTCCTTTTATTTCTTTTTATGCTTGATATATTCTTCTACCTTTTCCCTTAGAAGTTTAGAATATTTCTATTCATGCATACTTATTTGCCATTGACTAGTGTAGGATCAAATCCATGTACTTTTATCATAGAAGCCACAAAGTGATGACGTTTATTCTCTAACTAGTCTCATGATTTAAATTTGTGAATTTGTCTTGTCTTTTAAGAAGAAATTTTTTGAAAGCACTAGCTTTATTATATGTGGATTGTTGATTTTACTATATTATGGGTTAAATTTTTGCTCTTAAGTCGATGGTCTTTTTATCAAATTGAGCCTTCATTCCCACTTCTAATGATTTTACTCTCTAAAGACCAAATCCAGTTAATAGAAATTATATTCTTTTGAAAAGTATAGGTATTTGTTTAGGTGAATTTCAAACTATGGAAACTAAATTAAATTTGGAGTGATTATGTTGTCGATATTATGGGAAGCTACCTAGTTACCGCATCGATCTTCTTAAAATGCTAACTTTGGTTTAGAAAATAATTCAAGGACCAAAGTCCCACGACGCAATTCAACATCCACCAACTTGTCATTGCAACTATCAAGTATTGACTATGTCAAGTATTTACTAATTTACATGAGGACTGAGCTATTAATATTCTAATTCTAGTTAAACAAACTCAACAATATAATGATCGTTGAAAGCTATCAAGCTTATGCTAAGAAAAAGTCTTGATTGCCCTTGCTGATGTGCTTTGCCAGAAACATTTAATCTATCATCCAGAAAAGCAATTATGAGATCCTGCTAAACTATGGTATGTGCTTCACCAGACAACAGATGAAAAAACCCACAATCTAATTTGTCAAAGTCCATTCACTATATTAACAAAAGTAGATCGTTCTCATATTTGTTACAATATATCTCATAGTACCTTTTCACACATTCTTTGAGAATAGGAGCGCCAAATATTCTTGTAAAATCCATTACCAATAACTGCATTTCTTTTTGCTTCCCCTTGTTCCATTGGAAGGATTAAACTAAAGTCTACCAATAAACCAAATTGCATTGTCTCTACTTAAAGCAAACAACCGTGTCATCATCATTCTAGCAAGAATTGAGACCAAAATTATAAAGAAAATGAACAAAACACACTTTCCTTGATTCATCAATTTACAATGCCCATGACAGTCTACCTCAAAACATGAGGGCAACTTTTTGAATCATATATTTAGTCCCATATAGGCTAAGAATACCCCTTAAATGTCAAATGAACATAAATACAAATGAGAAGAACCAAAATTATGAAAAACCTTTTAACTGAAGAGGAATGAGCAGCAATGCATTAGACAATTTTCCTAATTAGAGGCTTCAATTATACAACTCTCTTCCTTAGGTTTGCTCTTGTAAATTGTGTGCAACAATTAAATCCAGCTCACCGGTCAACTTCAAGATCATTTGACTAATTTGAACCCTTTCTCAAGAACCTTTCTCTGTAACATGAAATAGAATTCATCACAAAAAAGAACTCAACATGAAATAAACACCCATATCATATCAACAAAAACAAATCACATCAGACAAATTGACACTACTTTCATCATCAAAAGCATAAACAAAGCTAACATCCACATCAAGACAAAATCAATAGTCATAAGTAAACCAGAATGAAATAGACCACATAGGTTTACTAGACAATTACAATTAAAATCCTCACATTAAACCAATACATGAAAGAGATTGTAGCCCCCAATTTCTATCATCAACTATACACTAAACACCAAAAACACCAATACTAGCAGAAACATAGCTAGGCACAAACATAAAGCATGTTAAAATTACATCAAGTGCACCTATTCCTCTTCGTGACATCTTTGGCTTTTATCCTAGGAAAACCAAACTATCTTAGAACCCGTGGTCATTTGTATTAGAACCTAAACAAGTACACCATGATGTCAGCAACTCATTGATACATCATTAGCATTGTAAGCTTCAATGGTTACAGATGTCTTATCACAATCGTCTTTGTAACAAGCCTTCTCTTAAAAACTAAAAATTAGCACTGAACCAAAAGAAGCCATTCATATTGTTATACCAAAAGCACCCAACATTTCCTGTCACTTGATGTAAAGAGCACAAAGTGTCTAGTTGAGGGTCTGATAATGAACTGAATATGTTATGATAGAGTCATTTATTTAGTTTTATTATTTCTTTACGAGGGAGATATTCAAAGAAACAAAAGGTTAAAAGTTTGTTCTTTCACATAGACAACACCTTTTGACAAAAACATTTCCTGTTCTTGAAGTACAATTCAATCAATTCTATCTTAGTTTTTCTACCTTCTCAACTAGTTAAATAATTGATAGAAGAAAGAAGAAATGGAGGAAAAGTAATTACGGCAAGTTAGGAGGACAATAACCATACTTTTAAGACCTTTCTGCCATTACTATTTCAACCACACTTATCCATCATTATTTTTTATATATCAAAGGGTAAAGGGTGAGCTAAGAAGAGGGACAATGAGTCCTGAGTGAAGAACCAAAACAGATAGTGAAATGGAGTAACTGATTCAGAGGACAAAATAGAATAGCAAGAAAAGGAAGATAATCACTGGAGTGAGGTGCTAAACAAAGATTAACTCACTTTGCCGTGTGATTTCAGTGCCCTTTTTTTTTTCCTATCAAACCCTGTTAAGTAATCATTCTTGGTTTGACACATACAACTGCTTCTTTCTTCTAACACCTTGTTCATCATCTTATCATGTACTTGCATTTTATTTTATCTTTTGCTTCAACAATCAATAAACACTTTGCAGTTGCATTCAAAGCACAATTAAATTAATCATTCACTAAAACTAACAAGAAGAGGTAGATATCTCGACTTCTTCTGCGACAACGACAATGAGCGGAAGGGAGGGACCACTGAAATGATGACGAGCCGACAGGGTCGCGTCACAGGCGAAGAGGACGTCGAGAGTGGGTGGACTGGGCCGCCCTTTGTCTTCGTGAACACAGGAAGAGGAGGGAGATGGATACCAGAGGAGGCAGGTGGAGAGGCGGATGAGGCGGTTAAGAGGACCATAGGATTGGGGTTCAATGTGCTAGGGTTCAGGGGATTCACATTCAATTTTGGGGATTTGGGGAAAAATTAAGTTAAAATCTGAGAGTAACTTGGAGTTGTTACTAGGTAGAGTATTTTGAATGCAAGTGATAGTATGTATAATTCATGTTGTACGGTAAATGACAGAAATGAATATGGGTTCAAAAACGTGAATTTGATAATGTGGTGTGGGTTAGAGTGTGAAAAATCAAAACACTGGGGTGAGACCGGAAATACAGCAAACCTTTAAGAAGCGGGTCCCATAAGAGCTCATGGTCCTATGGCAGGCCACGACAGCTTGGGTACCCTCAATTTGCCGGGCAGTGTAGCAATCACCGCAAATTGATTAGGTTTGACCAATCTCAAATGATGTGGCAGTTCAATTAACATATGTTACTTTTTTAAAGGTGCAAACAAAAAAAAGGTACCTAAATTCTTTCAATTTGAAGGGTATGAGAGCAACCACCTTGTAAAAAATATGTTGGAATATAATAGTGTGAAAAGTACATAGAAGAACGTGAGTGATTCTACGCCTTAACATGTCCTTATGCACCATGGTTAGAAAATGCAATACCAACAAGTCATACAAGTTCTAACACTCATTTTTCAAATACAATGATATTATTTCTTTATTAAATTATATTTGGTTAAAGGATAAAAATGAGAAATAAATTTTTTATAAATAAGTTCTATTTGTAACTTATTACGAAAATTTAATTACCTACTACTTTCACCTTCATCCAACCACACCTTTGGAAGGAGAATTTTAATACTCCCTTTCATCCATTTTTGTTGTTTATGGCTTTTAGGTAAAGATTAAGAAATCATTAAACTATGGGAGATATTACTCTTGCAATTTCGAGGATGAAACATTTAAAGTTACTCCCCCTTCAAATATGCGCCTTTGAACTCTTGTCCTCATCCATATAGGGATTACCAAAAAAGAAATCATTAAATTATCACAAATTATTTAAAAATAAATAAATTGTTTAGACTAAATTAATCTTTTGAAAAAATTGTGAGCATAGGTTTTTACCTTTAGGATAGCTCGCCTTAAAGGGATTAGTCACTTAGGCGGAGAGCTCAACAAGGGAAAATACAACCAATGGGTTAAGAGAGGACACTATACCACCGGGTCAAACGCCACATCTTGACCCAAAATCTCAAAGAAATGAGTTATGGCTCCTCTCATATTGTATACTACTCACTTAGTCTATTTTCAACCAATGTGGGACTTCATTTCTCACATTTAACTTCAACAATCTCCCTCTCAAGAGACCCATCACATTGCTCCCTCATCAATCAACCACTCTTCCCAGCACCTCCATCCGTGTCCATGCTTAACAATGGTATCAGCGCCAAGGTTGGGCTTGGTTCCCAGAGGGTACGGACTGGAGATGGTAGATGTTGGAAGAACGTGAGCTACTGGAGGAGAAATGTGGTGGGTTGTCTCATACTTGAGGGGGAGATTGTTGGAGTTAACTGGAAAGGTGAAGTCCCATATTGGTTGAGAATGAACTAAGTGAGTAGTAAGTATATAATATAAGAGGAGCCATAACTCATTAATGTAAGATTGTGGTATGGTGTTCTTGTCTTCTATTGGGCTTCCTCGCCCTAATAGTAACCTCCAGGAACAGTACCACTATCGACTGGATATCCTAAGAAACCAAAAAATAGTTATTAAGTGTAACTTTAAGAAATAAGCGATGATGGTAGAGTTGGAAAAAAGAAACTCTTTAATCTTATTAAATGACATATAATTGTGGATAAATATTTTTTAATGAAAAATAAAAAATTAACGGAGGAAGAAGTATCATAATTGGCAACCTATATGTTATAAATTCAGTGATATTTTTCCATTTTTGGAGTGTTAAGTTTACCATGAATAAAATTAATTCAGCAATTACAAGCTCATCTTTAAAAATATATAAATAAAATAGTAGTACTTGCAAAAGATTTGAAATTTATTATATAATTAAAGTTGTTTTTAAGTTTAGGATTTTCATATATTGTCACGACCCGACTTGGATCGTGACCAATGTGTGAGGAACTCATCACTAAACCTCGTGATTCGTGAGTCACTATATGTCCATTTTTTTTATCATAAAAGCCATTTAAAATGTAACTTCGCTTTCTACATACAAATCACCTGTCTTCAAAGTCAATATAACTATAATTGATATTTCATTAATCAACTATAAATACTGAAATCCTAGATACAAAACATATACGTATATAGAGCTACTCTGGTACAAAATGACCATGAATGCTAAATCATTAATTACAAATCAAGGATATGCTATCATGGTATGGAAAATGCAAAAATTATTTTTATGGTCCTGGACCCTGCCTAATGACACTTGGAGCACTATATATCAACGACAAAGATACTTTAAGTGAAGCTCACCAACTGAAACGTCACCGTTGGAGGGAGGTGGCTGGAAGAGCCCGTAGCAACTAATGTATCTGTAATGGAAAAAATAGGAGAGGAGTGAGTTTTATCTAAAATTCAGTGAGTGAATTCTCACTCGTAACCCTTTCATGGGACAACAACTAAGATGCATAAGAATCAAGATAACAACAATAACAACAATAACAACAATAACAATAATAATAATAACGGCAATAATAAAACAAGATCTAAATAACTCCATACATGTATATACATATTTTGAAACAAAACCTAAGCTTCTCTAAATCATAAATGTCAATACTCTAAACTTGGTATACATATACATATACATAAGAATGGTCATAGTTGTTTCCTGATTTTCTTTGTTCTCTATGGGTACCTACTAGGTCCCAAACTTCTCTGTTTCTAAAATCTTGCCTCCATGGCCATTTAATAATATTGCCTCCCGTTGTTTAATAATATTGCCTCCATGGCTGTTTAATAATGTTGCCTCCATGGCCGCTGGGTATGCCACCTCCTAGGAAGTTAGATATACCAAAGTTTACTACTTTCTAAACAAGAATAGTAACTCCATTTAATCAATCTCATCATATATAACTTAACTGAAAATAAATATAATCAACAATTCTAAAATTTCACATTCGCTTAGTTTCATGATTCTAAAAGCTGAGTTCACATAACTCTTGAAGCCTATTTTAACATAACTGGTCACGAAATCATGTCCAAGGAATCACCAATTTGTAGACATTGTGATTTCCAAGGCCCACAGAGATGTAGCCGCCAACTGTAAGAATCATAGGAAGCTCCATGCTCTAAAACATTTTTGATTGAACTTCTAAATAGTATCCCAAGCTAGTATACACACACACACACACACACACACACACTCCATAAACTAGGTAATTCTAACATCATACTTTCATCTTTAACATCATGCTTAATAATCGTCGTGCATCAATACTTATAATAACTGAAAATTGTTAATTCATTGTCTATTTCTTGATAGCTACTATCTAGTCTTTAATCATAAACTAATTATTTCTCTAAAACTCCGTTCTAGGCTCTTCTCCTGATTTTAAACTCTATCGATAACTACTCTACTCCTAAAACCACAATTGCACGAATGTTATCAAAACCAACCATAATCTCTACTTTCTCCAAAGTCTCTAAATCATGCATTTAGGTCACATTTTAATGAAAATAATTATAATAATCAACATAGAGATCACAGGATTAAACCTACTCACCTGGAGGGAGGAAACAATTGTGTCAACACCAACGAAACTTCTGGGAGGAGGGATGACACCAACGTCGCCATAACTTGTCCATGTTTCACAACAAACAAGCAAATATAGTTTGGTCCACAGCCTACACAGCTATCTGTATCTTTTGTCTACTAGTCCTCAAAATTCTTCTGCCACTAAGTTGTTGGCAAGGACTAATCTGTCATTTACAAAACACAAACTCTCTCTCTCTCTCTTTTTCACATAGGCATTCATCGTATTGAGTACTTAAGTATAATTACTCATCCTATCGTAAATTAGTCTAATCTACCAAGCAATTTATAGGGAGAATCATAGCGCTCATTGTATTGTACAAGGAAATTGAGGGCTTGTTTGACAACCGTTTTATAAAACGTTTTGAGTTTAAAAAACAAAAGACTAAAAAAATTTGTTTGGTAACTTATTTTTGTAAATGTTGGTTTTAAAAAAATGAAGAAACACATCGAGTTTTAAAAACTGAAAGTAAAAAACAGATGTAATTAAGTTGTTTTTCAGCTCTATTGTTTTAAACAGAAAACACTGGTATAATGGTAAATAAGTGGACTTATTGTTTTAGCCTTTCTTCGAATATTGGGTTGAAGGTTTTTGTTTATTTTTTTTATGGACTTCTTCTCACCTTCATATGGGGATGGTGGCTATTGTGTGAGGAAAAATAGGATCAAAGATGAAAGTTTGGTGATGATGATGATGGTAAGAGGATTTAGTGATGATGAAGGCTCATGGTGGATGATGACGATGAATGGATGAAAGGTGATGGTGTGAGTAGTTTAGATGATGAAGGAATGTGATTTTGGTTTTTTTTTTTAAAGGGAGCTGAGAGTGATAATAATTAAAATTTGTCATTTGTGGTAATGAAATTTGTCAGATAGTTTTTTATTTTATTAATTTTAAAAGTTGTTTTTTAAAAATATTATCCAAACAGATTTTCTATTTTTTACAATTATAAAATTATTTTTAAAGTTAAATTGTCAAATAAGTTTTATAGTTTTTTTTTATTTTTTAAAAATGAACTTAAACTTGTTTTCTAAAATAGTTTTTAAAAATTTAAGAACAAAAACAATCATAAACTTTGGATCAATCTCTAAAAGTCTCTAGTTTGCTCTAGATCAACTATAATAACATTGAGGGAGCACCCATACTTGACGATAATGGAGAACAATAATAACCCAAACCTAAGAACATGGAATGGAGAGGAAAGAGATGACAAAAACCCATAAAACTCTTACTTTAGATCTTGGAAGGAGAAGGAATGGTGTGAGATTGAGTGGAGAGAGTGGAGAAAGGTTTGGAAAGGAAGGGCTTCAATTAGAATGAAGGGAAACCCGAGTGAAGGGTGTTTTAAAGGGTTAGGGGCTTATTAAATGAAACTGCATCATTTCACACTATGCTGATATTTGACCCGCTTGCAACGAACTTCAACGAGCCCTTTGGCTCGCGCCGCCTACCCGTGAAACCTACCTCATTTCATATTTCAAAATTTATTTTTGGATTGTCAGCCATCACCCAATTAATACCTCCACCAGTTACAGCATCAAGCCCAAATTTTCCAAGCATGGTGGCAAGTAAAAAATAAGTGTGACAAAGTTTCCTCAAAAATTTTTCAAAAAACACACTTAACTTTGCCATTCGTAATGATTTTTAGGCGATTCAAGCGAGCTTTTGTATTAACCCTTCCAATAATAATAAACCTCACAAATAACTTTGCTCTAGGTGGGGCATAACCATGCCAAACACTACAAATAGAATAATCAACTTGAGAATTATAGCACATTTCTTGAAAATATTTAGCTATGAAAGAGTGGACAATAAAGCTTTAAGAATGATGAAAACACTAGATAATTTTGTCAGGGTTATTCTCTCTTAATTGTACCCTATTCAAAATACCCTCAAATCATTCAGCATAAGTAATTCCCATTGAAATAGGTTTCTACACTATCTTAGCCTCCATATCCAACCCGAAACACTCCAAATACCACATTCTGCAACATACATATCCCTTTGGAGGAGACGGAGTAAAGCCTTGGAAATAACATCATTAGTTTATTGTTACCAATCCAAACAACCTCCTGTAACTATGTATTACGTCATCCCCAACTACTTTCCTAATTCTTCAGAGACAATAGAATTAGTAGTCCCATTAACCTTTCCAATGCCACTAATAGCTCCCTACAAGCCTCCTTTAACTAGACTCCATTGCTCGATCAATGGTATAGAGCCATCCAAATTATGACACGAGTTCCAAAAGGAAACTCCTTTCGTAGAGAATCTCCACCACCATTTAAAAAGTAACACATTCATGATTGCTAAATCACTAACTCCAAGTCCACCTATTTTCGGGTTTCTGAATTACATCCCAACTTTCAAAGGGGATTGCAAGTCTACCCTCATTAGAACCCTAAAAAATCTACTTTGAATGGCGATAAGTTTGGTAAGTGTTAAATTTAATCTTAAGAATTCATTAACATCCATAAAAAATGTACTAGGTCTAATGGCTAAAACTATCAGCGAGCGTTTAAAACTTGCAAAGTTTCATAGAAAAATCATCATCTTAACTCAAATTAATGCGCAACTTGCCGACTTGATTGACCTCAAGCGCAACACAACCTAGAGTGTATAGTAGTCTGTGGTGTGTGTGAAAATGCAACTTGCATTGCAAGGCCGCAAAGCTTTTATTTTGTTTGAGCGTAGGCACACATGTTTGGCCCTTGCAACAACAGATTATTTACGTGTCCCATAAAATTACAATAAGATTTAATAGAATGAAGTAGATGGACTACGTGCCACAAAAATGAACATTGGCACTGGAAGAAGCCTTTACTAAACTCTACTCTCACCCTTAATTAGTTTGGTTCAAGAGAAGGGAGAGAAAACAAATATTTATGTATTTCTTTTATTTAGTTAGCAAAAGAAAAAAAGGAGGAAAATTACTAAGGATACGATAATAATTAGTATAAACCTAAAATTAGTACTTTTGAAGATTCTAGTGTTTATCTTTTGTCCACAGTGATTTCTATTTATTTATCTACATTTTTGGCTTTCTTTAAATTTTATTGGAACAAGTAAGATTCATGTTCAATTTATACTTTTTGTTTTTGAGTTATTTAGCATAGCTTAAATGAAGAAGTACTTTCGAGTTCTAGGTTAAAATTTCCTTCCCATATTTAGTGGAAAACATGGAAAACAAAATAAAATTGTGATTGTGTCATTATCTATTTTCCCAATCTTGTACATACCAAGGATAGAATTTAATATTTGCACAAGTTAAATTTAGGATATCTCTAATGAGTGTTACAAGAAATCAAAATTAATACTAATTTTTTAACACACCCACTATCTTGAAAATTTTAAAAAAAGACTCATTATTAAATACTAAACATATTATTATTGATTTTTAATGATTAAAAAACCCTTAAATTTATAGAAGAGATTTGAAGTGGATTCGAAAATCATCAACAAGTTGCAGAGCCAGCCAATCATAAGTTTTGTTGAAGTCTGTTTGGTTGAGTGAAATATGGGCCATTTTGTTTTCTCTTTTCTTCTTCCACGTCTTTCTTTTGCCTTATGCCCCCTCCCTTCTTCGCTGCATGATCTCTTTTCACATGAACTAGGTTATTGTTTCCTAACCAACCCATGAGAATAGTGTGATGCATATAATTTAGGGAATGTGCCTTGCAAGTACCTCAAAATTCTCTTAACTACTTTCCATGTTCTTCAAGGGATTTTGCATGAACTGGCAAACCCAATTGATGAGGAAGCAAGCTCAAGTCTTGTGATTGTAAGATATTGCAGGCGCCAACAATAGTTTTGTACAATGTTGGATTTGTGAATGAGGACTACCATGAGCTTGAAGTTTTAGTGATGAGGGAATTGGAGTTACATATGGCTTGCAATCATCCATCTTGCCCTTTTGTAATTAGTCTCTGATAGATTTAGCTTGGGAGGAACAAGCCCCCATCGGAGTGTGAGAGACTTCAATTCCTAGAAAATAGGGCAACTCACCCATGTCTTTGAGTGCAAAGGAGGAATTAAGGTGCATGAGAGAAGATATGTAGGAGGAAGAGCTACTCGTGACTATTATGTCATCCACATAGACCAATACATTTGTAATTGAACTAGCATATGTCTTTATAAATAGAGAAGTGTCAGATTTGGTTGACTGAAACCCAGCTATTGCAATGCATGAGATAGTTTCTTAAACCAAGCTCTTGAGCCAGCTTTAGTCCATAAAGAGCTTTGGTGAGCTTGCATACAAGGGAGTTATCACCAGCTTCATACCCTTGTGGCTCTCTCATATATACATCTTCCATCAAATCATCATTTAGGAATGCATTGTTGACATCAAGCTGCCAATGGTCCAGCACTTTGAGACAGCTAATGAGAGAATAAGCCTAATGGAAGTAGGTTTTATAACCGAGCTGAAGGTTTTTGTGTAGTCAAACCCAGGCCTTTAACTAAAACCTTGGGCAACAAGCCTTGCCTTATGTTTCTGGATTGACCCATCCAGGTTGTATTTAACTTCAAACACCTATTTACTTCCAATAAGTTGTCTTTCAGGTGGAGTGGTACTAGCTTCCAAGTATTATTTCTCATCAGTGCACAAATTTCATTATCCATGGCTTGTTTCCAATGAAGGATAGTGAGTGCTTGTTTGGTTGAGGTAGGTTCAGGCGGCTATAAGGGCTTTTGGTTTTCTGATGCCATTTTTGGCTCTAATGGTCATAGGGTGAGTATTCTGGTTGTCTAGCTAATATGGGTCTGGTGGTTACCGTTGGGACATGTTTGGTAGTTGTGTGGTTAATACTATAGACTTAGGGTTTGTGAAGGATGGCTTGGATACAATGGACGGGTGTAGCTCAAAAGGTAAGTTTATTTCAATGTGGAGGATTAAGGGTTGGGCTAGGGTGATTTGTTGGAACTTGGCTGGGCTTGGAGTAAATTTGGATTAGCTTGGTACTGGTTTGGTTGTTGGATTGGAATAAGTCCAAATTGTAGGCATACATTGGGGAATGGATAATGTGCACTTGGTGACATTAAGCGAAAACCTTCTTTAAAGGGAATTTATATTCATCAAAAATCACATGTTTGCTGAGAATGATTTTGCCAAGATGGTTAAGCCTTTATACCCTCTATGTTGTGTGCCATAACCAAGAAAGACACATGGTTTTGACCTTAAATCCATTTTGTGCTTGTTGTAAGGCTTTGTGAAAAGAAAGCACAAGCAACCAAATCTTCTGAAGGGTGTCATAAGGTGGACTTTGATGTAGCATCCTTTCAATTGGTGGTTGATGATTCAACATAGGTATTGGCAGGGCATTTATGAGCTTGGCAGCGTGATGAAAGCATCTCCCTAGTATTGCAATGGCATTGAAGCTTCTGCTAAGAGTGTTAAGCCCACCTCTATAATGTGTCTATGCTTCCTTTTGCAAAACCATTCTGGTGGTGTATGTATAGGCATGAAAACTGATACTTGATACCTTGTGCCTACAAATATTTAGATAAACTAACCTATTCTAAGGCATTATCACTTTGCACAACTTTAATTTTGAAACCAAGTTGCAATTCAACCATTTGTTGGAATTTAGTGAAAACGATTTAGTTCAATTTGGATTGTACTAAATAAAGCCTTGTGAATTTGGAATAAGCATCAATAAAGTGAATGTAATATCTGACACATTTTATTTATGAAACTGGTAGGACCCCTAAATATCTGTATATAAGCTCTAATAGACTAGTGTAAATTGTAGAAGAATCATGAAAAGGAAGCTGATGAAATTTTCCTAAAGGTGTACAAAGGGCTTTATTTGATTTAAATGGGATATTACAAGAGTTGAGAACCCTGGCCACTACTGGAGTAGAAGGGTGTCCAAGTCTTAATGCCATAAGGCAAAATCTGAAGTAACTTTTGATGTGGTTAAAGTGCGGTTGTAGATGTGGGCTTAAAGTGTAAGAATCTATACAATCCATTTTTAGCAGTGCCTTGGAGAATGATCTCCTTGGAATCTTAACATTTCACATAACATTCATTAGGATGCAATTCAACAAAGGCATTATTATCTCTTGTGAACTTAGATATACTCAGCAAATTCTTTGAAATAAAGGGAACATGAAGCATACTATTAAGTTTAAAAGAAAGGCTACTAGATCCAATTTGAAAATAGAGTTTCCAACATGATTAATTTGCAAACCTTCCATTAGCAACTAGCACCTTCTCTTAACCAGGATATTCTGACTTGTCCATTAGATTCAATAGATCTGGTGTCATATGATGGGTTGCACCTGAATCCAATACCAATTTGGATTTTGCAAGTTAGAAGTGGTTGCAAGAGCAAGATTGGCTCTCGGGTTTGGTGTGTTCTCCAGATTGCGGTGCTAAACCAGAAGGAGCTCCATATTGAGAATTGAACCTTGCCAATAGGTTAATGCACATGACCAACTTTTCCACACTTGACAAGTTGGTCTATTGAATGGGGGAACCTGGCCTTCTCCGTTGTTAAATCGTCCATCTCCATATCTTCCTCTAAAGGCACCTCTAAATTGACCTCGTCCTCCATCTCTTGGAGTAAACCTTTGCTGGCCTTGAAATTGAGCCACATTTGCACTGATCACATTATTACTTCTTCTGTATTTTTCTATCAGCCTTCTTGAGCCATGAGCAATGCTTCAAGCTCTCCTACTTTGAAGGTTCACCTTTACAATTGTTGTAATGAAAGGGGCATACTCTCCTGGCAAGCCATTCAAGATTGCCTTAATTTGATCAGCTTTGGTTCTCACAACACCAACATAAATCAATGCATCTATGATTTTCTTAATTTCTAGCAAATAATCAGTGGCAGAACCTCTTTCTTTGTATTTCCTAGCTTGTTCTTTAACTCTGAACTTTGGCAGTGACTTGAGATGTGAAAAATATTTCTAACATTTTCCAGATTTGATGAGATAGCTCGCAGCTAACCATTCTTGAGGAAAAGGCTATGACATCGATGTTAGCAACCAATGCTTCAACAATGCGTCTTGCTTTTTCCACCTTTGGTATTATGGATTCATCGCTCCATTTTCTTGATACTTGTTTGGAATTGCTTCTCCATGAATGTATGTGACTGAGAAGATCATACCCTTCAATCATGGCTTCGACTTGCTCATTCCATGGCAGAAGTTTTCGCATCCAAGTTTAGTGATGCAAGACTTGAGAAGGTTTGTAGCGGAATTGTTGAAGAACCTTGTGAGGTTTGTGTGGAGTCTTGAGATCCCATGGTATCGAACCTTCACCATGTAGGTATCATAGATATAGGTTGAAGAAGAAGAACCAAAGAATCACAAGATCAGAGATTAGAAAGAAAGAGTGAGAGAGTCGTGAGAGAATGGTATTATGATGTATTGCATTACTAAAGATGAAGAGTATTACACTTGTATTTATATGGTGTTCTAGATGACAACTATGAATAACAAACTTCTAACAACTTCTAACAATCTTCTAATCGGAATAACTATCAAGCCTATCCTACTCCACCTAGAAATAATGTATTGGACATTAGGCAGCATGTGATAATTAAGCATCACGTGATTGATCGAATTTTAGAAAAACCTAGACAAGATAGAAATTGTAGCAATAGATTAGTATGCAGTAACTTACAATGAAATCAAAGCGATTTCTTTTGTATCCTACTTTTGCCGCGAGTAAAAATACTATCACCTTTTATTAATTAGTGATTATATAGTAAAAATACTATATATTAAAAATCTGGACACGAAGCAGTAAGGATTTATCAAAAAAAAAAAAGCAGTAAGGAAGCCTATCGAAATGTTTTAAACACAAATTTTTCTGATAGGCAATCATACAACTCGAGAAAAAAGTTTATGTGATTTCCCCACCTGTTGCATATGTTAAATTTCCGGATTCATGACAAGTACATAAGTGGACGAGCGCAATTGTGACTCAACTTAATAGTTGAAACCAACGGTATGTTTACTTTTAAAAAATAGCTTTTAGTTTTTATTTTATTTTTTGTTTTAGTACTTTTTTAGAATTCTGTGAATAAAAAGAAAAATATAAAATTCAATATTTAATTTTTATTATTAGTTTCATTTTTGTTGTAAAATCCTAAAATTAAGAAATAAACTTGGAACTAAGTAAAATCAAAGGTTGATTTCTAACTCCAGGTGTGTTTGGTTTAAAAAAATAGTTTTCAATGTTCATTTCCTATTTTTCTAGATATTGTAAAGAAAATCGTGAAAACTAAAAAATATAATTTATAATTTTCACTATTTTCTTTATAAAATCTTAAAAATAAGACCCAAATAGAATTATAGAATGAAAGTTGAAAATTGTTTTCCTGAATTAAGCATAAATTTTTATTCATCAATGACATTTGATGTTATTGGGCAAAAGATGAAGTTTACTTATGAGAAAAATAATGAATAAATTTTCTTTTAGATGTGAATAATAATTTTCTTTTTTGTTTGTATGGGTGGAAATAGGTCAAGGTAGGTTAGTCTTTAGTTTAAATAAGTCGGGTCTATATTCCCAAATTAGAGCTTATTACATGACATAGACCTTTTTTATGGCCTTAGTCTATTTTTTCTAAACGTCTTGTCTACCTAAAAGCCTATCTAGAGGTATATTTAGATATAAAATATTTTGAAAAAACAAATATGCCTATTATTAAATAAGTCAAAATACTATTAAATATGTCAAAAAATATATATTTTTAAATAGACCAAAAGACTTAACTAAGTTAAAAAATATATTTTTAAGTATATTAAAACATTTCTATCGTCATTCGATATAATAATAATATAAGTAGACTAATTTGTTAGGCCTAATAGGCTATTTTTATTGCCTGGATTAGCTAAAAATACTTTTAAAAAGTTTTAACTTAACTTATTTACTAAATAGGTGAAGCCTAAATTAATAGTGTAGTTACACAAGGACCTTGTTCTTAAAAATACTCAAGCTAGGTCGAAGGCTCTTGGTGAGTGACATGGCCCTTGGTAAGTGACGTGGCATACTTCCACCTCTATTTGTCTTAATGAATAAATTTGGGCTGCATTAGACGGAAAATGTTTTGGGCCTGAGTATTATTTGGAACAAGGTCCTTCTGAACTACACTATTATAACCTTAACAGACCTATTGGGCAAGAACGAACATACGCTCAAACCCATAAAAATGTCCACCACTAACAAAGGAACCCATATGAAACAGGTAGGGGGTTGGGGGTGTGAAGTCCTATATAAGAAATGGGGTTGGGTCCAATCAGGCCACCAATATTGCAATTTGCAAAGCATCTCCGTCCACTAGCAAGAGAGAGAGAGGTAAGTGCTGGCGATGGAAACTATGCAAACTTGCTCGGTTAGTGATATTTTGTGCTATAGTTATGTTAATTATATTCATAATATATTAGATATTATGTCGACTTATATCTCATCAATTGTTAATAGGGTGTGAATCTTATTTTAAAATCCACATCTCATTTAATGTTAGATGAGATGTGAATGAACGACGTCCTATGACTTATAAGGACAAATAATATTTTTCTTGATAAGGCTAATTGACAAGTGAAAGAGATAGAATAGTAAAGAGCCAAGGAGTGCAATAAACTTTGTGTGATTTGTCACAACACCACAAACACACACATTAACCCAGCTATAGAAACACATCCAAGTAAACACAAACTCACAAAACATAACTGCTAGGGCGAGTTCTATGGTGGGGAAAGCTAAGTTTAGGTCCAGGTGATCCAAAAATCTTGTCCATTAAAAGATAGATCTGATAGCTGTAATTATAGTAGGTTAGATTCTTTTTAATATTATAGAAGTTATCCCATTGGAATGCCAAAATAAAAAAGTGTTAATTATATTTTGACCCACATTTGATTTTATACACTAATAGTTAGATTAGTAACTTTAAAAATTTTGAGTTTATGTCTAATAATATTTTATACATTGATCGTATTTATCAAAGCTTTTTCACCCTCCTTGAGCTTCTCTGCGTCCTTTCCTTTTCTTTTTCTTTTCCATTTTCTCTCCATTTCTCACCTAGCAAACACTCTCACTTTCATTTTTCTCACTTATCTCTCTCCATATATCCCCACCACGTGATTGTTCAAAACATCTCAAATAAAATTTTTCTTCCAAATCCCTCTATTATTTTTCCTTTTCTGGTTAATTTGAAAAATATCTCTTTCATTTTCTTCATTTTTTAAAATTACAAAATTGCAAAATCACTGTGGTTCTTCAGATCTTTGAGTGTTTTTGTCTTCACCACGATTCTCGTTTTCGATCGTCGCGCTGCCTAAGCCATTCGCTCGAGTTTCCAAGCTCTAGTTCTTTTTTGATCTTCTCTGTTCATTGAGTTGATTCTTTCTTTGGATTTGCGTTTCAGATCTCCTCTATGTAGTTCGTCTTTCTCGGTGAGATCTGTAGTTTTTCGTCATCTTCTCTAGTGAGGTGTGCGTTGTTTGAGTTTTTCAGCATGTTCTCTGTCGCCAATCTGTTTTGTCAGCGTTATACTTCCTTCCATGCTTCAGATATGCCCTCATGTTCATCTTCTTCGCGCGATTTCTTTCCTACCTTGTTGTTAAAATCAAATCTCACTAACCTAATCTAACAATGATTATAAAAAAATAAATTAAAATAAAACAACTTTGCAAAATAAAATAAAAAAAATCTGAGAACTTTCACATATGGAAAAATGAATAAATTATGCAAGTTCCGGGTTCTTGAAGATCTTGCTAGGGGAGACAACAATAGCACTGGTTCGCAAGCTTCTGGATTACGTTTTGGGAGATTTTGCTAAGGCACATGAGCATAGCAAGCTCCTAGAAGAATCAACCCTTACATCAATTTTCCCTCTTTATTTTCTGTCTTTAATTTAGTTATAACAATTTTTTTTTTCAATCCTTCAATTTTTTTAAATTTCTAATTTCGGTTCCACCAAGTCATTTGCACACTGTTGTATATTTTTAATTACGTTCCCCAGGTATCATCTACTAGCAGGACCACCTGCACCTAAAGTTAGTTTTCCTCGTTATAGAAGTCGCCTAACCACTAGTACTATAAATCTTTCTTAATTTCTCCGCCCATTTTTTTTTCCTCCTATCAATAAATAAATTCCTACCCTTTGCCTCTCTGTGTTCATTTCCATCATTGTTGGGTGATCCAATGGCCACCCTTTTCCAGATACAGGGAGCTGTGACCCCTTCTCCGACTCCAACAACTTCCTCCTTCCATCACGTAGATCCCTCTCAGGTTTGCTTCCTCATTTTCAAGTCTTTGTTTCTTACTTTTGCTTTGGTTGTTAATGTATAGTCTTCTCTTCACTTAAATGTTGGTTCCTTTGTGTTGATTCAATTCATTACGTAATTTGTCACCGTTGGGGTCAGTTTGGTTTTGGGTACTAGTTGTTGAATCATTCATTGAATGGTCTTTCATTTTGTGTGCCCGTGTAAGTTAATGGGGGTTCTGCTTTGTGTGCAAACTTTGATTGGTTCAGAGAGGAAAGCTAGCGTATTTGTTGTTAGATCTGATGCGAGGGTGAGTAAGGCCCTGAAGGCAGGAGCTCGCAAAAATGAATTGTTGATTCCTAATGCAGTTGCCGTAAGTTATCTTACTTTCCATTACATTCCCCCTTTTGGCGGTTTGATTTAGAAATTAGAATCAGCGGGATAGGGTTGCACTGCACTTTGCACGGTTTCATCCAGTTTGTAAATTTTGTTTGTAGGCGAAGGGAGAGGCTTCTTCTACATCCACAAAATCTGGGTACGTCTCTTTTGCCTGTCACTATCTGTTTTGTCTTTTCAAGCTATTTTAAGTTCAATCATTTTTAAATTATGTGAGGTGAAACTAAGTTGATATGTTTCTAGTACTATTGCTGATAGATTACATAATTAAGTGATGTCAATGTCTCTGCTTCAGTTTTCTTCTTGAAATTATGTGAAAAAGTCATTTAATATGGTATTGGATATAAACTTTTAGACTATGCTTGGTTGGAGCCGAAAAAGCAATACATTTGAATTTTGAGCTTACTAGAAATTACATGTATTCCATAGTGGACAAGGTATAAGCCAAGGATTTGATTGCCCTTGTTAGTATCAAAGCTCACTACTTTACTAAGTGGGATTTTGGAACCAAGGGACTGAAGGCCAAGAGGCCCTCAGCTGAGTGCCTTTCATGCCACTTGGGCTCTCATCTAGACACCAGAGGCAGAGTCTGATTGGGTGCTGTTGCCTGAGCAATCAAGAGGAAGCTATGGGGAGAAATAGCTTACCCCTGGTGCTGGAGAATATCATTACTAGGATCTTAAAAGGATTGTAATGTGACCAGAATGCCATAGTAGAAGCGGGGATAAAGCCATAAAGGGTATATCCTGTGCTATTGCAATGAGTTGAATTCATGTAGCCACGCGTTAAAATGCAGAGCATAACATTGCATGCTTATTGATCATATTTATAGAGGCTCTCTTTTATTCCTTCTGCATCTCATATTTTGAAATATAATATACTTTTTTTTCCTTCACAATTGAAACGGTGGCTAGATAAACCTGTATGGCTGGCCATTTGTCTCCAGACTTCTAGGATATTTTGTTCTCTTGCAATCATGAATATGTGAAAGTTTCGTGATAGTTGTCAACTGTTTGATACTCTCTAACAAGACATGTTCATCAAGCTTCACAAGTCAAACTTGCTAAGACCTCAAAGCATGCCTTGGCTATTTATTTTTAATCCTTTTTAAGTATCTTTTAATGGCTACACTGTAGTAGACTTATGACCAATAATGATGGAATTGACCAGATATGCATTTATTCACAGGCATGAACTTCTCCTTTTTGAAGCCCTCCGTGAAGGTTTGGAAGAAGAGATGGAAAGGGATTCTCGTGTATGTGTCATGGGTGAAGATGTAGGTCACTATGGAGGATCTTACAAGGTGACTAGAGGGCTGGCCACAAAGTTTGGGGACCTCAGAGTTTTGGACACCCCTATTGCTGAGAACTCCTTCACAGGCATGGGCATTGGAGCTGCCATGACTGGTCTGAGGCCAATTGTTGAGGGTATGAACATGGGATTTTTACTCCTGGCATTTAACCAGATCTCTAACAATTGTGGCATGCTCCATTACACATCTGGAGGCCAGTTTACAATACCAATTGTCATCCGTGGACCTGGTGGTGTCGGGCGGCAACTTGGTGCAGAGCACTCGCAACGACTGGAGTCATATTTTCAGTCAATCCCTGGAATCCAGATGGTGGCTTGCTCAACCCCTTACAATGCCAAGGGCTTGATGAAAGCTGCAATCCGAAGCGAGAACCCGGTGATACTTTTTGAGCATGTTTTGCTTTATAACCTCAAGGAGAGAATTCCAGACGAAGAGTATGTATTATCACTTGAAGAAGCTGAGATGGTTAGGCCTGGGGAGCATGTCACAATATTAACCTATTCCAGGATGAGGTATCATGTCATGCAAGCTGCCAAGACATTGGTGAACAAGGGGTATGACCCCGAAGTAATTGACATCAGGTCTTTGAAACCATTTGATCTTTACACAATTGGGAATTCAGTGAAGAAGACACATCGCGTGCTAATTGTGGAAGAGTGCATGCGGACAGGTGGAATTGGTGCTAGCCTGACAGCTGCTATTACTGAAAATTTCCATGACTATTTGGACGCTCCTATAGTATGTTTATCCTCTCAGGATGTGCCGACTCCATATGCAGGAACATTGGAGGAATGGACAGTGGTTCAACCTGCTCAGATTGTGACAGCAGTCGAGCAGCTCTGCCAGTGATGGCTACATAAACTCGTGCATTTAGGAAATGGTTTTGATAGAGCTATTGCGCTTGTTAAGTTAAGCTAGAAACTTCATTATGATTTTTCTCTTTCTTCCATTTGTTTTTCTAAATCCCCATAACATAAAATTGTTATGTAACTTCTGGTACCTTTATGCAACTTTTTAAAGAATATTTAGAACTGTGAGCTCAATCCGAGTAGTTTATCTGCATCATCTATATAGTGTGAGGATTTCGGTAAGCCCTATAACCAGGGAGGTGTTAGTAATCGACGCTTTGAATTCACGTGTATGGTCTTGTTGATTGTTTTCATGAATTTTGAGAATCTGTTGTATTCAGTTCCAAGTGTTACACATGCTTCTGAGTGCTTTGTATGTAATCGAAGGTCCGGTGCAATGGGGCCAGTTTCATCACATTTTTAAATATTTAAACTGTCGGATTCCGCTTCTTCTGAACCTGATCATGCTGCTCATATTTTCGTGCTAGCGTAATATATTTGCGTATTTATTTGCCTTGGAGCAAGTTGACTAGTAACTATTATTCTTGAATGTTTCCTGCTATATCCTCAAAACTACTGTTCCTTGTAACTTTTATGTGCATGAAATTTCGTCATTAATGTAAGTTTCTATTTCATAGCTCACTGTTTCCAACAACTACCAAAATAAGATAACTATTGCGAGAATTACGGGGGGTTTTTACTCACAACCCATTTCAGTATGCTGTGGAATAGGAGGCTGTAATACCCGTCCGCCTCTAGTAGGAATTATGATGCTAATGATAAAGTTAGTGCTGAATTTTGAGATTCATTGTCAATGTCTACTAAGTGAAGTCAGTTAAGTGGAAACAAGCATGCTAATGAATCAATCTTCCATTCTTTCACTTTTTCTTTTTACACTTGGACATATGTACCATGGTATGGGCATCGTTGGCAACTGATCCTTTTTTCGGTCGAAAACTGATTTGTTTTTTGTCATCAGTTTTAGATTGCAAAAGCTCCAAGGCCTAATTACAATGAAGCTGGCTGGCCCAGATCTGGCCCAGGTGAGGTCAAGCCCAAAGTTTTCTAGCCCATGTGAAGTTTCATATTGAACCCTCCTCTGGTCTGAAGACTCTTTCGTGGAAAAGAAAAAGAAAAGGTGCTGCTATTGCGAGTGTGATTTGCAAAACTAACCGAAGTAGGGGAAAGGACGAACTCACTCTCTTTTTCACGGCCTCCACTCCACAAGGGACCAGAATGAAAATCTAAACTTGCTTACTTTGCTGCTAATATTTAATTTTGTTAAGCATTTGTTTTAATGAATGTTTTTGCACTCCTTTTGCTTCTGATAAGTGATATTCATCTTGATTTTAAATTAGACCATAGAAATCATTTACAGATTTGGTTAGCTTCTTTTAAGTTATTATGTTTTTCCATTAGATGCATACTTGCTTCCTATCCTCTTTGGGTGTGAGACTAATTCCCATGAGAGTTTTCCTGATGGTTAGAGTTGAACTTCTAAATTGAAAGCATAAGTACACTAACAAAGAAAGTCAGGTTATAATTAAGTCACAGAGCTTCCATTTTACCCATCAAATAGTGAATTAGGATGTGAAAATGTAAGATCATAGTTACTGATATACCTAAATTTGCATGGTGATGATGCTGATAATAATAATAATGAATATTATTATTGTTGTTGTTGCTGCAGCTGGTGGAAAGGTGCCTGAGCCTCTCCTTGCTGTGTGACTACAGCAACAAAGCTGGTGACGTGTAATATACAGCCAATTTGAGTCAAATTCAGAGAGATATTTTTCTTAGATAACAGATTAACAAAAAGGGTAAATAATTGCCACAAAGAAACAAAAGAAAGCCAAGAAAGAAAAAAGAAAAAAAATCTGGGAGATTCTTATATATATTCTTCATATTCGCCCCTTGTCGGGGTTTTGTTATAAAGAAAATTAAAGTTGATTTTCTTGTTTCTTTTGGAGGCACTCATCAACTTGGCATTTTCTTATATGAATTCCAACAAAAAGGAGGACAAGAAAACATTGAGGATTTCATTTTACCCTATACATATGTAAAGAGAACATTGATATTTTATATATAATACATTGCAGCAAAACCTGAGTCTAATTCCAGGTCATAGCCGAGACATGCTTAAACATGTCCTGGCATGGATTTTGCAAAAGTGCATGCATAATGTCTAAAAATAATTGGAGGAGTGCCCATTTTTTAATATAAGCCTGGGCCATAAGCTAAGCAATACGCCTGCTAGATCAGGGTGACACGGTCATTGGTGGCCAAGTTGTCAAGTACTCAACTGAAATTTGTTAGTTAATAGCTCCAAAGCCAAGATGGCTACCCTTTTCCAATTTATGGGGCCTTGTTTTGTTTTAAGTTGGCATTGAAATCTACCCATGTGGAAGAAAAAACGATGGAATAATATCATAATTGATGTCATTGAGTTGCCAGTTACATGTTTGGATTTGTTGGACCAGCTATATTCACATCGATGAAAGGGCCGTTTGGCAAATGTGCTTCATTCTCGGCCACAAACATAGTCTAATAGGTGAAGTGTCTTCGTCATCGATATGACAGGTTACACTGCCAGTCAACGTGGGCTCTAAGGGTTTGAATTCATTGCTCCTCTAAATTATTATTGTGAAGCTTAATTTGTTATTGAATTTGGGCATCATATCTTATAGAACTAATGTTCAATATAATAGTGGATCTTGAAGTTATAATTGATAGAAGACAATGACTTGATCATGAAGATTCTCATCCTGGAATTAGAGTTCAATCTAGCAACTTTGATTACAAATTTGCCCTCCACATATGTTTATAAACCATGATTTTCTGTGTTAGGAACTCCAAGTGCCTTTTTTTTTTTGTACGAATGCATCTGCACAACTAGGCTAAAATCGAAGCAAAAGTGGATCAATAGGTACAGAAATATTAACTACTCCAACAGAAGTGGATCAAATATCATTTGATTTTGAAGGCTCCAAACACATACTTCAAAATGTTTAGGTCCATGACAACTCTGAGTCCCTAACCACCATATTAGAAGAATCAGCTTCTCGAGAATTTATTCATTCCTTGTAGAATGACGTGCTAGAGATGGCAGCAACAGGATCAACCTGTAGTTTTTGTTTTCCTAAATTTGTGATGAAGCCAAGGGAGGTTCAGGAGTCAATTGCCCCCGCTGACCAGTCCTTTCTCCTTTAACACTCTTCTACCATATGCATCTTTCTACTTGTGTTATTGCGTATCCTTTTCCATTGACCCCTCTTATATATCTTTTTCACCTCTCTGGCACTCTTTGCTTTCACGCGTACTCCCCCAACTTTTGTCTAGATTCTGCCTTATTGCACATTTGCTTTTCATTTTGAAGAGACTGAATACCTGCCATTTACATCCAATTGCCATTTATAAATTCAAAGTATGTATTTTACTCTATTAAACATTCACAGATATTATTATTCTGTGCACACAAAAAAAAGTTGCTATTATTCTTATTTAGGGTAGCTACCTTCAATTAAATGAGGCATTAAACCACATAAATAATCGTACAGTTCCAATTTAGGCTGAAAATTTCTACTAGCTTCACTTTGAATTTCTTCTCGCTAATTGGTTCATAAATTGTTTTATGTTGTGCACAATCATGAAAGTCTAGACATGAAGCAGAATTAGTGAAACATGCAATGTATCTTGCATCATCATCTCGGCTATATGAAGTTACTATGAAATCGTTTTGCATGTGCCTTTAGCAAGGGCAATGCTACACCGCTAGTTGATTCGCAAAGTTGATGAATGAATGAATTACTAGAATAGTTTGATAAAGCAGCTTTTTTTCTTTTTCAATTAACAGCATCCTGCAGGAAATCCTTCCTGATATGATTTGTCTCCTTTCCTGCCCTTGTGTGGCTCTAAAGTCAACAAGTCAGCCCTATGGAAAACATGTGGTTCCAACACTCGTGTTGTTGACTTAAAAAGTATGATCAATATATTCTTCTTCTGCATCATTTGATTTCTCAAGTTGTCAAAAGTCGGTCGGTTTTACAGTGCCTTGTCTTTCTTCTATTTTATCATGTGATTCATGTCTGCTTAATTGGTGATGAAGCGCAAAATTTTCCTAACTTTTTTCGTTTTCAGAGTATCAAGCAATTTGGTCTTATCATGCCTGGACAGAATTGGAATGTACTAAACACATTGAAGTCGAACACGAGAATAAAATGCCATGCAATGTCACATTTCTAGCTTGCATCTATCCTGATCTCATGAATGAGTACGTACGTGGTTGCATTTTTGTCAAATTGGTGTTGGAATGATGAGAAGAAAATAAATATTTTCCCATCGCATGCTAAAAGAAAAAGATAAGTCGATAACAAGAAGGATGTGACAATTAATTTTACAACATAATAATTCAAACAAGAAAGCTACATGAAGTGGGCCAATCAAATTTGGATCGTTTGTAAGAGGCCATACATTCAAACATTCACACTTCAGGACCCCAAAAGTAAAAAAAAAAAAAAGCGTTCCCACTTGAATTGTAGCAAAATAGAATGAATAAAAACAAGAAATATCTGCATTGATTCTATTAACTTGCATGTGATTAATTCTGTTATGGTAGAACATATGCAATCATGTCTACCAAGTTATTAGGTGTTGACTGGTCCCCGTGCTTAATTATTTCTTTCTTGCAAGCAAATTAGAGAAAAATTTGGTATTATTCCATCGGTATATTCACGCATTAGTAACTTTCAGCCCCTTGAAAGTTGAGACATCCTTCAGACAGCTCTCAAAAGCTTTGTTGCTGTGCATGTATGTGGCTCATAAATGAACATGTGCTCTGGATTCTCTAGAATGTGGAATATGTATGACCTCCTATAGCAATGTATAATTTCACTTAGTTTGTAAGCTTTTAACTAAATGAAACCATTGCTAGTTATGTGCATGAACAAATCGTCAACTTTAATACTTGCTAAATTGAAAGCTTTCTGTTTCTGAAATGTAGCTTTCTTTGT
Organism: Dalbergia oliveri; assembly: GCA_030441495.1. Lineage (NCBI taxonomy): Eukaryota > Viridiplantae > Streptophyta > Magnoliopsida > Fabales > Fabaceae > Dalbergia > Dalbergia oliveri. The sequence goes on along the minus strand of JAMLFY010000002.1, from coordinate 44,068,473 downwards.
GGTCAAGATGACAACCATTGCATATAGGATCAAGTGCATGCCCCATGGTATCCAAAGTTGTTACAGTGAACTTGCAACTTAAACTTATGGTTTATTGTTTCTTATATTCATATAAACCATAGTAAGAATGCTCCCATTCCCATTTAAGAGGGGATGCTAATTAGGCTCAAAAATTTAAAAGATAATGCTAGTTTAGCTCGATTAGGCCAACAACATTACAAAGAATGGTCCACAGATCTCGCTGCCTAACTTTGCATCCAAATCCCATGTGGGGGACTCACGGAATCATATGGCAAGCTGGCTTTAGATATTTTGATAATAAAATATGATATGCTCTGCTCCTGGTTGCACTCATGGGCTATAGCTAGCATGTGTTACTTAAATTTCTTTGGTCTTTGGTAGTCTTTATTTTCCACATAATCTGCTTATTGTGTTCTAAAGTTCTCTCTTCTTGATGAAATTGTACTTAACGAAATTCATCTGTCATACAAAACTACATATGGGGTGTCTAATTTGTGTCCAAAAATCATCGACAATCTCTCTGCATTGTGAGCAATATTGAGATTTATGTGATGAGGAGGCTCTCTGATATTGAAGCAAAAGTATGTGTAGTAGTACATTATGTTTTGGAATGAGTTTGCGGTAAAGAATTGAGGCGGTGAAAAATACTGGGGTTAGTTATTGTTAATTTGGAGTCAATTGTTGGAAACAACTAAATTCTTTATGAAGTACTAGTATTTTTTTATTTTTGTAATTTCTTTTAGTTTTTTTAATTTTTTTTCATTTATTTTTATAACTTCCTCCAACTCCTATACATCAAGGGTATTTTGAGAAATAGAAATTTTAAACACCAAAAAATATTTAAAAAAGTCTATTTCCTTTATATAAAGTATAAATAAATATATTTTCAGGGTAGCCAAATGTTGCTCCAGGGGATCATTCTTGTGTTGTGTGTGTCAACCACATGGAACGTGCATCATGTTTGGGAAACCAGAGTTGTTGCACTGAAAGAAACCTCTGCTACCATCTTTTGATAGTTGTAACTACAACTACTGTTCTTGGTTAATATTTTGTTAGTTGTCTCCTCAAAAAAAAAAATAATAATAATAATAATAAAATTGTAAGCTGTGACAAACTATTTTTCCTTTTTTTTTCATATTAAACTTTAACTAATTTGGTTTGAGATAATGTCAAGAAGGCAGGAGCATGATCGGTACGTGAGGATAGGGAAGCGGAAGCCATGTAAACTAATATACATAAATAAATCAAAATATATATTCATAATATCTCAAGTTTTCATAAATGTGAAAATATTTCCAATCATAAATCTTGAACATAAAGCTGCATAAAGACCCTAATCTAGGTTAAAGCCAAACATAATAAATAACTGAAATCCTGAAATAGTGAAAATGGTATAATGCATGTCCTTGGACTGCCTACACAATTATTGGAGTACTAATATACTAACATAACCAACAGTCAGCTCTCTGAAGCGAAATTCAACAAAAGAAACTCATTGAGGAGGATCCTGCGGCAAGAACTCATAGGTCTCTAGGGAGGAAAGAAGGGGTGAGTTCATCAAAACTCAATGGAAGCCTCATCCACAACCCACATGGGACAATAACAAAATACATAACATATACATATAACTATTGAAAACAATAATTTAACTAAATCCATAACAATAATTAGGAGAGAAATAAGAGATATTTTATACATAAATAGCATTGATAGTGAATCTATCAATGGCTAATCTAATGGGCACCTAACTAAGTATCACAAATGGACAACACATTGGATTCCTTACTATGGGTGAGCTACCCTAGTGGAGCTTTACCTAAGTTAACGATTCAATCCTTCATCGTTAACTCGCGATGTTTCTCACTTTTATTGGCTAAAAATTAATAGCAATAAAATTCATTGTTCATACAATACTAAGATTCACTAAATTTTCTGATTGATAAGATAAATATAATTCATACATACAACAAGTATGGTCCCATGAGTTTTCGAAAATAATAATTTGTCATGATAACTACAAAACAATAATTTTCTAAAATTTTTATAATCCATAAAGGCATATTTCTTAGAATAAATCATTCTACAATTTTATAAATAATTTATATGATTTGGGGAAAATAATAATAATGACCAAAAGTATAGTCATAAGCTTAAACTAAACTCACCGTTGATACTAAAGCCTGTTTCCACTGACAACTTGACCTTAAAACTAAATAACATGATAACTGCCAAATAATATAATGAAAACATAAATGATTTAACTTTATCACCCAACAGAGAGTTTGGGATGATAGGAAGGAAAAATATTGAGAGAAAATTATGCCAGATAATACTCAAATTCACATACACAAAAGGAAGAAACTAACTAAATTCCATGAAGATCACTTACCAAAATATATTAATTGGAGAAAATTGAGTGAAATCATATTTATTTCTCCATGAAAAATTTCTTTAGTGACTAGGGATCTTAGAAAAATATTTAGAAATATTATAATATATCTAAAATATACTAGGAGTATAAGAAAAAAAATGAAACCGCAAAAACAGAATAAGTGCAGGCTTCGTTGTTATCTCTTATGTATATATTGGTTTACAATATATATATATATATATATATATATATATATATATATATATATATATATATATACATATGCATGCAACACGGTTGCATTTCATAGTATGTATAATAATATATTATAATAAAGCATACAACCCACGGATTGCACTTTAATAATAATAATAATATTGTAATATCAATATGTTATATGTTTTCTCTTATAATATTATTAGGATATTCTATGCGTGCATATCGTATTATAATAAAATAATATTAAATTATCTACCAATTAATAGTATTAGTAATAATAATTTAAATACTAATAAACTTCATATTTATAATATTACAGATAAGTTGGTCTATAGTATGGAGAATAAACTCTTTTAGCATGAGTTTTTTTATCTACATGATTTGAAGCTGGAATTGTGTAAGAAAATGTAAAACCACATAAATTACATAAGCGATGCCGTGGCCTGTGACAAACTATTTACGTACCTTCGATTGCAAACATTAACTTTTATTTGTTAGTTTTTTCGGTTAACACGCATGGAGCGCGAGAAAATTAAAGGGGATTTCATTGAAATTAATGGTAAAAGACAGGCACAAGACAAGGCCAAACATAGATGACGCAAAATTGGATGATGCCATAGGAAGAAAGGTTGTGCAAATGATATTAATTATTAACCACATTGAGCTGTATCTTTATGTAACGTTGGACCTATTTGATTTGTTTTATATTTTTATTTACTTTTATTTTTTATTTTTGAGAATTTGTAAAGAGATTAATAAGAATAAACAATCTTGTCTTTACTTTTTAAAATATTAAAAACATAAAACAGCAAGAAAATAAGCTAGTATTTTTTTTATCACAACTATTAGTGAAAATATAATTTATAGGGCAACAGGGCTAGATGACTAATATTAATTGAGTTAGCTAGCTCTAGAGCAATAATTTAGGCTTTGTTTGCTTGAGTTTTTTCAAGAAAATTTTATTTTTAATTAAAATTAAGTATAAAAGTTTAAGATAATTAATTTACTGAAAAAATTTGAAAAATGTTTGGGTATATATTTCATAAATTTAAAAGAATATTTTTTTAAAATAGCAATAATAATAACAATTAATCTTATTTTTTTCTAAATTTGAACAAGCATGCCCTTAAATTTATTTTCTTTAAAATATATTAGTCAATTAACAGACACTTACATGATTATCAATCCACATTTTTTTATTTTTGTAATTTTATAATTTTTTTATTTATTTTTGTAACTTCCTTAAATTATCTATACATTAAGGGTATTTTAGAAAATAAAAATTTTGGATACCAATAAAAAATAGTTAAAATGGACTATTCTTTTTATATATATTATAGATGCATACTCTTCTCATTTTAAAATTAATTAGAATAACTAAAAAAATTTAAAAAAATTGAAAATGTGATTAAAAATTATTTGTTAACTAAAAAACTCTTAAATATAAACGCAAAGTATATAGGGAATCTTTAAAAAAAAGTATTTAATTCATGACTTTTTATTTCTGTACAGTGGAGGGGAAAATAAGTAAATGACGAGAAAAGGAAAAATGCCAATCCTCATCCAATTAATCGATCAGACCAAAATGAATCTTAATTATTTAAATTCATATTTTAGAATATCAAAGACGCATTATACTATTAAAAGTAGAATGCAATCTAATGGTGTATGATTCATACAACTTTTAGTTCTTTTAACAAATCCTATTTGATCTTTACTATTTTATGTAAATAAACATTTTAATTTTCAAAAGAAAATAGGTTGCGAAGCAGGAAAAGTAGAACATCCCAAAAATAAAATGCAAGCTTATCAGTGCTGGAAACTCCACTTTTGTCAAGGTGATCTGCGCAGAAAATTCCATTACATTACATTGAGGAAGAAAAGTATGAATAGGTTACGCATATTAGTTCCTATGAATTTCCCGACTATTCCATACCCAAAAAAAAAATAATAATAAAGTAAAAACTTCACATAGGAAATCTCAAAACAACAATACAAAAAGTTGATCTGCATGTTGGAACCAACCAAATTTGCATTTGCTTTTGCATTCTAATACTTGGTAGACCGTGGGTCGACCTTTCTTTGGTCAAAGAGGCAAACTAACCTCATGAGGTTGCATGAAAGTGTCTCTTTAGTTGCCCTAAATTTTTGGAAGCAAGGCCATGCATTCTCAGTCATCATTCATTCGATGCCGCCCAGATACATGACAAAAGAAAATAGTATTATTTAAAAGTTCCTGAAATTTAAAATGTCAAATAAAAAGTATTATTAAGAAAAAATAATTTTGGTAGAAAGTGATTGTTGAAAATATTTATGAGCTTTTACTGATAATTATTGAATATTTTTGACATAAAATAATTATCAATAAAAATTTATAAGTATTTTCAATTGTTACTTTCTATCAAAATTATGAGCTTTTATTGACAATTATTGGGTATTTTTGACATAAAATAATTATTAATAAAAGTTTATAAATATTTTTAATGGTCACTTTCTATTAAATTTTTTTATAATACTTTTATTAATAATTTAAATGTCAAAAATTATTAAAAATATTCATTTTTCTTAGTGACATCTCTTAATTTGCCAGTTAAAACTTAAAGGCACTTGTCTTTTCTTTCGTTTTTTTTTCCCTCCATTTAATTTGTTGGATCTGCAACGTACGTAAAAGATGAAAAATTCTCATTAAAGCATACCTTCCTTGTATGACGTTTTTCATTTTATTATTTCAAACTATTATTCAATCTTCTATTTATTACACATGATTAAATATGACATAAAATTTTTTATACTAACAATGTATTATTAAATGTAAAGTTTTTATTCAATTATATGTTATTATATCATATTTACTACAATGATAATAACTTTAAAATGCTTTAGACTCCTAATCATCAAAAATACAATTTTTGACACTAATTGACCATCAAAAAGTGTCAGTAGCTATATTTTCAATCAAATAAATGTGGCCGTCGAATATAATTGTTGAAAATACTAACTTTTCTTATAATGATTTGCACCGATGATTTTTCAATGCAGCTTTAAACGGGAAGAGCCACAAGTTTATCTTAAAGATTTATATGCCACAAAGAGTTGGTTTATCTCCTTTTTTTTTTTTTAACAAAGGCATTAAGACTAGGAATTTTTTCTAGAGGGCATAGGGAGCAAGAGATGGGAATCAAACACAAGACTACTTACTCAAAGTAGCAGCAGCTAGTGAAAGGAATAATTTAACCCCAAAGGGATGATCGAGAGCATGACGGGTTTGTATCTAATAGGTTGTAGATTCAAACCCTCACTCATCTCCTTGGGGTTAGGGGTGGAAGTCAGGTCACTTGTCAGGGGCCTTTGGTCTAGGCTATGTTCGGCCTAGTTAAGGCCTATTTAGAAACAAGTTAGGTTATGGCTTTTTAAAAAACCTTTTTAACTAATCAGGGTAGACTTTAGGTAATAAAAATAGCTTATTAAGCCTAATAGATTGGTTTACTTATATTATTATTATTATTATTATTATTATTATTATTATTATCATTTAAATATCTAATGATAATAGAAATATTTTAATCTATTTGAAAATATATTTTTTAACTAAAGTGTTTTAGTTTATTTTAAAATTAAATATATTTTTTTTATATATTTAGTTGTATTTTGACTTATTTAAGAATAGGCGTTTTGATTTTTTTTAAATATTTTATAACTAAATAGGTCTCTAAAGAGGTTTCAACAACCATGCTTTTAAAAAGACAAGGTTAAGACCATAAAAATGCCTATATTAGGTAATAGGAGGTTCAAGCTTTATTTTGGAATACAAGCGCAATCTATTTAAGTTAAAGCCTAGCTAGAGCTTATTCCACCCTACGTGGGATGAAGTATATGTAAGTTTTTTTGTAAATACTCTTTGAGCCCAGAAGCTCCTGCCTTGGATTGAGGCACCATTCTCTCACCCTAAATTTTTAATCATAAAAGAAAAGAAAGGAATAATTTTATTTGAAAGGGTTATGTGTTTCATGGAAGTGGGCCTTAGTGTTTTATGGTTCCTATGGAGATATCTTAATGTGTATTTGGCTCTTTTATATATATTTTTTCACTTGAGTCTTATTTATATTTTTTTCTCAGAATCAAACATCACTATTGGAATTGATTCTAGGGAGAATTTATTTTAACACTCAAAAATAGATATCTCAATTAAATACTACTCCATCACCTTTGAATGTGATGAATGAATGGAGAAAGTTGAGGTCATCATCCTAACGATGATGAAGTGAGTGTAGTAATTAATTCGTTTTTAGGTGTTGGAATAATATTTTTTATTGTAGGCGGCGAAGATGCTCTGAGTTGATGAGTGTCATTGCTTCAAAGTTGAAAGCAATTTTTGGAACACCTAGTATTATTATTATTAATTGAATTTAGAGTTTAGGGGGTTTATGAGTGCTATCCGCGCCTTTGTAGCAAGCTGTGAGTGCGTTGTTTTACTTATGTGTTATCATAACTGTTTCTGTAAGTACGAACTGAAAGCAAGAATTTGCTCCGAAATGATACGAGATCTCCCAGTCAACTTAATCAAAACAAAAAAGAAGTTCAAGAGGTGATGTCATAATTTACCAATGAAAGATTCTCCCTGTACTTGACATTTCTCCCTCCACAGCTTTAGCATAATGGCTATGCTTTGCATGTGGACCTGTTCAATGTAATGATGTTTGATGCAATGAACATATATATTTCAATTTTGGTCATTCCACGCAATGCTTGCTACGTACGGTCCTGAAGTGCTCATTACATATGTTATATATTAATACCTTAATTTGGATGACCATTACTGTGATATCACATTTTATATAAGAAACAATATACACTGCATTGAGCATTTATCAAATCTAGATAGTTATAAGGGTTTTTTTCATAAATGTGAGTATACAAGGTATAATGGTTTATACAAGAATGGTAAACGCGATTTTTTTTCCCGAGGTGTGAGTTCCTCATATTTCATTTCATACGATATATACGTACATAATTTTTTCCTCAAAACCGTAAAAATATCAACACTCAGTTTTTAACCATACAACTAACTTAGATATGCAACCATGTATATATTGTAATATGTTTCAATGCAGAAAATCCTTATCACTGTAGATGTTGCATTGAAGAAACTTCTATGAAAAAAAAAGAAATATTTTTGGACAGTATTTATTAAACAAAATAGCCGATCGATTCAACAATACCATTGGACCCAAATACATTCGATCCGTTCCAAAACAGCTTTGGCCCCATGTTTTTTGAGAAGGCAACGTAACAGTTATATGGTCATTCATTGTAAATGACATTATATAGTTTGTTTTATATCCATTATTGTTTAAGGACTTACCGATATGAGTTTATGTATGTTTCTGCATGAATGACGAAATACGTGGATGGCTATCCTGCAGGACACGAACATGGTACATGCAGTGTCCACATGTTTCACTCTCCAAAGCAGCGGGACTAAATTTTGCAACGTATCAAAGGCAAAGGCTTGCCAGCTACGAGAAAACAAGCATTTGCATGCATGCAGCTTCAAGACACGAACATGGTACATGCATCGTCCACATGTTTCACTCTCCAAAGCAGCGGGACTAAATTTTGCAACGTATCAAAGGCAAAGGCTTGCCAGCTACGAGAAAACAAGCATTTGCATGCATGCAGCTTCAAGACCCGAACATGGTACATGCTTCAGACACGAACATGGTACATGCATCGTCCACATGTTTCACTCTCCAAAGCAGCGGGACTAAATTTTGCAACGTATCAAAGGCAAAGGCTTGCCAGCTACGAGAAAACAAGCATTTGCATGCATTCAGCTTCAAGACACGAACATGGTACATGCTTCAAGACACGAACATGGTACATGCATTGTCCACATGTTTCACTCTCCAAAGAAGCTGCGGGACTAAATTTTGCAACGTATCAAAGGCAAAGGCTTGCCAGCTACGAGAAAACAAGCATTTGCATGCATGCAGCTTCAAATTTCAGTGGGTTTCGATAGACTGAAAATGTTAGTTGAACATTATTTTGGATTTAAGTCTTCATATAATTTATTTTTTAAAATTATACTTAATTAATTTATTATATTTTTTATACATGATTAGTTGGTGTGCTGATTCCATGGATCGGAGAATAACTTACAATTTAAAGTAAATCTTATAATTTGAATATTACGAATATTTTTAAAACTATTCAAAACAAACAAATATGACTATGCCGATGGAAATGAATGCCTACCGTCTACGTTACGTACTTAAAGACAGTTTGTATGACTTCATGTTTGTTGCCTCATGTATTGTGCAGATCTATTACCTTCAATTGTGACGTGTGACATTGTCATACGTAATTTGAAGGGAGATCCTCAACGAAGGGAACAAACAGTGGGACCGGCGGCGACCCTACTGTTTTGCAGAGGACTTTGCGCTGTAATTTGAGTTTGGCTTAGCTTCCCATACTTCAGTTCTACCTGGAGTGTGGAGTACTGGAGTTCCAAGTGCTCATAAATTGCTTAGGGCAGCTCACTATTAATTTCGAGTCTGGCTAGCAGTTTCAAGCATCAAAGATTTCTTCGCAGAAAAGAAATGTCTATTTTTTTTCACCCATTTCTTAACCATTAACATGAGCATTGTGGCTGTTAATCTTGACTCGGTATCACAATGTGAAATGAAGAATCAGAAAGGTGTTTGTTTCATTGATGGTTGAGATATATATATACATATTCAAGTGTGCCCGGTTGTTACAGGAGTAACTACTTAAATGAACTAACATACATCATTAATTGACTAACGGTAATGAATACATTCTAATACCCTCCCTCAAGTTGGATGGTATATATTTATGACACCCAACTTGTCCTTGAGAGTATGAAACCTAGTAGGTGCTAAAGGTTTATGTAGTATTGGTGGCTTGACTTTCCTATGAGACAAATGTCTCCAAGCTACCTTGGTGCATTAGAAGCCATATTCAAAGTATGGCTTGACTTTTTGCAATCTTCATGACCCAATATCTTTTCGGTGGCAGTAGCATCAATTGGAGAAATTCAAATATGTAGTGGAAGTTAGGAGCTCACTTGACTTTTTGGCACCAAAAGGCTCTATATATATACACAAAGTTTCAGAACAACAATCCAATCCACCTCCTCCTCATTTGTGTTTGATAGAGAAAAGTTATTTGTTACTTCTAAATTCTTCTCTTTTGTGAGTTGAGAGTATAAGGAGGAAAATCCTGTTAGGTATTTTGGGTGTATTTGGGACTTAGTTTTGAGTAGGATTTTCTCACTTTTGTATTCCTATTATTTGGGGTTTAGGTTGAATAGAATGTGTCCATCTTTATATTTTTATCATATTTTCATAGTAAAATATTTGGTTGGTTTTGCCTGTGGACGTAGGTTTAAGCCAAACCACGTTAATCTTTTTGTGTCATCTTTGCTTTATGCTTCCACATATTTATTTTGCGCTCCTCTATTTGTGCCTTGCCCGTCATTTCATAACAACTGGTCAGAACTCTTATAGAGTTCTGGGTAAATTTGTTGAAGATGTTGTCCATGAAATTTGATATTCAACAATTCGATGGTCGCATCAACTTTGGAATGTGGAAGGTGCGGATGATGCCTATTCTTGTACAACAAGGTTTGAAAATAGCACTTCTGGCAAAGATCAAAAATCTAAAACAATGAAGGATTCGAAGTGGGAAGATATTGATCAAAAACTCTTACCACTATTCAGTTATGCATTCCAGACGATGTGTTACAAGAGGTCCTTTTGGAGAAAACGGTGAGATCATGTGGACTAATTAGAGTCATTATATATGACTAAAACGGTAACCAACCGTCTCGATGTTTTGCAACATCTATATATGCTTCATATGGCAGAAGGGATGTCGATGAGAACTCACATACGAATTCACATCACTTATGATGGAATTGAAAAATATGGATAAAACATTCTCTAGTGAGCAACAAGTAATGATGTTGTTTTGTTCTTTACCTCATTCCTACAAGCATTTTCATGAAACACCCATCTATGGACGTGAGCATCTTGATATTGATGAGGTCAAGTCCTCACTTTTGTGTTGTGAAAGGATGAAGCATGATAGCAGTGATCTTAATGGTGCTGCATCTAGCTTGGTAACTAGAGGTAATTAGAAGAGTGTTAGTTCGAGTAGTAGCAGAAGCAAAGGCAGATGTAGATAGTGTAAGAAAGAAGGGCATTGGAAAGCAGATTGTCAGAGGCTCAAAAACAAGAAAGAGAAAAATTTAAGTAATGCAGCAAATGTTGCTGAAGATGTGAAAATGTTCTCGCAGTATAAACCAAGTTCAGTTGGTGATATTTGGATGCTTAATTTAGGCTACTCATACCACATGTGTTGGAACCGAAATTTGTTCACTACTTATCAGTAATAGTGGTATTGTTCTTATGGGAAATAATACATCCTATAAGATTGTCGTGTTGGTATAATCGAATCAAGTCACATGATGGAACCGTGAGAACTTTGTCTAATGTTGGCATATTCCTGACTTAAAGAAAAATCTTATTTCTTTGAGTACTCTTGATTCTCAAGGGTATAAGTGTTCTTGAAGGTGGAGTTCTGAAAGTCTCCAAAGGTGCTCTTGTGGTGATTAGATGTAGATTGGTAAATGGTCTTTATCTACTTCAAGGTAGCACGGTTCCTGGTGCTACATCAGGATCATCTACATCTGATTTGGATATGCATGAGGCAAGGATGGCTATGGTGAGCAAGCATGGCTTGCTTTGATAAAAAATTTGTTATGCCTGATTTTTGTAAACATTGTGTTTGTGGAAAGCAAACCAATGTTAGGTTTAGTATTACCATTCAAAGAACTAAGGATATTGATTCTAATTTGTGGAACCCGATGCCTGTTTCGTTAAGAGGTAGTTTGGGTATTTGAGTATGCCTGTTGGCATGTTGGAGAAGGCAACTTTAATAATCTAAGACTTGATGGAAAATCAAACCAAGGTGGAGATTTGTAGTATTGGTGGCTTGACTTTCCTATGAGACAAATGTCTCCAAGCTACCTTCGTGCATAGAAGCCATATTCAAAGTATGGCTTGAATTTTTGCAATGTTCACCCAATATCTTTTCGATAAGTAGCATCAATTGGAGAAATTCAAATATGTAGGTGGAAGTTAGGAGCTCACTTGACTTTTTGGTACCAAAAGGCTCTATATATAGAGCTACGAACACAAAGCTTCAGAATAACAATCTAATCCACTTCCTCCTCATTTCTATGTGATAGAGGAAAGTTATTTGTTACTTCTAAATTCTTCTCTTTTGTGAGTTGAGAGTATACACGAGTGAGGAAAATACTGTTAGGTATTTTGGATGTATTTGGGACTTGATTTTGAGTGGGATCTTACCATATTTGTATCCCTATTATTTGGGATTTGGGTTGAGTGGAGTGTGTCCATCTTTATATCTCCATCATATTTTTATAGTGAAATATTTGGTTGTCGTCTTTGCCCATGGACGTAGACTTTAAGCCGAATCATATTAATCCTTTTGTGTCATATTTACTTTATACTTCTGCATATTATTTTACGCTATTCTATTTATGCCTTTGGGCTCGCCATTTCACAACATTTTAGTTCAGAATGTCGGCTAATTGGTGTTGGGTTTTCAATGGAGGAGTTTGATTACACCTTGAGTGACTTTTTCTGATAAAATGGCAGTCTATTTAGATGTGTTTAGACCTTTCATGAGAAAGAGAGGTGGATGGCAGATTGGTTGTCACAAAACACTATTGTAGGCGGGATCAATTTCAAATTCTTTGAGGACAACTCAAAACCCATTTTATTTCACTGGCCAAAGTTGACAGTGATCGATATTAGCTTTAGCTGAAGAGTTGCTCACTGTTGGTTGTTTTTTGGTCTTCCAAGATATGAGAGTCTCCCAAATAAACTAGGAAGCCAATGGTGGATCTTCTTGTATCTAAACGACTTCCCTAATCCGCATCAAGCAAAAGCACGAATGCTGAGTTTTGAGGTGGCAAAAAGCATGATACCTTGGCCTGGACTTGATTTGATGTACCTCAGAAAATGATGGAGAGCTTGTTCATGCGGAACTCTAGATCAGACATATCCTGGCTTAGTTTGGTTCCTGGATAGTTAATATCAAGTCTAGATATAGTTAGGTACATAAGTCTCCCTATCATTCTTCTATAAAGTGATGGATCTGAAACTGGATTTCCTTCAAGCTTGAAGTTTATATCCAGGGTCCATAGGAATTAAAACTAGTTTTGCATCAAGGAAACCAGTATCTTCTAGTAATGATAAGGAATATTTCCTCTGAGATAAACATATCCCTTTATAGACTTGGAAATTTCTAGACCAAGAAAATATTTGAGGTCTCCAAGAATTTTTAGCTTGAAAAGGGATTCTAGTTTCTATTGGACAGCATTAATGGCTGAAGGATTTGGCCCTGAAATTATGATGTCATCCACATAAACTAGGAGAAAAACAATTGAACTCGGATCCAATATGAAACAGAGAATAATCTAGCTTTGATTGAGTGAAACCATGTTGTAAAAGGGTGATGAAAATTTTTGAAACCACTGTCTTGAAGCTTGTCTTAATACATAGAGAGACTTGTTGAGCTTGCATACTTGATTTTTTTATTGTCTAGGATAGCCAAGGGGTAACTCCATGTATACTTCCTCAAAAAGATCCCCATTCAAGAAGGCATTATTGATGTCTAACTGAAGAAATTTCCACCTTTTAACCTGAAAGGAGTAATCTGATAGTGGTAATCTGGCTCCTGGGGAAAAAGTGTCAAGAAAATCAATCCGGCTTGTTGAGTATAACCTTTAACGACTAATCTTGCTTTGTATCTTTCAATTTCTCCATTTGCCTTGTATTTGATTTTATATATCCACTTGCAGCCTATGGTGTGTTTGCCTTTAGGGAGAGTGACTATGTTTCATGTATTGCTTTCTTCTAAAGCATTGACTTCTTCAGCCATGACCTTTCTCCAAACTGGTTCTTTTAAAGCCTGATGGTAAAAGCTTGGTTTAGCAATGGCAGAAACTTGGAAAATGAAGTTTTTGTAGGATGGGGATAGTTGATTATATGATATATAGGCTAGGATGATTCAAATGTAAGAATATGGTAACAATGGTATTGACTAAGGTAAGCAGAGGGTTTTGATTCTCTATTTGACCTTCTAGGAGTAGGTAGGTAGGGTCAGGGTTGTTGGTAGTAGTATTCAAATTAGGATTTATGTCAGTAATTATATCAGGAATGGTAAATAAAACTGATTTATGTCCCTACATCTAAACATAATAATTAATTTCATAAAACTGAACTATTTCGACATATTTAATCGTAAACTTGTCTTAACTCCTAATCTTGTCAAAATCTAAAAAATTAGTTTAATGTTGGTAAACTAAATCATAAGTACATGTCTGATTTGTTATATAAATTCTAATTACAATTTTTATCAGAATTCAATACTAGGAATCTGAAAACATATAAGGATGTTCATAACTCTAAAATAAATACATAGTCTTAAAACAAATGCATGCATGCATGCTCGATTCTTTCACATCTCCTGGAGTATTTTAATCTAACACAAAACTAAGCCTTACAGCAAACTAAAGCTTACAACTGGAAACAACTACGTCTATTGGAATGGCGATTGAGCCAATATTGGACCTGCAATGTGAGGAGGAAGGGAAAGGGGTGGGTTAACAGGCTTAGTGAGTGACTTCTCACCCATCACTCATATAGGACAACCAACAGGGATATATATATATAAAATATGCAACTGGCCAAAAACATTTTTCACTATTATGTACGTAGCTATATTGGGAAAAACATTTACAATTTCATAATTAGTAAATCATGTAATCCTCAAAAGCGATATAAATTACTCTAAGGGAATTAGGGAAGAAACATAATTCTAAGCAAGTTATAAGAAGTGATACTCAGTCTCTTGTGAACATGAGCATCCATTGATAACAAACGGTCTCTTGTGAACCGCATCCCTCTTGGACAAGCTATAGGCATCTAACTAGGTCCCGTTCTTTGTACTTTGAAAAAAAAAAGTGATTGCCCCTTGTGGGCAACATGGTATACTAAGGTTAACGAGAATACTACCGTTAACTCATATATTTGTTTCTCTCTAATTCATGTGTCAAAACTAGCTTGCAATAAACTGAATGAATCTAAAAACTTTTAAAACTCTCAAAACTTTAGAAACTATGAAGGCTCTAAATTCGTATAACTCTAACAATCTGACTTTAGCATAATTGCAGCTATAAAATCACGCCCAAGGAATCACCAGCTTGTAAGCATGTGATTTCAAAAGCTCACAGAATATCTGACAATTTTCATGAATCATCCTGAATTTCGTACTTTTTAATATCATGAAAACTCAAATTCTAAGTCATATTTCAAGCTAACATACTTCCATAAACTTGATAACTCTAATAGCATATTTCAAAACAATGGGGTTCATAATCATGAAAATGCTAAAATCATAATAACATTTATTTATGAAGCTAAATCATACTTTGTTTCACATTTTCCAACATATCTGAATTGATACTCTAAAAACATAATATGAAATTCCAAGTCTTGAAAATGTCGCAACATCATGAATCCATTAACTACTCCATTGAAAGCAAATTTTATGGATGGGGTGATGGAAATGCATTTAATGAAATGTAATTGGGAGGCTCTATAAATAAAGGAAGGTCAAACCATGGAGATCCATCCAAGCTGAAAGCATTTTAGGCTTTAGGAGTAGAAAAAGCAATACTATAGCTTATTGTAGTAAGAGAAAAATAAAGAGTACTCCTGTATGTAAGAAAATTCCAAAAATATAGTATGAGTATACACTAAAGGTTTTGAGTATATTCTCAAGATCTTTATAATACTACAAACTCATAGAAGAGTCTAAATGAGAATACACTATATTGTAATTACTCTTTAAATATAGTGGAATATTTTTTGGAGTTTGGTCCATGGTGTTTCCCTTCAGGAGGGTTTTACACGTTAAAATTTGGTGTGCAATTCTCTTGATTTATTTTTATTGGTATGAATAGTGATAAGTGGGTCTCATTATGAAAGTACTATTCAAGTATTTTATATATCCATTACTCTCCATAAATTTGGATGCGCTTCCACTCACATCCATAAAATGCTTATTACACTTGGGGTGTACCTAACTTTGAGATTCCCTAACATCTTAAATAAGCTTCATTGGCATACGATTAGTAATAATCCTCATATTGGTGACCTTTGTTCTCAGATAAATTAAATTTATAGTTTTAAATGCACACATGGATTAAGAAAATGATTAGTAGAACCTTTTTGTTAAGATAATTAAAATGTGTTTTACTAAATTATACTCATTACTTTCCTTTCTATTTTTGAATTACTCTCTCATCCACTTATTATTTAGGTTTAATTACCTTCAGGTCCCTATAGTTTTACTTAATTTTTAATTAGGTTTCAATGGTTTAAAAGTTTGTAAGTATAGGTCCCTATAGTGTATAAGATTTTTTAATCGGATCTATGCTGTTATAAAAAATAGAATATTCCATAAATATTTCATTTACATCTCTCTTCAGCCTCTCCTGGAAAATTGTTCTGTTTTCCATAACAACAGAGACCTGATTGAAAATTCTCATGCACTATAGGGACTTATTTAAAAACTTCAAACTATAGGGATTTAATTAAAAATTGAGTGAAACTATAGGGACCTAGATCATAGTTAAATCTATTATTTAATATGTGTATATTTGAAAAAAAATTAATATGATATGTTTAAAATGGATAATTATTCATGAAAAATAAAATTTTTAAAATGGACACTTATTTCATAACGAATGTACTCTCTCTTGTCCACAATATAATTTTTTTTTAGATTATATATGAGAATTAAGGTGATTATTGGATCTTATTGATCTTTTTAAAAAATAAAAATAAAGGACAAAAATACCCTTTATCGCTTATTGTGAATTATCTCTTTAGTAAATAATCATATTCATATCCACTCATTATCATCCATCATAAATATTGGGATAAAATAAGCAAAAAAAATTAATATTTTCTTGAAATGTGAAATCAACTTATATTTTAATTTGAACTAGACAAAAGATCCAAAAACGACTCATATTTTGAACTGAAGGAAAGTAGTAACTTTCTTTTTTTTCCTCTCTTATGTATAACCAATTGTATTTATAAAGGAAAATGCTAGACAATTAGAAACGTATCTAGAATGATATAACACAATCATTAACCTTTAGATAAATTGATAGATTCTACTACTTTATTTTATCAAACAATTATCATAATTTTATCAAAGATTTTATACATTTTTTTTTTGATATGTAGTATTAGTCATTTATAAAACCGATGTGGGATGAGGCACTTAAGGTTTGGTGGATGAGAGTTGATTATGAAACTATTATTAATTGACCGACCACAAGCAAGACACACTTTTGGACCTTCTTTTTGTTATTTTATTCTTTCAGTGCTTCGTCAATGCCCCCCTAATCCAAGTGCCGAAGTTCTGCGACTAGCTAGGGACACTTTTCTTCTAATTATCCGTAGAAGAGACAATCTTAAAGTTTCAGCCTATCCTCCACTGGAAGTGGAAAAGGCAAGAGTGGCCACTCCCCCTCCACGTTCCTTCCTCTTCTATAAGTACTTTCTTGTCAATAAATTAAATTCAATTAATACTAAGACTTATCGCATGTAAGCAAGTTTAGTAACATGTAATTAACCTGAATTAAGTTCAAATGGTTGACATAGAATAAGAATTTATTCAGAGTAATGGAAGGTTATTGCTATATGATCTCCTCATGATCACTCCTTATAGTCATATTGTTATAATGTTATGCAATATTGTGCGTGGAGGAATTATTAGTTTTATATATCTTCATTACTGAGGGAGAACGGATAGAAGTAGAAATATACATCAGCCAATTCGTCATAGTCCATCTCTTCCTCTCAACCTAACATACACACGTATACGCATTTCCCAATTGGAAAATACACTATTTATAAATAAAAAATGATTTTAGATAAGAAGCATAATAACCCTTTTAAATAATAATACAAATAGTCCAAGTAATTTTTTAGTGTGTCTCCCACTTTAACACCCTGTAGAAGCTAAGTGGAGGTGTATATATATGCAAGCGAAAAATTAAAGTATAAAGATAGTTGAATCTCAAAAAATTGGGGAAAGCCAAATATAGCAAAAGAGAAAAGAGACAAAATTGTGGAGAAAGAAAATATAGAAGAGCAAACAAAAAAAATGGTGAGCATATATTTTTATTTCCAATGTGTTGCATGTCTGGTAAAAAAAAAAGTTCAAATAATATTGCCCATTTAAAAGAGAGAGGAAGATACAATTGACTCTATTTCACTTTGCCTGAAAAACAATATAAAGTAGCGCACTAGACAAAAAGAGTTACATATATGTATGAATCATGTGAATTGTAAATTCAAAATGGAGAAAATTAATACAATAACGACATAACCAAGTATTACCATTAGTTTTCTAATCAAAGTACGGCCTTGCATCCTAAAAGTATAAGGGCAAATAACATTATATAGTTTAAAGAGAATCAATTTAATTTGTATCAAACTTTGAAAGAGAAAAAGAATAATTATAAAGGCAACTTGTGCAGATTATAAATGCAAGAGGATCATGATTTGGTCACTTTGTCAAAACAAACAAGAACTGCCGACCAATACCAATACACGGTGTTGATTTCGTCAAACTGTTGAAGTTTTACAATTTTCCACCTCTTCTATCAGTTTGCAGCTTCGGCTATATAAATCTCTGGTTTTATGTTATCTCTTTCCAATTGTCACGTGATGTCCATGTCTGTTAATTATGGACAAGCATGTGCATATTGCTTTGAAAATCTAAGCTGAGAATGTATATTACGTATAGCACGTTATTAATAAAGGTTAGTAATAGTATTGCATTCACACAGCTCACATCATAATATCAATTAATTAATGCAGTTTTTTTTTTTGTCGTCATCAATATCATCACGACGTGTATATGAGATTATATGAACAAAAATCTCGTGAAACTTGCACTTTTCAAATATGTAAGTGGTAATTCCATTACAACTCTGTTGTTTAGTTCAGATCAAAATACTTTGGTACGTAGTTCCAAGTTCCAACGTCAATTATATCTTCGTTCAATATTCTTCATTTATTACTACAGCCACTAGTGATTAGTGAAGTAAATTTTCGAGTATTGTTTGTAATAGTAATGTTCAGGTCAAGATTGCCTTTTATTAGTTGTGCGTTTGTCTCCTTTCATCTCGCCATTCTAAAGACGGCATAGTGATAAGTGACAAAATCGAGGTTAAAGCTATGCAACTTTGAAAATGGACAGGAAGCAGACGCAGATTTATTGAAGAAAATAAAAGCTAGATCAAAACAATACCTTTCTTAATTACTGTTGGCCAAAAAGCGACAAATCTAAAAGACACTGGAGTAACATCAATAAATTAATTTCTGAGTTCAAGTTTAGCGTGCAGGTTTGACTGCGATTCTGACAAGTGACAAAGGCCCAAAAATGGCAACTTGGCCTGGACGAAAAACTATAATCATTCTTTGGCCTTGCACTTTTATTTGTAGGAGAAAAGTTGTCCACATGCTACAAATTTTAACAATGACTCAGCTTAAACGATTTTCGTATAGGATTCATCAATGAAATACCATTGACAAAAATTGAATTCAATATTTGAGTGAACATAGCTAAATTAATCTTACCGGTTGAAAATTTCATTAACTCTACCAATCTAAACCAGAAATCTAGATGATGAGATACACAAATAAGCTGGAATTAACCATAAATTGGATTTGACTCCTCTAAAATAAGGAGATTAATAAAGTATACAAATAAGATATAATTATTCTTAAATCATTTAGTGAGATCCATATATGATACATACATAATGAAAGTTATTGATCAAATGATAAATAATCTCTTACTTGTACACTTTACCAACTTTCTTACTTTACTTTAAAGAAACTAAATCTCTGGGACCATGGATGATGGAACCAGAGCTTATAATTCCATGGAGTTCTTCTAGCTTAGTACTCTATAACTCGATTTCTTTGTTTTACAATTTTATGTTTATTTTGGCGGAACATGAGATACAAGTACTAGTGGCTGTCCATTTGTCTGTGCATTATTGACTGTCTTAGTAATTGTCAGTCATGTCATTGAAAGAAAAGGGGTCGATTCCAGAAAAAGCTTGATTTCTTATACATTCACACACATTGCTTCTTCCTTTTTATGAATATTTACGCAAATTGCTTAAAAATGAAGACATTTCTCTAACTACAGATTACATTTATATGTAAAAAAAATTATTTATGCTTTGAAAATCAATAATATATGGAAAAAACAAATTTACAATCAAGAATATTTTCACATATTTCATCCATGTCATTTACTCATAAAATTAAGATTCAATCAGATTAAAAAAATACAAAGATCGCTTACAAAATAAAAATAAAAATAAAAATAAAAATAAAAATGCAAAGATCAAACTTATTTCTCCTGTAGTTGCACACCGCCCATCTAGATGTATATTCGTCAAATTGATAATGACATCCGAAGGATACCGTTACTGTTTTCGTGCTTTGTTGGTGGGAGTTCGTTTATGCCGTTATTCCCATTGAAAAAAGGGGGCAGTCGCTGTGCTATAATGAGGAATTTGATAACATTTCTTTTCGGGTCCGGGGAACTTGATAACGTTGGGATTGATATTTAAATGCATGATTGACGGGTCTCCCTCTTGAACTTTTTTTTTTTTCCCTAATTGGACCGCCAATTATCGCAAAGTGAGCCTTGCTAATTTGATCATAGTCATAACCACCTCGCATCATTGAATTAATTATTTAATTATAAATTCCACAAGTTCAAGTTTTTCCCACAAGCTTTTTTCTTCATTTTTATGAACTCAACGTATCCATAGTTGAAAAGGGTAACTAATTCTATTGAGGTGTAAACTTCACATGCATATATTTTGTATTTGATTATGAAACATTTTCTATATATAGTGTAAAGAATTGGAATCAATTTCTAACTAAATATTTTAGAAGCTTATCTAACTATTAATTATGTGTGTTAGGTTTGTGGCTCCCGGTTGGAAATCCTTTGTATCCAAATAGTGTCTAATTCCTTCTTTCAATTATTTATCGACTTAAAAAAATAAGAATCAAAATAGATTTAAAAATTTATAAATTCAGGATATATATCTATTACATATCAATAAATGATTAGGAAGATAGGAAATGAGACATAATGTGGATACAAAATATTTCTATTTGTGATTCCCATAAAATCTGAACAACTGTTGATTCACCTGATATAATGAAAATAGCATTAAAAAAGGTGATTGGATGATCAATGAATTATTCATACGTATCCTTACAACTTTGTTAAAGCTTGTGGTATGCGTTAAATTCAGAATGAAATGATATCTTATTTAGAAATATAATAAAATTATTCATAATATTTACCTCAAAATTTAAACTTTTATTAGAATTGGTGCTTAACATAATATGAGTACTTGAAATACAAATAAATCTATTTAAGAAAGATTATTGAAACCAAAAGTTTTAATAGAGATTTGGTTATAGTAAATTGTAGCAAACATAAGACGAGTCATCCTATACGATTTCAGTGACTGAATAAACTGTGATAATGGCCAATGGGAGTTATATATAAGTGTGGTTGAGGGACATATATTTTATGTTTGTGCACAATTAAGGTGAAACTTAACTAGATTAACGTGGGAGTCGAAAGTGGACGTGGAAAGAAGTGGTAAGTCAGAAGAGAAGAAGTAATATCCAATCAACTTGCTCCCAAAGGGTCAAGGAAAAGCACAAGAATAACAATTAGGGAGATTGGCTTTTTCGGGGTCCATCACTGAAGTGGTCTTTTGGGCAGCAGTAGAAGAAAGACTACTTTCGCTGACAACAAACCTACGATAAAGGCAAGTGGGACTTTTTGCCCCCCATTGTCTTCTATCACTGGACATGTAACTTTCATTATGTCGTAATTCGCCTTTTGCAAAGTTATGGCCAGCATTGCTTCTACGGCAAAATAAGAGAATAAGTTTATTTTAATCGTAATAAAAATAGAGATATAACAAGTACTAATAATGCTATTTAAAACACATTGCCACCATTTGCCTTTTAATTCAGCAGCTTGCATTCTAATTATTGTCGTGAGCAATATTCAGTAAAGAAAATTTTAATAACATTATATAGTGATTATTAGATAAAATGAAGAAGCATAATTCACTTATTAGATTAAGAGTAAATATATATGTTATATCATTTTAATAATTAATTTAGAACAAAAATTTTTACTATTTAATATCATTTTATTGACACATGGGACATTTTGATGCATTTTTTTTGTACAAACATTTCGATACCTTTGAAACACAATATTTTGCGTGGTGAAGATTGCGTCTAATTCTGGAAGCGAATCTTGACAAATATTTGATGCTCCCAAATTCAAAGAAGGAGACAAAAGATAATTAAGACGTGTGGTTTTGTAACCAAAACAAGCTAAGTATATGGAAAATGTGATTCATGGAGAATCTTTGGTAAAAATTTTCGAAGTAATGAGGTGAAGTGTCAAATAACATAGATGTTGAGCTTGTTATTAGTCATCTTTCTTTTTCTTGTATGGAAGACACGTCATGTTATATTGTTATTTAAAATATTTTTTATGCTACTTGAGTCATGCACTAGGGGCCGATAGACAGATTATTATTAATCAGCTTTCATAGCATTTTCAATTCAATTCTACCCACAAGAAATTCTATACTTGACACAAATTCCAAATAGACTATAGCTCCGACCATGTGATGACGGATGCTTATTCACAGAGTACGTAAGACCGTTCACATGTTGGATTACGAAACAAAAGATAGATCATAGAACAGTTGTTTTAGCCATTTTTTTCCCATCTGAATTATATACGTCATTAACCCCATTTGCATTAGTTAGCTTGGGTTAGCCGAAAACATAAAAGAATTAACTTGATGAAGTTCAATCATTAAAATTGTTACTAGTTTGAATCAATCGATTGGTTCAACACTGACTCAATCAGTTCTGCCATTGAGTTGTTAACTTTCAATTTTTGAGGCCAAATTGTGAAACGCTTGATGGATTGGTCCAATACAGTCCTCAAAAGTCAAAACAGGAGACACAAGCATGTCTCCACTCTGAACCCCCCCCCCCAAAAAAAAAAAAGCATGTCTCTCTGCAACACTACTTCAATAATTACAACACAGTTTTATATTTATTTAATTATATTCATCAATTATATTTCTTGTGTTAGTTCCTCAATTATATTGAAATTCAAATATTTGGATATTTTATGCAATATATGTTCTATTTAGACATTTAGAGTAAATCATAAAATCATCTTTATTAAGAGTTTAAGTTAATGAGCAAAACGACCTCTCACACACATGCTTATTCTAGACTTGAATTGTAAATAATTTTACTAGGATGAGATTTGATCACTTGATCACGAATACTTTGATATTATATCATGTAATTATCTCTTCTAGAAACTTAAATAATGGATAAAAACATAGCAATGTTTTATACCAAACAATGACACAACGGATTTAAATTCACACATGCCTCAATGTGAACAAAAACTTTCGCAAATGTGGACGCAATTGTTTGTTTTTTTGGCTTTACACTTTGCGCTTGCTGTCTTACAAAAGAGTCTACGCGCAGCGTGCTTATCTGTGCTGCACTGCTTCACTAATGCCATGCCTAAAGTTCACAGTGACTGGGGTGAATTTTAATAGATACTATCAGCACTTTCATATTCATATTTATACCACTTATCTACATTGTTATTATTATTTATTTGCACATTTATACTGGCATAAGCAAAGCATACACAAATTCATGTTTATATAGATATACTCTCTCTGTCCATTTGTGTCTATATTGAGTTTCTAATGTACTAAATTTTTATTGATGTTCTAAAAGATAGGTAAAAATGAATAGAGATAGTATATACATGAATTTAAGTAACTAACTTCATGAAAATAAGTGACAAAAAAAGGGAGTTTTTGTTGTGATATCCTTAATTTTATATGGGTACTGGTACCTAGTTGACATGTCATTCAATATCAGGCTTTGGACGGTTAATTTTCTTAGCACATTTTGCACATGCTTTCAACTGCTTCAAAAATTTGGTGACTTTTGCCAATGGCTTAGTAATCTTGGTTAAATTCCTATAGCGATCTTTTTCTCTATTATCTCTGAACTCTATCCTCCTTGAAGTCTATCTCTATTTGTGGATCACCGTTTGGTGTCCACAACCCACCACTTGTTACGTGTGTCCGGTGGCTGTTGCTTGCCAGGTGCCACCATAACCTAAAATGCTATTATGAAATTAAAATGATGTTTGCATTTTCTTTTAGGACATTTTTTAATTGAGATTATGAGATATTCCTTAAATATTAGTTGGTGTGCTTTTTAACTCTGAATTTAATTTTGATGGTATAAATTTTTTTTATATTATTATCTAATAAAATCGTTTTGTTTGTATGGTTTTTCAAATAGTGGATGCCTAATAAGAAATTTAACTAATTTTGTTGATATGATAATATATGATTGGATGATAATGTAAAAAAATTTTATGCAATCATTTAATCATATATTATCACATCATTAAAAATAGTTAAATTTCACAATTATTATCTAAAAAGTCATGCAAAATATGACAAATTAATTGGATGACAATGTGTTACAGTGCATAGAAATTAAATTCTTCAACTTTTTCTGCCAACCAATACTCAAGAATATCTCAAAATGAACTATGAAAGATGTCTCAAAAAACAATACAAATAATATGATTTATTATGTAACAAGTAGTTCTCAACTGTAATATGAATATGTTATAAATTCAATCATTTTTATAAATGATAAAAAATAAACCAGTGTTATATAAAAAAAGGAAAACAAATATTCAATTGATTCGGTTTTAAATCATGGATTCGTGGTAAAATTTATTGATTACATCGATACAGATATTAATGTTCCACATTGTGACGTAAATAGGTCCCCGTTCGGTGATGTAATCACGTCGTGGAGCATGTGGCCTACTGCTTAATGGGCTTTGACCATGTCGTTCTTCCATGGGATTTTTTAGTTATCAATTGTATAATGTTCATATAACTGGTGCTTAATTATACGGAGTCTCGTTTGAATTTGATACGTGAATTTAAAATCATGTTTTTTATATAAAACTGAGGACTTAATTTTGATTTACTACTAACATCAAAGTTTTTATAAAAATATTTGATTATATATTATCATGTTATTAAAAGTGTTTAATAATTATATAATTAATTTAAAAATCATCATGTGATATATAATTAATTAACAATATTAAATATTTTAACAAAATACTGAATTTTTTTAAAATTAGTTATCTTTTATAAAAAGTGAGAAAGAGAAAACGAAACTGTTAAAATTATGAAAAAGTTTATATATATATAAAGGGAATTGTTCCCTTTAACTATCTTTTGATGCACAAATTTGATATTTTTTTAAAATATCCATAATGCAGAGAGGAACTTGAGAGAAGTTTAAAAAAATGAAAAAAGTTGAATAATTTTCGACATAAAAAAATAAAGTTAAAAGAGTAGATTGATAGATTCACTATTTTATATAAAATTTATTGGGTTTAAATATGATTTTTATTCGTAAAAGATTTAGTTATAGTTTTGATTATTTTAAGTATCTTGATTTTCTAATCTTTATTTAAAAAAAAAATTTCCACTTAGGATTCTGTAGAGGTACTGGGAGTGACCACATGAGAAATTTCATCCTCACATAAGTTTTTTGTTTGAAGTGTCTCTTTAAATGCATAAAATAGTATAATTTCATACTTAAACAAGATTTTTTTCTAAATTATTATCATTTTCTCTAATTAAAATACAATATTTGAAATCATAAAAGCTGAAACATTCACATATATAACTCTGAAAATGTTTTAGTCATGTTCTGAAAATCAATTTAAGACTTAAAGACAGAGTCATAAATACATCTCTAACTCATTACATGAACCTGTTAACCAATATCTATATTCCAAATACATACTTAAACTCTGAAAACATAAAGTGAAAAATATAAACTTTGAATATAACTACAGTATCTCAAAATACATGCGTGGCTCCTCCTGAGTTCAGTGGAGCACTCTAAATCTAACACAAGTCTAATCTAAGCCTTACAGCAATGTAAAGCTCACCAAAGGATAGTTGTGGCTATTGGACCGTTCCTGAATAATGTCTGTACCTCCACTGTAAGGAGGGGGAGAGCGGTGAGTCAACGGACTAAGTGAGTGATCCTCACACACAACCCACATGGGACAACCAAGGGATATACATAATACACTATACATGCAGTAAATATAAATCATTTGATATTTACATACATAGCTAGTGAAGAAAACAGTTTTATTCATAGGTTCATAAACAAGCATTTCTAAATTCGTGATCAATCATGAAATCTTTTAATTGATGGTGTGGCAGAGCATCGAAAAATAGTATTTGCTGAATATGATAAATATATACATAATAATAAAAGCTATAAAATCATAATTTGTAAAGTGTTGCTCAATCTCTAGCAAACAAGAGCACTTGCCTGAAATCATAGCGGTCCCTGACAATTAAGCTGTGGGTACCTAACTAGGTCCTGTTTCTGTATTTGTTAAAGGCGATATTGTCTTTTGACAGACAACTTGGTATCAAAGTTAACGATCTCATCAAGCCGTTAATTAATTGTCTGTTTCCTTATCTTTACTAGCTAGACTAATTTGACAAAATCCATTTAAATATGAAATCTCTTAGCACTCTGAAGGCTTTGGAATCATGTAACTCTAACAATCTGATTTTAACATAATTGTGACTGTGAAAATTGTGCCCAAGGGATCACTCGCTTGTAGGCATTCCGATTTCAAGCCACAGAATATGTATAGTTGCTATGAATCATACTAAATTCCGTACTTCTTAATAACATAAAGCTGAAGTTCTAAATTCATTTCTTAAGCTAACATATTTTCATATACTTGATAACTCCAATATCATAGGTCAAAACATGGGGTTCCTAATAATAAAATTTGGAAATCATATAACATATTTATTTGTAAAGTTGTGTCATACTCTTGTTTCACATTTTTCCAATATATACATCTTAACTGAATATTCTAAAGCGTAGTTTGAATTTCCAAATCCTAAAAACATGGCAGGATCATAAATCTAGAAAACATATATGACAACTTTCATAAACATTGCCAAATCCTATATTTTCCCAATAAGCATTCCATGAGCATATAAAACATTTTCATACATGCATCAATCCGATTCATGGTCCCATGATTTTCTAAAACATATTTTCCATGCCAAAACCAAATCATAATCTTTGCTAGGTTTGACATGGCTTGGAAAATCATGCACATTATATATTTTTACTTCTAAATTCATATTTAACAATCATAATGCTATAAACATAATCATAATGGTGAAATTAAGGTAATGAGTTTAAACCCACTCACCGTTGGGGTCGGGAGTATGTGGGCACCACCAACTCGACCTTGAGAGTTTGGAATAACACCAACAACTACCATAGAATAACTATAAACTCTATATTAAACTATAACAATCTCTAGATGGCTCTAATCTAACTCTAACAACATTTGGGAAACACCCCACTTAACAACAATAAGAAACTATAACACCCAAACTCTAGAACGTAACATAGAGGAATAGGAAGAAAGAAAGTATAAACTAACATAAATCTCTTACCTTGAAGCTTGGAGGAGGCAAGATCAATGGAGGATGGGAGTAAGGAGGTAGGAGAAGAGAGATTGGGAGCTAGGATTCGAAAATGGGGAAGAAATCCCGAGTTTGGGGGTACATACAGGGTGGGGGTCTCATTAATCAAAACATCGTTTTGATTATTCACGCGTTGAGGGCACCACTATAGCAATTAGCAAGTACCCAAACTTTGTTAGCAAACCCAGACTCTACTCTCTTAGGTCTTTCATATATCTGGGCTCTCCCGCAACATAGATGGGTCTTAGGACCCTGAAGGTCCTGAATTTGTCTATGAACATGTGTACTTGAGGTATTACAAGTCCCTAATCTACAATCTTTCCTGCTTAATAAGCTTACTATTATCTTTTTAAGTGTCAATTTTTTTTTTCACATTAAGTGAAGACTTACATGGAAAAGGCAAAAAGAGGATGGAAAATAATAATACTATCGTAAAAGACTAAATAAAAATATAATATTTGAAGGATAAAGCAGAAAAAATTACCATTTTGTATGAAAAAAAATTATATTTACCCAAAAAATAAGGAAATCAATTAAAACTTTGATAAAATTAATTTTCATGTAATCATCATTATTATAAAATTAAATCATGATATTAATTTTAAATTACTATTTATATGGAATTATATGTTTTAGTATGTAATTTTAAAATGTTTTATTTTGTATTTTATACAGTTAGAAATCATATGAATATAACTAAAATAAAATATATAAAACGTAAAAGAATGATAAGATTTATCTTGCTATGAGCGAATCTTGAATCTATAAAAAATAATAATTATTTATTTTATGAACGTAAGACAATGTGGGCTAGTTATTAACTTTAATTACAATTCTTTTTTTTACTGTAAAATATTCAAATTCGAAAGTTCATAGAAACTGTTATATCTTACTTTAACTATTCATCAATGATCATATTATGCATTCACATTAATATTTTATTTGAAAAATTCTACATATATTTTGTAACATCATTTTTTTCCCTGACTAGTCCTGTGTACAAGGGGAAAAAAAAAACTTTATAAAGCTCCGAATGCTAAAATCGCACCATTGATGCTGGTGCTGAAAAACAGAAAAAGTAAAAGAAATTGCAAATTTTGTAAAGAAAACATTGTGTGAGTAATATTTATAATTCTAATATACTTTTAACTGTACATTTTTTTAACTGCGCATTTTAAGAAATGTATTTTCTTTTGAATTGAAAAACAGTTTGCTTGGCAAATTAAAACTTGAAAGGAACGTTCCCCAGAAAAAAAAAAAGTTGTACAAAAAGTTTGTATTCAATTCACTACTGTTTCACTTGTACCCTGGTCTCTCATAGTGTTGTTATTATCACATCACACCATATTTTTCATATTTCACTAATGGACAATCTAGATTAATCTGAAAGGTTCAATCTACAGCCCTTTTATTTGGTACAAATCTCAGTACAAAATAGCACGGTGTGCAAAAAATGTGCTTTCGCAAATTAATTTCTCAAAACTATGAGTCAGACCGTTGACAGAAAACAGAGTATGCGGTGCAGACGCCAGAGTGGGTATATCAGTATAGTATATAGTATAATCTATATACGGAATGAAGAACAAAATAGAAACAAAGTTCCCCATGAATAAAATACACAAAATAGAAAAGAAATAAGTATTGACAATAATAATAATAATAAAGAAGAAACAGAAAGCAGCTGAGCTCTACCTACAGTCCAAAGCTACAAGCTGATTCCTGAAGGCATATACATCATCATAGGCACTGCCTTAAACATAGAGCCTTATAGTAATACCAACAAAATCTTCGCTCAGGAGAACCCGGGGACATGTCCCACTACCCCAATCCCTCTGGTCAACTTCTCCTTCTCCACTCTCTTATCCTTTTTTTTTTTTTTATGTGTATACAGATTTTTCCCCTCTTTTTTACTGTTTACCATGAAAATAAAATACTTTTATCAACTTAAAAAAAAAAGAAAAAAAAGAAGAAACCTCCACACCACACCGAAACCGAACGAAGTCACGTGACGACGTGTACAAGATCTTTGGCGTCTAACGCCTGCTTTGCCAAATCCTGAACTTCGACAAAAGTTCCATGAAAACCGTAAGGCACCCGCGACGGCAACTGCACCGTGGCTTCCACCTTCAAGTCCTTGGCGTTCACGATCTGCAGTTCAGACTTCCACGTCCTCTCGTCATGCACGAACGCCATAATGTACCCTTCGTCTTCATCCAAACAGCCCTTCCCTTTCGGCAAGAAGAACGGTTCCCCACCGTATCTCCTGTCCCCATACCAGTGTTTCTTTACCTCCCCAGTTGCCAAGTCCACCTTAGCAAAACCCGAAACCTTGGGCCACGGCTCAGCGACTGCAAGGTAAGCGAACCGGGTTTTCCTCCCGAGCCGGTTCCGGTTCACCATCCCTGCCTCCAGGTTCATCTGCTCCGGTTCAGGGACCACGTTGCGGCGCCTGGACTCGCCGGTTTTCAGGTTCAGCCTTATCTCTGATAAGACACTCTTGAGGCTCTCATCGCTCTCGTTGAAGATCGAATCCGGCGGCGTCATGCACGACCCAATTACCACGACCTCGTCGGTTTCCGGCTCCTCCCAAGCGTTCCAGAGGTGGAAGCAGAACGTGTCCGGCGACTCAACCCAAACGATGCTCGAGGAATCCGAAGCGTACTTCGGAAGAATCCCGAACCTCGATTTCTTTGCGCCGTCGTAGATCACCGGCGAGCCTCCCTTGATCATCTCCCCAAGCTTGAACACCACCTGCTGGTCCGGGATCACCACGAAATTCTCCGTGATCGCGAAGTCGTGCGTCATCGTCGGCACCGAGAGGCGGATTTCGACGTCCGGCGACTTCTTCCCCTCCGGCGAGAACCGGAAGTACTTCAGGTACGGCCTGGAGACGTCGTAGCTTAAGGCGAAGAGCTCGCCGGAATCAGGATCGACCTTAGGGTGCGCGATCATGGTGGAATTGAGCTGGTCGCCGAAGCTGTAACGGCCAATCGTTCTTAGGTCGCCGGAGGGAGTGATGCGCACCTCGTAAGGGAGGTCGTCCTCCGACATGGCGAGGAGCCTGCCGTTGAAGAACACGAGGCCGGCGTTCGCCACGCCGGAGCCGCGGCGGTGGTCGACGATTCCGAACAAGCCGCGGGCGTAGAAGAGGAGGAGCCTCGCGATTCCGGAGTGGCCGTGGAGCTCGCCGATGGCCTTGGGGAACACAGCGCGGCCGAGCTTGCGCTCCTGAATGAGCCTCTCCGTCTCCGTGAAGCGGCAAGCGTAGCTGGCGGCTCCGCCATTGATGGTGACGGCGTGAACCATGCCGTCGCCGTCGAAGAGGTGGTGCCCGAGACAGGCTCGAACATGGGGTTCGCGCCGTTACGGAGGTAGACGCCGTTAACGGAGTCAGGGATGGTTCCCGTTACGTGGAGGGAGTGGACGACGGGCTGTTCCGGCACTGGCGCAAAATTGCCGGCGATTTGGACGCGTGGGTCCGCGGTTTTCGGGAGCGGCTGTTGGAGCTCGCGTGAGAGCAACGCGCTCTCGAACATGTCTAGGGCCGTTGCTGCTACCCTTTGGAGTGGGTTCCAATTCCATTGGGGCTTCTCTGGAGGGTCTGTGCCCGTGACTGTTGTGGGGTCTTCTTTTGTAATTAGGGGTTGGTTGTAGGGCTGTTTTGGGAAATGGAACACTGAGGGAGAGTGTAGGGCGCACTGAACGTTTGCTATTGCATTAGCCTTTCTAGTGGGCTTTTTCTTCAAGCTGACGGTGGACTTTGTGGGGAAGCCCAAATCAACTAATGACGATGAGCAAGACGACGTGGCGGTGGAGAAGGGGTGTGGGAATTGAGGCTTAGCCCATGAACTACTACTAGTATTGAGTGATATTGACGGTGGTGCCATGTTCATGGAGATTTTTATGGTGTCTTTGAGATTGCAATCAGAGCGGAAGAAGTGCTGTATTTTGGTGTGTTATTGTCGATAAGACAAAGACAGGGAAAGAGAGGTGAGCAGAGGCTTTGGGGGAAAGAAAGGGAGAGCGGAATTGGGTATAAATAGAGTGGGGGAGGGGGGTGTTGGTAAGAAAGAGAAGGGTTTTCTTGTTCCTCTTTTAAATAAATATTTTTCTTTTTTGGTTTTCTTTATTATTTATTTATTTATTATTTATTTATGAAGGTCCACCTCAGACATGTTGTAGTAGAAGACCACGTGGTGGATTTGTGGGTTTGTTGGTGGCTTCCAAATTGTACGTGGGTGTGGGGGCAGCGGTAATCACTAATCAGCTTAGACTTGCTATTTTGCCTATCGTATGTGACACCGAATGCCTTGGGGGTAGAATGAGACAGAATGGGTGACGAAGTGAGCCACTATTAGGGGTAGACAGAACTGAGTCAATTTCAAGGATCAATTTCAATACATTTCCATCGAGTTATAAATGCCTGTAATCATCAATAACACGCATGGTTACTCTATAATATCACAACTACAATTACATGTGTTTTATCAATTAATTTGTATATAGAACAAAACTATATGTAATTTCTCACAAAAGACTGTATTTTGGTAGAATTAACATTTTTTTTTATTAAAAGGAAATCTGATAAATGATTAGGGAATAAGTGTTGAGCTGAAATACATCACCTGAAGGATTCCTAATTTTTCGAGATTAGATAGTTTCTGCAAAACGTTGGTGCCAACTCTTAGGGAGAATTACCATGAATTATTTCTTCAATTGTTTATAATTTTATTGGAAATTGCGTTTTACAAGTTTTTTTATTAACTTTCTCAAATCGCGTATGATTGACTTAAATGATTTATTTGGATAAGAAGAGAAAATGAAAAGAAATAAAATAACTTAAAAGTTTACTTTTATTGATAAGTTCTATTTATACCTTGAAGAAATGTTTAGATACATTAAGAGTAAAAGAAAATAATTGTTATGATTTATTTATTAATTGACACATCAGTTTTGTGGGTCATCATTGTCTCCTATTTTCTTTATATTTTTAATACAATAATTGATTTATCAATTAATAAATATAAAATAGCAAATTCTTAAAGAGCACGGATTTTTCCTACACCTTGTTCTTTATCCTGGTCCAATCACACTAAACAGTTTTATCGTGAGCCTCATAGCACATTTTTCTCTCTTAATCCAAACGATTGCTCAGGATCATATAGAGCAGGAGTAACTGGCACGCACAAAAAAGTAGCTAGGATGAAAACAGCACTGAAGAGAAGAGAAGAGAAGTGAAGTGAAGTGAAGTGAAGGATACGGGACAGGAACAGTGTGGCATATCATGTAGGGGCGTCAACCCCTACATGATGAATTGTTCGATTGTATGTCTCGATCACAACGGGATCAAGAAGCGAAGGAATTGGATTAGGGGCGTTATAACCCCAAGCTCTCAGCCACGTTTCTTTGTCACATCACCAATACCCTCGCATGCTAAGCCACCCAAATGCACAGACACTTTAATTGCTATCGATCTCACTGTTTCTTCCTTTTCGTGCCACTGCCACTACATTCCCAGCTTGCTTGGTCCCTACTATTTTCTTCACCTTGGGGATCTTCAAAATTCTATATACAACGCGATAAGTCATTACCAATAGCCATATGAGTTATTAATTTTGTAGAGATTGTTGGTTGCTCGGCACAGCCAAAATCGGAGATATTTTTCAACTGTAGGTTAAAGCGGGTGAGCATAATATTTTTTTATGGAAAAAATATATATATTACATTATAACTTGCCATTAAGAGTTTAATTTTTATGCATTTCACACCATGATTTAATCAAATCATCATATTTATATAACTTTTCAAGTAATAAATATGAAACTTAATTATTTTTTTCAAGATGACAGCACATGATTGGATATTATTGTATAAAAAGGTTTTATACTATTATATAGAAGTTAAATTCTAACTTCAGTGATAATGAGAATATAAATCTTTTTCATTTGTATAAGCAGTTTTGATTTATTGAAACGTTTACTGTCTTTATATATCAGTTTTTACATCCTGGCCAGGATCTAGCTGGCCTTTTAT
Source organism: Dalbergia oliveri (assembly GCA_030441495.1). Taxonomy (NCBI): domain Eukaryota; kingdom Viridiplantae; phylum Streptophyta; class Magnoliopsida; order Fabales; family Fabaceae; genus Dalbergia; species Dalbergia oliveri. The sequence continues at coordinate 44,034,925 of JAMLFY010000002.1, read as the reverse complement.
CAAAATCTCCACTTATGATTAACTTATAGTGCTCAAGTGATACTTTCATATTATTATAATCTTACCGAATGATATTTGGCTTACTTGATATAAAATAGCGCAAAAAAAAATTATTCTGAGTTTTATTTAAGTCACATGTAAGTGTTAGATAAATTTTTATCAAGGCTCGTGACATATACTTTAATCATGAAATAACTAAGACATTATTCTCTCCTCAAACTTTTATTTTATTTATTTTAAAGTCTCTAATAATAATTCTCTACTTACTATCTTTTTTTTTTGCATAGAAAGCTGTATGAGGTATGCTTTTGTAGTGAGTTTCAGTGGTAGCAAATGAGAAGAAAACGCATGGGGAGAAGCAAAATAACTTTTAAGAGTTTTAAAAATGATCATGAAAACGGAACTAATAAATTTGTGAAGACTTATCCTTCTCTCTCTCAAATAGCAAAACTATGTTCCTTCAAGATTAAAGTGAAATGGCGCATTATAAAAATAATAATAATAAAAAGGGAATGGAAAGAATAAGTTTTTACAAGTCAAACAACATAATTATTATAGCTCTATATAAATTTAATTTAAGATGTATTCTAAGCCCAATTTCTTAAGCCGAAGGGGGCATCTTACAGAGAGTGAACTAATCATCAACATTGTGAGAAAGTCAGCTGATCATTTCCACTATATCCGCTAACATTGTTGATCGTTTTGTGGAAGATTTTTGTATGGTCACAGTGTCAATGAATATATAATGAACATACTTGTCAGTTAGAATAATCTGTGGCACTCATATACAGATTCATTATATGGGTCCACGACTCTCTGCTGTTTCCTATATATACAGTGCTAGAGGGCAACCCTATCCTATCTATACATAGTGTTAGAGGCTTACCCTATTATATATAGAGGGCAACCATCATAGTCAGAGTAAATGATGGATTCAAGACCCTTCCCACATCATCATGAATTTGTTTTAGAGGGATAATATAATATAATGTTGCTAGGAGTAGAGTTTCAAGTGTACGTACGTAGATCAAGTGAAACACATAGATACCTCGCTTAATGAGACTGAGAGACATGCTTTAGGATTAGACTAAAATCTCAAGTTAATCCCTCAGATTTATAATGAGAGATAAATTAGCCCTTTAGATTTAGAAAATTTCATATTAGTTCCTTAAGTTTTATAAAAAGGGATAAGTTAGTCCCTCTTTTAAATTGTTGTAACTGTTAATATAAATGTTCATGTATTCTGTTAACTTGTTTACGTGTATTGTTAATTTTCACAGTCATAATTTGTCTCATTTCTTTGTTATGCACAGAATAAATGCCAACTTAAAGTCAAAATCTTTCTTCTTAGTAGAGATAGCAAATAAAAAAAAGGTCTAAACAACTTCATTTAGAGAAGTGAGACAAGTTAGGATCCACCATGAAGGTTAACAGGACATGTAAATAAGTTAACAGGCATAAGTAAGTTAACAGGGCACACTTTATACGACAATTTTACATAGGGACAAACTTGTCCTTTTTTATAAAATTTGAAGAACTAATATATAATTTTCTAAATCTTAGGGACTAATTTGTCCCTCATTATAAACTTAAGGGACTAACTTGGGGTTTTCAACTATTTTTTTTACCCTATATTATCCAATAGTAAAATAGTTTTATCGTTTGAGACATATAGATTTGATGAATAATAATTCATCTTGTGTGCTCTCATCATATTATTTGCTAATTTTCCTTTTGATTTTCATTAAGCTTGTGTAACATTCAGCAGTTGTGGACTAAAGAATTATAAATTTAATTAAAAAAATCTCTCTTTTGATTTGAATGGAGAGGGAAGATGGCGCATTTTTCTTGATAAAACATTGCTCAAACAATCTGGCAGTAGATACGAGCCTAAACAAAAATAGAAGGCAAAGGATAGCGGTATTTTTTACGACCGACTTGGGAACGTGGGGTATGTAAGGATCTCATCACGTCAGCCTGGGTACGTGTCTCTAAATGCATGACTTATCATGATATAATACTTAAAAGATTATTTGATTCTAAATCAATAATCATTCTCTATTTAAAATATAATATTTAATTACATAAAATTGGAAATATTTACTATTAAAGCTTTGAAAACCTCTTTCTAATTCGTTCTACAAATTTCAAAATCATAAACTAATCCATTCATATGATATAAATCTTAAATTTGATAGCTTGCTTAACAATTGAAAACTGATTTATACTACTTAGCCGATCAAATATATAATCTAATCGAAATCAAGAATTTCAAATCCAAACTTAAATCTTGCAACACATATAGGAAATTACATAAACTTTGAAAATAAATACAGTATCTCAAAATACATGCGTGGCTTGAATCCTAAACTACTAGAGCCCTCTAAGACTAACATAATCTAATCTAAGCCTTATAACAATGTAAAGCTCACCAAGGGATCGCTCGACTACTAAACCGATGAAGAAACGGGATCTGCACCTAACTATGAGAAGAAAGGAGAGGGTGAGTCAACAACTCAATGAGTGAGCTCTCACCCATCACCCATGGACAACCAAGGAACATATATACATAATGCAATATACATGCAATAACATAAATCATTTGATATTTACATACATAGCTAGCTAGGAAAACACTTTCATTCCATAGATTCATAATCAAACATTTCAAAACTCATAATCAAACATGAAATCATTTTTAACTGATGGTGAGGAGAGCCTAGGGAAACAGTATTTTTACTATTGTATGATAATATATCCTCCAATTATGCATGTCAACTATGACATAACCAATCCTCTATGGGTGCCAAACACGGGCTCCACCCTCAAGGCTTGTTACTTCCCCCCAAACACGGGCACAGGGAAGAACATGTGTTTTCTGCTCTGACATTGCCCCTAAGGATAACTTGGTACCAAGGTTAACGAGTTATGAACGCCGTTAACTGATTATCCGTTTCCTGATTTCTACGTCTAAACTAGTTTGACAAAAAGAAAACTATAGCTGAAAAGTGGATACTTTGTCCCTGGCGAAGCAGAGCCACTAAATTCTTAGTACTGAAAGTTCTGGATTCATATAACTCTAACAATCTAACTTTAGCATAACTGCTGGAAATCATACCCAAGGGTTCACCCGCTTGTAGGCATTTCGATTTCAAGCCCACAGAATATATATCTGTAGTTGCTATGAATCATACTGAATTTCGTACCTCTTGGTAGCATTAAACTGAAGTTCTAAATTCAAAGCTTAAGCTAATATAACTTTTCATATCTTGATAAATCTAAAATCATAGTCCAAAACACTGGGTTCTAAATCATGAAAACTTTAAAACATAATAGCATATTTCCTTCATAAAGCTCAATCATACCTTATTCAATATAGCTCGAAATCTTAAAACTTGAATACATGGTGATATCAATAAATCCATAAAAACATATTCAGGAAATGGTCATCTTGCTACAATACATATTTTCTTAACAAATCATTTCTCAAACATGTGAAACATTTTCCATAACACACAACATAGTAATCATGGTCCCATGGTTTTGTAAAACACATTTCTTTCATGCCATCAACACAAATCATTAATTTTCTAGTTAAGTATAATCATGTAAAATCATTTTCTATACTTTTCTCATTTCAAATTTCATGTTTAACAACCATAATACAAGAATATACTCATAATGATAAAACTAAGGTTATGAGATCAAACCCACTCACCGTTTGAAGTCGGAGTATGTGGATACCACCAACGTGACCTTGGGAGCTTAGAATGACACCAACAACTGTCATAGAGCAACATTGACCCAAGATTAAACTCTATTAATCCCTAGACAATCTCTAAAGCAACTCTAACAATATTGGGGGAGCACCATCACTTGATAACAATGGAGGCCAACAACAATACATACTATAGGGCATGAAAGGATGGAGAGAGATGACATAAATCAACAACTAAACTCACCTTGAAGCTTGAGAAAGATAGATTAATGGAGGGTGGAAGTGAGGAGGTAGGAAAGGAAGAGGAAGCTGTTAGGGCTTGAATTTGGGGTTGAAATTCAAGAAAAAGGGGTATCTATAGGGTAAAGGGGCTCATTTATAAAAAAATGCGTCGTTTTGCACTCGTCGACATTAGACACGTTTGCTTCAATGAGTAAATCTCGCTACAGCGAACCTAGAAGCAAACAACTTGTTGCAGTGAACATATCTCGCGCAACAAGCCTCCTAGCTTGTCTGCCCGCTAGTGAGACTGTTCTGGAAAATTTTGCAACAACAAACACCCCAACTGCACCATCCAGACATCCTGCATCTGGGTTGCCTCAACACTCACTTATTTACATTTATGTTTTAAAATTAATGGGAAGTAGAATAAATGATTAATTTCACATTAACTTTAAAACATAAATGTAAATAAGGAAATACCTCCCATTTAGATTCAAATAAAATATCAAAAAAACAAAGCCCCAACCATTCAAAATCCAAATTTTGGGTTTTAGTTCAAATTCGAAAATCATCATGGTTTTCTAAACTTGTGGTCAAAAAACAAAACGTTTCAAGGTTTCATAAAATTCATAAAAATCACTCTTCAACTCATTTTCCCTATAGGAACAATTACCTGGACTTTTAATCCTAAGATTGTGACTCTAACATATAGCCCTCCAAAGAGGTGTAGGTTAACTTAGAAGTTAGACCCTGGATCCTAAGAACCCTAAGACTGAGAACTTGCCTGACACGTATATGGTATTACTGACACAAAAAGAGGCCATGAAAACGAAAACGGTTAGACGCACACACAAAACACCAATAATAGTAAGTATGAAGAGGATAAGGGAAAGAGATGGGGAGAACATTCAGGTACAACCTCTTTGGCATTGCCATCAAGGTTGTGATAGAGTATCCATGGTTAACTTCCAAGAAAAACATCCACTTAGCATCGTGGTTTCTATCTTCTTAATTATTTACTCTAAGTTTGCAACAAAGGAAGCAAGATCAAAAAGGAAATCATCATTCCAACCCTTTGCCCAGAGCATAAGTCTCATCATCATCGAGTTAAAATCATCTTCTTAGTTTGGTTAGAAGGAATAAAAAACAACTCTATTCTATCAGGTGGTCCAGCAAATAACATAAAGGATTGAGATAGTTTAAACCCGCTCTTCTATAAACTAAGTGCATCATTATTTGGAAATTTATCTTTTAATTTCCAACATTTGATGAGCTAGTCATTTGAGCATATATAACTGATAAGTTGGAGGACAAGAAAAAAGAAAAAAGAAAAAAAGGAACACTCATTTGAATTCAAATACAGAAGGCGCAAATAGAAAGGTCATCTTTTGATTCTTCAATTGCCGAAAAAAAAGGTTTAATTTTATGAACTCGTTCTTTTTATTTATTTATTTGATAACAAAGTTGATTGGCCGGTGATACTCATTAAAGGTATCATCAGGCAAGCATCCGTTAATTCGTTTAAGATGTCTATATCGGGATTGCTTGTCAAATTATCCGTAGCATAATGTGCGTTATATTATTCCAAAAATTGACATATTGTGACAAGGACAATAATATATATATATATATATATATATAGACCTCTCCAAGGAACAAAAGCCTTGTCACAGCAACTAGTACTATTTAGAGGTCCCCCCAAGTTGGTCATATATATGTATGTGTGTGAAGTAGGGAATTCAAGCAGTTGAATTGAAAGAGAGACGCCATTAATGGCTCATAAAGGATGGGGTGGTAATTGGTTTCTCATTTTGGTCTTTTGTGGGCACATCCTGTTGAGGATTCTGGATGCTATCCAAGGACAATGCCATGGAGCCCTTGTCATGAGCAAGTGGACAAGCAAGTATGATAGCGATGATTGATGGATATTGGCTATCATGGAAATGTCAAACGAGCTAAGGTTCAGCTTTTAAAACTTCATTTTTAGGAGATTGGATTGAAGTTTGAACCCGTCAAAAAATTTCACTCGCCTAATCTATCCCACTTAACCCGGGTTTAGGTGAATGGGACGAGTTTGCCGTTCCCAAGTCTTTTATATTTTTTTAAAAGAAAATTCATAATTATTGGTAAAAAGTAAGAAACATATTACCTAAAAAGAAAAAATAAGAAATATATACACTTATCAACACAGGACCACTTAAGTTGATATTATTCATTTAAAGTTAAAACTTAAAAATAAAATAGTGTCATAACTCACAAATAACACTATTGACAATATTTTTTAGTCAAAATGTATAATTGTTATGAACCATGAAAAATTAGGTATACATAAATAAAAATATTTTTAAAATATTTTTTTAAAAAATTCATCAAAACATTAAAAAATATTTTTTGATTTTTTTAATTTTTTAGCTCGCCAACTCGCCTTAAAATGGGAGCTTACTATTTTATCCTATTTTATTTTGGAGGTTGCCCACCCTGCCCCTTTTTGGTGAACTTTTGATGAGGTAGGCCAAAAAGACAGAGCCCCTTTGACATCTCAGCTATCACTAATATCAGTACTGTTTCTTCAAGTTTCCATTGGAAAATAAAGCCACTCAACTACTAGAGGTGCACAACTAGACACAGAAGTGCACATGGAATTGAAGAGACCGGCCTCTCCTTTTTAGTTTTGACAACTAAAATACATAATACCTTGTCTCTAGCATTTTGTTCTTTCCTGTCCAATTGAATTCTTTGAACAATGTTATTGCACTTATAATTTGTGAAGTATTGTCTACATACTGTATCTATTATTGGATAATATGTAAGGTCAAACTAAATGAGAATATGTGAACAAAAATCCCACAAATTGTTAATACAAATAACAATTCTATTTAGCTTTTAAGGATGGTCATAACTATAAATCATTGAAATGGTATCAACCAAGTATACTTTCAATTGATAATTAGTTTATTTACTTTTTTATATCTTACACCCTAAAAAACAAATTATAGTATATACTAGATATTGTCACGAAAGTAAAAAGATTACTATTTTTCCTCCTCAGCAACATTAACAGGATGTACAGTTAGTTTAATTACTTCTTATTGACATCAACGACATGAAATGAAATTATATATGTAGTGGACAAAAGACTTGAAATTTAAAATTTTGTTTGTTTCTTAGCTACTACACGGATACAAAATGTTAGCTTCAAGTCTGAAAATCTGACTGCCAACAACATATAGTAGACTGAGGACTCCACTATGTTGTTGTTGATACAAAAGTTTTCTGTTTTTGAAAAAGTACTTGGGAAACAAATTCTGTATGCATATTTCTCACAAATATCTATCTACTGTGTATAATATAATGGTACTGAATGGGTCGGAACTGACTAGCGAAACCTTTATATAAAGTTATAGATATCAACAATGTTATCTATAGTTTTATACACTATCTTTATTAATCATTATTTTTTATGCAATTTTTTTGAAATAATAAAATAACAGAAGAATATATCTCGATTTTTTTTTCAAACACAGAGGTATAAAGAATTGCGTAAAAAGAGTTTTACTAACCCGTTCTCAAAGAATATATCAAAAGTAAAAAATAAAACATAATAAAAAAACCTTTAAGTTTTTAATCAATAAATTAAAAATCTTACAATTTCTTTTTTAAAAAAGTTTACTCTTAATTTTTTAACCAATGCCAATAACAAAGTAAAAAAAAAAAAAAAAACATAAACAATAATAATGAAAGATTCATTTGCCTACAAGTATAAATCCCTAGGAAACAGCTTAATTCGTCCATATATCGTAATGTCATTTTCATTAGGAAATTATCATGTGAAGATATTTCTCTCGAACAGCATCCTCGATCTGCTGTTATGATCTACTTTCTGTGAGGATATCTTGTTATCAAGAAAAGATCTATATGTTCTTATTCTGCGAACAACAAGCGGTAACAGAAAAATCGGGTCGAAGTGGGTACTCGATCGATCTCGTCAAAACCAAGTATTCCCATTTTTCACGTTGCATTTCATTGGTTCTTCCCCAATCCCAACCCCTCACCACCATTTCCAGTTCCATGGCCATTTGTGCGCCCTAGCTAGCTAGCACGCCAATATAATACAAGATCGATCATGGGTTTCAATTTCAAAAGCGCACAGACGTCAAAAAATATCCCTGATTTTTAAATGAAATCTAATTAAGTACTGAAAATGTTAATCTCCTCTTTCTCTCTTGCCATGTTCAACTTGATAATTAAGATGTGGTAATCTTTATAACATATGGTCAAGAAATATATCAATTATAGCACAAGTTCTCGAGCCAGCAACAAACAAGTATCTACATACGATTATATTGTTGCAAATCTAGCCAGTGCCCCAAACTCATCCTTCTTGTGACCACGTATATATTGAGCCAACAACGTGGAGCACAACTAATGGTAATGGAGCAAATCAACTTGGCCTTTCCAAAACAGTGACTCGTGAAAAGGTGCTTCCATTATTAGCAGTTGATCTGCTCATTAAATTACTTTCAAAAGTTGTAACCAAAAAAAAAAAACTTTCAAAAGTAATTCCATTCACCTCCAAACGAAAATGTATAGTAAAAAGAGATATTAAAATTGCCTATAGTGCATAGAAGCACGTCAAGATAAAATAGAGTTAATGTTTATTTTAGTCTTTATTTTATATTTATAAGTTATTTTAGATTTTGATTTTTAAAATGAATCAAATTAATTCTAATATTATAAAATATAAGTCATATTAGTCCCTCAATCCACTCTTATTTAATATTCTATCAATTAAATAATGATAGGTAACATTAACGTATATATTTGATATACTATATGTCATTTAAAGTAGATTAAGGTTTAAAATGACTAATTTTGATATTTAAAATTATATAAAATGAGTCATTTAAATATTATTTTAAGTCATAAAATGACTCATTTTGTGTAACTTTAGATACTAAAATAAGTTATTTTAAACTTCATTTTACTTTAGATGACACATGGTATGATAATGTATTACTTAACATTATACATCATCATTTAATTGGTAAAATGTTAAATACAAGTGAAATGAGGGACTAATTTGACTCACATTTTATAATAGAGATTAATTTAACTCATTTTAAAAGTTAAAGATTAAAATAACTTACAATAAAAAGTCAATAAATAAAATGAGTATTAACTCGATAAAATAAGTGTGGGGCTATAGGCCTCTATAATCTAGAGGTATATATAAAGTTGTTTCAAGAAATATAATACACTAAAGATTTTTCTAATAAAAAATGTGTTTGACTTTTTTTCAAGGCAATGAACTTACTCACGAGGCAAACTAAAGTTCCTTTTAGGAGAAGTACTCTAAGAATTAATTTTGGTTTTGGAAGAAGTATTTTTGAGATGAAATTTTACCGTTATCCCTACAATAATAATCATTCAATTTTTTCATTCAAAAATTTTGCTATATCCTTTTTGATAATTTTGTCTCCAAAATTAATTTTATTTTATCATATTCAAATAGAAATATTCCTTTTCAAAATACAATTTTTTATTTAGTCAAAATACGTACATTAAAAATATAGCTACGCTATATCACATTCCATTGCTAAGGTTCACATGTCAGAAAAAGAGGGGAGGGGGATTGGAGTTAGAACGCAGTTACAGCTTTTACTCAGGCCACTAGAAAAAATATAAAACAGCTTTATTTTTTTCTTACGTATAATCTAACATATTATATAGTGAAATATTGCTATTTAATATCTAAAGTGGGTGTCTAACTGAAATATTCATTTTATCATTTTTGAATGTAATGAATGAGTGGAGAAAGATAAGGTCATTATCATACATAATGGTAATGGAATGAATATTTCAATTATATAGACATCCACTTTCAAGTATTGAAATAGTAATTTTGTTATCCAATATAGGAAACTCAACGTCAATATGTAAATTGTCAGGATTTCCTCACTGTTGGCTTGAGATGCCTAAATATCCGCAAAAAGTTTAGGGCAATAATGCCACAACTATTACATCACACACACACACACATATATATATATATATATATATATATATAGTTTTCTCCTCCATTTTATATATCCCGCATTACAAATTTATGAAAAAGCCATTTTTAATTGCTACAGACACTGACTTGAATTTGTTCCGAATTGTCAACAGGAAAGCCACTTGCATTGCAAATTAAATAAGAATCATTAGCAGCAAGTTTCACACGTACTGATTGGTTCTTCTCTCATTTTCGGCCACCTACTTATTCAAAATGAAAGGACATAAGACACGAATTAGCACCCTTGCTTGCACACAAATTGAACTATCCGTCTGCAGTCCTTTCACACATTAATTGTGTTTCTTAGTTATCACTTCTATTATAGTTATAGGTTTAAACCGCTGACATTTCAATTCGGTATACTTTTTTGGTAATTAAAAATGAACTTGGTTGGCTTGCTATTTCAACATTGCATATAGGGTTATTTGGTTTGAGTTTTTAATTTTTATTCTCAGTTTTTTAATTTTTCAGATTTTGTAAAGGAAATACTAAAATTTCTAAAAATTACAAATTTCAAATTTCAATTTTCATTTTCAGTTTTTAGTATTTCTTTCACATATAGGATTTTGTGAAAAAAATACTGAAAAATAAAATAAAAACTGAAACTGAAAAATAAAACCAAACAAGCCCATAGTTTTCTTAATTTTCTTGTTTTTCATTTTCTTATATATCCTTTTTTCAATCTTATATACTTTATGATGATATGGTTTTTTCCTTCTTAAAACTTCAGCTCTATAACACCAGATTTAAGATGCAAGAGATCAACGAACTACATCCAATATTACCTGTAATCACTAAAGCACGAGTATGCCGTTTTTAAAAGTACTAATGGAGTATGGGTCTAATACGAGTACACTCTGGGTATGTACAGGTACGTGTATACATACCCAATGCCTTCTTTTTTTAAAAAAAAAATTAGGTACATTTGGATATGTATTGGGTACGCGTACCTAAAAATAGGTACGCTTATTTTAGTCCAAATTGCAGTGTTTTGAATTTCTCTTGAAAGAAAAAACTTATTATTTACCATAACAACATCGATCCTAACCCCAAAATAGCAGCCACAACCATTCTTTGCCCCATGCACACCTTTCCCCTCCACTCCTCTCATTGTCGGCGACACCACAACAATGGCGTGACGACGCGACCAACGGAGCGAGGCATCGAAACTCGACCAACACTCCAGTGGTGCGACAGAACACGACCAACACTACAACAATGTGATGACTTCTGGCCTTTCCATGACGCGCGGTGACGATGACTTTTGGGCTCTCTTTCCTGAGATCTTTTCATTCTTCTGTGATTGTGAGTATTGTGTACAATACTGCCTATGTGATCACTAGGATTTATCCTTTTTTGGGCTCGCTTTAAGTATTTTTTTTTATTTTGGTATATAATGTTAAACAATTTAAATTTTAGACTTGTTATATGTTGAAGTTTTAGTTTTTATCATTTAAAAATTGTGAATTTATTATTTTTTATTTTTTATATATAAACATACCCCTACCCTATTTTTTATAAAATTTTTATACTCCATATTCGTAACCATGCAACATAGCCTGAAATTACCTTCTTGATAGCAAAAGTAAAGATTAGTTTGAGAGCTAGCCCGTGATTCATATAACCATCTGCATCATCCAAAAGTAGCATTCGGTTCACGCAAAAATTGCTGAGAGAATATACCTTGCTGTACGAAAACAAAGAAAAAGAAAACAAGGAAAGAAATTTAACTCCCCCTATACACCTACACCTAAATTCCATTATTAATCGTCCAGCCTTATATTGTAGCTAGACAAGTTAATTATTACCAGTTACAACTTTTCAAACGTACTAGTCGTAAGGGGGAATCATATATATATATATATATATATATATATGATAGTCGCAGCTTTAATTGAACACAAGACTCACTTGAATCTGTGTAACGAATAGTTTGTCTGATGCATTTCAGCATCAGGTTGTCATAAACAAAAGGGCACTCATTCATTCATCCATTTCAGTGTTTTGAGGCGTGAAGGTGAAGGCGTCGCTAACCATGCCCCCACCCCCAACTCGCACCACACCAACTTGCTCTGCCTCTGACAATGATATGCGTCCTCACCCGTCCTAACCAATGCAACACTTGCTTTAATTTCCATTCTCGTACCTTGATGTTACTTGCACCTATCCTATACACATATCAAAACCTGCTTAAAACAGCATAACTCTTCACCTTTTTGGTGCTGCTATATATAGCTGAGGGAGAGAAGTAATAATGCATCCCACTTGTGTGTGAAGCGATGACGTTTCCCGAACCCCTATGGCCATTCCATCGCCCTCTCTTATATCTTTAATTTCTGATTGACCCGATTGACAGTGACAAACACCACAAGTGGCCTCATTATTTGGAGTCTCGTGGTGATGTAATTGGACGTTGAGCCTCATGTCTATCCATTGTCAGATTAGGGTTTTCAATTCAATTCTTCTATTTCTTTTCATCATTATACCATATTTAATTTTTAGCTATATTTGTTAATTAGAAGTGCTATTAAAAGTCTTTTACTAATACTCAAAATGTGTTATTAAAAATATAAAAAGCAGTGCTAAAATTCTTTAATAACATTTTTATACGTACAGTATATATATATAGTCTATGTTATTAAAGGGTTTTATTAACATAATTGTATGTTTTTGTAACATTTTTTAAGTGCTAGTAAAAATCAATTATCTTGTAGTGTTGGAGTCTTGGTTTGGTTTTTCCATAGCTAGATAACTTTTCTAGGTCTTTTATTATTTTTTCTCCCCCTTTCCTTTTGGGCTTTCGGTTAAGACTTGACAAGGCACAAATATATTCTATTGGCTGATTTTGATGCCACCAATAAGTCGGATAAGATGTCCTTTGGAAATTTGTATTTTTATATAATCAAGTGGGTTAATAACCATGCTCTTTTGTCAAGCTTATTAGAAGAACTAATCAATGTCAACTAGGCAGATGATTGATTCACCATGGTAAGCAGTCCAAGTAGAAAGAGAAAACCCAATATAAAACGTAACGTCTTGTTGTTTGGAGGAGGCATGGTTATGATGATTGATAAACTTTTGATGACTGGAAATCATGTGTAAAGAAATACAACCATCCAATTATAAAAAGGGTAAAAAAGAAGAAGAGGAACCTTTGATCGAAGGTTTGTGATTAAGCACACAGATTCACGAGAGAGAGAAACCCAAGACATATAACATTCGCTTGTACCCCTCCAATTACTTTTAATGGAATAAGCTAAGCTCAGTTATCTGGATTTTGGGACAGTTGAGTATCCTGCTGGAATTGGCAAATGTACCCCGCTAGTTATTCAGATTGTCACAAATAATGGATGCACGTATGAATATTTCGAAGATTTCATTAGGTTGACAATCGTAATATATGCAGTAGGAAAGCCTGCGTCATGTACGTGTTTCAAGACAATTGAGGGATCAAATTATCAGAATGATTAAATTTTAAACTCTTGTTATATATATTCGTCTCTTGCCATCAATACAATAGTTATGTGTTGGGATGTGATTTATGTGAACAATAACACAGTAACACCACTAAATTAAACCAGAAATATATATGATGAAGTTATAAAAAAAAAAACCGATAAAATTGCTTTTTGAGGAATTGGTCGGTTTGATATGACTTTCGGATGGGCAATCCAAAACCCATTAAAACCCAATATTTATAACAAAATACAATAAACGCCTTTATATTTTTGTTGCGCGGATCGAAACAACGCTTAAATAATCTTGTTTATTCAAATAATCTTGTTTACATGTTCTTTGAATATCAAAAATCGAAAATTGTTTCTTTCGGTTGAACAGAATTGACACAAACCAAATGAATGATATTTGTTTCAAATCGATTGGTTTGATTTGGTTGGGATTTTGCCAAATTGTCAACTCATATATATATATATATATATATATATATATATATATATATATATATATATATATATATTGTTTTAAGGTTTATTGATCTATTTCTGGAAATAATTGTTGGGAATGATTTGTTTTCACATTTGTTATAGATTTTGTTAAATTATTTTCGGTTTTCAATTGTTTCCGGAAAAGAGATCATGGTTTAGTCAGATTTTATTTTCATGATGAAAGGAAAAAATAAAATATCCTCATAGTTCACGAATGCTAATTATTGAATAAAAATATCAAAATACTACTAATTATTTATTTCACTTCTCCCCATAATTAAATATGTTAGGGGTATTTTAAAAGTTATGACATATATCATCAAGAATATTTATTATAAAACAAGTAATTTATTTCTAGGAATTTCAACAAATAATTCCAATAGTATTTAATACTAAACAAATAAGTTTTTTAAATTATCTAGGAATAACATTATATTCCCGGGTATTACATTTAAACTTTAAAATATAACGGCCCTAAGTATGATTAAATGTTAAATGATACGATTACATTTGTGATTAAAGTGTAAAAGCAGAGAGAGAGAGAGAGAGAGAGAGAGACCTAATATAAAAAACGGTAGCACTTTCCAGATAATACAAATATAAGATTATACCAGCTGAAACATAAAATTTACAATTAAATTAGTTTATGATTGTCAAATAGAGGTGGTTAACATTCTTAATACTCCTACAAAAGCATTAGAATCTTGTGATGCATGCACCGGAGTTACTGCAGTGTAGTTAATTATACACAAATGAAAGAGAAAAAATCTACTTTACAGGTCAGTAGGTCAAATCTTGGGCCCCCCTCCACGTCTGCACATGAATGAAATTTCAACACCCGCATGAGGTGATCATAGATTCATACGTTGATTTTCTTTCATAAATGTAACTTGACACACATATATTCCTATGACCCAAGATTGCGAAACAGTAAAGCTCGGGAAGACCTTCATTTATAATATTAGGGTCCTTGCAAGCTACTATTTTGGGTTATTGTTGCTGTCATATATCTAGATTTGGGCTGTTGATAAAATTGAATATGGTTTGAGTTTTCTTTGTTTGTTGGTGTCTCTAGGCGGCTGGTTGTATACTCTCATATTCTAACGCAACTTTGTGGCTTGAGTTTTAAACTTTGTTCAAAATATCAAGAAAAAAAAATTAGATGTTATCCATTTCATTTTGTACTATTACTTTTGGTTTCACAAGCAAGAGATTAATCTTTTAATTTGGAGTATAGCTAAATGCTTAAGCGAAAATTTTTTTCAACAATATTTTTTATGCACATGAATTTTAGGATCAAATTCAGAACCTTATACCTAAAGGGCATATATGAGTTCTTTCACTTAACCAACAATACATTGTTAATAATTTGTTAATTAAATTTGCAAAATTTAAATAATGGATTAGTTCCCAAATATTCCCTTTTGCTGCTGCAACTTCCCCCTCACCTCGAATTCATGCTTTGGCAGGTAAAGCAAGCAAAATAATATCTAGAGTCTAGATATAGGGTTTACGCATGATCATCGCCCGTCTGAAGAGTTCAAAACTGTTAGCTTAATCAAATCCTCTAAGGATCTCCAAAGCATATATGTTGTACGGGTATTGGGATGCAAAGCATGTGGTCCTCATCTACTTTTTATCGTTAACTACAATTTTAATGGATTCTAAAAGGAGAGGAACATAAAGATATGCATAAAATAATTCTTAGATTCCTTAACTGATCCTCTGGATCTAGAAAAAAAACCTACCAACTGTCGAGTACCACCAATTAAGTTGCAATAAGTATCGTGCAAGGTTTATATCATGATTTTCTTTAATTTGGAGAAAAGGAAAAGCACTTTCTCTCTTTTTTTCCTATCTTTTCTTCTTCTATGAGACTATTTTTTGACGTTTAAAGCTGGGCTCTTCGGATTCCTTTCTGAGTACATGCACTCTCAGAAAAGATATATATATATATGGTCAAATTAAATTCACCAATAAAACCAACACAAGGAATCTACATAAATCAAAGAATTAGGTGAGAAAGGAATTTGCCAATAGCATAAATTGATAAAGGAATCAAATAATCTAGCGTGGTCAATATGTGCCGATTGAAAGGAGTGCATATGATGAAAGGAATAGTGGGATCTGCATTAAGATTGGACTTGGTTGCACATGGCAAGCAAATATGTGGACAATCTTTGAGTTGGTTTGGAAATGTCCTATCTTAAAAGTGGGGCATCTTTCACGAAAGTATATGCTGGCCAGAAACTCTTCCAAGGACTTGTTGTTTACCAAACTCTGCCTCATGCTTTGGCTAGAACACTAAGAATTCACCATTCTTTGAATTGAGGACGTATTTCATTTGTAGTTTGCAAGTAGTGATCCATTGGAAGAACTAATTTTAAGCACTCCCATGAATAGAACTTCTTTTATGCCCTTTGGACCACATAAGAGGTCATTCGACAGTATTCATTCCAAAGAAGGTGGCATAGGACATGAGTTGGTACAGTAATGTAATATATGTATAAATAACATAACTCTTTTCGTAAGATAGTGATACTTGATTCATAACATCCTAAAACAACAAAATATATGTTATATTCCTAGAAATTTTAAGCCAGGCTAATTGAAACATATAAGTAATGAGATTACAAACTAATTGATCAATCATTTATCTGCTAAAACATGTATTAATTAATGTAAATTTGTAATAGATTAAAATATCATCGTGTTAGACTGATAGGAAGTGGTGAATTCAAAATATGGATTATTATTGAAGGATACCCAATTGCTTTGACATTGGCGTGCGGAAATAATAGACTACTACTACAGATTTGTTCTGTCATTTGAGTTAATACTGCTATTGCCTGAAATGTCCAAAATTCCAAATACATATAGAATGTTTACAAATTTTAAACAATTATAAATTTTCAGTTGCTAACATTTTACGTAAGTTTGCACGTGCAATTGATTGTTAATTAGTGTACACAGCACAATAAAGAGTGATATAATTGAGGAGCTACATGTCTTGTTCAGGGAACGGGGTTAGGATTATAAAGAAAGTAATAACTCCTTTAGAACACGAAAACTGATATGTCTGATTTTTCTAAGGAAATGGTGAATGTTGACAACTTGCCATCACTGTAGACACTCAAGTCTCATCGGCAGCATATCATCATAAACTATCATCTTTGCTTCTATTTTTTTTTAATAATTATAAGAAGCTTAACCCTCATTGGGAAACAAATATTACATCCATAAGCCAAGACATGGGCAAACTAGACCAGATGATAAACACTACTTCAATATCCCCACAAAACATATCATCAGAAAGACAACAAAAATGAAAAGGAAAACTAACAAGGGAAGGACACCAACCCAAAGGAATTCAAAAGACCCCTGAAAATAGCCACAACCGGCCATCAAAATTTAGACAAAGTGCTTATATTTGCAATTTGATTTTGTACGTAAAAATGTAAGCGTATTAATTGATCTGAATCTTTTATTCATCTCTCCTACTCAAGCTTTCATGAACACAACCCCTCTTATTTAGACTTCGAAATAGTATTTTACATTAAAGTTTTGTAATCAGATTAAAATTCAAGTCATCACAGAAACAGAAAGAGATCAAGAGTAGGATATATAAGCTTTAAGAATAGTCGCTCATAGACACTATTCTGTATATCTAGTCTGTCTTAATTTCACGCACTAACAACCGAGATTTACTTGACAAATTTAAATGCTAGGCAAGTAAACTATTTCTGTGTTAGTTTTTTTTTTTTTTTTTTTTTATAATAATGGTTAAAGCACAACTCTTCCAAGTTCAAGTTTAAAAATACAGAATTTTTTCTGAAAAAAAATTTATATTATCAACATGTTCCAATACATAAAACTCCCACAACTTACTTAAAGCGTGGAAAATTAGCTTAAACATTCAGATATTCAGATATTTTTACATCTCTCCAGTAATTTTGTATGTGCTGTCTTTAACATCACCACGGATAATAAATATACATAATACTAATACGAATGTGGGATATACGTCATTAAGAAGCGGGTCAACCTATCCTGATTCCCGAGTGTCCATTATATTATTTTATTATCAAATAGAAGTCAATATGTAATACAACCTAGGGAAAAGAGTCATCTTAATGCTTATATTGCGATTGCAACTATCGTGGAACAGAAAAATGTGATAGCCATCGCAACAAAAATAATGTACGTACATTGAAATAATTTTGAAACAATGGCATAATAGATATGCATACCGTGTACATACAAGATAAGCTTTGAATACGTATACGAATATATTGTTCAGGGGTATCTTTCCCTTGAAACAATATCAATATCTTCCACGTAATTACTAAGTGGTCCAATATATATAACACAATCTTTTCACATTTGTGGAGGCAAAAAGGATAAGAACGGCGACCAAGAATATTTCTGAATGATCCTCGAAATATTATCCCAACTACGTACGAGTTTGATTTGACATGACGACCTTGTAAAATGGTCACCTCCCTAATTATCATCATGCGCACAAAACCTCATCTATCTTGAAGAATCGTATTATTATTGACTGTTACTACATATCCCTCTAGAATAATTGGATTGGATTGCATGACAAGAAGACACAAGTTCTTTGATTAGAGAACCCATTTCAATGATAACCCTTCGATAATAAACGTTGCCATAAATTAACATGTTGCTAACGTATATGCTTATGAGTTCTGCCATAATTTGAAAGAAGAACAACCGCTGGTGTTATGTGTTGGTGTTAATAATTAAACGGAACAAATTTCTGTGTGGTATGGCACAATTCCAATTGGGCGCGAGATATTTGGAAGGAGCATATTGGGTTATGCGTTGTGTACAACAAAAAGCAAACATCCATATCAACAGCTTTTTGTGGCAGTAAAGCATGTATAGATGTCAGACACAGCACAAGCTAAGCCACAAATTAAAAGGCAGCGACCACTTAATCCTATAGTCCCATGTCGCCATCCAAAATGGTTTGATCAACTTAATGTCACATCTCATATCTAGAACGAAAATATTATTCAAACATATGAAATTGAGTGTCTAAATAGGACATTGATTTTACTGTTATTGAATGTAATGATAATTTTTATCATTCCTGTTCATCCAATGATGTAAAAGAGTTAATATTCCAACCATATATCTATTTTTTGATATTGAAATAAGATTGCTTTTTTTTTCATAGCACAAGTAGTCATGGGCACATTTCATATATAATAAACATAAGTTTTAGGTTTTTATTTTGGTATTCTTGGGTATGTATCGATACCCTTTTAAATTTAATTATTTAATCAAGTTTTTAAAATATTAATAAATTTAATTAGTGTGATACGCATTAATTTTTAATTATAAATTATTTAGAAGATATTGATCCATAAATTTTATAGGATATTGAAGAAATCCTAGTTTTATTATTGGATGAAATTTTTGCGCACTGTTGATATGAAATTGAAAACTCTTATAGTTTCAGCCATTTCTCTTTTGCTTGAAATAGAACGACAGACATCATGTTCTCATTTGAGCACTATTATTTGTTTCCTCGTTTTAGCATGAGAATTTGATCAAACTGTCATCAAGAGAAGTTTGGACCAATATTACCTTTAGTGCGATTGAATCTGATTGGTTGATTTTTTTGTGGTTATTTTTCTTTCTGTTCAGTTTTATCTCCAGAAATTATATATGATTGGAAGTTGTGATTACGAATTTGAATAAACCAATTGACAGTCGTTTACTATAATTTCTCTGTATTTTATTTTATTTTTAATTATTTAAAATAAAATAATTAGTGGTCCGCAGGTATTGTTATCTATTTTGTACGATTTGTACCCTAAACTATATATACAGTGCCACTCTTTTATCTCATGATTTCTATTACCTTTTGCTTTTTCAATTAACAAGTCATTTTATATATTCTTTTTCGCACTGAAAGAGCTTCGTACTATATAGTACAGCTCTTTAATTAAATAAGAGAAATGTTCATTATGCCGAAATTATTTACTTGAAATATCTCACAAATAATCAGTTATTTGGCAAGTATGAGATTTTTTTTAAAAATTTTAATGTTTAATTGCTACACTACTTCAAGCTTCATCATTTTTTTTTGGACAAAACTGACGCCATTTAATTATATTTACATTCACTCACTTAGATATATATTACATTCTTTGAATTATTCACTACCAAAAAATATATATTCTTATGACAATTATAACCTCACTACCACACTTGCTCAAAATGCATTCAAAAGTTAGTTCAAAGGTGCATAACGTTAGCACTTAGCAGCCAATAATGCGGTTCAACTGCAGCAAATGCAAGAATTTTGTTACTTGTTCGTTGTATGTTGGGTGAGTCACATCAGATTGATGTCAAAATGCAAAATAATGGAGTATGTAATGAAGGGTCCCCCACCTTCAAAACTGGTTTGAGGTTCCTGTTCTGGCCAATATCAGAGTGGAAATTAAAGGTAATTGAAAACGAAAGCATTTAAGTACTATAGTGGCATCAAAGTACTATCTTTAATTTTGACCTCCAATGGAACAATACTACCTACCATGTGATTCATGAAATCTGCCTGAAAGCCTTGTCTGTGTCATGATTGATTTTGCGCATACGGAAGAGAGAGCAAAATTGAGTTGAGGCCTAGTGGAATATGTGATGTCTTTTGGGTAAATGTAGTTTGCGTGAAAGCTAAACCGAAGTGAAGAAAATGGTATAGAGTATATACCAACTCAAAATGTTACTGTATATGCATGAACCTTATATGAGGAATATTTGTAATGTACTAGGAATTCAACACGTTTGGTGCAAAATCACTTTCATGCATGATTTCCACCAGAATATCCGTTGCGATTTTAATTGCTTTCACGCAAAAAATAACTTAGCCTTGTGATTTAACCAAATCAAGTCTGATCCACAATGCCACACAATTATAAATCATTCATCGAGTGTTTATTAAGATAAGCCAGTAAAAAATGCTTTAGCAATAGACTTATTTCTTAGAACTGACTACTAAACTAATCTCTTAGCATTACGTCAATAGAAAATAATAACATATAATAACAACAATAATCTCTTGGCACCAGTCAGTCATCTTCTAATTCACAGCCAAGAAAAAGGTCAACTTCTAGTAGCAACGAGTACAAGAGAAAGTTGTCTACATGATGCGCCACCATGACTCTCACCCCTCCTAGTGGAATTCTAACTTTATTCCAAGGTAGACGACAGTCAAAACTCAAAAGTCAAAATACAATGTCCAACTTCTGCTTTTGTTTGGAAACACACCCAGAAAAAAATAATGAAAACGAAAGGAACCAAAAGGAAAGGTATAATGCAACTTTCCTTTGAGTAGGCCATGAAGAATAAAACTGGGAAGAGCATTTTCTTATTATTATTTGAGAGCAATATAAAAGGGAAAAGTTATAAGTAACAAAATTACAAATAATTAAACTAATACTATATTATATATATTTCATTATTATACGTGGAGTTAATTCTTTGGGAAGTATGATTTCTACAAGTTGAATTATTTTTTTATCAAAAACAAAAAAGAGATAAGTAAGCTAAAATTCTTGGTCTTTTTTTTATTAAAGAGAAAGGGAAGCTGATTTGAAAAATTCACCTGTGAGTTTCCCTTTATTTTATTTTGTCAGCTTGGTTTTCTTTGTTTTTTTTTATGCTTTTTTGGGTTTTTTTTGGGGGGGGTGTCACCTTGGTTTTCCTGTTATTAACATAGCACTCCGATTGAGATTAATTGTGGGTGTGAAATTACGGATATGGCCATATCTGTCATTTCTCTTTTTGGTCAATTTTCAATACGGATGTTGATGATTTTTGTTCGGGATATTGATTCAAATCTATCCTGTGACCTCAATTTCTAACATTGACCCATCTAGAATTTAGGCCAGTAGCCTGTATATTTTTCTAACTTGGGCTTCTTTTCTTTTTGGTGTTGTTGGTCGTAGGCTCTTTCTCTCTTTTTTCCCCGTACCTTCGTGATCCCTTTAGGAAGTAGCATAGGACCAAACAATTCGAACAAAGCAGACCAAAAACAAACCTATTCGAACAAAACAACCCAAACAAAAAAAGACAAAACTTTAAGACGTCGATACAATTTCTTGGAACCAGCATCTGGTCGGTAATAAGATCAGATACATACCCAGACCAAAAAAATAATTTTTTAAAAAAAAACCGATGGGATACACACACAAATATTTTAGATCTACCCTGAGCACTACATGAATACAGTCAGTATCTATTGACAAAGCAGCACTTTTAACTATAAGTAACAGTTAAAGATAAATTCTAACTAAAATATCATTGTTATTGAACTTACTAAAAAAAAAAAATCATTGTTATTGAACATAGAGCACTTCCGTGTTGCAATTACTCATCTAGATACATATAAGAATTTCTCAAATACATGGGTTTGAGTTTAAAAAGAATAAATTATACATTAATGAATAAAGTGGCTACCATTTATTACGGTAGTGCTGACTTGATCATGTAAAATTCAGAAATCGTATATTTGAATAAAAAAGGAAATTTATTCACATAAAATAAATAAAGCTTATTTCAATTATGACAGAATAATAACTAGATTTCGAAAGGAGAACAGTAAGCAGAAATCTGCTAATGAAAGAAAAAAGGTCAGAATCAACACAATTTTTAACTCAACCGTTTTAAAACTCATTTTTTATTTACTAACGTAAACAACGAGTACATAAAAAGTAATAATTTTAATAAGAAAAACCTATCAGTTGTTTTCTTAAATTATATAAATTATAATGCGAGCCCAAGGGGATAGATGATTCTTACCTCGTTAAACTGCCAACAATTTTGAGCAGTCAAGCGTTTCAGTAACTATAAATATGAAGAAAACTTCTAGAGAACAAATATGCTTTACAATTACAGTACCATGTTAATAAATGAAAAAGAGGGGTAGGGGGAAGAATCCAGCATAGTTACTGTACATATGACAAGGGATTAAATCAAGCATCTCCCATGCAATTTACAGAAGAAAACGTATAATGTGAGGTGAGCCAAAACATACTATGCGAGGTAATTGTATATTTGAGGGTTGTTCTTGTCCCTCTCTAGATACTCCCTGTCAATGAGGCTTTCAATCCTTTTCTTCAGATCAGCTGGTTTTATCGGGAATTTGAGCTGTTTAAGAAAATAATAATAACTCTTAAGCATTATATCCACAAAAGATGACAATCTGCATCAGAAGTAAATATTTGTACTTAATCACACAACAAAAGGACGCATAATGCATTTTACAACATTGTCAAGATCAAGTAGGCACAAGGTGGCTTTCTCCACAACTACACCATCAGAGCACAAGGACATTACTTTGACATCGAAATACTTGGGAATTGGCACAGATGCTACTTGACTATAAGAAATGAAATATGGGAATTAGTTTACCTGTTGGAAGAGTTCAGTGATAAGAAGAGTGTGACTAAGCACTTTTCTAGTCTTCATTATCCTCACAATAGCAGCATCAACCTGCATCGAACCATGGCAATAATGTAAATATGTTTGCTACAGATGATAGCCAACTTTTGTAAGTTTATGGCACCCAAACCTTGAACACGTGGCCATTGGATGATTGAGCATAACAAGATTCGTATATTGATACCCTTATTTAGTTACATTTAGCAGTCATATCCCACTTTATATTTCTAAAGCTACCCTTTTCCAGTTTGATGTACGTTTTTTAAATCGTTATACATATATGTACATGTATGGATGAAGTCTATTGAAAACATTTTTTTTCTTGTAATTACCTCCAAAAGATTTTCATTCTCATTTGTTATTCCTTAGGTGAGCTTTTCTTCAAACTTTCATAATAAACTGAAAAAATAATTTTAATGATAAAGAAATGTTGCATCTTTAGAATTAGTTATATTTTAACTTTTAAGGACATTGATATAATTATCATTATCATTTCATGTTTTGTAAAATAAAATTAATAAAAATGCATCTTGGATTGTCATATTCAACCTTTAACACATCTGAGTGAATATACCACTGCATCATACACCTTACTTCCATGTGAATATAAAGCACTGCAACAACGCTAAAAACTGGGAAAAGGCTTGAAGTGAAAGAAAATTAACCTGATATTGACGGTCTTGGAAAACTCTTTCAGTGGTACTTGTGTTCTCCTCGACTGTCTCCTTCAACTGAATTGCATTCACCTTCACTCCATACCATTAAAATTAGCATGACAAAGAACTCCATAATCATAACCTAGTTCACTACCAACTTCATATCAAGTTTTTATCAACGGACTGAACTCTAGTTGCCATATTGGAAGATATATGAGAATAGAATAGACTCATTAAATCTGATCCCTATTGTTCATAAACCTTGGGGTGGTACCTTTATACGATAAAGAGGAGCTGTAAATCCCTCATTGAAAACAAATGAGTCATCATCCTCCACATCTCTACCCTTGGGCATCTGTTGCATGTTCATTAAGGGGAAAAATTAGGAAATATAAAGAAATCATACTTAAAAACAAATTTAATATACTGGAAATTGCAAAACACCTTTTGCAGGACTCTAACTTTTCCACATGCAAGTGATTGCAGAGTCCTTCTCAGCTCCTTATCCTCAATACCAGTAGCATCTTTGATATCTTGAAAACTTAGTTTCTCAGCATCATTGAATAGCATTAGAACAACAGTCTGACGCACAGTCAGGCATACAAAATTAATATTGGAAATGTGTGAAATACAAGATAGACTGCAACACATGGAAATATAAGATTTAAAACAGTGGATGTCCAAAGGCTAACCTGAAATAGGGACACAGCCAACTCCTTTTTCCTTTAGGAAACTCTGCCTTTAAGACACAATGACCTAATGAATTTTGCCACATCAGACGCCTACCACTGTATTTGCTTAGATAGAACTCTTTGAAAATGTCCTGAAAGAATAATAAAGAAACAGATAGGACCATGTCAGTAAAGTCAGTCAAAAAGTACCAAGACCTCCCATGGTAGAAAATACTCGTTCATAATAAATCATGTAGAACCTGGTAAACATTCAATTCATGAGGAAGTCTAACATTCATGGGTGGATATGTTGGCCAGTACCTGCACTCATCTAACAATTTCAATCAGAATTCTCTAGGAAAAAATTTGCATAAAAATTACTAAAGATTACATATAATAAAGGTAAGAAACAGAGCTTACCCTGTGGTTAAGACATGAACACTCATTTCAATCCCTGATGGTAGTTTTGACCTTGCCTGGGATGACTGTTTGAAGGATTCATTTATTTCTTTTGATAATTCAATGTCCTGAATTACAATAATTTTGAACATAGTTGTGAGAAGCCGTGAATAAACAGTACTGTAATTCATTAAGGCTGTCAGATCATCATCATAATGTAATCATGCAAAATAATAAAATCAATCACAAAATCTGAATATAAATACTATTGTCAATAAAAAGTACTCAAATCTTCATTAACTAAGGATGGTTAAAATAATGTGATATATCAGTTAATATGTCTGTGACATAAATACTTTCTATATCGAAATCCCAAAAACAACAAAAAAAGGCATAAAATTTCTGCACATTACTTCTAGGCTACATATTTTACACACAAATATGCAGAGGGAAAACTGCAACAACTGTAACTAAATATCATACCATCTTCCCATACAAATTTTTTGTTTCCCATTTAACTAAAAGAACAAATGATTGACTAGCTGTCTATTTGACCATTTCTGGTTGACTAGATACTTATTGAAATACTGAGTTTCATTTCAATAGCTCTAGTATATCTAAATTTTCAGAAAACACCTTTATTTTTACAACCTCCATTAAAGTAATAATGGTTAACATTACAAAACAACCCCAAAACAATACCTTTTCCTAATGGCAAACATCAGATAATTTGTGATGTATCAGCACTAATTGGGTTATTTTGTTGTTAATTTTTGTTTTTTTTTCCTTTAATTGTCAAGGGATGCTTTTGTATGTCCTGAAAATAAGGAAAATATACTTGCAATTTCAGGCAAATTCTGGGAGGGTAAGAGTAATTTTCTATTAAATTTCAATGGAAGAAAAATTGGATATTTTTCAACACCTTTAAACTAGGAATTGTAATAAATTTATAAAACAATAATACTACTTTATGCACAAGATGATTTGGTAATTCAAAATCCAAGATCAACCAAGTGTTCAAAAACAACAATAGCAACAAAACTAAGCCTTATTCAACTAAGTGAGGTTAGCTATGTAGATCAATCGTCCCTCGACAGGGTCAAATTCCAAGTGAACTGGCCTGTCTAGAGACTTTTACTGTACTATTACTCGGATGACTTTTATCTTCCAAACGGTCAAACAATTTGTATTTCCCAGTGTTCATTCTCTGATCTCTCCCTTCAAGAAAGGGGATAAAAAGGGCTGTTCCATGCCAGGTTGAAGTTCCATGTAAACTGGCAAGCCAAAGAAAAGATATAGGAAATAGAAAAGCCCAGTATTGGTGATTGTCATCCATTCCTTGCCAACCAATCTTGGATGTGACAATCATAATAACAAAACATCTACAGATCAGGAAATCTAAAATTTAAATCAAATTTCTGAAATTTAAAACTGATAGAGAGCAGCATGTATACCTTAAACATTCCTTCCAGCTTGTTTGTGAACTGGCTCCCACACTCTGTCTTCAACTGTATTAATGGAAAAGAAATGTCAAAATTATTAAAATTGTTGCCAAGGAACACCATCTATCTGTCAAGAGTAAAGTTTTTTTTTTTTTTGTCTTTGACATTGTATGTGTACTTCACTTTAGTCCCTGAAATTATAAAAAGTAATTCAAATTAATCCCCAAAGTAATGTTCATAGGGACTAACTTGAATCACCAAAGAACTAATTTGAATTGCTCTTTGTCACTTTAGGAACTAATTGACAATTTTTTCTTAATTTCAAGGGCTAAATTGAAACATGCATACAATTTCAATCACCGAAATGAACCTTTACTTGAAGTTGAAAACGGGAAAGAAAATCCTTAACCTTGGAGATCATAGATTTCTCTGCATCAATAGAAGCACTTTTTCCTAAAAGCAGTCTTTTTGCAAGATCTTTCTTATAGAATGCTTCAAACACATCCTTGCCCTTTAACAACAGATAGTCAGTCATGCCGGTATGACAATGGAGAGAATGATTAGTAGAAGTGCATGATAACACCAGAAGCATAATTAAATTTGCATGAGGGGTAAGTAGTAGCCACTTCAACAATAAAACACTGAGTATACCTGAATGAACCTGAATAAAACCAGGACTTTATCAAGTGTACCCTCCAGTTCCTCTTCAGAAGTACCCTTATTACCTGCACGAAGCTTCTCATCCAAAAACTTGGCAATCAATTCTGCAGGTCGGTTCTGTCAAAAAAAGATAGTATAACAGTCAGTTGGTTGCTAATGGGTTTGGACTTTGAAATTGCACCCTGAAAAATAATGGATTTGAAATCAGCTGAAGCTATCTTGAGACATTTCATCAGGTCAGTAAGGTATCTGCTCAGCAAAAAAACCGGAAATGACAATAGAAAATATAGTCTGTGATTGGATAAGCAGAACAGTGCATCCTAAAGAAAGATTTGGGAGAAAAAAAAAAATCTTTTTCCTATAATTTAAGCAAACCCAGACATTTGAATAATACCTGACGAAGATTGATAAGATGCTCAAATGCATCTTTAATTGTGTTACTGAATGCTTCATTCTTGAAAAAGCTTCGTTCCCATATTATGTCAAGAGAAGCCTTAAATTCCAGAAGGGATGAAACCATATCTTTATCTTTCTCCTCATCCATAACGATGCCCTGCCCAGTTCTCCTGATGTATGAACTAAGGGCCTGCCTCAGTGACTCAAGGGCATTGACCCTTGAAAAGAGTGAGTACATTCTCTGAAGGTCTTCAATGATTCCCATCCATAAGCATTGTAAAACCCTGTAACAGAAGAAATCAAATTTAAGCAAGGGAGAAAAAGTCACAAAAAGAAAGGCTTCACCAGAAAATATCCAAAAGCTGTTATTAATCGGAACCTTGTCCAAAATGGCAGGTATGTGACGTTCAAGAAGTTGCTTTTCTGCAGTTGCTATTAATGGCTTCCTAGTACTTGTATCCAAGTAGATCAAACATCTTTCATGTTCCTCTTGCAATCTTGTCTGCAAAAATGAGAACACAAAAATATCCCATAATAAAGGTAATTCGCAACATGCAACTGACAGGATTGAAAAAAGAAAAGAAGGATAACTTTTATGGTCAGATAAAAATCTAACAGGGCATGGCATAATACTTTTGTTAAATAATTACAGAAGGAGCACATAACATTAGAATGCCAATAATTAACGCTACATAATACACAAAGGTTAGGGATAAAAAGCACCTCTACATGCTTCAAGTAATCTGGAGCATCTGATTGCTGCATGTATTTCATGCCTTCAGCAGCATAAAATTCAGATGTACATTCAAGGAATGGCTTCTCAAAGCTTTCTGCATAAATTCCCAGAGCAGTGAACATCTTCAAAAGATGGTTCAGAAGAGTTCTATCAACTGCTTCACCAAATCTGAAAAATCAGGCATAATACCGAAAATGTAAGACACAGATCAAGTTAAAGAATTCAATGGCCTAACGCAAATATAACTAGATTAGCCAGCTTTTTCTGTATTGAGAGAGAAACCTTAGTGACTAAATCACCTGAAATGATCACAATAAGAAAGGAAGTATCTAAACTCTGGCATGAAGGCATCACCCACTGAATACACCTCGTGATGGGTCAAATTCATCTCAACATAATGGAACATGCATCATTGGATTAAGGCCCCTCAAGCCAACTAGTTCACTAAAATATCCAACCACTACCAATGGTGCCAAATATAATTATGACAGAAAAACTACTAGCATATATTGTCTAAAGCAATTGGATCACTGAAAGAAGTTAGATAAATTACATAATGAACAGTGAAAACTACACAGCCCATCCAAGGCTCACTAATCACACGTTCACTAGGACCATCCAAGGCTCATTGTGAACAAAACTACGCATGTGAAGTTAGTTAACTTACAAAAAGTTCTTAGTATGTATCCCCACTTTTCCCAAAATTTGCTTTATGCATTCCAAATCTAAATATGAAAACTAAATTCTGACCAAAAAAAAATGAAGCGCTATATGCAAATGGAAAACAAAGAGATAAAACCAACTTTTGGCATACACAACATCCAAAGGCGGCAAAAGATTAAAACTTTACACATAACAGTTGACTTGCCAAAATATTCTGATCAATAAAAAGGGGTGAGATGACAAAGTTGTAGGATGACTTAGGAAGCAGCCCATGGACTATTTCTTTCAGTAGCAGAAATGTCAAGAAGAATTATGGACAAAACCATCCATAACAAGAAGAACCTTCATTCCAAATCCATCGAATTTTCCAGTCTGGATCCCTCTTCAGAGAGATGATTTTTAGCTCTAGCAAATAAAAAACAGAACAGTAGTCATCCTACTTAACAACTACATAGCCATTCCCCTGGACCTGTAAGCACATTGGATGGATATTCACATAAACAAAATATGGCTGATTAACTCCGTGTGCAAAATTTTGGAGAATTACATTTAAAAGTAACTTACAATTGGAAAACTGTTCAAATGCATAATTAGTTAATTACAAAAGAGGGGCCAAATAAGCACTCTAAGTGAACTGAAATAAACATACTGGACTGTTCCTTAAGTGAAAGTTCCCCTTATTACTTCCAGTCTTAGTTCAGCACATCTTACAGAACTAAAGGAAAAGATAAAGAAATAAAAATATGGAGGAGGGGAGAACGTTCATTGACTACCTAGAATTATAATCAGAAATTTTAGCTTGGAGAGTGATATTGATCAGTATCAATTTATCACTATTGGAAAATATATTCCACATGTATGCAATTGATTCAAGATAGAATCAACAACATAAATCCAAAATGGAATCAGGTTAGCAACACAAAACATTCAATCGAAAACAGATAGAAGGTTGGATTTACCTTTCACTTTCAATCATACGTAGAAGACCAGTAACAGTTTTGTGTTCCACTTCTTGTGATAGTGAAAGGTGTTTGCGGAATAGTTGCAAGCCCATGTCCCATAATGACCGTACATTTGTAGTTTGCTTCACATATGTCCTATCCAAATACAAGGCTATGCCACGAATCATCAACATCTGGTCACAAAGATCCTGCCAACATCTCTCAACTAGGGATAGAAAAACAACCAAATCTGGGCTTTGGCCAACTAATGACTGCAGTGCTGCAGATATGTGTGCTTCACACTCCTTTCAATCCGTTGATAAAGATTTCCCCATTTTGTAAAGGCACAAATCACTCACAGCCTACAGACAAATATTATGAGCTTGCCCTAAAATGCTAATGAATGATGAATTATTCACAGGGATAAATCAAATGTAGCAAAAATTAAAGCCTAAAGAACTTTTTCCATGAATACCTGATAAAGTTTCTCAAGGTCACAAGAATCAGGTTGCTTCAAGAATATAGCACAAATGGCTGACTTCAATTTTGCCCATGTATCCTCCTCAAAATTTGGGGGCAACGTTGGTTTACCTTTATAAGAAAAATTGGAAGAAGAATATATGAATAAATAAAAAAATAAAATAAAAATAAAGTGGCCACCCTATTCATAAGCCAAATCATTAACGTATATAATACTACGGAAAATGTTATTTGTATTCATAGTGGGACATGTACCAACTCATCTCATCCACCATTGGATAGGATGTGGACCCCATTCCAATGGTGGATGAGGTGTGAGTGGCAGTGTCCACATCCCATGAGTGCAAATAACATAACTCTAATACTACTAATTTGATGCATACAAAAATTTGAAACTAGGAATATATTTCGATGAAGTAAAATAAACTTGCAGTGCTAAGTTATAGCATTTGTTGATACCCATGTTTTATAGGCATATTCAACATAATCATATTACAGGAAAGAGAAAGAAATTTTAAAGGCCAAGGCACAGAATCGAGATGCAAATGGCTGACAGATAACTCAAAATTAAGTTTAATTGTAGCCAAACCAACAAATACCATTTTGGACAACTTTATATGGTGTGTGTTTAGGAAAGTTGTGAGATTAAAATTGTTTTAATAATCGATTGTAACCGTAATTGCCTTTTTATAAGCAATTTATGTTTGGTTGTATTAACTTAAAACTAATTTTATAGCAGTGTGTACTGCTTATAATCAAAAGTTTCAAAAAGTTGCTTTTAATTATAAAATTTTTTCAGCTTAAAATTATAATTTCTGCTTGTGGCATTTGCTTCTCTTTACCCAAACATAGAAGTTTGTTTCAGAACAGCTTTTGTTCCCAAAAAAAAAAAAATTTGTGGTTTTAGCTTATAATTTATATTCCCATACATGCCCATGGTATTAGCATGCTGCCACTTTCTAAGGTGTACATTAGGAAGGGGTGTAAGGGAAGTAGAGGATCAACACCTCAAGTAGACATGGAAAACCATGTTAGTTACTAAAAACAACTGCCTGCAAATGTGGCAAGGGTGCGGAAAGAAGAAAGAATCAGTAGGGATCAGCAGAGATAGAAAGGAGAGGAGGAGAGAAGGGAAAGGAGGAAAGAAGTGAGAAGAGGGAAGCAAAGGGAGAGACTAGACCTCTCGATTTGTCAGGCCAATCACAAACCTTTTTCTTTTCATGTTTGAATGAGCTTATACTTTCTTTTTTTGGACAAAAGAAAAAATTTCATTAACAAGAAGAGAAGAATAATACAAAGTGAAGAGGACAAGAGATTCTCAAAGCAAAAAGAAAACAAGAGAAAACATCAAAGCTTTCCAATCTCTTCTCATATTAGAGATGGAAACCCCTCTAAAATGATCATGTGTCCTACACCAAGTAGACGCTAAGACGTCTAATCTTATCCCACAAAATCCGCTTATCTGAATGTCACCGTGAAAAATGTGAAAGTTATGCTCTAATCAAATACACCAAATAACTTAAAGACAGCACACTGCCATAAGGATTTGACCTCCTTTCTCCTCCCAAAACCAACAAAAACTAGTCAAAAGGAATTGATCCATGGTTTTGGGACACACCCAACATTCACCAAAAAGACCAAACAAACAATTGCTTAAAGAGTCAGTCACCGAGCAATGCAAAAACAAGTGTGTGGTTGATTCAAGCTAGCACTAAAAATAACACACATATCAGGGAAAATAGTCTCCTATGGTCTTCATACCTGCAACATGTCATTGGTGTTAATTTTGTTAAGCACATCTATTCAGATAAAGGATTTAACTTTCAAGAAAGCTTTGGACTTCCAACAGGTTTTCAAGCCAAAAAGAATTGTTCAAAGAATGAGTTAAAAACTAGACCTTTTATCTAGATAAGAGGATAACATGACTGAATCAAGGAGACCCAAAAGGAATGCTAAATCTGAAGAGACTTTATCATTTATATTCCTGAAAAAATGGACGTCCCAAGAATAGGTGGAACCCTCCTAGAATAAAAATTTTGGATGAGGGAGTGGTGAAGAGAAGATAAACAGTAAATCCGTGGAAAAGCTATACAAAAGGAAGAGTCACCTATCCAATGATCCTCCCAAAAGTTGACATGGGAACAATTGCCAACCTTCAAGGGGCGTAAGGGTTTAAACCTAGAAAAACCTTGGGAAATGAATTTCCAGGGACTAAAATGAGTAGCTCGAGAATCGTATTAGCATCCCACCCGTTTCTATCAAGGCCATACTTGCTTTTACTAGTCTTAGACTCTCAATATACAAGTCTCCCGTGACATTGATATCATACTGATATCCAAATTAGAGGAGATTCAATGGGTTATTCAGCATTTCCTTCTATAATCTGTTTTTGACTTTAGTTCATATCATATGGCGACAACACCAAATGAGCCCACTGCATGATAATATCATGGAAAGGATGATTGAGATTGATAATGGTTAACTTGATCGAGGTTTATCATAATTTTATCATGGTATATCTTTCACAAGGTTCAAACAACTCCATAGAACCTATAATCCAGAGTTTGCCTTGAAAAATATAAAACATATATCATCTTAAAATTAAGAAGTAAAATGGAACATACTATGTCATAGGAAATAAAAATTTTGGCTCTTTAATGGTAAACGTCATTAAAACTATAGCAAATGCTGGTACAAACTACAGAATACAAGAAAGCAATGAAAAAGCTTTTCCCTGCATAGACAGATGGCTGCTTTCATCTTAGCTTGTGCTTATTATTACTGCAATGCAGAAAATGGAAAATAGCTCCAGAGTTCCAGTTTTGCTTTTTTAAGCTTATTATGATTATGATTATGATTATGACTAGGGCCAATGAAGAATCTAATCTAGTGTTGGTGTTCATGTCCGAGAACGTTTTGTATGATAACCAACTGAGTAACACAACCTTAAAATGCTTACAACTGAACTAAAACAACAATAAACACACAATCCATGAATGAATGAATGAATCGCACCCGTCATAAGCATAAAAAATTCTTGTATTGACAACCACATTCAATACAATAAGACTAACTCTGAGTTCATTTCTATCCAAAAATTAAAACAGACATTAACATAATTCAAAAAGCAAATCCACTTATGTCAAACAAGCAGCTAAATACACAATTGAACAACAAAATAGTACCCAAAACCCTCAAAAAAAGAAATGGAAGAAGGAAAATAGAGGAGAAAGAGGAAGGTACCTTTGTGGAGCTTGATAAGGAGCTTCTTGGGGGGCTGGGGAGGGGTGGCTTTCTTCCGGGAGAGATTGGCGGCAACAACGACGCCGCGCGCATTCTGGTCATCGCTGCTCTTCGCATCCTCCTCCTCCTCCTCCTCCTCCTCGAAAACGGCGTCGTCTGGATGGTGGCGGCTGAGGCTGTTCTTGGAGTCGAGGGAGCAGGCCACGGCATGGGACTTGGCCTTCTTCATTGCGGCGGCGTTGGCGGCGGTGGCAGAGCGCTTAGTCGGAGGAGACATCAAAGTGATCAGCAGAGCATTTTTATTGCACTATTTGTGTGTGTCGGAACTGAACTCAAACTTACTAGTTAGAAACACAACACCACCACCTCCACATAGACAGATCACACTCATGAATGAATTCAGGGATCACAAAATAACTCCTTTTTTAAAAAAAAAATAACAAATATATATATGTGATTCATGATTATAATTATAAAGATATTATGTAAATTTTTTATTTTTATTATTATTATTATTATTTCATTACTGGATTGGAAAGTACTGGCAATCTCAGGTCGCCCAATGCCCAGTTTACAATGCAAGTTTTTTCTTGAAAAAAAATCTTCACAAGAATAGACCATTTTTCTTAGAAACATAGCATAAACAATTCTATGTTTACTTTATTTGTTTTTTGGGTCGTGAACACTTCTAGGTTTGTGATATAGATCAACGGATCTTTTAGGTTACGGGCTTGTTAGGCCTTCAGCTTAAGCCCAAACGTAAAGTTACATATGAAAAAGAAATACCATGCTGAGCAGGTTTTTGTTTGGATTACCATGTGGGCCTATTTGACATTTACAGGTGAAAATTAAGAGACGGAGATTAAAAGATATAAAAACAAATAAATAAAAGGGAACCAATTCAGTATACGGTTTCTCTTACACTAATCAAATCATTTTTATGAGTTATTAGAATAATTAATTAATAAATTAATAAATGAGTAAACGGTTGGTTAATTAAAAAATAGAAAAATCAACCTAATTAGATAAAGGATTAAAAGAAAACTCTAAATATTTAATAAGTTTGTTAATTTTAAGAATTAAAATTATAAAAAATCAATAGTATCTCACAACCAAATAATAATTAAATTAGGAGAGAGTATGTAAAATTTTAAAAGATTAATATTTTAGTTTCAAATTTAACTATCTAATTGTTTGACATGTGTATACGGATGAATAAATTATAATTTATTTAAATATATCTTATAGAAAATTGAGTATATGAATTTATTTTTAAAATAATTTAAGAGTTAAATAATTAAATAAATGAATAAAATATTAATGTGTCATTCTATTTTATATATTATTTTTAATTTTTAATATCATATTTATAGGGTTAAAAAATCTCAGGACATAACCTTTAACTAACAATAAAGAGCCTATTTTATGAAAATTTTACACATTTTGAAAGTTGAAATTATTGAATAATGAAAGAGAATAAATAGATAATTTTACTATATCATGAACTATTTATATGGATAACAATGAGTATACATAGAGATGAAACATGTCCCCGTTTTCCCTCGTCCTCGTTTAGAATTTGGTCTCTTACCCGATCCTTATCCTTGTCACGAGTTCTCATTCCCTATTCCCCTCAAGAATTTGAATTCTTACAGGTATTCATAGATTTATAAAAAAAAATCCCAAAAAGAGAATAATTTTTAAAATACTTTGAAGTTCGAAACATAAATATCTATAATAATAAATACTATAATAATGCAACATAATTCCAATTAAAAATGAAAATACATATATAATGTAAATTCAATAAATATAATTAAAAAATAAAGATATGCTATGGTTTTCTATATATATATATATATAGTGGATATTTAAATCATTTATATAAACAAGGAATTCTGGTTTCATGGGCAGAGACCTCATTTCCCATCCCTACCCTATTTAACAAATAGGACTCTACCCAATCCCCATGAAGACTTAACATATCCTCATTTCTGTCCACATTATGGGTAATTTTTGTAAGTACTAACTTTAGCGAGTTTTTTTGTCATCCTAACCATTTACATTTTTAGCAAATTAAAATATTTAATTTACAAAAAAATATAATTTCATATTAAAAAAGAAATTGAATAAATTTAATTTATGTGATTTCAATTACACATCATTTCCTTGTACATCCTTTTAGTAAATTAAAATATCAATCTTAAAATATATGTTATAATTAATGTGTTATAATTAGTAAAAATTCATAAATAATCCTAATTTACTTCATCTCACTTGTTTGAGTAGCATCAATTACACAACTATTTTCAATAAAAAAAATGTAATTATTTAATTTTTAAAAAATTTAACAAGTAATTAGTATCATTATTAAAAAAGAGTAAATTATGGCATTGAATTTTAATAACATATTTTAATGTTGAAAAGCAAAGTCTTTTTTCAAAAAAAGAAATAATATGAAAAAAAAATTATGGATTTGATAAGTTGGAATATTTAAGTTGCAAAAAATTAAATATGGTGTAGTAAAACAGGTAGATAGATTTTTTTTTATGATTTTTAAAAGATCTATATTTAAAGTTAGAAACTTTTTAAAAAAGAGGAAGAATTAAAAAATAGATTGTTGATTTTTTTAGGAAAGATACTCATTTAAGAGAAAATATCCATTGATTTGGGAAGTAATATGTATGCAAAAATTAATTATGCTAAATAAATCCCAACATATAATAGGAGGAATATTTTCCAACATTTGAGTTTATGAATGAATTTGAAATTTTTGGTTTGATTCATTAATTTTAATGGTGGTTTCCAAAAATTATATTTCTGCAAATGTGACTATTTTTCTTCAAATATATTAATGTATTTATTTTTTTATTCTTTTCAATTTACTTTTATTTTATTAATAATATTATGACATTATAATGTTATAATACTTGCCATTGTAGTGTCAAATATAAGTTATAAAAAATTTTAATTTTGATATTTTAAGACTTGTAATATTATATTTTGAATGTTGAAAATTATGGAAGTGATAATTTGCATAATATTCAATGTAGAATATGTATTAATAGAAGAGAAATATGAAAGCGTAATTAGAAAAATAATTAATATTTACAATACAAATAAAACTTTTAAAATTTACTTTAATAGAATGTTGAGAAAATGATGAGACATAAATTATTAGTAGTATAGATTACAATTTTGAATTATTGTCATATCATAATTAATTAGATTGAATACTTACAAAAATTAA
The DNA here is from genome assembly GCA_030441495.1 of Dalbergia oliveri. NCBI lineage: Eukaryota > Viridiplantae > Streptophyta > Magnoliopsida > Fabales > Fabaceae > Dalbergia > Dalbergia oliveri. The sequence continues at coordinate 43,997,972 of JAMLFY010000002.1, read as the reverse complement.
ATGCATCAAATTAAGTTGATTTCAATTAAGGGTAGTGGCAATTTTTTTTTTTTTTGGTATATGAAGGAAAAAGTAATGGCAATTAAGTACATTAGATTAATTTTTTAATTTTGGCATATAGATCAAAACTGCTTTCAAATTAAATTGATATGAATTAAGGATAATATTGTAAGATTGATATAAAATAAGAATAATAAAATCAAATTGATACCAATCACAACATTTTATGTTTTAGTCAATAGATTTTTCATTTTATTTTATTAGAATTTGGATTTATTTTGGACCTATATATATTATTATTATTATTATTAATTGCAGATAATTAATAATTAACTTTTTAAGAGCTATGGGCTCTAAATCATTTTCGTTGCGACATCTGCAAAATTTTTCCTCATAGGAGTCAGAAATATTAGTATTATAAATTATAGATTATAGATAATCTCTCATCAAATCCTTACAAATTATAATCACATTAACTAAAAGATATAATTTCTCTTCAAATCCCTACTTTTTAGCAACAAACAAATAAGATATCCAAAACTTTAATTGATCCAACTTAAATAAATACATATCTAAGATAACAATATATACGTAATTATTATATATGCAATTTTATGTTCGTATTACTAATTATATATATATCATACACAATTATTATAATAATTATAATAATTTATAACAAATAAATAATATATATACATATATAATACGAAACATGTATTCATCCAAAAATATATATACACGTAACATATAATAATAATAATAGATAAAAGTAAAAATAGATATTATTAGATTTATATTTAACTTATATAGTTATTTTTTTAACCAAATAGTTTCTATTTAAAAGAGAGGAGAGAGAGATACTCTGACCCTAATCACACCCGCTATATAAAGAGAAGTTCGCACACATTCTCTACCAATTTACACCTCTCCATATTTTATTTTTAAAACAACACTACACACTCTTTACATCTCCAAACCTTCATCTTCTATATCATTCTTCACCTCCCATTCATCTCAATCCACAAAGAACCCATTGTTTTGATCTTTGATTACACTTTTGGTATAAAATCTATCACTATACAAAAGTTCTATCATCATTCAAGCCAAAAAATCATCCCAAGTTTCCCTTTCAGGCTCAGGTTACACTAGTATAAAGGGAGGAGGATTTTGCTTCTTCTCACTCCATCAAAGCCTTAAGAGTCCTAATCTTCATTAGTTTGCATACCAAGTAGGGGTTTATGCTTACATTATTTAATTTTATGCCCATTAAATAGATTCAGTGAAGTTTTCTATATTGCTAAAATTTCTGTTGATGAATTTTCTGTTTTGGAATAAGTAGTTTGTGGTTGTAGAATTAAGTGTGGCTGGAAATTCTATGTAGGAATGAAAGTGATTGATGTTTTGCTAAGTTATAATTAATTTGGGACTAAATTATGTTGATTAGGAAGCCTTTAATATCACTTTGCTAAATGATGTGACTTGCTGAAATTTGATTTTATACCCTAGTAGTAAACTTGCTTGAATTTTTAAATTTATCTATAGATGAGATTTTGAGCTAAATTTTTTATAGGATGCAACTAACACATTGGATTACTCCTATGAATTTTTCTGAGGACAAACATGATCATTTACTATCCTTAAAAATTGTAAAACCAAAATAGTCCCCGTAAGCACTTTACACTTGTTTTAGTAAGTTGTACATTTTTCTATTTTTGTTACCCTATCAAACGAAAGAATTTTAAGCTGAAATTTTTACATGGTGTTATTAGCACCTTGAGGTTTTCGTATGAATTTTTGTGAAAAGTTCTAGGATGTTTTCCTATGATCTAAAATTGAGAAAATTTATTATATACTACTAGAAAATGTGTTTTGAGCACTGAATTTGTACAATTTTATGATCCCATCTAAGATATCATTTTTGACCCAAATTTTCTATACATGAGTCATAAAATGTTGAGGTACATCCCTAACTTTTTTAAGAAACTTATCATACTATTTACTATCCTTTTTAAATTTATTTTTGGCTCTAATTTTATGGAAATTTGCTATCTTTGTTGTGCCAATAGAGTAAATGGAACTGCAAGTGGTGTTAGGTATTGTGTTTTGTGTAACCAAGCTTATGAAAGTGTGATTGGCATAAAACAATAATAACTATGATGACTATGATTGTTGATGATTAAGAAAAATGATGCATGATATGAAATCTATGAAAGGGATATTATGTTACTTATGATATGGATATGGGTATGAACATGTAACTGAATGTTTGGTACTAGATTGCATGCATAGTAATTTGGCCATACTTGTGTATTGAGGGACTAAGTGGTTTTGATAGTTTATGGGTTGATGTATGATGTTGTTATGTAACAATAATAAAAATGTGCATATGTTGTAAGTCAAATGCTGATATGTGTGTTATGTTTGATTTTATTATAAGTACCTACATCAAAAGGGAGTATTAAGTTATATATATGAAAGATATTAGACATTATCTCTACTGATAAATTATTAATGTGATATGAAGATGTTGGACATTGTCCCTACTAGTAAAGTATTAATGTGATGTAAAATGTTAAAGATGTTGGACTTAATTCCTACTGATTTGGAAATAATCCTCGATATAGAAAGGTGATCCCCATTGTTCTAATTAACACATTGTTTATCCCACTGTATTTGTTGATGACAATTGACTTTTGGTGGGAGCTCATTATCTCATTAATTGGCTAAACTGGGTGAATAAAGACAGAGATGTATAAAGAAAGAGATATATGAATAAAGAAAGAAATATGTAAAGAAAGAAATGCACAAGCAAATATGTGAATAAAGAAGGATATGTATAAAGAAGAGATGCATAAGCAAAGATATTGTCACGACCGAATTAGGCACGTGACCGGCATGTGAGGAATCTCATTTCCACGCAAGTTTCATGACCTGTGTACTGTTCTATATGCATATTTAAATAGGAAAGTCCATTTAAAACAAAATTTCATTTTCTACGTATCAATCACCCTTCTATGAAATCAAGATAATTATAACTGAAATTTCATAATCAATATCTAAAATACGAAATTGTAGTATCATCCATACACAACATATAAATAAATATATCAAACTTCTCTTATCCAATTTGTTTAGAAATGACCAAATCCTTTAAATATAAACCATAATTCGATCAAATATGCAAAATGCAAAATACTCTATATATGAATTAGAACTCCTGCCTACAATGACATGGAGCACTCTAAATGAATTAAGAATGCTTTACTCAAGTAAAGCTCACAAACTGAATCTCTATTGCCGCTGGGATGTAGGAGGCTGGGAATCTCAGTAGTTATTGTATCTGGAAATAGGGAAAAGGAGAGGGATGAGTTTTTATACAAAAACTTGAGTGAATCCATACCTAAAACCTTCTTCATGAGACACCAAAGGAATCATGCAATAAATTAGAATAACAATAATAGTATAAAGCTTTAAAACATTTCACATAAATATATGTATATAACCAAATCGCTATTTACCTTTAAAATCAATAACAGGTATCTAACTAGAGAAACAAGAATTTATACTCTATGGTTCTTTAAGAACCGAAATGTGCTACTTTATGATCCATCAGGATCTAATGTGGATGCCTACATAGATTCCATTTTCTACTCTATGAGATTGTCCTTTGGACAATTTGGTACCAAGGTTACCAATCATTCAGCCATTAACTCGATGTCTATTTCTATACAGCTCCTGTTCAGTATCAAACAAAAAACTAAATCTTTTCTCTATATCCCACAATGGCTTCTACCATAGAGTTCAAAACTTTCTCATATAACAGGATCCAATACTAGGAGTCATAAAATCATTATAACAACTCTAAATAGTTAAGTTCACAATTCATCTTTTCATAATCTTAGCTTAACAACAATGGTCCCATGGTTTTTATAAAATCATATAGTTCATCCTATTTAAAAAAAAAACACACACACACACACACATCTTTCATCATCTCAATAAATCAATAGAAATCTCTAATCTCTTTGCAGAAGCTTCTAAAATCATGATATAAACCATATTTTAATGAAAATAACTCTAACGCACAACTTAGAGATCAGGGTTTGAACCCATTCACCTAGTGGTAGAATAAACAGGATTGACACCAACAGGGCCTTGGAAGAGAGAAATGACACCATTATCCAGTAAAGCAATAAAACTCTAGATCAATCTCAGAATAACTACTTTAATCCCCATCAATGGTGGAAGAACATTATAACATTAGAACAAGGAGGAACTCAAGATCTAACCCCAAGAACAAGGAAGAATAGAAGAAATAGGAAGCAAAACTAGTAGAATCTTTACCTTTAAGCCTTGGAAGTGAAATGTTGGTGTTAGATTGATGGAAATGAGGTATGAAAGGGGTGGAGAGGTGAGGGTTTCGTGTTTTGGGGTGAGGGTCATGTTTTTGTGTTCTAAAACCCAAAATAGGGGTTTTAATGACTGATAAATGACGTTGGGCGGTAAATGACCGTCGGGGTCCCTCCCTGACGCACCACGTACTCTTTAGACCTATGGCGGTATCCTTATTTATTTTACTATCCATTAACTTTAAAACATAAATGTAAATAAGAAAATACCCCTATTTTGATTCAAATAAAATATTACAAAAATTAAAATCCTAACAAATCAAATCCAAATTTTGGGTTTTAGTTCAAATCAGGAATCTTCAAGATTTTCTAAACTTATAAGCTAAAAACGAAGCATTTAAAGGATTCATGAAATTAATTAAAAATATTCTTTAACTTATTTTCCTTTTGGGAACAATTATCTGAACTTTTAATCCCAATAATATAGTTCTATCATGTAGCCCTCCAAGAACGTATAGGATCGGGATTTAGCAAAAATCAAGACCCAATTTATCTAACGACACGTGTACTGCCTTAACTCTCCTAGGTAATAGTATACCTAGGGTATTAGATATGAATAAAGAAATAAATGTATAAAGAGATAGATGTATAAGGAAAGAGACATATAAAGAAATAGATAAAGAAAGAGAAAGTAAGTGAAAAGACTAAATTACATACTCTATATGATTAAATGTAATCTTATATGTATGTGTATGTTCATTTATATTGCCGTGCAAATATGAAATATAGTACTGCATCCATGTTAAAAGATTAATCTTAGATAAAGATTTTGAAACTTATTAATTGAATTTTAATTTATGTTCATATATTTTTAAAAATAAACCTAGGTGGTTAGAGATAATTTTGATGACATTTTATTATGTGCATTTTCCTGGAAACTTTTGAGTTTTCACTCCATTTTATTCCCTGTGTTATCTCCAAATGAGGAGAAAGTAACTAAGGATCATTTGAAGGAGCATGATTATTTGGAGGAGCACGTTCAAGGAAAGTATATAGGATTTTATTTCAGATTATTAAAATATATAGAATTTTATTCTAATTCAAGTGACTTATTTAGATGAGTTTTATATAACTCCATCTGAAAGTTTAATTACTTTATTAATTACTGGACCACTATTAGCTGAAAAATATTTATTGTTTTAGTTATTTATCTAGTATTTATGACATACTATTTAGATTTATTTACATATTTATGGTATATATATTATTCAGAAATTGGATGATTTGTATATATTTATAAATATGTTATTTCATATTGGTGTTCTGAGAGTAATAATATATTTGTTCTGTTTAATAAATAGTAATATTAGGTGTATAATAAAATTATACAATAATCTTGCACCAACACTCATAATGTTATTTGGTTTTTTATGAGAGTGTATATTAATACATTAAAAGACAAAAACACATTGTATTGGGGTATAATTATTATGCAACTTTATTATACACAAAATATTATTTTTTAATAAATAATACTTCAACTATTATATTAAATATAAAAAAATGAGATAATAATAATCCACAATACAAACTTGTCATTTATTAAAGCATGTATGTGTGTGTATATATTTCTCTTGTTTTACCGTTATAGATGATAGATGATATGTTACAGCTATTTCATATTTATATATGATGGTAATATAATAAACCTTGACCATATACGAAGTTGTGTGATAATTGACTTAGCTTTCACTTTTTCTTTCAACATGTCGATGACGAGTCGATGACCAAGCCAGCAGTCTCCTAAGACTGCGCCAAAGGCCAAAGCCCTGTACATGCCAAATCAATCACACTCTATAAAAACACACTCATCCACATGCATTGTTCCACACCTGAGCACACACGGCACCATTGCAAATTGCACAAACCCAAAAGAGAAAACAAGATCAAGGGAAGGGAACTAGGCTTCATATCCGTTGACTTCAACAAGCTAAGCTTATTGTTACATACATCAGATCGATCATGACGAGCAGTGAATGGCGTGGTGATGGTCCAAAGATAGTTCACATAGAAACCAGGTACGTGGTGACCGACGCTATAAACTTCAGAGACGTGGTTCAGAGCCTCACCGGGAAGAACTCATCATTATCCGCGTCCATGATAGAAAGTGCTGCTCCCTCACCCTATTTTACTGAATGTTCATGTAGTAATAATAATAATAATAAAGGAGGAATTGCACATCATGATGTTAGTGTCGTCAGTGCCAAGCCAGAAGAAGAAGTTGCCTTTACTGATGGTAGAAAGAATGGTCTTATATCTCCCACAGCACTCAAGAACGTTTCCTTCAAAGACTTTGATCGATTGTTGGCTGATTTGCCTCCCATGGAGGAGCTACTCTGGTAGTAACTTAGCTACCATTATATTTTCCTTTTTATTTACGCTTTTCGCCATTTCCTTTTTTCTCTTGTTTCTTGAATTTACTCTTTTGTAACTTGTAATTTATACGAAGTGTGTATTAAATGCTGAATATATATTAAGATCTAGCCTAAAGGTTTTTATTATTATTTACGCATTCTGCAAGAGAATCGGAAGGGTAAAATTTGAAGGAGGAGACCCCAGAAACTGCTATATATGCTGCAGAAGTTTTAATGAGTTTTGTATTTTGTCCCCACTATGATAAGCAAACATTGTACAAAACTAAACATGACCACGTACGTTATCTTTCGTGGTTCAACTATAGCCTCACATGACTACGTTATCTTTCGTGGTCCACTATAGCCTCACACAGTGGGATATATATAACTAGAACATTGCAGACCTACATATAGCGATATTGTGAGGACCATATATATTAATGTTCCGTTCATCATCATTCATTATTTTGTTGAGCAGCTAGCTGCATTATAATTAAATCATTATTGTGTATAAATATTAACATGAACTGGTTATCCTTTTCATTACCGTGATGCCGAATGTCGACTCATCGTGACGAGTGTCTGATTTGTGAATATTGTGATGATGTGGTTGCCCTGTAAACTCAAGCTATTGTTGGGTTTAAGTTTCTATTACGAAGAAAAATAAGTGGTATTGACTGCAGAAGAGGCCAAGTGCCTCCTTTTGTGAGTCATAAGTAACTCTTAAAGCTCCTACGTTTAGTTTGTCGGCTTGTATATGTACATGTTCGCCAGAAATTGTAGGTTTTTTTTTTTTAATGCTCTGTTCTTCTTCATGTAATATGATTTTGGGCTCTAGGCCCATAATGTCTGCTCCATAAAAAAAAATTGATGACTGGCGAAAAAGATCTTTAATTTCACAAGGGAATTGAACACTGCAATAGTGCCCACAAAAGGAAAAGGCACCCCTAGCTAAGCAACAACTCAAGTTCCCCACATGGAGCATTGATGGGGACTATAATATGTTTATTTGGGTATTACTCTGGTGCCTATGGGTGTGGGAGCCTATGGTGCCTAAATAAGTTTGGCTCAATGAAATGTAGACATCTGGCCTAGAAAAGCAAAAACACATTGCAGCAAAAATTCTATGCCAACTTTGCCCCTTCCTTCTCAAGTCAACAGCCACCCTCACAGTAACACATTTTTCTCTTCTTCTTTCTCTCTCTTTTTTTTTTCCTTCTTCATCATCATCACTATAACAAGAAAACCAATGGCTTAGAAGAAGAAGAGATGGAGTTCAAGGTTCCGAAACTATCACCCCCTGCATCAATAGCTTCAGCCTCACGGTAATCCCACAACAACAAAATTGCTTCAACGTCCACGTCACGCCGCCACCACCACCACAACAGGAATCTCACAACAACCTTCTAGATTCTCAAAGAAGGCCTATGCACTTCAAGACCTGCCACGTCATCGCACTCCAGAAAGATCTCACCCATCTGATAAGGAGCAAGCGAGATCTCTCCACGCGACTGATTCTGGGCGAAACCACGATGTTGGAGGAGAAGCGCGTTGTGAACGTCTACTCCGGGGAGGAGTGGCGCTGACTGGATTCCATGCTGGTGCAGGAGTTGTACGTCCCGATCGACAATAGTGCACCTTTGAGGTTAACTCTAAGGCCTTAGGAGGGAAGCCATCGCGAGGAAAATCCCGAAGATCACCAAGGTCTGAAAAATCCCCAAAATGGATTAGCGGTGATGGCAATGAGTGGTAGTGGTGGAGGTGGCTTCTAGGTTGGAGAGTAGAGAACATGTCTTGCCATGGTGAGGGTGGCGGTTGACCTAAGAAGGAGGGGTAAAGTTGGCACGGATTCCGTTGCAATGTGTTTTTGACTTTTCTAGGACATATGTCTACATTTCATTGAGCCAGACCTATTTAGGCACCATAGGGCTCCCACACGCATAGACACAGAGAATCACCTTTTCATTTTTGGTCTAGATGTTGGTGGGGTTTATATGCCCCGTTTTGTTAGTAAAGTGAGCTAGCTTTCTTTTGGGCCTCGGCCCCTTGTTGGGACGAAGTGGTATTGCACATTCCGAACGTTATGAAAATCGGTAGGTAATTGAGGATGTCATTATTCAAAGGTTAGTTGGTTCAACCAATTTAATCCGATGTTAAAGCAGGATGTATAGGGTATATAAAAGAGTGGGAATATGTTTACTCCATGATTAAGTCTAAGCATACTTAATTATTCCATCTAATATTTTTTTTACTTGAAATTTCATCAATTTAACTGTTGAATTTAAAGTTTTTATTAAATAGATCAAGTTTATAAATTTTCATACAATTTGAAAATGATTTGATAGTTTATCATTTCATTTTATTTTAATAGATAACATGATTTTGAAAATATAAGTAAATATTGATTATTAGGTTACATGTATATTGTTGTCCCATTTTTTTTAATTTTATATGTTTGATCATCAATATAATATAACATAAATCAATGATTAATTGATTAAATTCAATGTGGATAAAGAGTTATCAAATGGAATATGTGTCCTGGAGTAAATAAATCCCTAATATATATATTTTTATATAAATATATACACCTATGATGAATTATATCTTATAAAATAGGTAAAACATATTAAAAATACAAATAGAGTTGAAGTATGGAGGACTCGAGGCTCACATTGTTTAAATTATCAACATTTTACTCTATAGACTATTATAAACAATTTAAGTCCCATATTACTTAGAGTAGGAAGTTTTAATCTAATGATGATTATAAATATTCATGCATCACTTATTTTATATTTATCTTTAGACTCTTTTAAAGAGATTTAGAGGTTTAATAGTCTTTGGTTTGAATAACAAAGGTGTATTTTTTACTATCTTTCATCATGAAAAGGATTTGATTCTTTAAAATGAAGATGTTGGTAAATAGCACAAGTAAGAGGTTACTTATCCTTGGATCATTTTATGGAATCCACACATGATGTACACATGATTGAAGTTATTGATTCAATGATGAGTAACCCCTCACTTATGCACTTTATCAACCTTATCACTTTAAAGGAGTCAAATCCTCATAAAAAGTTAGTAGAATTTGAGAAAATTAAAATTTCATTTTTAAATAACTTGACCAGTCTCACATAGGTATACCACAAGACCTTAACAAGGAAAGTAAATAATATGTTTAATTATTCTACAAGTCCCTATAATTTCACTTAATTTTCAATTAAATCTCTATAATTTAGAATTTTATAACTAGGTCCCCATAGTATATGAAACTTTTCAATTAGGTTCATACCATTATTAAAAATATAATATTCATAGAATATTTTGTTTCCATGAGAGGGTTAAAGAGAGATGAAACGAAATATTTCATGAATATTTTGTTTTTTATAATGATTGAGACTAAATTGAAAAATCTCATACAATATAGGAACTTAATTATAAATTTTAAATTGTAGACCTAATTGAAAATTATATAAAATTATAGGGACATAGAATAATTAAACCCAAAGTATATCATCAATAGGAGTGGCTAGGATAGGAAAGTGAATACTCCCATGGGATAGGAGCATAGTTTAAAACTCGATAGACTCAATTGCACGCTAGTCATTATTTAAACGGTATAGGTTGAACTAGAACAAATTTAATTGAATAAATTTATTAAAATTCAAATGTGTACAATAAAATAACATAGATGATTAATAATTTAACATACTTTGAGGATTTATATGTTTACATAAATCTATATAAAAGTATATATATACAATTAATAATTAATAAAATCTTATTCAAGATAGAATTAAGCCCATATTTTATATGTTTTTTTTTCAACTTTTTGGTCAAGAAGTCAAATTTCAATCTCATCGATTTATGGGCTTTAGCCCATACTAGATCATGGGTGACTGATGCATTCCTAAACACTAAAGAGATTTAAAACAAATAAAAGGAAAAAGAATAAAAGAGTAATAAAAAAAAGTACAAAACAATTAACCCTAATATCTCTCAACTTTCTTTCCCTCACACAGAATAGAATGCGTCGCATGGAGTTTTCTTATTTAACTCATGCTCACTTCCCTTTCTTTCTCTATCCCTCTCTTTCTCTCATTCACAACCTCATCGTAGACATGGCGATGGTGCAAGACATGGTGGTGGTGGTGGTTGGGCATGATAGAGAAGATTTGATGGTGGCGACTAGATTTGAAGCGATAGGGACTAGATCTAAAATGGAAGTCCGCCAATGTTTTTCTTTTCCTTTTAAATGGTTGAACCATATGAATCGAAGTCACCGTTCTTCTAGTTCTTGCCAGTCCTTGTGCATGTCCAATCTAAAGCACTACTTGATTGGCCGGTCCAAACGAGTTTTAAAACCATGGATAGGAGATGGAAGTTGGAATGCCTAAAATATGAGAACACTTGTGGGAGGGCTTCTTACAAACCACTTGCTATAAGCACTTGAAAAGCTTTCTTCGCAAAACACTTGCTTATGTAATGGTTTTCTTGGACGTTATCTAGGATTAGAAGAAACTGTTCAAAACCCAGTTTTTGGGCAATGATCGAACCAGTCATAGGATCGTTCGGCTCAAACTAGCTTGTTCGGTCTAATTTTTAGAACATTAAATATTTTCTATGAATTCCAACTTTTAGAATACGAAAAAATGGAATTCAGGAATCATTGCACAAAACTATATGTACTTGATGGTTCATACTTTATACGAATTTGTGGCCTTTTTGTCGACAAAAAAAAATAACAACAATAATCTGTGACTTCTTTCTGCAAGCTAAGCAGAAGCTACTAGCCTACTATACATGAGAAAAATATATATTATTTAAAATAAAACATTTAAGTAGTTCAGTTGCATCTAAAGAAGAATAATAAGTTGAATAATAAAAATAATGCTTAGAAACTTATTTTGTAGAATAATGTAACAATGATGATTAATGATAAATATGATTAAAAAATTAATAATGTTCAAATTATTGTACTTAAATAATTCTTTTTGTGAATAAGTAATATTTTTAATCATTCATTTTGTTATCTTTAGTTGTAATCATTTAACATGTTATCAACGTGATCTGCAAAATAAAAAAATAAAAAATGTAAATTTAATTACGTCGAGTCAATCCACTACTTGAAATAGACAAATAGCAAATGGTATGACTACAAAAAAAAAAAAAATGCAAATGGTACCTCAAAATAAAAGCACCAATTCTTTTGGTAATTTTTTTTTTGTTGGATTATTTTGGTAAAATATTGAAAAGGAATAAAGAAACTAGATAGAGTCAAATAAATTTGACCGGATTATGGATTTTTCGTTCCAAACCATTTGGGTAGATCATACAACGCTTGAAACTTGCATTATCCTAGGTCGTTGTCGAGTCTTTTGTTCCTTTGTGATGTTTGTTCATAGTTGTTGAAAATGTATACAAATATTGAAGAAATATATAAACTAATACTTTTTAACCAAATGAGTTGAACTACACCAGTAGTTGAATTAGGTTAATTTGATTTACTGAAAAATAAAAATTAAATCAAACAAATTTGATTAAATTTAATCTACTTTTAATTGCTTTATCACTAAATCAAACTAAACTGAATGGTCATTATGCTGCCAAAAATCAATTGATATATCCAGTCCCTTTGACCGTCATCTTTCTTTAGTACACCACCATTGACAATTGTCTTAACTAAAAGTCTGCTATATATGTTTGCCAGAAAATTCAAAAGCGATTTCATTAGATGCTTAATGTCTATATAATACAACAAGGTTTTGAACGCTAGCCATCCTCTCTTTTCTATCCAGCCACCCTCCAGCTGGTCTAGGTCTAATACTAACATGCCATAAACGTGGAATAAATTAATTCTGCATAGATGGGAACCCCATTTTGGGCTCCAATTGTTAGTAGGTAATGAGCAACAATGCTGTTCATAATTGAACTCGGTTCGGTATTTCGGCCCCACCCAAAGTTTAATGGGTAGGTTTTTATATTTTTACTTTTTATTTTTTGGTTAGATAGGGTTCAAGTCTTTACATTTGATTTGATACATATCCAGATTTGAGTTGGTTGATCTAACTGAGCTAAATCCAAAGAATTCTTTTGAAGTTATTTTCTTATAATAATTAGTGAGATATTATAAGATATTTGAAGTTTAATTAATATATTTCATAATTTCATAATTTGATATTAATATGATTTGTTTTGAAATATATATTACAAAATATCTCTTTAATTTTTTTTTATTTATAAATTTTATAATTTTATTATATATAATATTTGAATCCTCATATATTATTTGAATATTAAATTGATTCAATTATTAATTAACTTATTATTATATCAAATTTAAATTTAAAAAATTGGCTTGATTTAAACATCATATTGTATTCTGGTGTAATCCAGCCCAACCCCCACCTGTCCTTTATACATCAGTAATTCAGCAGGAGATTTCTGACGTCTGTGTGAGGTATATTCGTTAAAACTTACAAAACAAAGACCTGTAATTTGGGAGAGAAATATATATAGCCTATAAGATTACAATTTTTGTTTTTCTTCAATGGAAGTGGCTGACCACATAGTCCTTTGTCATCAATCAAAATAAAACGACGGCGATTTGATAATTTGGCAATTTTATTGTAGGAGTATAAATTTAATATCAAAAGCATCAATTTTTGTGCACAGATATTGGCAATAGAGTTAAGAGATCAAATCATTATTCTACTGCCAAGGATCAAATCACGTCTATACCATGAAAGACATTTACTTCCCACATTAATAAATATATGTTTACAGTTTATCAAATATATATATTGATTTTTCAGGTATCTATATTGGAACACTGATTAATTCTTTTGAATACTGCACACTCATTTATTAAGTATTATCCTAATCAAAAGAATTAAAAGTGAAAAATTTTATTTTATTTTTATTTGAATCTATAAGTTTAAGAAAACTATCTAAGCTCCATTTAATGCGTTGATACTTGACATTCTTTTAACTAATGCCCTTAACTTTCCCTTTCTTAATTTTAATGAAATAGCGGTTAACAAAAGCTAATATATATATGTAACATATAATCTCATGGTTTGTTTGAATAAGAAAATAAAATAAGAGAACAGAAAATTGAAAGATAAAAAATAAAGAAAAAAGCAATTTTTTTTATATGTTTGGATGGAGAGATTGAGAAGAGATAAAATGAGATTTATGTTAAAATGACATATGTATTCTTATTTTAATAATAAATAAACTTGTTTTTTTTAAAATGGATAAAATCATAAATTAACTCATTTTCTCCCCACTTTTCGGTTTTCTAGGGACACAAAGGAAGAAAAGTTGAATAGAGGTCCACATGGTATTTTCCCTTCCTCATGTTTTCTACCATCAACTAAACTAGAGAAACTTTGTTTTCAATGCATTTTCTTGCCAATAAGTTGTCCATCTTATTTTCCGTTAAATCAAATGGAGGGCAAGGTGTGTAACCAAATTTCATTTGAAAGACAGGAAGGGAGACAGGCTGAAGATATGGAAGATTTTTATCCATGTAGATTAGCTACTCGATTTTGGTTGGCTGAAATTATTCAGTACTATTTAAAAGTTGTTTGTTATGATAACAGTTTCAATGATCGATTACAAGTATAACCCCTTTTTTATATAATTGATTGAGAGAAGATCATTTATGTTTCGATGTATTAATTTAAAAGTAATTTTAAGATGGTATGTTTTGTTTGGATTTTAAAATAATGACTTGTAGTATATACTAAATTACTAAAAAAATATGAAAGCTTTTGTTTATATTATATAATATTTAATAGAATATCATAATTTTTAGATAATTAACTTTTGCTTATAAAAAATTGCTTATGCTTATAAATTATTTTTCAGTTTAAAATTATCAAATTTCTATCTTTATCAAAATATGATTGATTTTTTTTAATAGTGTTACTTAAATTTTTTCTTTCGTGTTCTCAAACAAACATTTAGTAATCCGGTTTTCTGAAAAAATTAGCATTAACTCCAAATTATATACCTGTACTCAAATGAATTTTAAAAAAAAAACTAGTTATTGAAATTCAAAGACACTTTTTTAAAATCTTGAAAGTAACTTCACAAACGTAATCGTTTGTGTGATCAAATTAAGTGCTTTTCTTTTTTTAATGCAGATCAAATCAAGTGTTTGAATCTTAAACTAAAATTGTACCATAAATTTAAGAATCAAATAAAACAATATAAATTTATGACTACACCAGTGGTAAGTGTATTTGATTGTGTCGTCGTGAATTTGATTATCAGATGTTTTTTTTGGCTAATGATAATTTGTAAATACCTCCCTAAATGTTCCATGAGCCTTGAGCCCTATCTCTGACCTTAGGTTTCCCTTCAATTCAAACTTTGTTTATATCTAAAAATAAATAAATAAATAAATAAAGGTCTCACTGCACTTGCAGAAGCAACCATGGCATATGCCTTGCAGCTATAACATTTTACATGCCATGCCATACCGTGCTTGCCAGCATTAATGTGCCCACTTGGCCCGAGCTTTCAGCACATTTGCTCAATGCAGTGGAAAATTTCTGATCAGCAGCTTAACTTTATTTTATTTTTGAATGATAAAATAGTACGTTAATTTACAATGATCCATTCATTGGATGTGAATGTGACTGTGATTCTGAAAATTCATCAGATACAGGATCACTATTTTAGAAACTAAAGCTTGGTGGATAAATATAATTTTGTGCTATAAATAACAAAAGAAGCTCAATATGCCCTCTAATAAGTGAAGTGATAAATTGTTAGTGCTATTAGAATAAGATAAAATATTTGTCTGATCGATTTAATGATCGACAAATCAATTATTACATTAAAAATGTATGAGAGGTGGGAGATAGTAATAGCACAAAACTTATGTGTCAATTAATCAATAGATTAGAGTAAGTGTTATCTTTATTTTCACACGTGAATATTTCTCAAAGTGAAGGTTCTGTCAATTAAATAGATAATTTATGATGCATCACACACTTAATATTTGCGTTTATTAAAATAGATAAATGTGTTTAGAAGTATGATAAATAAATTTAATTATACCTTTTTTCATTAATATATATAGCTAAATACGCTAAACTTTAGTCATACTTTTTGAGATGTTTAAATGTCGGTGTTCTTGTTGCCTTGTGGGATGTATGATAGCCTTGGCCATATATGAAATATGATACTTTAGCTTGAAGAAATTATTTGCAAAAATACTCTCACAAACTCATGTGATTGAATAAAACCTTAGTTTTGATGTAAGTCATGTTAAATGGTTCTACATTAAAGTAAATGAAAATTTAACAACAATATAATTTGTACAAGGGCACCATTACTCTAATCCGATGATGCTGTATATACCTATATACTAATGCTAACTATTTAAAACCAAGTTATCGAGATTTCAGTACCCACATGCCACAGAAATATCCTTTTGTGACGGATTATTTTGTCTGCACCTAGAATCATCACTTGTTATGGAGTGAACCCGAAATTCTTAGAAGAAACATATGTGAGCTTCAAGCGCAACAAATAACAATGAATTTAATTTTGACGTCTTCAATATACATTTATATTTTCTATATATATTATTATTTAATTATATATGACTTTAATTTTAATATATTAATGGTGTAAGAGTTTTAAACTATTATCAAACTAAATTTATATTTACATGATTTTTCTATTTATTGAATAAAAATTAATTATATTTATTTATATTACAATAGGTAATTGAATGACAATTATGTAATATTTATTTACACCACAATCATCATATCATATCAATTAAATAAAATTTATTTTTATTTTATAAATTTAAAAATCATATATATAGAATGATTTGATGGGATATCGGTTGGTCCTTTTTATTTTAGATCCGGCGACAGTTTAGTCTTCGTCACACTTCTTATTAAAAACTATTAATATGTCATTAATTTGTAATGTCTCGAAATCACCACCATCATCGTTGTAATAATATGACTTTACCATCATTATTTTTAATAACATCGATATGGACCAACATAGAATCCTCTTTAGTAACATGTCATCACCGGTTAAACAATTTGAAAAGCCAACACTTCTGACAGTTATCTTTATTTCTTTTTTATTTCTTTCTCTGTTTTTTCCAGAACTGGAATCCTCTTCCAAAATGCTAAACAAATTGGAGAGAAGAAGAGCACATGGCAATGGAGTGATATGGATAAGTGTACTGCTTCCCCTGCCGTCATGTCATTTTCTACTGCTGCTTTAGTTACAGTTGGAGTGCAACCTAACCTAACCTAACCTAACATGCAAGTTTGGGTAGGAGGCAGAGGCAGAGGCAGGTCTCGGGATGTATGTTTCGGGACATCTTCATAATTACACGGAAGGGAACTTGGATGGAGCAAGCGAACTACATGACTACCATAGAGTGTATGTGCTTCAGCTGTTGTATTGTGGTAGTAATATTTTTTATTTTTTATTTTTAAGCTTTAATCATTGAGAGGAAATAAAGCAGTAGCAGAGACTCCTACAACATGTTTGGCTAACAACTATTTTCACATTGTAGTAGAAAAAGGTGGGTTAAGAAGAAGTAATAGTAGAGTGCAATCCCGTTTCCTTTATTTATTTGTATATAGGTTCCTTTTTAAACAAAAAGTCTGGTTATTTTTCTCATGGTCTTTTACAACAAGGACTTCTATATCTCTCCGTACTCTTTATTATTTATAGGATTTGACTTATGTCAGAACATTTATTATCATATTAATAAAATAATAAATTTAAATAATACTTTGAAAACATTATAATAATATGATTAAATGATACTATAAAATTAGTTATATTATCAATAAATAAACATTAAATTCTATTTTTAAAAAAAGTTAGTTATTAATAAAAAATAATTTAAATAAACTTTGTTGGTAGAATAATCTCAATAAAAATAAGATAGATAATTAGAAGTCTAAAAACAGAACTGATAATGAATATATATATAAACTGATTTCATTAGAACTTAGAAATGAAAAAAGAAAAAACACAAAGGAAAAGATAAAAACAAGTGGGAATAGAAGGATAACAAAAGATGTATGTCAATTTAACTAATATGGGTCAGCTCAATTAATCAACTTTTTACTCATGTACTATTATGATTTGAGTCATCAATTATTAAGTTTATCTTATTGATAGATAATCTATAAATACCTTAATAGTTTAAAAAAAGGTGAACATCAGTTTATATTCTTTTCAAAATTGTTTGGTTATATTTTAAAGAAATATCAGACAAAATATAAATTCAAAGTAAGATAAAGATAAATAAAGATAAAGATAAGTGAGAATAAAAAGATGACAAAAGATGGAAACCAATTATGCTCCTTTCTGAAATTTTTCGGCACGCACTTGTATTCTATTACCAAATCTAAATTCAAGAAAGGTACCAAACAACATATATTTATTTTTTCTAAATTAAAAGAAAGGGAGAAGAAAGACTAGAATCAGAACGTTAGTTGTTTTGAAATTGATTTTCTCCCAAAATATATTGGAATCGGCATCTGTTGCTAAACACAACCTGTTCAGGAATGTTTGATACGTTTCTGGTTCAGCAACGGCCCATACTCCAGACCCTATACAAAACAAAAAGGTTTGAGAAAAACAGAAGAGGGTAAATTCTACTAGGTAAAATCTAAGTGGCGTGACTCGAAATATTAGCGTGACCCTAACATCATTCTCAAAGCACACAAAAAGAACACGGAAACCAAACCATCACCGAAGTAATTAAAAAAAAAAAAAAGTCACACCCAAAACAAAAACCCTAATGAGTAACGAGGCCCAATTCACCAACTCGTGCCACCCCACCTATTTAAGCACCCAACACCCCCTTTCTTTTTCAATCCACCATCACCACCAACCTCTCGTCTCTTCTCTTCTCTTCTCTCTCTAGAAACTGGCGTTTGGTTCTGCTTCCTTCTTCTTCTTCCATTGCAATCTCCCAAATCGATTGTGAATGGTAGAAACCCTAAGCGAGAGCGATTACATGCGCCCCCTTCTGCCGTCAAGGGCGAGCGCTATCCTCCCCGTTTCCCCTGCATCTGCCTTCGCATTCGGTTCTTGCAAGCAAGCCTGGTACTACCGCTGCCTCGGCCTCGACCCTTGAAAATACACCATAAACGACGCCGTTTTCCACAACCACCCCAATTTTTCCTTTCTTTTTCCTCTTTTTTCTTTTCCTCACCCAACCCGAATCCGATTCTTTCGTTCTTTGATCCCTTCCGGCCGATCGGCGCTTTTTTTTTTCCCTTCTTTTTTTTGTGTTTGATCTGAGGGATTTTTGAATATTTTTGTTTGAGAAGAAGCAAGCACGATGTTGATGAGCAAGCAGAAGAAGACCCAGAACGCGAATGCGAGGAGGCTTCTGATAAGCATAAACGTGCTGGGGAGTGCGGGGCCCATAAGGTTCGTGGTGAATGAGGAGGAGCTTGTGGCGGCTGTCATCGACACCGCCCTCAAGTCCTACGCCCGCGAGGGCAGGCTCCCTGTTCTCGGCACCGACATCACCGCTTTCGCTCTTTACTGCCCCCATGTTGGATCTGATGGTAATTTCCACCACCCCTTTTCTGTATAGCCCTCAATTTCACCTACATTTTAATTTCAGTTTCATTCTGTTCAACATTGCTTGAATCTAATTTATGTTTCTTTTTTTTTTTAGAGCGTTTTTTCAATGTTTGTTGCAAATTCAATTGGGATTAAAAATTGGGTTTTTATGTGGATTTTTAGTTGATATTGCTAACCCCATTTTGGCAATGTTTTTTGGGGATTCTGTGTTTTTTTTTTTCATGTTGTTGCAGCTTTATCTGTTAGTTTACAACTTCTCTAGCATCAATTTTTATGTGGGAACTTTTTTTTATTGGAGGATATTATATTGGCCTTTATGTGGGTTTTGGTTGAAATTGAGAACCACATTTTGGTGATGGTGATGGAATGGTGTTGCAGCTTTATTTGTTGTCACTGATAGCTGTTTTCGGCATCTTACTGTTGGGATGGGGAAAACCTTTTTTTTTTAAATTTTTGTAATTTGTCCTTTGTGTTTTTGTTTGATATGGCCCTTTTTTTGGCAATGTATCTGAATTGTCTGTATTTTTGGTGGTGTTTTTTTTGCAGCCTTGAGCCCGTGGGATACAATTGGATCACATGGAGCTAGGAACTTCATGCTGTGCAAGAAGCCACCGGCATCTGCTGCTACGGGTGTGGCTGATGCTGATGCTGCTGATGCAACTGGGACTGGTGCACTCTCCCGCAGGGGCAGTGGGAGCTGGAGGGCTTGGTTCAACAAGTCCCTTAACCTCAAGATTTCTTCCCACTGATCGGTCAAGATTTGTTGTATTGTGAGGGAGTTGAACAATTGTTGTGATGGTGATGATGATGATGATGATGCTTGTGTGGTTAAAAATCCACTTATATATTTCTTTTTCCTTGTTTGTTGGTTAAATTGCCGGTTGTTTCTGTTCTCGCTAGCCAGAGAACCTTTTTTTTTTATTAGATTAAAAACTTTTATGATATTTAGGTCTTGGCTTTTTTGATCGAATAAAATTCAAGTTTCGTTTGCTTGATTTTTTTTCAATTTGAGGTCTCCTTCTTTATTGTAAAGCCTTTTTTATTAGTACTATCTTTTGCTTTTGAGACGGTGATCATTGCCAAATATTCTGAGGAATATACTCCTACCGTTAGCTGATGAACACACGTGTTGACTTGGATCCCTTGAATGAAGTTTGGCGCAGGCGCAGTTCATGGTTTGGAAATTCAAAACACGTGTGCCTAGTTACTTCCATTACTTCTAGTCAACCCAAATGTCTCCGTGAAACTTTGATAGTTAATTTATGGGAATTTATCTATAAAATTCATATACTAATATTTTTAGATAATTTATACTAAAAATTTATTACGTCTTTAACTAAATTTATTAATATTTTAAATATTTATAATTAAATTATAATTCTAGATATTGATCCTTTCAGTACCAAAATAAAAACCGTTAATTTGTATATTGGAGGCAAAGTCACCTAATCCAACTTGGTGAGGGAGGGACGAATTAGTGCAGGATCTTATAACAATATCACACACAAATCTCACAAATTGTTCGAAGTGGGGTAACGTTCTCTTTACCAATAAAGGAGCGGTGTGGAATGCATGCTGATATTTAGTCGGAGGCGTCACAGTCAACCATTTTTTAAAGAATTTTCCTTTTTCAAAAATTGTGTTCTCAAATCGCAACTGTTATGAAAAAATATATCATTAATGTGCAATAATTTTCTCATAAATCGTTTTATCAATATCGATAATTGTGAATAAAACGTAGAACGCCTTTTAGGCAAAAAAATAAGTTCAAGATTTAATACAATCAGGTGCGTATTAGGTATGAGTATAATTTTCAAGTCAGCTGTGGCTGAACCAAATATCAATATTCAATTCACAACAACTTGAACAAATTTGTCTTATTGCAACTTGGCCACAGAATGTCCGTCTATTATTATCATCGGCTTGACTAGGCCAAATTCTACCCGCAACTTGCTTTCGTTGCATTCTGAGGCTTGTTTTTTAGGGTACGATGTATCTGGAGATTCTATTGACATATCTTGCCAAATCGAGGACCGAAAATCAAGGCGGCGGCAGACTAGAAGCTGCTGCATTTATCGATTCCTGACTGGTGGTCTCTTGCTTCCGGAATCAAATGGTCATGTTCATATGCATAAAGTTATTTCCAGCGGCGAAGCATATAATATTCTAATTTCTAGCACAAACATGTCTGGGAGAATCGAACCCCGTTCCAACCACATACACATCTCGAGTTTCTTACAGCTGTGTTTCGATGCTGCTATTGAATGGAGAAGAGAACCTTTCAAAAAATAGTGATCGCCAAATGAGAGACTCAAAGAAGAGAGAATTTATAAAAAGATCACTACTGAATTTGGAATCAAGAAAGGTATGATGACCCTTCACTACGAAAAAAAAAGTGCTAATTTTAAATAAATATGTTATTTGTCAATAGGATGTGAGATATCATGTCAAACAACTCAAAACCATTGAATGAAAGGTGACTCTATTTAAATAGGTTTAAATAAGGTACAATTCTCATCAATAGTAGATGAGTGTAGTGAATTGTTCTTATTCAATAATAAATTAGGTGTAAGTTAATACTGTGTCTCAATGAATACAAATACATAACTCAATTTTAAAACTTGCAATGGAATGAAGTGTACCCTCCACTCTACAACTTGTTGATAATGCAAATGAAGAAAGGGGAGTTCCGACGTAAGGATAGGTTGGGGCTAGCTATGTGACTGGTTATGAGTTGCTATCAAAGTATTAAGCTTGTGCATGTGCTTGATTCCATTCTGCTTTCACCTCCACCACCCCTTTTGACAGTGATGAATGATACGCGAATCCTTGAT
The DNA here is from genome assembly GCA_030441495.1 of Dalbergia oliveri. Lineage (NCBI taxonomy): Eukaryota > Viridiplantae > Streptophyta > Magnoliopsida > Fabales > Fabaceae > Dalbergia > Dalbergia oliveri. The sequence goes on along the minus strand of JAMLFY010000002.1, from coordinate 43,975,763 downwards.
AATGACATTGCGAGGTGAGGTTGCTTGTTCTCTTTGGCCTATGCACGCCACATACATAAATATATATATAAAAACAAAAAGAAATCCAAATTGGTCTTCGTATTTATTTTACATTTTCTTTTTCATTAAAAACATTATCTCACTCGATTGAAAAAAATCAAATAAATTCCCAAGTTTCAGCAAAGTGCATGATTATGTCGACGACTTTTGGTTCTACCCAACTCTCGTGAGCTAAAAAAAAACTTTTCTATTTTCTCATTATTGTGTCTTGTTGTACTTCCTGACTCCTAATTTTACAGCAAACATCACTTGCTTGATGCAAAATCAAAAGTTAAAAAAAAAATAAGAAACAAAAATTGCTAAATGAAAAGCTGCCTTATTGTCTTAATCAATTTCAGATAGATATTTCGATAGTTTTTGAATTTGCAATTTAAATTTAACTACGAGTGATATGAAAATTAAATTTCAGAACAGTTTGCTGTTTGTTACATGTCAATATCTTGATTTAATGATCAATCAGGTATTTTTGTTTGTGTTCATTCAATTGTGTATTCACCGGATGAAAAGAATTAGTCACAAAAATCACAAGCTCTAGCACAGTTATTAACTAGCTAGATTTCTTAAACATCTAATTAGAAATTCAATTCGTCGCAGTGTATATAAGAGTATCGTCAAAAAATTGGTCCCTTTGAAGAAAAAAACTTTAAAGTTGATCTCTGCAAAACTAAATAGTTGGACAAATTGGTTTCTATGAAAAAAAATTTTCAAATTAATAATCCAAGTGAATTATTGAGCAAGTTAGTTCTCCTCTCCCAACTTAATAAAGGGACTAATTCTAACTTGGTTGATTATTCAATTTTAAGAAATCAATTTGTCCAACTATTCAAGTTTACAAGAACTAATTTTAGAGTTTTAGTTTTTAGGGACTAAATTATCCAACAATTTAATATTATAGGAACTAATTTGAGAGTTTTTTTTTATAAGGATTAATTTGCCCTATATGAAATTTGAAAGTAGCTAAAATAAGGATTTTGTCTAATATAATTAGTCGCGAGAGTTTCACTCATACGGTGAGCTCACTTCATTTAAATTAAATTAATTAGAGTTGAATAGATTTCAAATACTATTAATTAGAGATCAATGAATTTCAAATATTAGTTGTTGTTTAAGAACAAAATTTATGTATTCACCTTTTGTGTGTTCCGCACTTGTGTTGACCGCAATAGACGGAGCCTCCTCTCGTCGCAAAGGTTTCAAATTTCAATTCAATTGACACGCTATTAGCTAATGGCTTCAATAATGGTGTGGCAAGGCTGGCATTTACACCAAAAGGGCGTGGGTTTCGGTCATTTATGTTGTTGTGAGGTCTCTCGATGGTAGATAATCATATAAAAATTTCTGTAAATACTTAATAAGCTTGAGGGCCGTATCTTAGTTCTGGTGAGATGTCTGTATCTAATTCCCTTAAACTTTTTCAATACAAAAAAATAATGGTGTCAAATATATTGAGTAAAATATTACTTTGATCCTGAAATTATAAATGTACTTCACTTTAATATCTGAAATTTCAAAATTAACTATTTAGTCCTTAAAATTATATTCTCAGGTTATTTTTTATTCAAATAACTGTAAATAAATCGTTATGTTTTTCCTTGCGTGACACGTTAAGTGGCACTTTGCATGCCATGTGTCGTTTATAATTTCATATCACGTTAGTAAAATATAACGATTGATTAATAATTATTTAATCAGAAATTAAAGTGATCTATGAAATATAATTTTAGGGATTAAAAAATTAATTTTAAAATTTTAAAAATTAAAATAAAATATGCTTATAATTTAAAGAATTAAAGTGAAATTATACTCCAAACATATTATCTTGCCACACACCTTTGTTTCATCCGGTGAACATTTTGATTAGATATTTGTCACTTGGAGGGTCACCAACCGAGCGAAATAACAGAAAAAGAAGGGTACGGTACGCAACAGCTTTGTACCTGAAAATCCTTTTCCACGTCGTAATCTGTGTACGTTCTCTCTGCATCTCGTGCACTCCGGGGTCATTTTCTTTATTCGATAAGGGCTTTTTCCACAGATCTATCTTCACCGAAAGGAATATCTTATCTGGGTCCATGACTCCATGCAAATGCTAGTATATGTCGTATTCATAAACATCAACTTATAGGAAAAATAAATTGTCAAGCTATTATTCTATTAATTTTAAAAGCAATATATTATGAGTTTCAGTCAGTCAAATAATAAAACTCAGTCTAATTGCTATCTATAAATACTATAAAATAATTTTAAGAAAATATTTGGTTTTATACGATCAATCAATACAATCTTCAGGAAATATGAGTAGTGCTTAATCTTATAATTATTCATCAGAAGTGAAAGATCATATAGGCCCGAGGGCAGCTTCCCCCCTCCTTTGTGAATTTGGACTTAAAAAAATATAGAGAGAAATGAGGAGTTTGTAATGTAAGATTTTAAATTTCATTATTATAAGTATTTTATTTTTTTTTATCTCTTGTAAAATTCAAACTCACATAGTCTAAGGAGTTAGTATGTTCTATTTTATGAGAGAAAAAACAAACTCACTTATACATAATAAGTCAAAGACATTTTAGTCCATTTCATTTGTATATTAGTATTTGAGTTTAATTTTTATGCATTGACATTGTAAAAGTTTTTAAACATCCATCTTATTAAAATCTTTCATTTTTATGATGTTTCAAGTGATGGGATAAGACTCAATTATATTTTCTAATATGACCATACAACATGAAATATTTCTCTCAATGATATTGTAGTATATTTTTTTAATATCTTATTTCATAAATTAAATAATATATTTAGAATGAATTAATAAAAACTAGATATAAATATATCTAAAAATACAAATAAAAGTATAATAGATCTTTTTTTCAATATATATATACCTGAGAGGAGTAAGAGAAGGGGGTCAAGGCCCCTACCTACCCCTTCTTTATTCGTTCTTGATTTTAAATCATCTTTCGCCATTGTTATTCATCATTATTTGATATTTTTTAAGAGATTAATTTTTATTGACTATCAATATAAAATGAGTTTTATATTATCATCCAATCATGTATTTTTCTTTGTAAGACATTTAAGATAGTGGAAGAGTTAGGTCAAACATTTTTATTAATATGATAATATATATATAACTTATTTACCGTAAGTGTGACTTAGAATTAAATTATTTTAAAAAATTATTACTTAATAGAATAAAATCCAAACCTTTAATATATAAAAAATTAAACTATTTAATATACGAGTAAATCTTTAAAGGATATGTGTTATTTACATAAGCAAAACCTACAAAATAATATATCATATATAGCATTTGTTCTAGACAAAGTTATGGCCTGGAGTTCTGATCGGCCAAATATTACGCTTCGCTAATTGGTCCTCTTGCTCAATGTGATTTAAGCCTTATTGATATCGAAATATTGAAACTAAGCTTTGAGCATGCCTTGATGTTTGAAAGGTAGATCATATATATAAGGACGGTCGGTAAGTATTCATACCTCTTAGTAGCGTAACCTACTAGTTGAATATAAATGAGTAATGTAACTAATTGGAAACTAATGATAGCATCATAAACTTCGACCAATTACACAAAACACATGACAAAGAGAAGAACTTTTTGGCTAGGTGGTCATATAGTACAGTCTAGTTCAGTATTCATTCATGTCATTCTTCTATTCAAGGATGCCATAAAAATCTGCTAAAGTGAATACCCGTGGAGATTACCCGCAATGGGGAGGATGGGGCTTTAGTCCCCATGAAGGGATGAAGTCCACATTTATTAAATGGGGTGGGGACAGAGAAAGAGATGCCCACTCCATGAATACCCACCAATTCCCCATCTATATGAATACATATTAAGAAAACCTTAGCACACATTTATTTTTAAGTTATTTTTATTGGATTTGAATTATATATGTATTTTTATTTTTAATTTGGATTATATTGTATTAGTGTTATTTGTTATTTTGGATATTTATGTTTAGACCTTCAAATTACTTTGTGATTTTTCTCCATTTTAGATATTCTAAATTTCTTTTAATAAATCTACAGATACACGTAGGGATTCAAATCCCAACGAAAAATGAGATCTGTGACGAGGATGTGAATAAGGATTAGAGGCAAAATTCTAAATGGGAACAGTGTGTGGGCACATGTCCCCGCTAGTGGCTGATCTTCAAGAAAATTTTTAGGGGCCAAAAGTTGAACATGTAAATTAGATTGATGATCATCATTAAATTAGAATTAATTATATATTACATATATAAATATTGGAGTGTATCAAATGAGAGAGATGTCTTTGCATGATAGGTGAAAGGAGAAAATCATCTCCATTAATTAAAACATACTGGACGATTAAATTTAAAACTTATTTAAAAGTCATACGATCACTATAAATTAAAGTCACATAGTTTTATGTTTAAATTTTGACTATTTATGTAAGATCCAATAAATAAAATCTATTCATGTCACTATCACAATTAATCACTCATTTCACTTAATATATTTCTTGTAAACTTTTAAACAGATTACTAACACGAAGAAATAATTTTGAATAGAAGAACTAAAAAATACCTTAATTATAATATTACTCTTTACCCTTTTAATGACTTGCAATTATCAGCAATTGAATTAAAATTTAAGCTTTTAGCAATATCTTTTCTAGAGTGTACATATTGGTGTGAGGGGAGAAATAGATGAGTTTTTTTTTTAAAATAAACTACACATGTAATTTCATTATTAGTAAGCTTTATATGTAAAATTACACATGAACATTTTCCATTAAAAATTCTCTTTCATTTTTACTCTATATAAAACACACCTTTCATGTAAATAACCACTCATAATATTTGCAAGAAATTTATGTCATTGTAAATTAAATTTTAAATTAGGATAATTTTTAAGTTGATTATTGGAATAACACATTATCACTCTATGTATATATGTTGTTTTTTTCAAAAAACTTTGGGGCCCATGGCCCTCATTGTGTTAAAGGAGATCCGCCTATGGTTCCCGCCCCATAGATGTCCATTGCCATCCATACTTCTATTTCATTTTTTTTCTTTTTCTTTTATCTATTTTGACTAACGCTGGTTATCAAATTTATGTAATTTAGTTTCATCTTTTTAAATATTTGTGTAAGCAACTTAACTTTCAATAACAAGTAAAATTGAAGTATTCTTCCATGTGATAAACTGATAATTGATCTTTTTTCCTATGCGGATTGAGAGTTAAAAGGTTTAATGACATTAGTTAAGCCAAGTGAAACAAATGAGATTTGAAATTCTTCCATGTAGATTTGTTTTTGCCCCCTTCTGAAGAGTAAGTATTAAGTAATCAAATTACATAATCAATATACTAGCTTCTTCCTTTCTTCATTCTTTTCATCACTGGGAATTTTATGGTATCGGAATTTGTTACAAAAGAAAATTAAAAAATATTTTAACAGCATATATTAACAAAGAAAATGCTGGACAATAAAAATCTTATGGAGAATCTTATATGCAAATGATGTGACATAAGTATTATGTTTTATATGAATTGACGAGTCATATTATTTTATTTTGTCCAACAATCACTATAAGTTCTATTCAAAATTTTGTATATATTTTTCTGAATATGTAGTATTACCTATTAACAAAAGAATAGAAGCACTTGTAAAATGTTGATTCCTGTCTTTATTCTAATATCCCCTTTCTTTTGGGATATTTATGAGGGCATGGTTGGTTTTCGTTTTCAGTTTTCATTTTCAATTTTCTAATTTTCATATTTTATGAAGGAAACGCTAAAATCGTGAAAATTATAAATTTTAGTTTTCATTTTTAATTTTCAACATTTCTTTCATAAAATTATAAAAATTTAAAAACTAAAATGAAAATTAAAAATTGAGATCAAACATGCCCTTAGGGTGTGTTTGTTTTAGCGTTGTATCCACCCCAACCCATGTTTATGAGCCTAGAATGTTGTGCCTATTTGTTTGGATGATTTGTTTAAAATGAACGTGAATTGATTTTGTTTCTCCAATAATATTATTCTAATACCTAAAAATAAGTGTTTATTGGGATATTCATTTTATTATTATTAGATATGATAGTGATTCTTACTTATCCTTAATATTCATCATATTCAATTATTATAAAATGAGTGTTAAGAATAAATAGAGATCATTAATACATCCAATAATAATAAAATAAATATTTTAATAAATACTAACTTTTTTTATATTAGATTAACATTTTTATTTGCTCTTCCAACCATGGTTTGCTGAAAGCAAAAATTTGTGGTGTTGGCGTTGATCAACGTGAAAAACTTTGAGGGTACCAAGAAAAAGTAAACAGTGCATGTATCTTCTCATATTGACAATTTATTTTTCGAGTAATATGAGTACAAGGATATATCCTTTTTAGTAATTTAACATCTAAAATTAATTTTAATTAATATTATTTAATCAATATTCATTTCCTTATAATCACATTTAATATCCCTTATAATGCCACTCCTTCTGCAGCACTAATGATGTGGTCCTCTTGGGCCTATATTCACATTCGAGATGGCACTTCAGAACCAAACATTTAATATAAAAGTTTCTAAACATAAATCATATTACTATTATAAAACTCTAATTTGCAAACTCTAATTTATTCTAATATCCTCGATTTGCTTTTTGTTGACTGATTTGTGATCTTTAATTTGATCTCGTTGGTTCTCTTCCTTTACTTCTGTCACTTTTTTCTCATCGGTGTTTTTCGCACGTTTTCCTTAACTCTGTTTCTTTTTCCTTAATCTTTGGTCTTCGCCTATGATTTATTTTTGTCAAGGTTATCTACAAGGACACACGAAAAGCTCTGAAGTATTATGAGAAGATATTTTAATTGACTTTAGAAAATTGTTTGCTCTAAAAACATGGCAACAGAATTTCTTTCAATATAGTTGCGCAGGCTAATTAAAGGCTGCAATACAACGTACGGGGCATTGAATTCAGTACGTGCAAGGCCTAACCCGAACAACGAATACGTGCAGTGAGACCACAGAGTACAGAGTACAGACAGAGACAGTAGAAGAAGGCTGGAAAATTAAATTGCTTTCTTAAAGAGTGGGACCTCAACCAACAGAAGCAGTGTTAGGTCCATGTTCTTTGTTTTTACTTTTTATGGGCCCTGTTCTCCATTGTACAGCTGTATTACAACTTTAATGGCTAGAAATTTATGGTTTTACTATCCAGTAATTTAAGGGGATTATTAGTTCTTGTAGTAGATGTTCGTCGTTTTAAATTTTAATTGCAACTCTTTTAATTTGCTTTGGTTGGCTTCTATTTTTTTTAATATTATGTTTTTGCCTTTTTATCGTTAACCAACATTCGTAAGTAGGGATGAAGATTTTTAAAATGTTTATAGAGATTAGAAATAAATTTTTTGTAACATTTGTAAGAACAAAGTGCATATTCTAAAATGTTTATAAAGATCAAAATTTAAAATCAAGAGATACATAATATTAAAAACAGAGAGGAGCTAAAAATGAATGAATGTTTTTGTAACTATAAACTTGTATGTGTGAATCATTTTGATCTTTTAAAATTAAATTTTTTTAGTCATAAAATTATAAAATATAAGTCACATCAATCCCTAATTCTATTTTTATTATTGTGTTATCACATTTGTATTGATAAGGCATCAATTGACACATCAGTGTCATGTGCACCAACATCTTATTCGCTCTCTGTAAATTAAATTACATAGAGATAATAAGCTATGATTGAAAACAATAATATAAAGCTTATATATAAATAACATTGATAATATATTTTATATATAGTAGCAATTTAAATATATTATTTAACCATATCACCTCTTAAACCAAATATGATATCAACATCTTATAAGTATGTCGCTTAAAATTACATATTAGTGAGGTAAAGCAATGAAAAATGGAATCGGTGGCATGTATATATATTTATGGAGATAAAAATAATATATTTAAGCCTATTAAGTAGATGCCATGGCTAGAGTCGGAATTTCCCACGTACAAACTTTCTGCTCGCTACTGCTTTTCTGCAACTTAATGGACTTATGAGCTAGTTACAGTAATGCCGCAACCTTAAAGGCTCTGCGGAGGATTCATATTTGTAGGCCGCAAATCAAACAGCTGGCAGCTTCTTTATCTTCTCAGAAAGAGAATTGTCATTCCTAAGGAGGCAGCACACAGGACACAGGTACAAACAGCTCTTTCATAGGTTAAGTGCTTAGAAATCTACTTGAAAAGCTGCTAGTGCTAGGAAGGTTTCTATTGCCGATTAAGGAATTTTATTTTATATATAATGTCTGAGAGGGATTAGGGCAGAATTTATGTTGACGTGGAATTTAATTTTGAATAGCCATTGGCGATTTCATCAAGCGTGACCACAATTACCGTCACACTAAAATCACTGACATCTTCCTTCTCCAGCGAAGAGAAAACGGTACAGATAACATTAAAATCGTTATTGAAGATTTATTTTAAAATTGTTATGACCATTGCTATATATTATGCCAGAAAGGCAGAAATTATTATAGAAATTGGTGTGCCAGAGTGATTTGGCAGGTTCACTTGAGGGAGTTATGGTAAGTTAGCTAACTTCCAATTAAATGACTTTAATTTCATTATTTTCTTATCAAATTGAAAACGAATATCATTAATGAAATTGCAGCTGTAGCCTCCAGCAACAAGAATTTTCTTCCATATTGCTCAACTGAGATTAGAATTCAGATAATTTTTCATTTGTTGCTTAGCCGGGTTCTATGGTGCATCTCCTTAAGAATGGTGTACCATGCACCAGTCAATCTAATGATTGAGATTGTTAGGAAGCATCTACGCATAGTTTTTTTTGGGTCCCGTAGTTTGTTCAATCCTTTAGTTGATTCATTCGTTGGTTGTTTTTTTTTTTTTTTTTAAGATTCTTGTTAGCATTCAAGCTAACTTCTTTTGTTCTTTATTGAGGATAAAAAATATTGGTCTTCACATGAGTGTTCTTTCAGCACAAGTTTTGCCTTTTTTGATATTTTAGTTCATGGGTGAAAAATTTATGTTGGTGAGTTGAGATTCAAGGATGGAAGCTGAGGGAGACAATAACAGAGGTGGGGGACAAGAGACAGAAGAATTTTACCGTATAATCGTATCTAATTAATGCATAAATACCGTTAGATATTATGGGGTGTGGTGCACCATATTTAAATTAGTGGTGCACCGCAAACACTGCCTTTGTAATTTGTTTGTTTGTTTGAATCATCTTTGTCACCAACTTCAGGAAAGTAAGTAATTGCAACCTGACAAAGGCAAACCACCATTTTGGGAAGTACAACATATGGGTTTAATGGTGGATTTCATATATGTTTGGATTTATCATGAATCATCTGTTATAATTTATTGGATCAACTATTCAATATAAACAATAATTATTCAACAATTAATAATAAGAGATTGATGGTGAATCAAAACATATGAGGTTCATCTATAATTTGTCAATTACAACATGTTTAGAAGGGTGGATTTTATGGTGGACCTTATATATTTGGGTCATCATAACCCCTATTTATTGATCATTGGATCAAATAATCAATAAAAATGATATTCATCTAATGCCTAAAATAAGAAATTTATAATAGGCCTAAACATATGAGATCCATCTTATAATTTATCATTTAGAAGATTATGTTGATAACTTTAATAAAATGCTTGAAAGAGTGAGAAAGTTGTGTAAAAATGTACAGAGAATCATGAATCTCAAATTGTGGGTAATTTATGGACACCGGCTTTTTTATGAAGCCAAAATGTTTAATACAGAGATCACTGGAGTCGTTTTCAACGTTGTGGAATGATATCTTTTTTAGATATTTGGGTGTTTTGGAGAGGAACGAATGCAAAGGTACTATAAGTAAGACCGACAATGGTGGTGGCACTGGTAAGATGTTATAGATTTTGAGAGATGGTGAAGATTGAATTTGAATATTCAAATGTGCAAGTACAAATCAAACAGGAAAAAATAAATGATAAAAAGTAAAATAACCGGGGAAGAGGGAAGGGAAAAAATATTATGATATGGTATTAAGGTGTGTTTGATTAAGGAGTAAAATTAAAATAAGAACAAATTTTTTTTCAAATAATCTTATGTATAAAAGTATACATGGGGCTTCAATTATTTTATTACTACTTCCTGATATTGTCATCGTTTCTGCTCCATTTGTCCTGGAGGTGGCCCACGAGGTCGTGAGTGAGCTTTTATAATTAAGGATATGGTTGGGATTGGCAGTGGCACAAGGGGCCCTTTACGGTCCAATTATACGTTAATGGATAATATCATAATCTTAAAATATTTTTGAACGATCTAAATTGTGCAGATACAGACGGGTACGATAGCTTCAACTTGGACAAGCTAGGCACTTGCATGCACTGCTGAGAAAGAAAATGGGGACAACGTTCCGGAGCTGTATTCACTTTTGAGCTTTGCCCAAAGGGTATTTTCCAATGCTAAAATTTGCTTATTTAACCCAAAAGTTTTGATGCAAGTGTTGATTTTGAGTTTTTGCTCTTTTACGTATGGCCATCGTTGCCAAATAGAGTGAAAGATCCCTTTTCAATTATCATTTTTAATATCTATATATGAAATTATGGTTGATTGTGGATCTGCATGTGTTGGAGGATATTGTCACTTCCTGCTTGCTGGTTTACCTCGTTTGCAAATTCAAGGTCGCTAATTAATTCCTCTGTTTTGGTACACTTACTAATTATTTGCAGCTGCCCCGTTTTAAAAATGATCTATATATAGTAGCAATTAATTACACAGTAGCTTGTTTATGTATAGCGTTTTTGACAGGTGACTACTAATGAAGGAATTGGAAAGGTTCTAGTTGAGATGTTGTGATGCATAAGTACTAGGATATATAGTTGGAATTGGAAAGGTGCATTTTGCTTCTTGGGTTGCCCTTATGCAAATTTGTTTGGCTAATATTCCCCACTACCATCTGTGGCAAGCTCAGATCCTAGTGGGAGTGGCCCAAACATTGGACAAAATCATCATGTGAGACAATTTCTTTGGGTCAGGTGTGGGCAAACATAGATGACATCATGGCATATAGCACAATTTTGGGATGATTGCCCTTGATTTTACGAATGGCTTGCCCAAAAAGAACTTTGGTCTGGTTATAGTTGTGGGACACTGTGACCATCCACTTGTTTTGGACCTTGTGATGATCCATTGTTTATGAGACACAACTTATTTTAACAGTTCAGATTTAAAGATACGTAAATTATATAAAACTAAAAAATAAAATAATAATATTAAAATTTAAAACAGTATTTTAAAAAGACCAAACTATTCCTACTCTATTCTTTCTATCTTTCTCTTATTTTTGGATCATTCCTCCGACAACAACCACCATCGGTTCCTACCGCCACTGGTTCATCACTGCCACCGCATCCCTTCCTCACTTGTTTTGGACCTTGTGATGATCTATTGTTTATGAGACACAACTTATTTTAACAGTTCAGATTTAAAGATACGTAAATTATATAAAACTAAAAAATAAAATAATAATTTTAAAATTTAAAACAGTATTTTAAAAAGACCAAACTATCCCTACTCTATTCTTTCTATCTTTCTCTTATTTTTGGATCATTCCTCCGACAACAAACACGATCGGTTCCTACCACCACTGGTTCATCACTGCCACCGCATCCCTTCCTCCCCACCTCCTTCGGCGATCTCAAGCCATGGCCGTCTGTGACAAAAATCTCTTCCTTTTCTCTCTTTCTTCTTTGTATGACTTCATTATCACTTCAGCCCCAAACCACTAGCGCCGCCACCATGGTTCAGTCTACAAGGATTGGAGTTCACCTTAGTCGACGGCGAGAGGGTTTTCTTCCCACAGTGATAGTACCGAGAGCTTAATTTCCGGTGATGGTAAAGATTTGTCACCTCTTTCAGCACCGTTTTTTACTCAGTTTTTGTTCAAGTTACAATGGGGCTCAAACAAAAGTGTGGTGCTATACTGTTGAGGGCTCTTCAGATTTTGAAGAAACAATTATTCTAACTGGAACTATTTGAAAAATTTAATGGGTTCTTCTCATTTTTCTTCTAAATTATAATTTATGAAAATTACTAAATTTGGTTGGCACACCAAAGCCACCCATCTCATTTCGTTCTTTCCAGTTCGGATAATACCCAGTAAGTTACTGGCCATACAAATGAAAAAGATAAGAAACTACCCATTCGAACAAAAGTAATACTTTCATACGTACGTCAGTTTTACTATTCGAAAGAATATGGTAATGGAGTTAGAGTAGACTGAGAAGTGGAGGTGGAAGATTAGCAGCTGACAAAAATGGGTTTAGTGGTGGTAGTATCAAGCGGAGAAGAAGGAAGCTGAAAGCAAATGAACGGGTATAAAAAAGAATTTAAGGACATTTTGGAAATTTTACAATAGACCATGTGATGGTCTAGAACATGTATTGGACCACCTTAACATGACCTTACTTATGTGACTAATGCTGCATCTCAGTTATTAGTACCCCCCAGAGTGACTGATCATCAGCAGAACAAAAATGTTTCTTTCTGGGAGTATTTTAGGTTATGATGAATTCAGCATTCTTGTTTGGTCATACCAGGCAATTGATGCTATAGTCATGGGTAATTTTAGGTTGGTCCTTAATGTGTTTTGGACTATAGCATGATCCACCAAAATTACTACAAAATAATTAATTTAACCTTATTCAATATTTTAATTTTCCATTTCAACCATTTATAATTTTTTTTGTTCCACCACTATCTTTTCGATGACTTCACCAATATCGGTACACACCACTCTCCTTTCCCACCTCTATTGAAGCTGTGAAGGCCCTTCTCTCCCTCCCCTCTGACTGTCTCTCAAATCTCAGTATGAGAAGTGTAATTTCTTTCATTGTTGGTCTCCATTGTTGAATCTAGCTCATACTCATTTTGTCATTCCTCAACCTACTGTCACCCCTCTGTCCTAATTTCCCATAAGCAAAGCCCTTTTTTTTGGTCCATCTCTCGCAAACCCTTTCATCCCAAAGATTGCATCTTGTTTGATTTGATTTATTATATCTAGGTGCAGAACATTTTAAATGCAATGCAAGTCTGTCAATTGGATCCCTTTGGTTTGTGGTTGAATATTGTTTTATGTGGATATTATTTTTCTGTTCATGTCTATTCTTCTTTGAATGTGCTGTTTGCTTCAACTTTATACTAATATTTTTATGCTTCTGATAAAACCATAAACTGAGAAAAGGAAAGAGAGATTTTTCATGGGGTGGTCAATGGTGCCGTTCCAGCAATAAGGGAAGGGATTGGTGGTGGTTGTCATGGTGGATGGAGGTGTATAAGTGGAGGGAGAGAATTAGGGATTGGGAAAGGGATTTTTTTGTCATTTCAAAACTAATTATCTTATTTTTAAATCTCAACCGTTCAAATAATATTGTCCTTTAACTATTAGACCATGCAATCAAAACATGGTGTGGACCATGTTAACATAGCCCATGGCAAATGGGTACATCACACAAGATATGTGATTGTTTGGATTGTTCAGTTTTAGATTTGTGAAGAAAAATTAAAAATTGAAATTTTGAGTTTAATTTTTCAGCTTTTCCTTTACAAATCTTAAAGCTAAAAGCTGAAACTAAAATCAAACAAGAAGCGGATTGAACAGATCTTGATCACCTTGGAAGAAAAAATGAGGCTTTTTAACATGCATTTAGTGATTCTCGTTGGCGGGGAGTCATAAAACGTGACCATGAATAACAGATTTATTTTTTTGTCATATGAATGACGGATTTAAATTGCTTTTTTCGCTTTGGGTTTTATATATGGGGCCACTGGCTGCTTCCTATCCTTTGGGTTTTATTCTTGCCTCATTAAAGTTTGTCAAGTTCCACCCACCTGGATGTAGTTTTGACTAAGTTCTATCCTACAAGTTGGAACCTCTCTTCTTTTTTTCTCAACGGTTTTTATATTTATTTATTCAAATTAAACTTTTCCAGTGGATATAAACTCCCTTGTTTTATATCTATTCACCTTTTGTATGCTCAGACATTATGATTTGAAGCTTGAATGTGTACAGTTAACTTATTAAAGACTTGAACATTTCTGATATAAACAAATATTCATTCAATCATTTAATATACCCACAATTGGCAGTAGCAGTCGATTTATAATCTCACTATTGAGCAAGGTTTACCAACTTGCTGTTGATTGTTATTGGTTCTGTGACTTGTTGTGCTTGGTCTTTTACTTCTGGTGGCGGAATATGACTTAAAAATTAGGGGGCAAACATATTAATCAAATTAATTTTAGAATACTAACATGCAAATTAAATGAGCTTAAAAAGTCTTGAACTTATTATTATGTATTAGTGGGATTTTTTCTTTCATGTAAGTCAGCTACCCCCTGTGCTCCATTGAAGTTCTGCTACTGTTTACTCCCTAGTAAATTGTGTATGGTTAATCCAGTGTCCTTTTGATCTGTGCCCTGACAACAAGTAATCAGGTATCAGGACAATTTCGTGTGTGCATTGTGGTCTTGGCTGTTGTGTGACAGCTGTTTTGATTTGTTTCCTCACTTCCCCAATAAAATTGACACAACAGGTATTATGATGACCACCAACATTCAACAGGCTGATGATGTTGCATATGGTCTAGAATGATCATGTCTGGGCCATGTTAAGTTCTGTTATGCAGGAAATGTTCTTTTAAAATGTGTTTCCCTGCTACTAAATTTCTATTGTCGCCTATCCTACTTAGGTGTTAGCAGAATGGCAAACTTGAGGTGGAGATGAAAAATGGCCCTCCCACCCCATCAAATACCTTCTCTATATAGTATGTGCCCGATATTCAGTTTCTTTAAGTTCTAAGCTAGGCTTCTAGCTTTCGAGGCTTCTTCAAAAATTAAGACCCAATATTAAGTTGGAGCCTAGAGGTTCATGTATACGAGACATTAGACACACTACTTTGTAAGGATTTTGAACTTTATTCTGCTGCCAACATACTTTATCACCACCTGAATTTGTGTAACCTTTCCATTAAGGTTACTATATCTCTCTGATTTAGGTTCTTCACATATCAGCTGATTTCTGCTCATGTATCTACCTCAATGATGAGTAAAGCAAACAATGACAAGACAAGTGTTATTTGTAAATTCTTATATTAGAGACACCTATAGGCACATGTAATTTTTACAGTTGGAAGAGCTGAAAAAGTGTGATGTGGCAATGATAAGATTGTGATGGTACACCTCTTGTGTTTTGGTCTCTGGAGTGTCTTTAAAATACGGTATATAAATAACATAACTCCAATGGTAAATGCTTGCAGTATAGTTCATGAATGGCATCAAAACTACGTATAAGGGTAGAAAGGACAATACCATTTATAAACTCAATTGGGAGCAGCGGCTCAGTAATATTAGACTATTAGTAAATCTATGCTGCATTAAAATAAGGCTAATGTTTTGATGCATAGGATAAAAAGCTTTACGTAGCTCACTGCGCATAAATTGCACAGTTGATGCTAATGCTAAAAAGGAAAAGATAAAAAAAAAAAAAAGGTCATTGCTTTATGTCTCTGTAGTAATACATGAAAAAGCTGTATGTGTGTAATAACACATCTTTTTAACCTTGTAATAATCAAACATTCTGGATGCTACTGGTCTTTTTTTTAATTATTTTTGTCAGTCCCATTGGTTTCGCTTTCAATAGGACCACTTTTTCAAGTCGAATATCATCAACCCTAACAGTACGATTGTTTGAATGGAAATAAAGAGGAAGGATTAGAAAAGGAAAGACAATGGAGGAAAGAAAGTGATTTTTTATTGTTTGATGTAAAGAAAGTAGAGAGAAAAAAGATTAAACGGTGTTAAAAAATATGTGAAATCCATCAAATTCTTTCCTCCTCATATGGATGGAAAAAATATGGAAGAATTAAGTGATATTTACATATTTTAAAAATATTAATGCTCATTATTTAAATCCCTACTCTCAATTTTTTTAAATATTCAGATTTTAATATTTTTATTTTAAATAAATTTGAATAATTTATTTTTATTAATATTTTCTTATTTATTAGCTTGATATTATTTTAAAATTTTTATATTAAAAAATAATTATATTTTCTATTTGATATTAATTAATAAAATTATTAAATATAAAATAAAGATATTGACTTGAAAGCTTTTATATAAATATATATAAAGTTAATTTTTATTATGTTTATTTATATTATTTTGATAGATAAATTTATGAAAAATTTGTATCTAGGTTTAATTTTTCAATAATTTTTTAGATAATTCTATAAAAAAAATTATCCTTTTTGTTTTTTATAATATAAGGATAAAAAAATCATTTGATATTATTGTTCTTTCTTTCCTTTCACTTTTTCATCCAAATAAACAAAATAAATTAATTTTTCTTCTATTTCCTTCCTTTTCATTTTCTTTTCATCAAAACATATCTATGAAAAATAAAAATCATCTCAACTTCCTTCCTCTCCATTTCTTTTCACTTCATTTTCTTCCTCTCTATTTCTTTCCTTGCCAAAATGGGCCAAAATTAAAGACCCAGGAATCAAGAAGGAATTAGGCCATACTGGATCTTTCGCTCTCTCTTACCTACGAGCCAAATATTGTTTTCTTTTTATTATCAACCCAAATATTTTTGTTTGAAAGGGTACCGCATGCAACATTCCTTACCTTGGGTGGGCTAGGGATCTCCCTCCTCTCCTCTGTGGAACTACAGTCACAAAATATACTCAATTTAAGTGCAGGTATTATCCCGGAAAATAGATATATAGTTAAAAGCATTATTTTTTTGTATAGATTTATTCTACACATAGTATATGAAAAAAAAAATTCACGTGATGAATTGAATTTAAAAATAGAGTAAGCAACCATTTTAATCCTAATATTTTCAAATTGATATCAATTTAGTCCTAATAAAATTTTTGACATCAATTTAGTTATAATATTTTTAATTTTGATATCAATTTGATCCTAAAAATTTTCTACATTAATTCTATCCTACTCTTTTTAATCTCAATATCAATTTAGTCTTAATATATTTTTTTATTGATATCAATTTAGTTATTCATTTAAAGTTGAAACCCAACAAAATAACTAAATTGTTGTAAAAAATTTTATTAAGATTAAATCAGTGTCAAATTAAAAATATTAGAATAAAAAATTTTATTTATTCTTAAAAATAATAAAAATAACTGTTTTTAAAATGAGGAATATTACTTGAAATTCATTCTTCCCTAGACATTCAACACTATTGAAACAAAAATGTGACCCACTACTCACTTTTTTGTTTTCGTCTTCCATCTTTTTTTCTTCACAATCTCCTCTCTTTTATTTCTTGGTGTCTTGAGTATCCAATTTTTCGGGTTCAAATATATTTTCTCGTTTATTAGAGGATCGATCTTTGATTGAAACAACGGAAGTTTTCTATTGGAGAAAACACAATAAAACCCCTCCCTCTTGCCAAGTTGTGTCCAACTATCACATCAACGAAACTCCATCCAATCCAAGTCATCTAGAAGTATCCTACAAGTCGTTGATTACATTCTTTAAGAAGCAACGTGCTTCTTTTTCTCATCCTTTTTCTTAATTTTTGATTTTGGACATTTACCAAAAATTTCTCCACCTGGACTTGAGGGACTTGAGTTCAATTAATACGTGAGCAGATTACTATTCAATTAACTGGTGAGTAAAATAGATTGAACCATTGCATTTAAATCATATCAATAACGGGATAGAGGGTCGGTCCTAGAGAGCGACTTGTGTATCTAACTCCATTTTCTTGGGATACAAGATAAGAAAAAGAGTATCCAACTCCAACTAATGATGTGCTCATTGGAGAGCAAGAAAATTGAGAAAAGAGTAAAAAAGAAGAAAGGCGTAAGTTTTTTAATTTTTACTTGGTAGTGATTGATAAAGATGGATGGGGAAATAAAAGTATCAAAATTATTTCCATTCATTTTAATTATTATTATTATTATAAGAGGAATGTTTAATGACTCGAAAACAGCATGGAATGAAACATTCAACGGTGGAAGATGTTCGTCAGAAAATTCGAACCATAGGTTGTTTATATTGTTTAATTTGAAAAAAGATTTACACTCTTATTGATTAAAAATAAAAAGAAATCTTTTTCATATGACGCATTCGTTTTCAAGAAAATTACACTGCATGTGTCTGCTTGCCTCTTCTTTAAACATCATTTAAATTGAAGATACGTACTTAGTAGTAAGTAAAACTCTATTACAACTTCCACAGTTTGCTTTGGTTCATCTTTAATTTTCCTTCAAACCGAATATACGTGCCCATCTTCCCTTGATCGATAGCTTAATATCTCACAGATCGATATCATCAATATAAATATCACCCATATCCAAGAGAAATTCTACTTATTTAGTTTAACAAAATATTGAACTGAGTCCTATAATTAAAACAAAATTAGTACAAAGAGAAATGTTACTTTAACACAAATTAATTAAAATCTTTTGGTGTACAAATTAATTAAAATCTAATATACTTTAAATACAGGTAGCCAGTTAAAAAAAAAAAACCACGAAACTACACCAACTAATTATGTTTCCATATGAATTGGTTTCCATATAAAACCAATTCATATGGAAACATGCTTAATTCTATCCATGTGGCTTAAAAAAAAACAGCTTTAGAAAAAAAATGTTAAATTCATAGAACTAAGTGTTCATATTATAATAAGATCTAACAACCTATATTGCTAATTTTTATTTTTTTTTGTTCTATAATTCAGTTCATGCACTTAAAGAGGGGGAAAAAAAAGAAGTCACACACCTTCCAGCAGAAGTTTTTAACAAGGGATATAAGATTAATTGGACGTACCATTTTTTTAAAAAAATAAAAATGAAATTAATACGCACCAGCTAAGTGGATAAGGATAAACAAGGTCTCCCATAAAAATAAATTAGGAATCTGAATTTCAGAAAAATTCATATAGAAAAATAAAATTAAAGGAAGCACAAACGTGGAAGATAAGGAGATGCCATGATGGGGAAGGCTAAGCCACAGTTAGGTCAAAGAAAGACCAAATGGAGGCATACATATATGCATAATAAAACATTACTTTAATTTTACCAAAAAAACAAACATTACTTTAATTTTACACTGTTGAACAAGAACAGCAGGGTCATATTCAGGTCCCCACATGCTTAACTGTTCTAAGCACACGATTGATTCAGACACTGTCCTCCATCACTCAACAATGTGACTCTCACACACACACCCCCCTTGAATTCCACACACATTTATGCAGTGGCACCGCCGCATTATATATCATTCAGCATGTTTCAGTCCATTTTCCATAAACACAATCACATCCCCTGTTGAACAAACCACCTTGACTTGTACATATGCATGAGTGTGTGTGTGTGTGTGCTAGTACCTGTCATCCACAAAATTCCACAATTCGTAGAAATTGCATGCCAATTATTGCTTTGACTAAGCTAATCCCATACTTGAATTCACATAGTAATATACTGCGTTTTATGATCGAAGAGTACTATGCACCTAACTAGCAAGCAGCAATTATGGTTTGACTTGGCTTCTCTATAAGGACTACACTTTCTTAATTGTGAAAGAACATAATTTATCAAGATTTTTCTTTTTTCCGTTTAAAATAATAGGGCTTGTGCATATAACTGGAGGAGTCCTCGTCTACTTTCTCGTTGGTTAAAAAGGACAAAAAAGATAATAAAAGCATAGCAGCATGTGGAGGATAGAAATAGGAAACTGATGTGAGCTTTCAAGAACCCTTTAGATGACCCGGGTGGACAAGTTGCTATTAGAATAAAATTTTCGTGGGGCCCGACCAAGGTGAAGATAACACATGTATGTATTGTATAGTACGTGGTGCATTATTATTTATACTAATAGTAATAATAGAAGGTGGCCACATATACTAGGGAAGATGGCCCAATATACGTAGAAACCAATGAGTGCAAGTGCTACATTCATATGCATCCTTCATTCATTGACTCGCCTACTGGCCTGCAAAACACTAATTAAATGCCCCCTCCTATGTTGACAAATGCTGATGAACTAGTCTCTTTGGTTCATATGATTGTTCCTTCTCCTCATCATATAAGATGGGCATGGATTGATGTGTCACCCTATTGCATTTTTAGTTTTTGTGGTTGTCATCACTCAATTATTGTTCCTTATTTAATGTGTCTCTCCTTTTTAATCGAGTTGTAGTATAGTTTGTACTAATATAAGACGGGTCAACTAAATGGACAATTCGGTTGTGGAAAGGAGCATTATAGGAATGAACTGAAAATATTCTCTTATCATTTTCACTTTATTTTAATAATGGCCTGAGTGCCTGACCAACTGGAAGTTAGGCCAGAAGACCTGAACAAATACGTTACTTCTTAGACATCCAGAGATTATTGCAAATTCACATCAGAGTCTACATCTGAGAATATTTTGTTTTAATTGCGCCTTAGACTAGATAATAGGAAGTGGAAGATGCAAAGCAACATGCACTTGCCAGAGAATTCAGGTTTAAATTTGAGAAAAAAAAAAAAACTACTGAAAAAGTTGCATGGTGGGACATTGGTCTGAGGATTCAGAAACTGGAGATTCCCGGGGAGTCCAGAGTACTATAATATTCCGTAGCTGGCCAGTTCAATCAAAGTTACCAACAGATTAATAAAAGAATGAGAGCCAATAGTGATCTTGATTCTTGCTTTGACCAATAATCTGCACTGCGTGCTGCTTCTGTTTGGAATTTGGATACTTTTCTCGGTCGTATATATGAAATACTATTAAAATTGCACAAGTCTTGGAGATGGGTTAAGCAGGCCAGTTGTCGCACTCTTTAATATGAAGAAAAATCAGATCGTTTTATTGGTTCAAATAAACTCAGAAAGATTTTGCCACCCGAGACAAGGTATAAGCCGGCAAAAGAAAAGGAAAACTGAAACTTAAAAAGAGATCGAATAGCAGAAGCAAGGCAATGGTTGTAGCACAATAATTACAAGGGAATAACACCATTAAAAGTGAGAACTTTACAAGGTGAGTAAAACCATGAGGATCTTGACATTAAAAGTGATTCTTTTCTACACTTTCTGATCATAGCTGTGCTTTTTTCTCTGACACAAAAAGAGGATTCTGTTGATAGTGCAGTAATTTTGTTATGCACACAAGCGCAGCAGCAGTAGTAACAGTTCCATCATCCCCCTCTGGTGATGTGTAACTCAACTCTTGAAGTTGAATGTATTCCACACAAGGCAACCTGCTTTATCTGTGCTAAGGCAAGGCAGAGTAGCCGCCCATTCTCCATTTTGGCAAACCCCCCTCTGTCATGCCAATTCTATCAGAGCTGGCTCCATGGCCCATTCAGTGTGAGAGATCCCATCATTCTTAAATTTGACAAATGATATTGATGCCCCATCTCTTATCGCCAATCCCATTCATGATTCATCCCAACAACAACAAAAAGAGATACAAAAGATTCCATTTATTACCAGCACAAGCTATATATATATATATATATATATATATATATATATATATATATATATAAAACATAAAATAAATACACATTAACCTCTTCCATTCCAACCCTGAAAAATTACAAGAGATTCCAACCGAACCCAATTAAAAAAAAAAAACTCCTAAACTTGAAAAAGGTAAATTTAACTGAGAAGGGATTGGCAAGAGGCACAAGTTGGGGGCAGGAAAATGGACAATGGTGGGTCTCTGAAGCAATCAGTGCAGACAGCTCAGCATAGCACATTACAACACACACTGCCCTCTCATCCCCACAATTTCCTTTTTTTTTTTCTTTTTCTTTTCGATGGGTATCAATTGGAATTAAAATTAAAAAAAAAAAAAGATTGGTCCTCCCTTCCTTCCTGTGACCAACTGTCAAACTGGCCGAGTTGACTCAGTGAGCAAGCACCGATTTGGTGGCGAGTTGCCACGCGGAGGTAGCAATCAAGGGCCTAGTGTGCCAACCAAGCATGAGGCAACCGTTGTTCTCCTCCACTCTGTACCCATCCCCACCCGCAAACAGCGCCAGCAACATGCTCGCCTGCTTGAACGCGTTGGACCCCAAGTGGACCGGTGAGAACCCGGCCGACCCGAACCGGGCCCTCCACTGGCCCAATGTCTCGTGCCGCTCGACCCGGTCCAGCCCCTCGCACGCCACCACGTTGCAGATCTGCTTCCCAAGGTACACCTCCGACATCACCTTGTCCTGCGAGTTCACCGAACCCTCCAGCGAGTCGAACATCGTCGAGTAGTAGTGCAGCGACTCAGTGAACCGGTCCAGGAAACCAACTCCATTGTGGTTCGCCTCCTGCTCCACCACCGTCACGATCTCCGGCCGGATCTGCCTCACCACCGACAGCACCTTCTCCACCGCACCAGGACGAGCCAGCAGCTTGTGCAGCTCGAACACCGAGTTAACCGCCACCGACTCTGTCTCACTCGGCCTGAGCTCCAGCATCGACGCATCAAGATCCGCGAGGCTGTTCGCGACGAATCCCCTGTACTCGAATTCCACGTGAATCGTTTCTGCTAATTGAGCGAGCTTCCAGCCTACTTCCTGCAAGTGATCGGAGTTGTCCGGCGCCGGAGGTCCGATTCCGGTTAACCGGAACGCCGGCGGGCCTCCTGGACGGAGAGCTAGGGCTTGCATGAGTGCCGGCCACTGCATCCCTTGGTTCATGCTGAAATCGATGACGTGGACGCGGTTCTTGCCTTGGAAGGCTTCGAGGATGGCCTGGTTGGCGGTGAAGTGAGCGAACTTGAGGTAGGGACAGGTCTCGTAGAAGTGGATCTGGAGCATATCGGAGAGCGAGTAGTGGATCGGATTCTCAGGGTACAAACCGTAGATCCGGCGAGCTAGAGCTTCGGCGAAGTAGGTGGCGACTTTTCGCATGGCTCCGACCTGAGAAACCGCCAGGAACCCGATCTGCTTCACGAGCGCCTCCGCCAGAGGGAGGTTGTTCTGGTGCACGGCCTCCGCGCACGCCATGAGCGTGTGGACGAGTCGGATCCCGTTCTCCTGCGAGTCAACCAGGACGAGCGGCCGAGTCGAGGACGACGACTCGGCGGGTGAAGGTTTGACTCGTTTGGAGGAAGGAGACAGAGACTCGGTTGTGCAGATTGCTTTGCCTGGGATGGCTTTGAGGTCGTAATCGGACGAGGAGGATTCTTCGAAGGCCTTGTCGATGGAGGTGGTGATAGTGGAGGACTCGGTCTGAGGGAGGAACGCGGCGGAGGAGGAGGACGAGTCGACGGAAGGTTGCGGCGGCGGAGGAGGAGGAGGAGGAGGCAGCGGCGCTTCGTAATTGGAGAGCATGGATTCGAGCCAGGTGTTGATATCGGAGGGGTTGAAGTGAACAGTATCGGAGAAGAGTTGGGAGATTCCGTCGTGGCCGTTTCCCATGGCTTCTTCAAGCTGCTCCAGCTTCTGCGCCACTTCCGCCATGTCCGACGACCTCACCTTGTAACCAACCACCGCGAGGAGCTCGTCCATGCCGCCGCCGTCGGAAGCCGCCGTGGAGTAGCCTGAATAGCCGACGCATGTGGCGGCTGTTGCTTGTGGCGGTGGTGGTGGTGCGGGCATGGAGGATGATGGATCGCGTTGGTTGGGATGAAGATGTTGATGCTCCCTCTTCATCGTTCCGTTTGATGCGAATTTTTTTTTTTTTTTTTCGAAAGCGATTCTGTAACTGAAGGTTGCTTCCTTCTTCTCTTCTTTGCTTCGTTGGATTTTTCACCCACTACTACACTACTACTACTGCAGTCATATATGAATCAATCAATAATTTATATATATATATATATATATAATTATAAAGATTATTGGGAGAAAAGAAAATAATAATAATGGAGATGGAAAAAGAAAAAGTAGAAAACGCTCGTGACGAGGCTCGACCCCAATGGAACCGAACCGTAGCAACAACAGCTCAAACAGATAAGATCTAAAATATACATTTTTGTGTTTTTACTTTGTTTCCATTTTCGCTTCCTTTTTATTTTTTTTATTGTTAGCTTCTTTTTTTAATATATAAAATATAAAATGGATGTAATTGATGGGATCAGACTTCATGCCATTGCTGTGACTGTGAAGAGCGGGCTTCGTCTATTTTTATAGCCTTTTCTTTTTGTATTTTCTTTTTCGCTCTTTTCCTCAGCGCTGCACGATGCTATGGCCACTTAATTAGCACAATTAAAGAAGCGAACTAATTACGGCTCCCCGCAGCTAAATTAAATTATGTAGCATCTAGGTTGCTCTATCACTAGGTTATGAGTGACTCCTAGCTACATGGAAAAGACCATTAGTAGCTGCATTCATTGCTGATTAACACTGTGCTTTTCCTAACGAGATATTTTTCAATATGCCTAGATTCGTATTATATTTGATTATTATGAACAAATAAAAAACACCTTTGTGATTATTTTAATGTTTTTGACGGTCAATCTCAGTCAAAAGGTTAATGTTTTTAACTCGGACTTACGATCAATATAAAATGAAATGAGTTTTCATACAGATTAATAAACATTTGCAAATGGGGTTTTAAGTATCTAACCCTTTATGCAATTGAAATGTCTGGGAAATGTGCTCATGTTTGTAATGATGCGAGATTATCAGTTTATCACATAAATCTTATATCTCTTCCTTTTAGCTTAAAAATCGTTTAAACCAATATATAAAAAAATCGTTTAAACTGACATGAGCCCAAATGGGGTTTTTTTTTTTTTTTTTAATTACATGAGATTTGAATGGTGTATTTATATTAATATAATATTTTAATAAAAATTCACATAATATATGTTTTTAATATATAATTCGTTAAAGATAGATTCCAAAATAAGGAAAAGAAAATCAACATTGAATCTATCAAAGACTGATTCAATGTAAAAAAAAATTAATGCTGAATCCACCCACTTCAATATAAAATAAAAATAGTGGTGAATTTTATAAACACCATAAGTAAATTTATCTATTATCTCATATTAGCATAAATCATATCAAAACATGGTATACAAATTATTTTTCACCCAAAATGTCTAAATAAGATAATTAACCACTTTTTACATAATTACCAAAAAAATTTTCTTTGGAATGGAAAAAGAATTGCCGATTTTATATTTATTAATTCATATGGACAAATATTTATATCAACATAATAGCTCATTTGGTCAAAAAAATAAATGAATAATAACACATGCACATGCACATTTGTACTCTACAATCAACGATAGTAACAAGACTTAGATATATTTTTTATATATATAAATATAAATCGTTTTGCTTTTAGTCCATTCAAATTTTTATTTTTGCCGTTAGTTTATTTTTTAATATTATTTTTTATTCTTCCCATTTTAAATTTAATTCTTTATAAGTATTTTAAAATATAAATTTAGTCTTTATAAATATTAAAAAATTTATTTGTGGTCATTATAAATATTTTTGTATTATTATTTTGATTTTTATAAATATTACAGCATGATGATATTGTCTAATGGTAGAGATTAAAAATATAACATTGAAAAAATAGAGAAACCAAAATCCATAAACCTTTTTAGAAAGACTAAAATCAAAAGCTTATATTTATAAATAAATTAAAATATATTTAAGTTTAGTAATAATAAGTTAAAACTCAAATCGCATGATATTTGATCCTTGTGATTAAGGGATTGATGACACGATTTTGGTAAGACTCTTATACCTTATTTGTGCACCTTCTCTTTCTCTCGCTAATCAAGGCTTCCAAATAAGTATATGAATTTTTGTCGTTATAAAAATAGGTAAAACTTATTCCATTATATATTTGTTTCATTTGATTGTTAAATAAAGTACGGATATATGAGGATTTTTTTCTTAAAATAAGTAATTAAAAATTAAAAAATATATGTACTTTTGAAACAATCCACATGTCATCATCTTATTTGAAAAATGAATAGATAAAGAATTAAGGGGCTATTTGGCAAAGGTTTTTAAAAATTATTCTTGATTTTTAAAATAAAAAAATGAAAATACTTGTTTGGTAAGATGTTTTGTTTACATTGGCTTTTAAAACTTGAAAACTTGATATGTGTTTTAAAAACAGAAACTGAAAACACATTGAAGATGTTTTGTGAGTTTGTGTTTTAAAAAACAAGCAAAAATGTGATGGTATATTTGTAAATACCATGAGTTATTGTTCTTTGGCCTCATTTGATTCTTGTTGTTGGAGGTTTCATGTTATTTTTCCATCCCTTTCACGAGCTCACCACACCACACAACCAAGACCCAGCTCCTCCCCATTCGGGCAAGCTCCCTCGCGACCTGCCCAACTACGTGACTACTTCGAACGAGCCAGGTGAGCTCCAAGTGGCGCGACCTGCTCGACAAATGAGAAGCACGCGAGCTTCTCAACTGAGATTCGTTGCACGCGACCTGCCCGCTAGATCCAGCGCCCAAGACCTCCCCTGCCAAATCCGCCTCCGCACATGAGCGCTCCCGATCTCATCCTCCTCTGCACCACCAAGTGACAATTAGTCCTTCCCTCTCCCTCTTTCTTTCTCTTTCGCTGCTATGTATTGCTATTGGATTGATGAATAGTATGAAGCCATTTGGTGCAATAGATAATTGAGGGTGGTTGAAGAAATCATCAATGTTCCTTAGGACTAGAAGATCAGAATCTAGGAAAATGATTTTGTCATACATTATGGGCTCCTGTATTCTAAGCTTGCTATCTTCCACTCATTGCTATAGTTCCCATACATTGTGGGGCAATAAGTTTATGCTCTATTGTTTGCTCTTTAAAAAAGAGAAGGTTGCATTAAGTCTTAATCAATATTGTTCGCTTTAAGTTTTTTAAGCAAGTTTAAGCAACATTGTTGTTGCAGTTCTCCATGAATTGGCAATTTGCTTCAAGAAAAGCAATCTATTACCTCTATCAGCATACTATCATTAGATTTATATGGATTCAGTTCTTGGTAGGGTTTTGATTTAATATTTGCGTAGTCCTGGTACTTTTCCCTCTTAGTTTCCTTCAAGCTTATTGAGAAATTTTTGGTAAGATATCTTTATGTTTATGTTGTCTTCATCTGGAGTTTAGTGTTGCTATTGATTTCTGCTTTGTCCTATAACGACTACTTTTATACCCAAATCAATGCTATTGGTAAGACATTTTAATTTGTACTCTTGTCGTTGAATTGGAATTCATTCCTAATGCAGCGATGTCTAAATTTTATTGCTATTATTGTCAATTATGTTGAAAATTGTAATTTAAAATGGTGCCCAAGTGTGAGACAAATGTCCTGCTATGTTGCTTGTTGGGTAGTAGATCATTTAGTTGAACCTGAGAAAGTTACTATTACTATTTACTTGGTCAATGTTATCTTTTGATTGTTCATAATATGGAGCTACTAACTTCCTTTGGCTTAGGAATAGTCTTTCTTTCTTTCTTCTTTATGATATGTAGCAGCTTTCATCCTAAGGGTTCATAAATTTGTAGAAATAAAGTATGATTAGAAAAATAAATGTGAGTGAGTGGTGGATCTTACCACCAATTGAAGCTAAAGTATCACAAAGTGGAGTGAGCACAATCCAACACATAGTGCATTATGAGCTTCCTATAATTTCTCATTTTGAGACATCTCAAAATTGTCAACACTATGTGTTGACAAGTAACATCTTGGCTATATGCTATTTAAGTCAAATCTCAACCATACTTTCCTCATTTTGTTGCATGCAGTTTTGTGTATTAATTGCAATTCCCCTTTTTCTCTTCTAACATACTTTTATTGGTGACTAAGGTGAGTCTCCTTGTTCTTGAAGATGAATACAATTGCAAATTGTTTTGCTCCTTATTGTGATGTTTATGATATATCGACCATACCAGCACACTTTTGTTTCAATTGCAAGTTAGTTAATGAAAAATATATTATCTGAACTTCATTCATTTTTCTTGTTTTAGGCAGTAGCAATAGGTCTACAAGTTCTTGCTTCAAGTTCTTTTGCATCAGGGTTTGGACCAATGTAAAGAATAAGCAATAATCAAAGGAAGAATTTGGAATAAGCAAGAGACTAATTGCATGTATAGTTCCATATGGTAAATGTTTTATGGAGTCCAATTCGACTAGCTTGTCTTGTAATATGGAGCCTACTAAGGTGCTTTCAAAAGCCGTCCTCCTTAAAGCTTCTTTCATGTCCTCCATGACTTTCCTTTCTGCTTGTGTATGAGTCCAGAATCAAATATAAAATGTTAACACACAAATGACCTTTTTGTATAAATTTTTAGCCCTAGTAGTGGGTTTGACTTTCATAATAGATTTGATATATGTATGGATTATGTATTTGAATTGGTACTCATATATCTACCATAAAAAAAATAATAGTTATATTTGTGCAGGATTATCCTGGTACTAAATGTTTGAATTTAATTTGAGCAAATTTTATATAGTTATGGTTGTGATGGATTATTTTTGTGTGTTAATTTTTTAGTTAGAATATTTAATTTGTGAATTGGTGCTCATATATCTAGCATAAAAAAAATAATTGTCTTTGAATTTAATTTAAGCAAATTTTATACAGTTATGGTTGTCATGGATTTTTAGTTAGAATAGTTAATTTTTGAGTTAAAATAGTTAATTTTGGAGTTAACATTGGTAATATTTAGTTAGAATAGTTAATTTTTGATTAAAATAAGTATTTTTTAAGTTAAAATTCTTAATTTTTGAGATAAAACAACTAATTCTTGAGTTAAAATTATTATTTGTAGTAATACAATTTGCCAACAAGTTTTTTATTTTATTAGTTTTAAAAGTTATTTTTTAAAAAAATTATCCAAACAAGTTTTTGTTTTCATCGTTATAAAATTATTTTTGAAGTTAAATTACCAAACAGATTTTTCTGCTTTTTTGTTTTAAAAATTGAACTTAAACTTATTTTACAAAATTTAAGAACAAAAACGCTTCCAAACAAGCTTTAAGCTTATCCCTATTTAAAATAGATTAAATTTTATGACACAATAATATATTGTATAAATATGTACTAATTTATTTGTTAAACACTGAGAAATAATACCTACAATTGAAACTTTAGAAAGAAAAAAAAATCATGTAAAAATAGTGAAGCCAATATGCTTTTTTTATTATACTTTATTAAAAATAAAATGCAATCTCTCGTGTTTCTATTTCAAAAGTTATCCCTATGAAATTGAAAATATCCTTACTATATTATATATGTTACCACCTTATGTGTGTATCAAGTTTGAAATAGGAAAAGATAAGTTAAATCTAAATCACATTTTACAGGAGTAAAATGTTAAGGAGTAATTAGGAGTACCTTTTAAGTATGCTTATTTGTTTTGTGCACTATATTCCGTATTAAACCATTATACTAATGAGGCTTATATTAAGAATATACTAATTTAAAAAAAGGTCTCTATAAATATAACTTATTTTTAATATACAGATAGTATAAAAGAAATTTATAGTGTGATTTAGTTATGTATTCTTATATAAAAATATGATTAACTATAACAGAGAAATTGGTCATAGGTAAGCTCAGTACATAAAATTAGGTGTAACACGTGTAAAAATTCAATTGTCAAAAATAAAAATTTAACCAGTTGATTGATTTATCGTAAAATAATTTAAGTGCTCAAATAAAGTTAGATAGATATTTGCAAATTGAGTGCCTACGGTTTTACCCCCATTGACTTAAAAACTGTAGAAAGCTCCCCCCTATAAAACAGGCATAACACTAGCTTGAATCGAAAGTTTAGCACGTCCAAATGCAGTGCATCCACACCACACAAAGTCATAATTTAAAGAAAATCATGAGATTAACGCGTAATTAAGTCAAAAGCTGTGATAATTAATTACTCCAGCTTCCTCCGACTTCATGTTACTCCTGCCTATACAATATCCTAAGCGATTGGCGAGAGGAGGCGCGTGAGTAAAAGGGCGCGTGGAGTGGGAACTTGTATTGAAGATAAAATCAAATCAAAATATTTAAATGTCAGCTCTGCCCCACACGAAGGAGACCATTTGACCAAAATGGCCCCGCCGTCCACATCAGCCACCACCCGCGACCGTCACGCCCCGTTATCTCCGTTTTTAACCTAACGCCGTCACCTCACTGGGGTCCCCAGCATCAATAACTTAATAATAAATCCACTTTTAATTTTCTAAATTTATATGATGGCCAAGATTGTGGATCATCATGTAAAATACGCTGCACTCCGTATCAAATATTTAGTCATACTGATTGAGTGTGGGTAAATATTTGAAAATATGACTGAATTCAATTTTCATATTTTTTAAATGTATTTAGTCACGTAAGTGAATGTGACCAAATTTTTCATTCATATATATTTCAAATTATAATTACTTGTATGATCTCAAACTATAAACAATAGTTAAGAATAAAGAAATTCCTAAGGTGTTCTCACTTTGAGAGTAAGAGAATATATTTGATTTATTCTATTTGATAAATAATATATCAATTATTATATTAAATATGCAGAAAAAATGTGAAACAACAATGGCTTATAAAATAAATGCTTTAAAAAGTACCTAAGCATTTCTGCTAAGTATAACCTTAACTAAAGTAGAGGGCCTAGTCATGTAGAATTTGAATGACATTGTACAAATCATGGATGATCTTTTAATTTAGAAATTAGTGTTAGAAAAATTTAACTTTGATATTCTCATAATATAAAATATTTTTACACTTATCATCTAATGATATATGTTATCATGCTAATTAATATATATAGTTTTCTCTCATGCACATTTTTTAAAAAAATCATGTGAATTGAAAAATTAATTGAGTTTCAATTTAAATTATTTTTATATTATTGTTATATCAAAATTAAACATATGTTAAAATGTTTAAGAAATGTGAAGAGCCTTTTTTTTTAAGTGAAAAAGAATGACCTCAAAGAAAGGTTAAAGCCAATTATATATTTTTGAAGTTTGTACAATGGATCACGATTCTCTCATATGAAAATCAAACATGCCAAATTAAAGTCATGTACATATCTTCACGATTGATTGCATTATTTGAAAAAAAATTAATAATAAAAATGTGCATATACCCTTATTATGTGGAATCTGTACATGAAACAATCCTTTTTCATTAATAATACATTTATATATCCTCACTTCTTCTTCTTTTTTCATGCACTTCATTTCTGTTTCCCTTTCACTTAAACAATGACACCTATAGTTTTAGTTTTTTGTCAAAATATTTTTGGTCTATAACAGTATTGTCTAGATATATAATAAGCTACTTTAAAAAATGTCGAATCATCAAAGTAAATAATCAATTGTTTTATTTATTTTAGTAGTTAAAAGGTTACTTCTACTTTTACTTATTCTATTTCAACCTTTTATCTTGAAAATAGTTTTTTAAAATGCTTATTCAAACAGAATCTTAACCAAATTGTTACAAGTATACTATTTACGAGGGTTTTTCATTTTTAAATACCTTACGCATGTATTCATCTGAATTGCTGTAAGAACAAGTAGCTAGATTTTCATTTTTTTCTTTTGCTTATTTGGACATGGAAAGGATCTTTCAAGTTAATCAAATAGAAATGCTTTGTAAAGTGTGCAAGAAAAAGGATTGTTTTAAGACATTTTGAAGTTTTAATTACATTACCAATTAAAGTACGTATCCAGAGATAAAAGCCTTGATAAATATTTTTTTGTTAATTCATATTTCTTAATTATTATTTTTTATTCTTTTTTCTTTCTTTCTTTTTCAGGTGAATGAATTTATACCGAAGAAATAATTCGATGCCATTAACTTTTCTCTGTCACCCAACTACAAGATTCAATTGGACAAGGAATATCATTGAGCACCATGCATGCTTGGAAAAAGGATTATACAGAGGGGTTGCGGTGGTGATAAATGGTGTTTCTTTGGAAGGGAAAAACACTTCCACCTTTAGCAGAGCCAGGAAATGACGTTTTGTATTTTGTTGTTCACTTTTGCATAACCATCCAAACAAGTCCTTAAGATATAGGAGTCCCAATTATGATGCCCCCTACATTCTCATCCAATAGAAAAATACAAATAAAAGCTTTTAAAACTTAGGGGAAAATGGCCTATTGAATTATTATATACAAATTACAAAGTAGTTGCGTCGTTTTTTCATGAATGCTTAGGTTAGCATTCATCAACAGTTCATGTTACATAAAGAGAATTAAGGTTCAAACTGTAGATATTTATTTGAATTATTCTTACCCGCGACAAACTATTAAAAGAAAAATACGATTTTATATGGTTTGCATGTAATTATCAACATTTTACTGTAGGAAGAAAAACTATTCAACGTAAAAGTAAAAGAAAAATATATACTATTCTTGGGGAGCTTAACCTCTCATATATTAAACGGTTCTCTTGAGTCTTCAGACTAACATATACAATTGTTTAAGTCATAAATTGAGATATTTTTATCCAATTTTAACATATTATATATGCAGGGTTAATTCCTTAAACCATCCTTTTCTTCATTATTTAAATTGACATTTAAAAGGCAATCGTATACTTTTTATTTTAATTAAGTCTACGTCAACTACATCTCGATGACATATCATAGCCACCTAATCAAATTGTATAATATTTGTCAATAAAAAAACCTAACGTGGATTTCAATGTGTGGTTCGTGATGGAATATACTTCTTATTGTGTATAATATAATTATATATAATAAATAAAAGAATGTATATAATGGCTGAACTGGTATTTGTTGTTCGTAAAAGAAAACCAATTCATTAATCTGTTAATGGTGTTTGATGTTGGTGCCGGCTTTAAACAAATTGGACAAGTGAAAACTGCCGTCCATGCATGCATGTTAATTAA
Source organism: Dalbergia oliveri (assembly GCA_030441495.1). NCBI lineage: Eukaryota > Viridiplantae > Streptophyta > Magnoliopsida > Fabales > Fabaceae > Dalbergia > Dalbergia oliveri. The sequence goes on along the minus strand of JAMLFY010000002.1, from coordinate 43,942,803 downwards.
TTAAAGGAAAGAAGATCATGTTCCTGTCTGATGCGAGCGTATATCTACCTATAATTGAGCTAGGCATTTATCTATTATTGAGCGTATATCATGTTCACTATGACAGAGACTTATGTTAAGTTCAACAATCATAATTTAAGTAATATTAATTAAAACTGCTTAGAGACAGCTATTTAGCCCCCCCCCAAACTATAAAAAAAAACACACACACACACACAAACAACAACAAAAAGAGAGAGTTTAATTTCGAATTAAATCCTTTGTAAACGACTTTGTTATGAATATTAGCATACTCATATCCATATTTAATTATATGTATGTATAAAAAAAATAATTTTGATGTATTATCAATATAAAGTTCTTTCATGCCGTTGACACATTATTAAAAATACTAATTTTTTTTATAGTAATTACTTTAAATGTCACGTTTATAATAAAATATATAAAAAGAAAAAAGAAACCCTCGCGTTAAAGATTATGGTTCTCTTCGATCTGTGACAGGTCAACAAAAAAAGTATCATCTATTTTTCATTGTGGCCTCGTAGGCTTATAGCATCTTTGTCCTATGCAATTGGGTGTTAACACCACGAAGCATTGGAAAATCAGAAGTGGCGCAATTAGGAAAATGAATGACGAATGAGAGGTAATTATAGCTGAGTAGGATGCAAAAAGAGTAGGTATAGATGACTCATCGTTATGAGAATGAGCCAATTAGTAGACCATGCATAGTCATCAATCCCCGTTTTTAGGAGGAAAATGGGGGAATAGATAAAGTTTGGGCTCTTATACATTCCACGTCATTTGTAGAGTTCAAAGCAAATCCAAATGGTGATCATAATGCTCATTTGTTTGCATTGTATATATCAAGAGCTGCCTGGGATCTCCTTGGCCTAATGTTTTAGGCATGTCCTATAACGTACGTACTCTGTAGTTCAGCACAGAATAAAAAACAAAAAAAATTGACAGTTGTATTAATTCTCCTTCAAAATGCATACTTACTGGATTAATGTTATACACAGTTCACATGATTTTAACGTAAATGACACAATTAACTTTTTGGATTCTTAATATACTGGGCAGAACTATCATGCTCTTAGAAAAGCTTCACGACTTCTACAACTCTTTTTTTTCTTTTAAAAAAAACACATTGAAGCCTTTTGTTATTCTCCCTCATTAGACTTAAAGAGTGCAAACAACTTTTTCTTAAAGAAAGTAAAAATATTTTTAGTGTTTTACTATTTGACAAATTCTTAAACACTAAATGCTCACAATATATATGGGATCACTTTTTTTCAATTTATTCTCTTTCATTCCTCATCTATATCACTTGGCACGCTAATGTACATAATATGGATGTAAAAATATCATTTCGGATAGTTTTAAGTGTATGTGTTTTTAATCCAGTGAATGATTCACACCCAAAAAAACCCACTGCTAATAGTTTTAAATAGAAATATGGCTAGCTTAAGAAGTTTGCTGTGTTCTCAATTTAGCATCGTGTGCAATTATTCAGCAAATTAAATGAATATTCGAATAACATGATTGAAATCTACCACAAGGCCTAACATATTTAATAATTAGTTGGACTCTTTAAGTATTAATCAAAGATTTGATTTCTAATAATGTATAGAGATGATCTAATCAGCCTAAAACAGGTTTATGAGTCCTATACCTCAAAAGGATTAATTCCTCCTTCAATGATAGATCCTTAGATTTACCTTGAAAAACATAATTGAAAACAAAGATATATCTTCTTGAATAATTAAAAAAGTCAATTGTATCACTCAAATCTGAAGGGAGAAAATATGAATATGAACTTCAATGTCATGGAGGGAACCGCAAAAGTTACTTGTATTAGAGATGCAAAAGTTGCTCGTATTGCCCTAGTATTCGTCTTTTTCTTTGGCAATTAAGCCATTTTTTTTCCCTGATAGTAAAACTTCACTATCAAAGAGAAAAGCAAGGGTCACTGAGTGCAAAACGAAAACTCAAAATGAAAATAAAATAAACTAAGCTAGCAGCAAAACACCAACACCAAGAATAATCGTATGCTAGCCCACAAAACCAAAAGCAAGATAAGAGGATCACTCTTCAATTATATAAAAAAACACGGAGCCACATGAGCAACGTGAAGAATGGAATGAACCTCTTTGACAGAAAAGACAAAAGAAATCCAAAAAAATCACAGCTCAACCATATAACAAGGCACGTTCTCAGGTAAAAATGATATTATTATCTTTATCTTATAGATCTTATGTGATATAATAATAAATTGATATGTGTAAATGATAAAGTTATTGATCAGTGTGTTAAAGTTAATGTGCATGAAATAAAAAGTTATTATCTTGACATGTTACATTTTATTTGTTTCTCTTTCTCTTATTTTCTCTCTCACCCAAGTTTTCAACTTTTTACATATAGGCTTATAACTTTTGTGTCAGGTTTACAATTTTTTATCCTGGTTTATAACTTTCTGCATATGGTTTCACTTTTCCTAAACTTGTTTAGTATGTGTCATCAATTGATTTACAACTTTTGTGTATTAGTTTACAACTTTTAGACATTGATTTACAATATTTCATAACACGCATTTAAAATTTTTTAACTCTAATTTCCAATAATAATAGCAAATCTCAATTTTCAGAGTTATTTTTTCATTTGTTCCTGAAAAAATTGAAAAAAAAATTCATATCGTAAAACATAAACCATAAATACATGAAAAATCAAATTTCACTATTTTTACCAACTTATGTCTTAATAGCATTGATTAAAGAATACAAATTGAAGTAATTTTAAAAGTAATAGTAAATAAATCTAATTCATAAAGTATTCTTACAATACATATAAAATTCAGAACATTCAATTTTGTATTATTATCGTTCATCTTGTTTAATCGTAAATTGGTTTACAAATTTTTGTGTACAGATTTATAACTTTTTATATATAAGTTTACAACTTTTTAATCCTGATTTACAATTTTCTACATATAATTTCACATTTAATCCTTGACCTATTTAGTATATGTCTCAATTGGTTTACAACTTTATATCCTGATTTACAACTTTTATCCTGGTTTATAACTTTTTTGGCATTGATTTACAATATTTTGTAATACGCATTTATAATTTTTTAATAAATTATCTGTACATGAGAACTCATCTAATTATTTAACAAATTATCTGTACATGAAACTAGAATTAAAAAATTGTAAATGCATGTTATGAAATATTGTAAACCAATACCCAAAAAGTTATAAACTAGTATGTAAAAAGTTGTAAATCAATACACAAAAGTTGTAAATCAATTGAGGACGCATACTAAACAAGTTTATGATTAAATATGAAACTATATGCAGAAAAGTTATAATTCAGTATGCAAAAAATTATAAACATGTACACAAAAAGTTGTAACTATATGTAAAAACTTATAAACCTGGATGAGAGAAACGAGAAAGAAACAAGTAACTGTAATGTAAGGTAATAACTTTTTATTTCATGCATATTAAATTCAATACACTGTATTAATAATTTTTTTATTTATACATATTAATTTATTATTAGATTACATAAAATCTATAAGATAAAGATCATAATGTTATTTTAACCTGAAAACCCAGCGTGTAACGAAGCTAAGTCGTTGATGAAATGGGAGCACGCATATATAGTGTCATGGTGGGTGCCAAGACGGCAACTAAGATCAAAATGCTGTCAAATCACTTGTCCATGCCAAGAAAAACAAAAAAATAAGACCGCGATTTCTTCAGGCATTTGGTTCCTCCCATTCAAAAGTACTCCTTCAAAACTAAAAGTAACGGACTGTGGAATTGACCATGCCCTTGATCCTTGGTTGATCATACGTGGTATTAATAGCAAGATTTGTAGTAGCGTTTGACACACAATAAAATATGAAAGCGCGGAGTCGTACCCAAAAAATAACATTTGAAAGTGGATATCATGCTCCGGGAAGAAATGAATATTGAAGCAGAGAATCAATTAAGATCACTCTTTTTTAATATACATGCATTTACTTTTTGAAAATTAGTCTTTTAAAATTTATTTATAAATAACCGCACATTTAGATTTCGCACCAAAAAAAAAGAAAGAAGGAAAACACATTTAGATTTGAAACTAACATTAAGTAAATGAAAATTAGCTCAAAGATTTTTCAATAACAGAACATTTGTTCCTCGTGGATTTGGAAAAAAAAAAGTACTAATGTATGACAATTATTACATATTCAAATACTTTATTGAAGAAGTTACGGCCGCAAGTATCCTATTCAGTGGTGTCGCAATAGCTTTAAAGGAACATTATTGAACTTCTCTTCCTTATGGATGACGCTGGGGCAGAGTGGGGGTGGGGAGTAGTCCCCCACTCATTGTGCCACGCCTCCAAAATATCTCCATCCCCATCTCTTCATTAGGATTCATGGATATTCCAATAATAGCTTAAAAATGTTCAAAAAATTTATTTAAGTAATTTAATTAACCTAAAATTTTTGAAAAAAATACTTAAAAATAATAATACAAAGTTGATCCAAGTCTTACTGCTTATAGTCTTACATCAAATTTTTAAATTTTAAATCAAGTCACATCTATCACTAGAATATCATAATAAATAAATAACGAAATTGAAAGAGTTTAACATTAAACATTATTAATAAAACATTTAATATCTTTGTAATCTTTGTGATTGAGGTTAAATTCCACTATCATTTGAAAATATATAAACTAATTACAAGTCATAAAAATTACAACAATAAAGAATCTAACATAAGAATAAACTCTTATCCTAATAATATTAACATTAATTAATATCCTCAAATATTATGAGGTATTGAACATTTTTTAAATTATAAATAAACCCTTGGGGCGGATATCCCTACAGGGTGGGGGCAAAATCCTTATCCCAAAGTTATTATTAGGGACTTTTACCCTATCCCTATCCGATGGGAAAAAAATTATTCTTATTGTATACCTATCTATTGATGTCTCCAAAAAAATTTTTAATTATGGATCCCCATTACCATCCCTATTCTTACTCTCTACCTATCACAATCTAAACCATTTTTTTTTTGGTTATACTATCTAAGCGTTGATTTAAAGAGGCATATTAAGCATTGGGAATTCGAGTTGCCAGAATGTGCGACCCTCACCGTTCTGTTCTCAATGGGAACAGTAAACAGTATCCACTACCAGTACCGGCCAATAGGATCAAAGCCAATACATTCTAAGTGAAGCGCTGCAATATAACCAGCATTTTTCTGCACACTGCCATGATAAGCATCCCACTTATTATTCCATGTGTATGGTGTGATCAGCGTTTAAAAAAGTAATGTTGCATAAAATCACATATATATATATATATATATATTATTAATTATGACACAAATGAGTATGCTCTGTTTGTCACTATTAATAATTGATGTTTTAATGGTATGAATTAAAAACATGAATTAATGTATTAATGCTATATATTCAAGATACTGGGATTAAAATCCAGCTATCATGGTGAACTTCTCCAACATACTGGGATTTTTGAAACAACCTTGGTTAATATGTAATTAGATAAGAAATTATAAAAAAAAAAGTTATGCCACTTCGAGTCCGATCGAGCAGGCCGAATAAATATCCGTTGCCGAATACCATAGTCAAATAATTTTCTCAAGTGAATGTTTATTGACAATCACTCTATATCAAGGGCACCCCAGTTTATCTTAAAGGTCCTCACGATATCTTGCACGTGGACTGTGTTGGGATGATACGTACTAGCTAAAAACGAGTAGCAGGGTTTCACTATCTAAAAGGAAAAGCGGAAAAAAAATATATAATAAAGCAAGTTGGCACTTGAAACTCAATCATTTTCTTATGAAAGTGACTCAAGCTTTCCCAGAAAGCTGAAAGGTTAAGGCACAGGTAACCCTTGACGTTATGGAACCTTCATTATTTACCTTTTCTCCTCCGGATAAAACCAAACTGTAGTGAATAATAATAATAACCCTTGGCGTTATGGAAACTCCATTATTTACCTTTTCTCCTCCGGATAAAACCAAACTGTAGTTAATAATAATAATAATAATGAGAAGAAATTTTGTTGACATCTCGTGAAATTTGGTACAATTACAATTGATACTTTTTTATTTTGAAAAATTATCATTGATCTCTTTGAGACTTATTAAAATTATGTTGAATTTTTTACAGTTATTAATTCATTAATTTAAGTGACAAAAAATATTATATGTAACATATATATAATCACTAATGCTAAAATTATTATATTTGAATAATATTAATTTTATATTATTTTCCTTCCTTCTTGAGTTAGCTTTTTGGTATGGAGTACAGGACCAACAAGCTTAAGATTTATCAAAGTCTATCTTATGTCAATCCAGCAAACTTCAAGTTTCAAATTTTAGTCCTAGCTAGATGTGAGTATTGTTAGAGCATAAAATTATTTATGCATCTTTATCTAATAGCTCAAATTTGTGGAGAGATAATTTAATGACTTGATATTAATTATAAAATTATTCATATGTCTTTATCAAATAGCTTAAGCTTTGATAAGATACTTTCATAACAAATGAAGGATGTGTTAACTTCTATAAAAAAAAAAAAAGAATATGACAACATAGCATTTATAAATACAGGACTTCCCTCTTTGAATTAGTTTTTGGGATAAAGTTTTGCGAAGTTTTTATCGGTAATTCATCTTTTATGGTATGTTTATGCCCTGTTCTCAAATGAAAGCAATATAACCAGAATAGAGAGTCCAACTTTGTTTCAACTATATATATATATATATATATATATATATATATATATATATCATATAAAGGTGTATCCCAAAATATCTTACTCACATTTTTACCTGCTATGCATTTTACTTACTGATATTTTCACTAATTTTTCAGACAAACCTCGACGAAATTACAAGTTGAACACCTATTTTGTTGTCCAATTACAACAAAAAGTATTTTAACTTCTTATACGATGTCAATGTTATGAACATTTTCTCGCAATCATTCTTGTCTACTCCACACCTAAAGAAAAACTTTATCAAAAAGATATTTGTCTTATATTTAATTTTGAGATTATAACTAATATGAATTTGTTCAAAAAATAAGCAAAGTTCAGATTTTATTCATTAATTTATAAAGAAAATGTGTGAGAAATATAATGAAAATTAAAGAAAGGGTAATAATGCTCTTAATTACCGAATTCTTGACTTGCATATAAACAAGCAAAATTTTCAAGACAATATTTGGAACATATAAAGCATGTTTGGTAGAGGGATGAAAATTGGGAAAAAATTTTCATGATAAAACTTATTATATGTAGAACATTTCCTCCACTTTTGTCCATCTTCCAGACACACCCATGCATACGAGGAAAATATCAGGAAAAATCATCACTGGCAGTGTAACATATTGGACCATTTCATGTTCACAGGAACATATAATTGTACCTTTCAAAGATTCTTTCTATTTTTCATTTAATTTGGGGTCTAAGTTTTGGGTGCATGCATATGCATTGAAGAAGAGAAAGAGAAGTGAACCATACATAGATATCAATCTGGGGCCACCAGAGATAGCGAGACTTACCCCCTTGCCATGTGCATTGTGGTCCATCTAGTCATCTAGCTTGGTTCCCGCACCTTCTAGCTTCTCATCGCCAATCTCAGGCCCAAGAAAGTGAATGAAAATTCATTTGCACATTAGAGAGTTGAATTTGGGGTCCCAGCTTTTAGATGCACATAAAATGCTAAAATGCCATTTAGGGCATGCCAAGTTTCACTTTCACCCCCAAGCTGAAGTTGAAAAGAAACCAAAGGTGGGCTCAGTTACTGCTTTGCTTCAACAACCCTCACCCTGTTAGGTGGCTTGCAGTAACCAATTGCAGCCACCGAAAGGTGAAAAAAACAATGTGCATGTAAATAGTAACTCTCAAAAGCTTAATAGAGGGAGGCTGCAACTGATTGTATCATCCAGAAGTAATTCCTTAACAATTGTAGAAGAAGCAGAGTAGAGAGAAAAAATAGAGTGTGTGTGCAAGAAAATTTTAAGAGTGTAGTGTGAATATACACTGGAGTTTTGAGTATATTCTCAGATCTCTGTAATTCTATAAATTATAGTAGAAAAGTCTCACTAGAGATATCCTATATTGCAATTACTCTTTAAATATAGTAGAATATTTTTGGAGTTTGGCGGTAATTTTTCCTTCAAAATTATAGGAGAGTTTTCATGTTAAAATATTGGTGTAGTCTCTTGATCTATTTTGTTAGCATAAATAGTAACAAATACTATTTATAAATAGTGACGCAGGTGCCACTACATAATACTATTCACAAATAGTGACGCGATCGCTAGAGCAATATTTATGCGGTTTCACTATGAGGTCCTATTTACGTGAATAGTGACACGTGGGTCTTACAACTAATTATTATTCATCATGCTTTCATCCATTCGTTCCTCTCCATAAATTTAGCGTCCTTCTCCTCACATCTATAAAATGTTTGTTACACTTCAGGATGTACCTAACTTTGATAATCATCCCTAGCACACCTGCCCGTATGCATGTGATTTTCACAATCCCTGGCCCTCCAACACTGCAAATGAAAGTGCACTTTTATTTTCTTCTTCTTTAGGTCATGATGTGTGTTGTGAAGCATAAGTCGCGTCACCTTAACTCAGATCTTATAAGAATGGATCCTCTTATTTAAAAATTTTACATGTCTTGATCATGTGTTAAATTCCACTATAAATTGAAAAAGTTACGTCAAGTATGAGACTCACAAGAGAATTTAATCATTATTATAATCATCACATAGCTTGGTCATGTGAAAGAATTTCCCAAGTCTTATACTGAATCATGTCTCTTGTAAGCACACTTTTAATAGTTGATATATATTTGAATAACTTTTTTAGTTAATATAATTCACATAACCTTATTATTAAATAGAATACTTATACGAAATTAATTTTGATACACGATCAATATAAAAGTGTCTTTATTGTATACAACTGTGTGTGAGACTTTTGAGATATGAAAGGCAAGACAATTCTAAACTATACTGATAGTGCATCAAAATCAAATTCCGCTTATTATGTAGGAGAGGCAATGTTTATGAAAAAAATCTAAATTGAGTGCTAATATTTGTGAATGGTCTCATGTTCAATTTAACAAAGCAGAGAGTGTTCACTGTCTGCGTTTTATAGAGATGTATAAAAGCAATTGGCCATCATCAAATATAAAATGATAAGTTTAACCCAAATCTTGAATATTGTACTGCATATGATGTTTCTTAATCAAGCCATCACTGTCGTGCAATTTTTTTTTTTTCTCGCCTGCATAGTTTTCGGGATTTGATGCACTTTGCATATATATATGTAACTAATTTCTACATCAACTTGCATACCTTTTTTTCTTTGGTATTAAATTCTATCCAGGTGTCATAATTTTTCTATAGCTTAATAATATTATTACTCCCCGTTCAATATTATGTGACTCCTTGAAAAATTGAGATAAATTAATACAACTGACATATTTATATATACATCAACTTTTCAATATACCAACTTATTTCAATTTCCAAGAGTTACATAATATTGGACAAATGGGGTATACGATTGATCCTTCAAACCAACAGGTTTTATCATTAACTGACTTTATTTGAATTTCAAACAAAAAAAATTAGTATCTCAATGATCATAAGAAGAATTTGAGCTGAGTTTGAGCGATGAGTTAAACTGCAAAATTATTTTAAAAACAAAATTGAGAACAAACGGATAAGCCAAGTAGTAAAATACGATTTTTGTCTATTCTTGTGAAAAAGTCTATCTAATTAAATGTCATGTTGTTTCTTTGGTTTTTGTGGTGAAGAATGCTTGATTGCCTATGTGCAAACTCTCCTTGATTGCCGAGGGCAGTGATCACTAATTAGTAATTACTGCTGTTTAGTTGACAGGAATTCCACTTTACTCGTTAATCAAGTGTTGTTTCTTGATATTAAGTCAGTGCTGGAGGTGTGTGATGTTGCAGGTGATGATGTTTAGCCTAATAACAGCCAAGCGTTCATGGTCAAATTGCATCTTGACCTAATTGTTCTGATACTCCTCTGGTATTGTCAATCTCACGGTTCAGCAGAAAAGTTTGAGTAAGGTGTTGTAAAGAGTTTGCTTAGGTGTTGTAAGTGTTGGCATTCAGAGAGCTTTGATTAGATATATGAGTATTGGTTAAGACGTTGTAAAAATTATGCTCAGGGGGTCCAACGGAGTGTGGTTGATATACTACATGAGTTTACTTGCTCCACTCCACCTTTGAGAGTGTTGAGACTTTTATAAATAATCATCGGAAAAAAAAAGTCAGTGTGCTTGGCTTGGTTTTGCATGTTTGGACTTTTTTTCCTTTTAGGATTAATTGCAATATGCATGTCGGGTTCTCATTGTTAATACCCTTCATGATTGTAAACTTTGGTTATGGGTGCATTATTATATTTCGTTGACACTATTGGTTTGTTGATGTTCTTATGTAAAATGTGTATTTATTACGTGGACTCATCGCTTTGTAACTGTATAATCGTAGTATATGTTCCGCAGAGTGTTTTTTAAGTAACAAGAAGAGAAGGGATGTAAATTTCACTGTACTTAACAAAGCCACATGTATGTGCTGATATTGCAGGAGGCGAAGCTGCTAAATGACATTGAAGTAAGGTTGATTAAATATGGGAGGGTAGTAACTACAAAGTGACAAACTAGAGGACTGAATCTACATCGCAAGAGAGGAATTGGTTCAGCATCCGGAGAAAAGGAATAATTTAACAGATTTGCAGATTTAACCGCAGGAGATTAAAACAGCTGCTTATTTATAAAGATTTCAAATTACACAACCAAATATCAAAAGAAGGCTAATCAATTATACTGTAGGAGTGTACCATAGAAGAATTTAGGATGTAGTTGTTAGGTGTTGATTGAAATTGAGTTGGGAAGAAGCAATTCCTTAAAATTGAGATGGAGGGGGGGGAAGCTATATATATGAGCTTGAGAAGAATTTTGTGGAAGCGAGGTCTCAAGTTCCTTTGTGCCTCTGCCTAGCCACTCTCCTGAGCATTTTACAGTTTTTTCCTTTTTGGTCATGGAGCATTTTACAATTTAGCAGCCATTCCAATGATTTGCTAAAGGAAAACACCTCTTTTTGAGATATGGGGAGGAAAGAAAAAAACAGTAAGGGGGATGCAGTCATGCACACATTGAGGAGGGGATGGGGCAAATGGTTTCATATCATATCTAAAAGATTTGAACCCTGCTTCCTACATGATTACTCAAGATAAGGGATCTTACAACTACGCTATAAAATACAAACCCCCACTGAAGTAGAGAACATTAGAAGAGGGTTACTCTCTTTCATCTGGTTTTCAATTTGCCCTCCAATGTTATCCTATTTGTAGCATAGATATTCATGTGTGAGCACAAGTTTTATACAAGATGTTCTCTCTTGTGTGTGGGCCCATCAATTTCATTGTGATTATGTGCAAAAATGACATGTTACATACACTTGTGCTTGTGCTAAGGAATATTTCTTTGCAGCAAGCCATCATGTTAGCTTTTGGGCTGGCGTTCAAAGTCAAAGTCGTCGGATTTTTATGCTTTTCAATTACTCGTCAATTTATATTTGTGTTTATAATAAATTCATTCTTTGGGGTACAACCAGTTTAGTTGACAAGTTTATAATTAATTGTTAAATTTACTCAATTTAGTTATTGTGTATTTATCTAAACATAAATAATACAACCACGCCTACTAATTATAACTTTATAAAAATTTTAAATAAAAGTTTGCATTACAACGAGAGCTAGACGAAACATTAAAATCAAAATTTGAAAATATCATTAAACATATTTTAATAAAAATAAAACAAACACATGTATACATGGATTTTACTTCTTTAAAATGAGAAGATTAATAAAGTACATAAGTGAAAATATTATGTATACATAATATATGAACTCCACTAAATAATCCAAAAGTAATTAACTTTTTATTTGTACACTTTCTAAACTCCTTACTCGAGAAGAAATGAATCCATCTATATATATATATATATATATTAATAAGAAAACAAACGCCAAATCCAATAATAAATGCGAATTAATAAAATTGATTTGAACAAGCGAAGATGTTGATAAGTAAAACGTAGGACTGGTTGTAACTATTTGTGGATACTATACCATACACACCATACCAGGTAGTGCTTGTGAAGTTTGAATGTTGTTGGAGGTGGAAGATATATCGCTGGTCATTACCTTAAAAAAAAGAGGCGACTTCTCAGGTATAATAATATCGTTGTTTGTCTGTGTTTCTTCCTCGTTTGCTGTCGCCTTATTCGGATCGTAAAAGCAGCACAATAGTAATCCCTTCTTCATTCACAGTCACACCTCCTCTCCTTTGCTCTCTTATCTATCTGGATCCATAACCTCAAAGGTATTCACCTCACTATCCATTCTCTTTTCCACGCAGAAAGGTTAATCTTTTTCGGTTTCCTTTATCATTCATGCTTGCTTTCGCCTGTTTGATTGGATGCTTTTGATTCCTTGGGGTTGATCTATAGATTCTATCTTGCTTCTGCTTTGATTTCAATTTGTCTGCCTTTATGGATTCAAAGCCGTAATTTTTAAGAACTCTATCTCTCTAGGCTTGCTCATAAGCTGCTTCACAGAATACCTACGAATTTCATGATTGCTGATCTGGTTGACTGCTATCAATTTGTGATGGTTTTCGCATTTTTCTTGATTTGGGGTTGTTTGTTCAGTGGATAATCACATTATCACTTCGTGAATCGCACCCGATCCTCCTCTTTTCGCACTTCACCGGATCGATCTGGGAGTTCTTCTTTTTTAATTATTAATTTTTAGTTTTTTGCTTTTGTGTTTGGATTATCCCTTTTTTTAAGATTGCGTTGGCTTTCTCTGCTTGGAGGTTGTGGAAACTGAACGAGTCCATTTCCTCAAAAGGGTGTGAGGGTTAGTTTAAATTAGAAAAAGTTTTTGGGTGAAAGAGAACTTTTTTTTATTGTTTTTTGTGTGTCTGACTCGAAGGGGAATGGAAACTTTTGTAGGGTAACCATGTATCTGAAAGCAGAGAACAGAGAAACTGCAGGTATAGGGTACACTGCAGCGGTTTCTGCACTTTCAAGCATGGAAACAGAGTGAACTAGTGAAGAAAAAAGTGAAGGCTTGTGTGAGAACTTAAGAAAAGGCAGGGGAAAGAGTGTGAGTGAGTGAAAGAACAGAGTGACTCTGTTTTTGTTTTTGTGGGAAGTGGGGGCAGTGTGTTAATTCATCTTGCTTGGCCCTTCTTGATTGGGTACTCTTGCTGTTATTTATAGATTGGAACCCAATCTTATTTTTAAAAAAAAGGGAAAGAAAAGGAAAAGGGCATTTTTCTTTATATTCCATTATCCACTTTCGTTTATCCTTTTTTCTGTTTAATATATCAACAAGGTGTTCTCCTTTTTTTGACTATAGGTCATGCACTAAACTCTAAACTAGATTAGATTAGTGGGCATGTGCACAAAAAAGTTTTAATGCATACCAGGTGTGAGCATAGGTAAAGCCGAGTTTGGTTCCCAAAAAAACAAATATCTTTTGTTAGTTAACCACCTAATTAAGTAAAGGCATGCTTTTGGTTAATGGAGATAGATGCTTCTCTCTCTCAAATCCAAATAACATCTATTGAATAGTATCTGTGACAAATGTTTGTGCAATATCATTGTCATTTCATTCTATATGGGTATGTTAGGCTTTTTCAGTCTTGGATAAGAATATCTTATCATTATATATTGACATGAGACTAAACCATCATATAGCATCATGTGTATTAGTGTTTGATATTTGAGCAAGCTTGATGGTCGGTTCTGTGATTTTCTTTTTTCTCGTTTTGGAAAAAATTGAATATGTGATTTGCAGAGGTGAGAGAAAGTGCATTGTGGATTAATTTCTGAACTGTTAGTTTCACAGCACTGACAGCACTGCTTGCTGAATACCCTCGTCATAGACCAAAAAAAAGAAATTTGGTCTGGGCTAGCCCATTTGACTCCTCTAGTTAATTTCATGGTTGTGGTTCAAATTGAATTCGTTAAGTAGCGTGAGCTGGGCATGTTATGTTAGTTACAGTGATGCACTGGAAGACATAGGGCATGCACTTCTTGTGTGTACTGTTTATATTGTCTGATGAAAACTATTTCACATAAGTTTTATTGTTTAGGATGCATTTTGGGCTGTTCAAAGACTAAGGCAACTAATCTTGATTGATTCTGACCCAAAATAATTCCTTTGCAGCTATGGGAGATATGAATTGGATTCAGCGCAAGATCTTCCTCTACAATGTGACTTTTGGGCTTTATATGTTGGACTGGTGGGAGCGTTGTACTTTCAGTATCCTTTTTTCACTCTCTTATACATGGATTTTGACTCATTTATGTGTGTCTTTTCCTTTTCTATTGTCCCAAAATGCAAAGTTTTGATCATTTCTGGATATTCATGTGGGAATTTCTTTGAAGTGTGAAACTAAGATTCATATGCTCTTGGAGGTTGTTTGTATATATTTCTAAAGTAGTCTGGTCAATGGTGGTCTGGGTGTCTTTTAGGAAAGATTTTTGACTGAAAAATCTTGAGATTTTTGAATATGTAGGAGACTTATGTCTAAAAAGTTGAGGAATTTCTTGAACTCATGCAACCATGTCTGTTATGTTACTGCTTGTTTGTGTTCCTAAACTTTGACAGATGTTTTGCTGATTGTATTAATGTGGTTCGTGATACGATATGTTATTGAGTTCTTCAAGAGGTAGTGCAATCTATTTTCTCTCTTCTCATCTGTTCTTTTTAATTAGGAGCAGTTTAACTACCATTGCCTGGAATGATCTTACCTGTATCTTAGAATTTTGAGAGTCCTTTATATCATAGCATCCCTATAGCTCGCATCTCCCTGGCTAAATTTGCAAGTAAATGTGGGTTCTTCATAAGGCAACTCCCACAGCCTTTTAATAAATTTACATTTAAAATAAAAATGATCAGGATCTTCAATAAATCTATTGCATAAGCTATATAATTATAAATTGTTTTGAGTAAACCATAATCTTAGCACTTGGCAGCCTTCTGCATGTTTCTTCAGTACTGCAGTGCTTTTTAAACCCTGACCGGACAAACGTGGAAATGGGACCTTATTCATTGTATAATATGCGAGAATTGCAAGAGAATGTCCTCCTTGTGCAGAATGCAGTTGAAATTGCTGTATCAGTTTTAAGTTTGGACCTTTTTTTCCGTCTAATCTGCGGTTGTGTTTATTTTCATGTCAGGTATGTGTGGTGAGAAGCAGAATATGTAGATGGTCACTTGGGGATTTATATTAGTTGCAGCCGGTCTATTTGGAATAGCTGCATAGAAGGTTGCATAAAAGGCGGTGTAATTGAATATTTGTGGATTGGAGAAAATGAAGACTGTATGGAATGACTGAAGCTGATTAAATTTACTTTGATCTCATTAAAATTTGTCTTTCCTAGATCGACGAGGTTGTTAAGAGAAATTTAGAAGGGATTGTATAATTTTTATTTATGCTTATTTCAAATATTCTGTCTATTGTCATGAATACTCAGTAGAAATTACACGATGATTTCTCTTTGGGCGCTCCACCGTGCATTTCATACTTTTTATGCAATCGGCCCTCTTATTTTCAAAGCTTTTCATTTTGCTTCTCATTTTGTTGGCAAAAACTGTTTTTGATATGCTCAAGGACCTGGTAATGATGGTATTTGTATCCTCGTAACTATATGAGCACAAACCGTGACACTTTGCTATAACTAAAACGAATTAAATGATGTTGAAACCTCTTAGATTTAGTCTCTAGAGTGCAAATAACTGTATATGTGAAACATAGGTCGCCACCAATGGAATGCCCATATGAAATTTTGAATTTTTGACGTTGTGTAATGTTATATACTAGTTTAGCCTTAAACATGAATTAGATTTATATGTTGTTTGCGAATATAACTATATACTACAATACATGAGTAGTTTTTTTTTTCCCCTCTCGATGTTTACCCGAGGGATTTAGTTAAACATTATCTTGAGGAAGAAGGACCAGATTCAGTTCACGTATACATAATTTTTTTTTCGGTAGAGTTCATTTATCTTTTGGTAGAGAATTCGTATGTATATATAATAATTGGTTCAATAGATCAAAATTAAACTGTTTTACTTTTAAGAAAAATATTTAACAATTTTTTTTTGGTCTGGAAATATTTAACACTTCAACAGGCGACATTTTCAACAGTTATTAACATAACTATTGTTTTCATATTAACAAGAAAAAAGAATTCATGTTTAATTTAACCCAAAATCTATGGATAAAGCTGCTCAAACAATCGTGTCAACTGTCAAGCGCAGATTAGAACCATGTGGCTATTGTACGGATAGTAAGATTTTTTATTAAATAACCACATTAACCAGTTACTTGCAGAAAAAAACTTCTGCCATGTCCAACCAGAACTGTTGTTCTGGGAAAACTATCCCCTACACGATAATCTTAACTTAGAAATATGCAAATTATAAGAAAGATGAAACCATCTTTCAAAAGCTAAACTAACATGTCAATCTTTACAACTAGGTGGTATAACCAGCAATGAGAGAATCCTGCATGATAAGAAGAGAGAGACCTACCTACACCTCATTCACACCATCGACAGCCTAGCTAGGACCTTCAGACATCACAGGGCTAATGTTGTACTCTGCTCAATCTTGTAACACTCTAAATTCTCAGTAGCCACAGCAGACACATAGCAAATCTCAGGGGACCGAAATTCCTCGCAATCCGTGGAGCCATTTTTGGTGAAAAAAGCAATAAGAGTGTTCATCATCCTCCTCACAGCTAACTGGAATTCTCTTTGGCTGTCAGTCGTTGTACTAATGTTACCTAGATTATGTACAACTGAGCCAACAGGAGCCCCCTCAGCATATGATTTACATGCTGTCAGTATGCCATATGCTTGAGTCCGGAAATGACCAGCAACCAACTCCTCAAAGTGCTGCAGATGAACAAAATGCTAAGATAATAAATAAGACTATGATTTATGCTGTTGTTTAGGCTACTACTGCATTCATATACATCTGGTTCAGGTGTTATATTTACAGGAAAATACAGAGAATAACCTATAAAAATGAATTATATTACAAACCAACAAAAGCGAACAAACAATTATATAGGTTTAGAAAGTGATCATAAACAAGTATTCTCCATTTCGCATTCAGTCACCCAACTAACAAGCCCAAATACTGCAAAATATTCAAAGAATAACAATGAAATGCTGTATTTTGACCGTTTAGAGACTTTATAGTCCTTGGCCCATCTTTCGATTGATAATATCACCTCAAAAATTAATATTAGGAAGACGATAAATAAATTTATATTATATGATATCTAACTGGGAGAACAGATGTATGGTCGTACCAGCCAATTTATCGGGTTGAAGCTTGAGAATAAAAAAGGGTAAAGCCAACAGGGAATCATAACAATTATTGGAAATATATGACATCAAAACTATTAAGAATTTAAGACATATTTGCAAAGAATGTGGAATAGAGATTATTGTAGTTACCGAACCTTTGGGGGCTTGCGCAATGTATACATCATTGTCCTCAGGGACAAAATAAATGTATTCTCATTATAATCCTTAGATCTTTTTTGCCCTTCCGAACCAACATATGTTGTTGAATAGCCAGGCTCATTAAAGAAGGGCTTCTCATTCAAAATCAGAGCTTGTATAGAAACCAAAACTTGTAGCATGGTTGATTTTTCAGGAATCCAGTTTTCACTGTTCCTACCATGCCAAGTGCCCAAAAGACTGAGGCAGACTTTTCCACATTGATATAAATTTGGATTCAGCCTAAGGCCACCAGAGTGGTAGTGAACTTTCTGCAGTAACATAATCAAAGTTGATATCATACACAGCAAATGGAACATTTAATAACATGGAATATTGATGATACATACTGGTGGAACTGCAGGGTATGAAGAAGGAAAGAAGCAATCAAAAAAGAAAAGACCATCATGGTAAGGGGTGCCTTGAGGTCCAACAATGACAGCCCTTAGAAGCTCCATCCTAGATTCACAAACTCTCACAAATATTGTTTCTGTAAAAGTAAGTTTGTGAGTTACATATACATGACTGAAAACAAAACGAAATTAAAGGTTGAAGTTGGAAAAGGTTGGAAAGTTAAAAAGATCTTGGATGATGATTTACTTCTCTCCCGAAAAATATTTTAAAGATGGAATTTTAGCAATATTTTTTCAAAAAAGAAGAGGTACTTCAAAAATATCTGGAAAAAAAGGCTATAACAACATTGTGTATTATATTGTAGATAAAGGATAATGAGTTGTTTAAAAAAAAAAGTTACCTGGCAAATTTTCCTCCAAAATTTTCCATTCCTCCTGGATTTTTTTGGCCCAATTCTTTTGGCGCTGGAAGAAAATTTTCAAAAAGAGCCAGAGTCAATTAAATCAAGTGCCTGAAAACATATGTTTGCAGAAATAACTTAAAAAAGGTTTCCCAATATTAATACCTGAGCCGTTGAAGCACCCTCCTTATCAAAGTGATGATCAGGAAAAGCATCAACAGTATCAAATTGCTTAAATAGCCGATACTTTTGCATGACTGTGTCGTCACCATCTTTCACTTTTCCATTAGAACTAGATTCCCCTTGGGTAAAAGCAACACCCTTCTTGGATTCACTTGAATCAATGTCCTTCAACCAAGGCAGTGATGCTTCTACCCCAGGAGGCAAATCTGCACTGTCAAATTGATCCTGCATACTTGAATAAACATCTTCATATAAGTCATCATTGTAATAAAAATCAGAGGCATAATCAGGATCTTCATCTGCATCATCATCAATCAAATCCTCCTCATCCTGACATGAAATATCAGAATTTGAACCATTGGGATTGTTTGAATTCAGTGATCCTGAGGTTGAACTCTTGCAGAGGTCACCACTACCAGATGATTCTCCCACAGTCATTGGATTTCCATTATCACTGACCAAAGCATCCTAGCAAAAGAAGGAAAACAAACATCATTTACCAGGGGTGTGTGAAAAAACAATTAACCAAACTGAACTGCTAAACCGCATTAAACCAAACCATAAAAAACTGAACTGCTCAATCTGGTTTATTTAGCAATCCACATTCTTTTAGTTGAAGTGGTGTAGTTCAGTTAACCATAAAAAACTGAACCAAAAACAATCAAGCTTATTTTTTGACTATGCAAATGACAAAAAATGAAAATGATGAAAAGGAAGCATGAATGCAAAGAACTGAAGAAGGAAGCTTCCTGAGGAGGTATTCGCATTCCAACTTTGATGTGGGGCCAACAGCGAGCACTCCAATAGCAAATGAAAACTGTGCAGGTGGAGGAATAACAATGCACTGTTCACGTGCTCAAAGGCGCACACTATAAAGAATTTGCAGATTCAGCTTCAGCCTCAAGTATATTCACCCGCGCAGCAATTGGTTTAATTTGGGATATTAAAAACCAGTGTACTGGTTAACCAAACCAGAATAACCAGTCTTTTATGGTTCAATCCTTGTGCCATAAAATAACAACAGTTTGGATAGGTTTCAGAAGCATTTTTTGTTCAAGTCAATTTGGTTTGGTTTTCTGAAGCAAACCAAACTATGCCCACCCGTCCTTTACAATCCATACAAAGCTAAAGGTCATCTCCAGCATGTGGGGTCCTCGTCAAGCAATAAAATCAGAATAACTTGATAGGTTCACGCTCCCACTTATTTTTATTGTTCCATTGTACTGTGCAACCCCCCCCCCCCCCCTCCCTCTCTTTTCTCTCTTCCTCTTTTCTCCAAAGAAATTGTCCTCTCTTTCAACCTCAACAATATTAGAGTTAAGATATCCATTGTAGAATAGCATAACATGTATGATTGACACAGGAAGTGAATTACGCTGCAATTTGCTGACATGAATATTCTGGCAGGCGGTAAGCCCCTTGGTCATGAGGTTTGTCAATTTCCAACCAAGCATGCATTGCTTAAGTACAATCATGAGTTGCCAGCTAAACTGCAACACTCTTTAGGCAGCAGTCACAAACATTTAAAGCTTTGGGACATTGAAAACTATTCTATTGATAATATGGTTCAGTTACAGGAAACAATCGATGAGATACAAAGTAAGCTCACTGCTACGAATTTAATTTGCAGCAACTAGTAAATGCGCTAAAAATTGCTCCCTACCAACAAACATGTTTTCAAAGTCAAAGTCATTCTGTGGCTATTTTCAAAAGGCATGGAAAGACCAATAGCACCAGTGGAGACAGAAAAAACCACAAGCATTGTTTCCAGCCACATTAGCTAAGATCGCTGTACAATTATCCATGGCTAACATTCCCATGGTTTGCTTGCACGCCAAGGAGAAAATCATCATATGTACCAGACGGCCCCCAAAACAACTCAAAACGTGACAAGTAAAACTAGAACGATCAAACAAGGAAAAAAATCAATCTTTTCACAAAAGGGCTGAAAAATGAAAAAGCAGAAGACTATAATACCAACCCAATTCTTAATAATAATAATAATGAGGAGAAAACACACGAGGTTACAAAATTGAAACGATCAAAGGATGAAGGTCAAATTCCAAAAGGGTACGAACAGAAATTACGGAAAAGGGGATAAAGGAAGGAACTTTACCATGATCGAAGCCAGAAAAGCATGAATGATTGATACAATACCAGAAAGGGGTGAAGCGTGGAAGGTAAAAAACTAAAATAACAATAATAATAAAAAAAAAGAGAAAATTGTTTTGAGGGAGAATAGAAGTAGTGTGAAAGAGGGGGTGGTGTGGGTTACCTCATCTTCATCAGGCTTTCGTTTCTTGATTGCAGAATCGTGAGGGCTGGTATCAAGATCCATTAGGGAAAGAGAAAAAGGAAAGAGGAATCAAAAGTGTGAAGGAAGCACAACACAACACACAGCCAGTTCTACCCACCCGGCCCCCAAATGACTGCATACAAACAAAGGCACGCACGCACTCCTTCACTCCCCCAAAGCAAGTAATAACATAAATATATAGTCGACTTAATAATCCCCCATTTGGTTAACTATGAAAATTATAGTGGACAAATTAATCCTTAAAAAAACAGACAAAATACTCTTCTTGCAACCTTGGGGAGTAAAATAGATAAATTGATCCTAATGATTTATAAAAACATATCAAATTAGTTCCCAATAAAAATACAAATTAAATAAATAAGTCCATTGAATTATTAAAAAGAGACTAATTTATTATATATTTTTAAATTTTTAATCATAGAGAATGAAGAATATTTTTTTCTAGTGATTAATTTATCCGACGTTATTTTTATGGCGGATCAAAATGGGATTTACTCTAAATACCACTACAATATGAGAATGTTTTTGTTGTCCAGTGTATTCACCTCAACAATAGTGATTGATCTCTTCGAGGCGGAAGTTTTCGTAAGGGTGAATCTCGAGGCTTTCATACACATTGTAAGGATTCGAACCCTTAATAGATACTTAAGGAACTAGCTAACTACAACATGAGATTAATTTCGATAAAAGATGTAAAATAATTTTATTTTATATTAGATAAATCCCCAATATTTTTTAAAAAACTTTTATTTTTATATACTAACAATGTCACCCAATCAAATTATTCTATTTATATGATTTTTCAGGTAATGGGTGTACAATTTAAGCATTTTTTTTTTGCGAATATAGTAATGCATGATTGGATTACTTTGTATAAAAATTTCGTGTATAGAAATTAAACTAAAAAAAATAAAATAGGAAAATATTTAAAGAACAAATTGGTCTCAAAAAATTTAGAAGTCACTATTGCTCTATGATCCATCCCTATTTAAGTGGTGAGGGACAAATAAAAACTTTCAGATGTTATTACTTACTATCCCAGGTTTTTATTTTTGATATGGTGTTTAAATTTAACAATTTTTCATATATGAGATCATGAATAAATTTATATAAATATGGTGTGCAAATTTTATCATTGATGATATTTGATTTAAAAATAATATTTTTTGTTATTTACATCTTGCTATTAGCGAGATTTGATTTAAAAAATAATATTTTTATTATCCAAATCTTACCATTATCGAGATTTGAGTTAAAAACAATTATATTTTATCATCAAAATCTTGTCATTGACGAGATTTGTTTTTAAAACATCATATTTTTGTAAATAATCACAAAAACTTATATTGTCACAAATTTTGGGTGCAAATTCCATATAAAAAAATGACCCTTGTCCCCAACAAAACATATCTCAAAGACCAAAATTGATATTTAATTTGCTCTTTATATTATAATCTAATAATCCATATTTATATATTATTAATATAAAAGGGTACCAAAATTGATACCCATTTGTTTTTTATTATTGTGATCGAAAGTTTAATTTTTTATATTTTAATAAATTAAGTTAATATAATACATGACATATTCTTAGTCATAAATAACCAAAAAGTATAGGTAATTTTGAGTTTTATAATGGTATCCAACAAACACTCTTATAAAGTATTAAAATCAATTTCGTTTATATAAATATAGGGATTTTTCTAGCATTTTATAAAATTTAAAGATACAGGTATTTTAGTTATTTGTGGTTAAGAATGAAATCACGTGTTCTCCTAATCTAAATATTTTAAAATCAGTCAAATTATAATCGTTGAGTACACAAATGATACCAGTATTTCATGGCACGCGCGCGCGCACATATATATATATATATATATATATATATAAGCGAGCGTGTGAAAAGTGCAGAGAGGGAGTGGGGGAGAGAGTGTATGGTGGAGTGCGGCGTGAGAGTCCGAGAAATTGCCAAGTGAGGAATAGAGAGAACGTACAGTTCGCGCCTTGTTTGTTTGTGAATCGTGAGATAGCGAGTGCCACCGTCGCGATGATACCATGCGGCACGGTCCATGACACTGAGCCATGTGATTGGCTGTGTGGAGCCTGTTGTAGCATGACTGTGGGCCCTATGGTGAGCGTTAGCGCCTCAGATTGTTGCCGTGGGATGTTGGAGGGTACCAATAAACAAATAAATAAATAAGTTCCCTACTACTCTATAAAATTTATGAATATTGATACTTTATAGATAATTTATGATTAAAATTTTTTTATATATTTTATTAACTAAATTTATTAATATTTTAAATATTTATAATTAAATCACAATACTTAAATTGAAAAGAGTATCGGTCCCTTTGAGTATCCTAACAAAAACCAATTAGTAAATACAATGGAAATTTGTTGATCCGGAGAAACAGAGGCTGAGAATGTCCGGGGGAAATAGAGATTGGGAATGAGATACATTTTTTTTTTTTTGATAAACTGGGAATGAGATACATTATTATACTCACAGATAGAAAGAGAAAGAATGCATGCTGGCTAGACGCTGATTTGGCGTGGGACACAAGGAATGTTTTTCCAATTTGGAATTTATGTATAACGAGTGTGTTTTTATATAATAAGATTTGTTGCTCTCATCTTCATTCATGATTAGTATTTCATTACTTGATGAAAAATTACACTTGAACAATTAAATTATTGATATAGTTCCATGAAACTTCATAATAACAGTGACGAATGTTGTTTTAACTAGAAATGCATGAAAATGAAGAAGGAGTCAGGGAATGAGTAGGTTTAGGGTTCATGGATCCATAAGGATAGTTGATGAGAAAAAAAAAAAGGTAAAGAAAGAAATTAGTCATGGGTTATTTTAAATCCTAATTGCGAGTCAAATTACTAATTTAATGAGCCACATTTGTTTTATCGTCAAGTATTGGAATAATGAGTTAACCCCAGGACTAACATGTTCTCTTTGTGAAGTGAAAATCATGAGGAGACTTTAAAATTGTACTTCATCATCAAGCAAAACTTAGTTACTTTGTTTATTTTAAAATTATGGGAAATATTATTTTATTATTTTGTAATTTTAAAAATTGAATTGCACAAATATTTAATTAAATTTAAAAATAATGGAAAAAACCATTGCTAAGTAAGATACCAAATCGGAAAGTTTTGCATATATCCCTATAATTATGTTAATTAGAATCATCATAAACCACTTGCATTAGTTTATCATTAATCTTTGGGGTTCTCCAATATTCTTATAAAATTCAAATATACCAGGACCTTAGTTATTTATAGCTAAGATTGTCTTATGTGTTACACTCAAGGAAGGGAAAACTGGATTGGGTATTAAAGGGTAAGGTCTGGTTAAAGATTAAGAGTCAAATTTAACAGGTTCCTAATATGATAAAAAATATATAAATATATACATATAGATAATTAGAATATAAAAAAATATTAAATTATTAACATTAACATAATCAACACAAAAAAATTATTTATAGGTCTATAAAAATAAACATAATCCATATAAAATTTTTTTAGTCTCATTCTCACAACAATCATAGAATATTTGAAAACAATATTTGCTAAGTCACGAGATTTATAGTGAGGGCTGAGAAGAGAGAAGAGAAGAAGAACAAGCAATTTTTGTTAGTGTCCTTCTTTGATTTCTTTTTTTTTTTCATTTTTGCTCTATGGCTACTACAAGATGTCAGGATTTAAGCTTTGAGAAAAAAAAATTCAAAAGTTTCAACCCAATATTCAAAGCTGGATTGGTTCACGATTTTTCCAGGTTTTAACCGATTTTGAACTCAATTTCAAGAGCTTAACCGCTGACAAGGTGATCCCAGTTAATCTGTTCGAACAACCAAACTAATTTGATTTTTTCTTCCATGGTTGCACTAACCTAAGTTATTAAAATATAGAAAAATAAAAATTTTATCACATCCACTGAAAATAAGAAGGAAACAACTATCGATAGGATACCAAATGAAAAACCTTAATTGTTATTTGTCATTAAAACTTGACTTTATTATTTTGCAATTATCAAAATTCTTAATTTATTAGGTTTTAGCATCAATAAATTAAATCACAATTGAAATTTGAATTGTCTAGTAATTCAATGAGCTTAGACCAACTTTTGGGAGGAAAAAAAAGTACATTTTTCAATATTTTTTCAAAAAAGTACTTTTATGATTTATTTATATATTTGTATGTGTTTCTTAAAAAGAATAGAAATAAAAAATAATCAATTTTTTTAAAGCATATAGCGACCTACTTCTACTAGAAGTAATAGAAGAGAAAGAATATTGTTGATTATGTTTTGAAATTATTTGAATTATACATTTATCCTCATAAATTTTATAAAAAGACAAAAAAATAATCTTTCACTAAATTACTCTCACTTTTGCCCTATTTAAATTACAGATCATATATATAATTAATTGTAATTTTACACAAAAGAGTACTTTTATATCCATTATATCCAAACAATTTCACAACTTATGATTATAATAAGAAATACGTCTACACTTGCATTCAAATTTATAAAAATTTTCTACCTCTATTTTTAAAGAAGTTCTTCTACTATAATTTTAACCAAACGAGTGCAATGAGTAACCTTGGTTAAGATTCTGGGATTAAAAAGGTGCCTTTTTTTAAAAAAAAAATACTTTTAAAATTTTTGACAATTTATTTATGCTTTTAAAAAAAGTAAAATCAGAAATTTATTATTATTATTATTATTTTGAGAAGTAGGCAACGAACTACTTTTGGTAAAAGCAGAACCAGTAGAAGATAGAGAATAGTATCCCATGATTTTAGGAAATAAGGTGGTTCCAATTTCATCCTAAAATCTCTACGAAGATACTCTCTGAAAGTGGTTACAATTTCAAAATGTCATGATTCTTCTGTTCCACGATCATTGTCATGATCGCATATATATTGTACAGTAGTGTTATCAAATCTACCAACATTTATTAATAAAAAAGTATCGCAAAAAACCTTTTAATAATATTTAAAAGTGTCATTACTAACATTTTATAAATATATGATCTAGAATCTATATTGGTAACAATTTTATTAATGCTTTATAAAAAATGTAAATTAACATGGCTTAATTTATTATGTACGGTTATTTTGAATTGAATGTTTGCATAGTTTTTATTTATTTAAATTATTTATTTATTATTTATGTTAGTAGATGGTTTTTAATTAAAAAATAAAGAATATATAATAATTACACACTTTTTTAAAAAATATGATCTATCAAAATAAAAAAATTTCATTATTTCATAAGAAGTTATTTATTGTATCCTTAATTGTAATTGTGTAAGAAAAAAAAGGTACTTTTATATTTGTTATATCCAAACATGTTAACGACTTTTGATTTTGATAAAAAAAAATACTTTTACAATTATATTCAATACAAAATAATTTTTTGCTTCTACATCTTTTGTTTTACTTCTACTTCTAAAAAAGTATTACTTCTAGAATCTTAATCAAACGAGCCCGATACTTTATTGAAAATTTGTGTAAAAATTTTGTACACCAATTGTGTATAAAAGCTGAATTCATATGATAGCATATAATTAAGTGTCTATATAAAATATCTTTTACACTTACAATATATTATAATTAGAACTTAATTTGCATGTATTGATAATATAAAGCTTTACATTGTCAATCAACATAATCACTAAAGTGATAAGTCATAAAAAGCAACTACTCACTATGACAACAACCCACCACAATTTGTCATTTTTGTGAAATTTTGATAATTGATTGTGTAAAATTTTTTTACTATATCCATGTATGCAAATTAAATTGAATTTAAAGAGTTTAATTTTAATATATTAATAATGTAAAAAAATTTCAGTGTAATCCAATCAAATGCTTATATTTGTATGAATTTTAAGATAATAGATGAATAAATTAAACTTTTTTATTGATATGATAATAAATAGTTAAACGTGATTATAAAAGTTGTGTTGAATGTGTATACAAATTAAATCCTAACTCAAAATGAATACATATTATATTTTTAAGATTTATCATATCTTCCTCTAAACTTTGTTTTATATTTTTTCCCTCTCTTTTATTCCTTGACTTTTCTTAAGTTATAAGTATTATTTTAAGAAACGCCGAAAGCGGTTTAGAGAGACGAAACTACTTTATTAATAACATAGAATATAGTTCACAACCAAAAAAATATAATATAGTTTGAATATACGGTGATTTTCTAATGCTCAAACGTTGCTACACCATTTAATATTGAACTAACAATATTTTTTTTTGGTACACAACAATATTTTAGCAATTATCTGCAGAGTTGAAATATATATATATTATCCAAGTTTCGATTTAATCTCAATTTTTTTCTTTGATTGTATTCACGTCTCTAATATTTTTAAAACATTTCAATCTGAAAATGTACTCAAATTATAAAAGAAAAAATTGAAATAAATGTCATATTACGATATTAGCAAGCCATAACAAAATATAAAGTATCACTTATAATGTCAAGTGACCACAATAAAACATAAAATCTTAAGTTTTTAGTTATAATTTAGACTTCATTTACGTGTTGAAAACGTTAGGAACATAAATAGAATTAAAAAAAATCCATTAAATTAAATTGGAACATTGCTAAAACAGCAACAATGATTACAACAAAATATCCTTCGGTTCTCTTAATTAGAACAAAATAGCCTTGCGAGCATGCGTCTACCAAAACAAACAAAAGGAAAAAAAAGAAATATTATTTTGAGAGCAAGAAAAAAAAACAACGAATTGAGCATGCATCATGAAAAATTTAGCAAAACTTCACTCAAAGAATCATTAATGCAATTTCAATAAAAGAAATGTCATGTGAATCTCACTTTGAGCTAGTCCACATTCATCTAATGATAAACGATATTAAACAAATATTCAATACAATATATATAACTCTTTCAATAAATGAAATCAAACAATCATATGTAAGCCAAAAAGTAATTTGATAGAATAACCGACAGACCAAGTCAACAACTG
Source organism: Dalbergia oliveri (assembly GCA_030441495.1). Lineage (NCBI taxonomy): Eukaryota > Viridiplantae > Streptophyta > Magnoliopsida > Fabales > Fabaceae > Dalbergia > Dalbergia oliveri. The sequence goes on along the minus strand of JAMLFY010000002.1, from coordinate 43,914,828 downwards.
GCTTCTGTGTCCTGCATGGACCTCATCATGTTAAAAACAAACCCTTAAATCTGGTCCGAGAATTTCAGACCCAAAAGATATTGTTGGAATTTGATCATACCAACATTCAGTGTCAGCTTCAAAGACGAGATGAACAAATAAATTCTTCCAGTCTTTACTGAAAAGGAGGATATTCATAATGAATGTAAATTATTGAATGTGTTACCTCAGAATACACTATTTTGCAGTTTCACAAAACACAGAGAGAGAGAGAGAGAGAGAGAACCAAAAATGCGTACTACTAAAACAAGAGGGGAAAAGGTTGACTTCAATATCATTCTTAATAGTCACTGCAGAGAACAAAAAGGATCACAGGGAAAAAAGGTCAAAGTTTGGGAGCTAAAATACAAAGTATTTCAGATGAGGTTAAAATAAAATATATGGGAAACTTCAGAAGCGAGTAGAGGATTATGTTATATAATAAATTCCGGAACCTTCTGGTTGCCCTCAGGTTTCATTGATTAAAGAACGTAATTCTTGACGAAATGTTGGGATTTTGTCTGCCTCAACAGCCATGACTAATCCCATTGACCTGTAATTCTTCAGCTGTGATAGGCAGAAACATGAATATATAGTTCAGAATCATTGATGAGGGATTCCTATCCACTTCTACAACATCAAATTTAAGCAAGAAACTAGAAATGGGTGAAATTTCAGATCTATTAAGTGTTTAAATGCATCAAAATTAATTCCAACAATGACAAGAGAGATGAATTTCATCATTTTTTTTTCTAGTTTGCCTTCCATATTGAAGTTATTAAGTATTATGTAATCCTTTTTTTCCTATCAACAAGTGGTAGGTAATTTTTAAGGGTGTATTCACAAATTTAGTTAAAAGATAAAAAAAAATTAAGAGCATATGAGGTGCAATGTTAGGCTTTCGAGATAACCTATAACTCCTCTTAACTTTGAGTGTTAGAAGCCCCAAAAATGAGATTCATTTATTCAACTAACTGATTTACAATAAGGATAATTGAGTTATTTATAGGCCTAAGTAACCAACAAATACTCCTAACAAACTAGCTAGCTACTTTGGGGGTGTAACATGCAAGCTCATGATAATGATATGGTGATTGTTGAGATTTAAGAAAAGTAAAACTTGCCTCATGAGGCGCAAGCTGCTGAGTGTGCAATGGGAAACAGAAGGACCATGAGCTTAACTGGAAATTAAGATGGGAAATGATAAGTAATCAGCAACAAAATAATGCACAATAACGCCATGAAAATATCAATACCTTACGAAAATTTCATCCTCAGGCTTTACATATATTATTGCCTCTTCACCATTGTTGCTCTGTTTTCTTTTCTGTTCTACATTCTTGCGCTGTATTTTTACATAATGGAGAGAAGTAAAAACCACAATACAATGAAAGTGGAAGGGAAGAAAATGATCTTAACCATAAAAGCAAGACAAATCCCTACAAGGACAATAAATAGAAAGGAGATGCGAAAGTAGCATACATACCTCATAAACTTTGCTTAGTATTATATAATGCTTAAACTGGAACAACTTCCGGAGGTCCTCTGTTGGCTGTAAATGTGAAACAAGACCATATAAGTTCATAAGAGAAAATTAGTCTCCAGTGGTCAGATAGAAATACATTTTGACACCCTCACCAATCTTATACTACTGAGATCTAACCTCATCCTCTGTGGCCCATGACACCTCATCAAAAAGGGCATCATAAAGGTGTGGTAAGAGCTGGGGAGGAAGGTTCACCACACGCTGAGATACCAGGATACCTACATTGCATGCTTGTTCCTCCAAAAGTAATCTCAATTGATCAGCAACACCCTTATCTTGGTGTGCTTTAAGGAGGAGAAAGTCCCTGAGCTCCGTAATACATCTTTGCTCCTAGCAAAAGCATTAGACAAATTTTCACAAGTGATGAGATGCCAAGCCAGACACAAACCGAGTTTGCATATTGCTGAAGGAGAAGGAACTGGAGACATCAACTAGACAGGAAACTAAGAGTGAATTGGTTAAGGTAATATGTGTGTGTGTATCAGTGTGTCAGAGAATCAAAACGCATGGATGAATACTGTTTTGGTCAGAACAGCTTTTCATCCTCTACCGTCCCACCTTCAAATAAGCAAACTAGTAAACGTGCATAAGGGCGACAAAGTTATATATCATAGCAACTAAACACATTTGCCAAAAGGAATATCAGGTTTCTCCATATGAAGAAGAAGAAGAGCTTTAAACCCACCAAAGAAACACATGAATGCACGCACATAAGAATAAAGAAAGGGGGTATGATGTCAACTGAGCAAAAAGCCCATAAAAGAAAATGAGGCAAATAGGTTAGGCAACACATCATATACAGAACAATGTTACCTACCCTATATCTCCACAAATTAAGAGCAGTGACAACAGCAAAAAGTCCTTCATCCTCATCATCCTCTATCTTTACAACAGTGCCTACTGTAGTCTGTGCCAAAATCAAATCTGCAAAGCCACTCAAATCCCATTCCTTATCATCCAGGTAAGTTTGCAGCAAGGTCTTGACTCCATGAAAATCATCAGGTTTAGGATCAAAAAATGAAAAATCTGCTTGGACAACTCGCTAAACAACAGAGACCATATTTCAGTTAATTTAATTATTGAATGATTCCACTTAGAATGTTAAATATTTATGATACAAAGAGATCTTACTTCAAACTCCTCATCAGATGGGTCAGATTGTTCTGCTCTCTCTTTCAAAGAGAGCTTCATAGATCCATTACCTAGGAAGTAGGTTAAAAATAGGTATGCAAAGTGCAAAACATCAATTCAATTGAAAAAAATAAGACACTCCAAACCATGGGTTTACATTCTTGAACATGATTAAAAAAAAAAAATCTCCTACTACCAGAGCTAGGGGTAGAGTTTCCATTAAATTTGGAGTCTTGCATTTGATGCTTGGGCATAGAAAGAGAGGCCTTATGGGCCAGAGCACGAGCAAAAGGGGAGAATGTAAATGGCAAAGTTTTGAATCGTTGGCAATGCCTTCTTGGCCTTCTGGGCATTTTGGTACCCCTGCCGCTACACAAATTTTATAAGAGTCAAGTTATTATGTACATATAAATTTAAGACATTCTATGCTAGGAAGAAAAAGAAAATGTTTCTGCACCGCCGACAAAGTTTCAAGCATACATGTAATGGCAGAAAAGCTTATAGTGTAAGATGTAAAAGTAAAACTAACTGTACAAAATAGGCATAGGCATCATTATCAATAAACACAATGGAGACTGCTCCTATGAGATTTAGGGGTGAGTGTGAATACTGAATCAAAATCATAGTAGTCAACCCCCCCAAAACACTAAAGCCACTATACCATAGGTAATTGATAAAATGAAACTAATTCATTACAGACACATAACTCAAGAAAAAGAAGAAAAAAAAACTCAAAATAGAAGATATGTTCATGGTTGATGACAAAAGGTTACAGCGTTAAAGACACAATGATGAATAATCTAGCAGGTGAGTAACAACCAGTGGAAGATACAGCACCAAATCACTAATTGAGGCTGGAACAGGGGTGACAAGAAATGGAATGAAATAGTTGAATTGAGGCGTGCAAAGTACAATACAGAGTGGACTACCAGAAATTTGAAGGGCTTTTCTGCCAGAGGTGAAAAACACAGCTATTTGTGTTTGGCTGGAAAACCCTAGATCTATGTTTGGATAGGGATGGCGATGGGGCAGATCAAGGTAGATTTTTCATCAGTTGTCCCCACCCGAATTGCATGATGCATATTGCCCTATTCCATGTTGGATTTTTATTGTTTGCCCTATACCCGAACCTGCAGGTCTAGATCTGTCCAATCCCAGGCCTCACCTGAAATAACCTATGAAGCGCACAGATAAAACACGATGTTGATATGATCGGACACCGATAGGAATACAGTGAAATTCTAAATTTAAGATGCGAGGATACGTGTATATTTATATTAATTATATATTAAATTTATTAAATTTAAGGTGGTATTATTAATATGTTATTAAACTTACTTAACACTTATCATAACTATTTTAAGAAACATAACAAATATATATCAAAAACATTTTTTGACAACCAAATTTGTAAAACCACTCAAAAAATTAATTTTCTCACATCTTGAAGTATCGGTATTGGTACTGGACACAATATGTCTTCGATACCGCGCACAGTGGGATGATGAAGTATCAGTGTAACATATGAAATAACACAGCAATCTCTGCACCTATATACTTGCTAGCGAACCTGTAAAAGGCATATTTAACTAATACTGCAATAGCAGCCAGACCTTTAACCTTATAGTGACTAGATCAAAACTCCACAAAAAATTCAACCCGTGGTGTATCTAATGTTATCGTGTTATAAATTCTCTAATATAACCCAAAATCAAAACTAAAAAAATGCAAATATCAGATATCAACATACAAACACATACACATATCAAAACGTTTTATTACATTTTATGAGTGTAGAACAAAGGGTCATGTCATGGTTAATAGCATTACTCTTTTTTCCAGTTCAAAGCAGAGTTTTCCAGCACATGCCAGTTCCAAATAACCAAAAGGCGACGATTGTTATTGAGTGAACAAGTTTTGGAATTGGGATATAGATGGATAGGTCCCTGTTGTAAACATAACGGCATATACATAATCATTAACGTGTTAAACAGCAGAAAGGTACTCACACTTAACAAGCACTTTCCCCAAAAAATATCATCTGGCCTATACTTTAATAACACCAGTGTCATTTAATATCTTGTCAAATTTGATATTTTCAAATTTCAAATACAAGGATATAGCAGTTGGAGAACAAGTTGCATCAGTTTCAAAGTTCAAATGGTGCAGTTACACACAACACAAGAAGCTCAAACTAAAAAGAGAGAGAGAGAGAGAGAGAGAGAGAGAGGTTATAATCAGAACCTGAGGGGTCTGCGGCTGACGATGGCGCTGAGACAGGCGAACGGCAAGGCGGGCGCGGTGGCGGCGGGACAATGAGAGGACCTGAGGGAGGGAGGAAAAGAGGGAGAATGAGTTCTTTTTTTTTCTCCCTTCTTTTTCACTACTAGATATTTAACTTTTTTGAAAAGAAAAATTATAGTTGGGTTGTAAAATGGGCCTGAGTGGTCTCTGTCACGAGAAGAAGTGAAGTTATCGATCAAATAGATGATCTTTTCTTCCGACCAAAAAGGGATGATCTTTCTCATGTAATGGGCTTTTTCATCTTCTTGTTGGCGAATAAGTCGTACGCCATTTTTGTTTTAAGAAAACCATAGTTATCAGACTTGACCTTACAAGGAGGTCAGAATTGGTAACAGATTTATTAAATATATATATATATATATATATATATATATATATATATATATATATATATATATATATATACAAAACATAGATAAATAGCATAAATTCTTAAATGTTGTCCACAATGTAAACAAAGTTTCACACCATAAAGTCATAAACTTATACATAAATATAACAACGCAAACAAAGTTTCACACCATAAAGTCCTAAACTCATAAGTCACAACAAATTAACAATACACAATGTATTAGAATGAAATGCTTTTTAAATGATATATAAGGTAACTGAAAAAGCACAGGTCTATCCACTCTTTCATGCTACCTAGGCCAAAATGTTTCTGTAACTTTGTATAGGGATTTGGTGGGTATTGTTCAGCTTAGATTTTAGTAATATATTTTAATTTAATGAGTGATGTTTTTGAAATTACACAAGTCCCTCAAACTTGTACACAATAGAAATTACAGGGACCATAACATCACATGCTAGGTATTCATGACACATCACAGGTAATTAGCTACTTTGATGTTCCAGCATACAAAAGAAAAGAGAAAAGGAAACAAAATATTTGGGTTTGGTAACTCACCTTTAAAGAGAAAATGCCAAACAAGGCCTGTGGAAAATGATTACTCACAATACACAAACCCACATGCGGCAAGGCGATGGCGAGTTGCGGAGCGGCAGGCGGCAAGGGGCGAGGGAGTGAGTCGCTGCGACGCGAGGCAGGTGAGGGTACGCACGGCGCAGCGGAGGTGGGGAGAGCTACGCGTGGAAGTCTTCCTTCCTGGGCGGCGTTCTCCTGCGCGCGATCTTTCTTGGTGTCGCGCGAGGAGGGGAGCGCGCGGTGCAGCGATCTCGATCTCAATTCTCAGTTCTAAGACAACCCCACTTAGGCTTTGTTTGGGAGTTTGGAAGGAAAGGGAAGGGAAGACATTGTAGAGGAAGGAAAGGTGAGGAAAGAAGAAGTTTAGAGGATTGATCATCTATGTGTTTGGGAGTGAAAGATATATAAAAGGAAGGGAATTGGAGGATTTGTGATTTAGTTTTACAATTTTACCCTTTTCTTATAATATTTAATTATTTTATTTTTATAGAATTAATTATTTTAGTTAAAAATACATATTTCCACTGATAAAAAATAGAAAATTTATAATTTTTTTTACACTTTTATCCTTTAATAATATATTTAATTATTTTATTTTTAAATAATTAATTATTTTGAAAAAAATTATAAAACTACTTCTCCCTCAAATTTTCTACTCTACACAATGGATCATTTAAAAAAATATCTATTGATTTTTTATCTCCAAAAATTACTTTTCTCATCAATATTTTTGAAAAGGCTATAAAAAAAATTTATAAATTTTTTTGAAAATCCATATTTATAAAAAAAATAATACCATGCAAAAAATTTGTATTTACAAAAAAATAACAAAAAGGGACAAAAATAAATATAACTATTAATTAGATACACAATCAAAACTAACAAAAAGAAAAAAAAATAACAAATACTATTAGTCCAACATTTTGGTAATTTTTTCATAACAATACACAAGGAAAAAATTTTCCATTAATTGAAACTCAAATAGTCCAACAATGTCAAGTATTAAATCAACCTAAATACTAAATCAATAGTTCACAAATAGAATTTGCTTAAAAGTTACATCAAGGAGGACCACCAGGACCAAACACCATCTCAAATGACAACCTCTTACGTTTGTCCTAGAATTACCAATTACTCCTCTAATGCACTTAGGATGACCAAAAAGATACATGTATACATGGTTGATCAAGTGGTCCTCAATTTGCAAATCTTCAAGCATCTTCCAGACTTCACTTTTTGGAATTGGAGCCTTCTGCTTAGCTTTTTCATATGCAGTAGTGCACTCCCTAAAAGCTCCAACAAGATCTTGAAGGACCATCTTTATCCCTTCAGCTTCAGTTTCATCCCTAGACATTCTAGACCTTTTACCTTTGGGCCCTTGGTTGCGAGATACAAGTACTTCTGGATATGTGACTTCATTACCTCCAATATCTTGAACGCTATTCAAATTGAACTCACTGGTTTCAAGAGACTCTTTCACTAGACATTGCCCTTTTGTTTTTAATCTCCCTGGTAGTCTCAGCATACTCTCCAGGAACTCTATCTTCGCCATACAATATAATCATCTTATCATAATTTGGGATGGGCTTTTTCATCAACTCTTCAGCCTAAGGTTTAGTCTATCAAACCAACAATAATAGCTTTAGCTTTAGAAAGATATTAAGCATTAATAACTTTGAAGGATATTTAAATAAGTTAAACACAACAATCAACTGAACTTTAATTTTGGTAAAAGCTAAATTATTACCTCAATTAGCTTTTGGCAAACTTCTGGTTCAGCACACCAACGCTTTGTAACAGGATCCTAAGCAAACCCACTAAGCCCATTTTTGAATAAGTCGTAACATTTTGAGAAACTTCTCTTAATTAGTTTCCAGCGACTTTTCACCTTTTCCTTTGCAAAAGGCCTTTGAAATTTTTCTCGTAGTTCATTTGTTATTGCTTCGTAGGCTTTTGAGGTGAAACCCCCACCCACTTTGTTTCCCATGTTTAGCTGATTTAGGAAAGCATCAACAAGAGCATTATCCATCTCTTGTGTCCATGTCTCTCTTTCGGACTTAGACATGATTACCTCAATCTGCAACATTCCCAATCAGTGTCACCCAAGTTAAGATTGAAAATATAGCATATATGCAATGCATGCTTGCAATTATGTAAAAGATGCATGTAGATGCAATAGCAAATTAAAGGATTTTATGATTTCGAATCCAAAAAAACACAGAGCAAATATACTATGGGACCATACTTTTTATCTTAGATCCCAACAAGTTGATAATAATATAGGTGTTTGCAATAGGAAGCAACTAGGAGTATTTATAACAATTGAGAATTTTATATAATACACTAGTATATCAACCAAGAAAAAGAAATTAGCTAGTATAATCTCTCCACATACCTTCTGCTATAGAATTTCTAAAATTCTCCCCTAAATGAGTATGTTCTTCATCTTCATCATCTATCAGGTCATGAACATATTGGTGAGGTGCAGCTTATTGTTAATTTCTTCATCCACCTCAGCAACCAAATCATCAAGATCTACCATCATCAAGTAATTGTGCAAAATACAACAAGTAACAATGATCCTATTCTAAGTCTTAATTCCATAGGTAGGTTCAGTTCCACTTGCAATAATAGGGAATCTTTTTTTCAAAACTCTAAAAACCCTTTCAACAGCATTACGCAAGGATGAATGCCAGTGGTTGAATAATTCTTGAGGCGTTCGAGGTGGATTTCTAAGGGAGAATTCTTTCAAATGATTACGTGTTATTCTATAGGGTATAATTAATCCCTTTCTCAACATGAATCCAGCATCAAGGACATAGTATTTACCTAGTAAAAGGAAAATATTCCATTACTACGATATATCTAATAGAATAGAAGGGAAAATGAAGAACGATTATATTAATTACCTCCAGGTATTCTAAGATTGTCTATTCTATGTAAAGCATTTTTTTAGTATCCTTGAGTCAGATGCAGTGCCTTCCCATCCAGGTAGAACATAAGTAAATTTAAGGTCAAAGGAGCATGCAACCAACACATTTTGTGTTGGAAAATCTTTCCTGCCTCGATACTTTGAAGCTTCTGATGGCACTTTTACACGAACATGTGTACAATCAATTACCCCAACACAATCCTAGCATAGATTTTTTTTTAATTAATATCATTTCTTTTATAATGTTTTTGAATTATGAATTAAAATAAATTTACCTTAAAGAATGGGTTAAACCGGTTGCTCCTCAAAATTTCCATAGGAATTTGCAAGCCATTAGGTTGTTTGAGATATTTATCTTCTAGCTCAATTATTAATCGAAGCACACGATGAAGATGACGACTAGTGGATTCTAAAGCGTCGAAACCAAAATTGGACCTCTCGATTTCTAACATTATGTGTTAGAATGTAGAGTGTTTTGGCAACTTGTTCCTCTAAGGTTACCCGTTGTGTTGGTTGGAGACCACCTTCTCGTTTTAAGATATCACACAAGTCTAAAAAAGTTTTAGGACCCATTCTTATTATCTTACGACCTTCACTATTAGCAATTTGTTTCATTATTTTTGCTCGTACCCTCTCCTTTTCTAAGGTTAAAGTATGCTCAATCATCTTATCTTGAGAACGTTTCCTAATTATATAATAATAAACTACAAGACATACAACTTGGACAACAATCATCCTATATTTTTGTCTCCAACTTAACAGTGTAAGGTTTATGTTTCCTCCTTGATCATCTATCTATAAATTATCAAGAAACAAATTTGTGCAATCAATAAATTATCACATACAAACTGCAACCACAATTAAATATTGCATATACAATCAAGCCAAGCCAAGCCAAGCCAAGGCCTATCGAGATACTCAAACTAATCAAGTACAACAAAACTAAATATTTTAGGAAACTCACAGAATGGAAGAGGGGATGACAACAATTAATAGAATGATGTAACCGCACAAAATATTTGACCCCTGCAAAATGGTAAACAAAAAATATTTTACAACTCTTTAGCACTTAATGTTATTCCATCTCATTGGATTCTATGCCTTAAGTAGTAATGATTTGTCATCAGATTTGCAATTATTTTTTTAATAAACCACTTCAAAAGTTCTCATTTAGGTTGTCATGTATAGAATCCAGTCTTCTTTGAGTTTTAGAGGATAAGTTCTGTCTTTTGTTACTTGGATACACATTGGAAGTAGTCCATAGTTAGCTTGATAACTTTACTGCCACTTTAGTATCTTTTATTTATTGAATGTAATAATTTACCTTTATTATGAAATATAAAATATAATATAATCACATCTTGACAAACAGCATATTCATCAATCTTAGAACTTTCACCTAAGTGAAACTTGAAGTTGTGGCTACTCTTTATAGAATTTGTCCAGGACAGGAAAATACAGAACAAGGTCAAATTCAGCCTAAACTGAACCATAACCTCAACAATACACAACAAGCAAACAGTTCCTACTCCCATGTATTCATTTACACAAGCAAAACATGCTTGTAGAGACAAAATCTGAAACAAGCTACTCAAGTTAATTTGTAACAATTACCTTCCAAGTTCAAAATGCATCACAATCATAGTTCAAACTCACATGTTTTGATATATAAACCAATTAGTTGAGATTAGTTGAGCTATCAACTTTCCAACTCTCACACAGATCTTTAACATAAACCAAACTTTGTTTTTCACATGACAAAAAGGCCAAACTTTCTGTTTTCTTAAATCTAGGTATAACTCAAATAAATTTGTCATTTTAGTTTATTTTAAATTTCAAAATCACTTGCATGGTTGTGAACTTTGACCAAGGATGAGGCCATAATTAAAGTACGGAATGCAATAAAGAAAGGAAAAGGAAAAGATACTATTACTCAACATATGCTCATAGTAGCATCATAGACAAATTGCAATCATAATTTAAAACAAAAGCTCATTATCTATAGTTCCCTAAACGTACCCAAGGAAATTAACACAATCAAGTTAAACCAATTCATATTCACATTTTCCACCATAGTGAAGCTTCACTGCAAGAGCTTACTTACTAACTACAGTTCAAATAGGCCAGGTAGGGTTTTCTTCTTTCTTTTTTGGTCTAACTCATTCATTACAAATTTCTCCTTATATTACCTCTTAACCAAACACTCGTAAAACAACTTGAAATGAGTAAAAGTGTGTCTGGTTTAGATACTTTCAAACAAATGCACATAAAAAATTAGAATTTTTTCATTGTGTGGCACAATAGACATACAATAACATGTTTAGTTAGACATCCAAACCATTCAAAATCTAGTTTGAAACATTAAATATAGTGTCCACCATGTTTGGATTGGATTCCGCTTCAAACTTGGTTTTAAGTGTTTTAATGTGAGCAACATTTTATTGCCTTTTTTGTTCCAGTAAATATTCTTACAAGAAAGGCTCATGACCCTTTCACAATAGAGAGGCAGGGAAAGGACCTTGTCAAGTTCAAACTACATAGAAATTCAACAGATAAAAGGAGAATCATAAAGAAAAAAAATCTCAATACATGAATTCTAATTCCAGGAAAAGATGGAAACCAAAAAACATAGACAAACAATAGTTATCTCAACTGCATTAAGAGCGATAGAATATACCAATGAAATGCACGTCTATCACAGGTCAAAGCTCAATTTAATCACAAAAGTGAACTTCAACTTACAAGCCAAATCTTAACAAGGTGCTCAAGGAAGTAATCGCTCACAACTAGCTTGGGTTCTTGCATTGGACTTTGAGTCTTGGCCTTGTTCTAGAACCACATCATATTGTGATTTTGGCAAGACTACACTTCAAATAGCACAATCATGTCAAACTTACACAAAGCATATGTTTACATATGTCATTCATATACGTAAACAACACACAAGCAAAATTAGTAGCGTAATCATTGAATATGTAAATCATTGAATAAGTTTGTAAACAACACACAATGGGGATTTCAAATCCATCACAAAGAGAGGAAGTGAAAATTTGTTTTCAGTTTTCCAAATCAAACATAAACACAATAATTAGAAGATCTGAAGAAAGAAACTAGAAACTAGAAGCTAGAAATCACGAAACCTTTGCAGAGGAAGGAGAGGACCCAGCTATCATGGTGGTTGCTCAGGCGGAAGGCAATGAGCGATGATGCGCGAGCGTGACAGTGAGTGAGCGTGAGCGATGATGCAATGGTGAGTGGACGGTGGTAAACGGCGCGAGCGCGCACGGCGACGATGCGGCGGCGACGTGAGCGACGATGTAAGCGGCGACGCAAGCATGGCGTGGACGGCGATACGCACATGGAGCGAAGATTGGGATTAGGGTTCTTCAGAGGCAAGAGATGAGATGAGATCGTGTGATTTTAGTGTGGAATGGCTAATATGGAAATTGGAAAAATGAGTAAGGGCAAAAACATAATTTCATTTAATATCCCATTCAAAATACCCCAAATTAGGGGAACTAAAAATCGAGGAGTGTGGGGGGGGGTTTGGAGGATTTTAAAACACCCTCAAACTCCTCCTTCCATCACTCTTAAAACTTACAACAGAAATTAATCCCCCATTACCTTCCCCTTCCCTCCAAACCCAGCTCGCAAACAGAGCCTTAGGGAGTTATGGTCCTTTGCTTTGAGTTAGGGTCTTCACTTTTGTTTTACTTTTGAAAAATGATTGGTACAGCAAAACCATATAACAAACCTACGCTACACATCTTATTCCTGTTAAATATGATAAGTGATCCTACTCATTCTACTCACATGTCACATATAATGGTTATAAATGTCTAACATAAGTCTGTTGGGCATATTTGTTGTGCAGTTAGCACTCTTTACTTTTAGTTTAGGAAATTTAGTTTTAGGATTTGAAAAAAAAAAAAAAAAAGAAAGAAACGATGTTGTTTAGTAAAAAAATAAGCATGATCCTTTATTCACATAAACTGGGAGTTACCGAATTCACCAAGTTCCATTGCGTGCCCAATTAAAGAGTAACTGCCCGGTTGCATGATCGGTTATTCATTCACTGGTCTTAGCTGGCTTGCTTAGTCGAACCAGGTTTTATTACTATGAAGAAAACTCCTGGTAGCTCAATGACCTCATGTAATAGGCAAGCCTTTTTCTATGGATTTGGCTCCCCTAAAGTGAGGAAGTTGATAAAATGTATAAGTGAATAATTAATCACCCTTAGATTAATTACCTAGATGAGTTGCATATGTTATTTTACACATGAAACTCATCTAGGTAAATTTTACCCCCAATTTTACTCTCCAACCAAACACACTCTTAAATTATTTAGTGGGATCCACACATAATGCATACATGATAAAAGTTATTCATCAAAGGGTGAGTAACCTTCGCTTGTACACTTTAACAATCTCCTTACTTTAGAAGAGCAAAATCCTTTTTTCATACATGGGAATTTTAAAGACGATAAAATTTGAATAAATGACCTTATATATGTCCCTTGAATTTCTCATCAATAGCCCAATAGAGCTATGAAATGGGCAAGCCTAAAAAAATGTGTAGGTTGAGTTAAAAAAATAGGAGAAAAAATAAAAATTGACCAAACAAATGACCAAACATTAATTTTTTATTAAATAATAAATTGCATATATGAGCTATAAATACTTGAATTTGGACTTTTTAACCCATTGTTTTATTTAAAAAGTCTAAACTAATAACAAATATTGATAAAAATATATATTTTTTATTCACGTCATTATTGTATCAAATTAAGTTATTAAAATTTAATTATCAAATAAAATCAAGTTTTATTTATCATTCTCACAAATAAAGCAAGAATAATAACACTACTTACTAATAGTTTATTTTTAATCCATTATAATAAAATAAAAAGGTCTTTTTTATTTGATATTTTACATAAATTATACAATTAAAAAAAAGAACAAGAAGAAAATTGATCCATGACCCGGTACTTTTTTGGCTCAAAACTAACGTGACCCGAAGTGGCTCAACCCAATGTGACCAACAACTCATTTTGACAGCTCTACTTTATTATTACATAAAATAAAGGGTTTTTCTTTTAAATAATAACTCTTTAATTAATTAATAGCTAGCATCTTATGTGTAGTGCAGCAGTCAACGGCATACCCTTTCAATGTCTCTTAAAAGGACATGTCATCTCTTTGAGCTTTGAGTTTTGCTTTATTAGCATGTAATTAAGATCTTTGAGACTTTTTTTTTAATTATTATTACTGTATGAGTCATGATCATGACAGCTTTAGCACATGATATCCCACTGCTCTAGCTACTTCAAATTTCAAGCACACCATCTTTGCACGCAGACCTTGTATTACATACAATAAACTTGCATAAATATTTTGCTTCTAATTGATACGGCCATTTGAATTGATGCACACAGTTTAGTCAAAACTCACCAATAGAAAACTTCATAATTAAGGCACAAAGTTTAAAATTCATCAGTCTTGAACTTCAATATGAAAAGTGCTACTTCCTAATTTTTTTAGCAGGAATTGTTCTATTCATATTGAACTCAGTTTACTTCCTGCAGTTATAAAGTCGATTTCAATATGCCACCATAGTAAATGTGTTTAATTCAGTTAGCAAAGAACCTTCTTTTGCTGTTATTCCATTAATTTGCTGACAGTGAAAGGCCCGTGACCACTTAAGCTTCTTCACAAAGAGACAATGACCATATCTTTGGGTTTGGGAGGATGTCCCAAAACATGCATTTCTTGTACCAAAAAAATTAAAAATTAAACAAAATATGCATTTGTTTATACAAAACGGGGTTAAACTGCATACATTTACCCTTTTTCAATTTCACCAGGTAAAGTTAATCCTGGTCACCTTTTTTATATAAAGCATACATTTGCAAAGTTCGTGAAGAGTAAATAAAATAAAATTAGCATTGAGAAATCTATGTCGACAACTACAATTCAAAAAGTTTGCCTAAACTTCACTTGAACCTTTTAGCTTTCAGAATTTGTAGATTACCACAAAGCAAGGTAGGATAGCTCTAGGATTTAAAACAAAGAGCTCTTCAATATCTGATTCACTGCTTACTTTTTTGACCAATGAGTCAAAACCCGAATCAGTAGTTTCGTGGATCTCTTGCAGAGGGTTATGGACTCTCCCAGCAATAACCCTGCACACTATAACACACTTCCTCATCAAATGTTCATCGGATAATGAGCCAATGGAAGTGTGATCAAAGGCTTGTTCACTTGTAGAAGTGGTGAGAACCGCAAGTGCACCATGGAATTCTTGGTTGGTGGAGAAACCATGCCTCAAGATTTGACACACACCACATTGGTCCAAAGTGCAAAGGTTAGATGAGCCATTCACACCAAGGGAGCATGCAATTGTTGTGCCATGAAACCTCATCAGCTCATTCCCATCAGCTAAGCATCGAGGGTGCCTGTTTTGTAGCTTCTCAGCATTGGTCCTCACCATTTGTCTGCATTCCTCAAAGGAAGCAAATGTTCTTGGGTGTTTTGGACTTTCAAGACACATTCCATCTGTGGTGCCAAGCTTTCAGAATTGATATTGTTGTTAGTTTGGCAAATTCTTTCGATGATCTGCCAAGATGAATCTTCTTGATGGAGTTGGATGACTGCGAAAATGAACTTGTTCAAGTTTTATAATATTAAACCACGTTCTTAGAAGTTACTTTCAAAAAGAAATGTTTGGATTACTATAAAGTTGTATAATAATACTACTCGATCACTTTCACAATGTTCTTTATTTTATATTTGGTTATGGAGTAAAAATAAGAGTAAATTTTCCATGAATAAAGTTCATGTATAATTTTACACATAGAATTCATCCATAAAAATTTACACTATATTTTTACCTTTTAACCAAACACATCCTTAGTAAGAGTGGGTATTGATGTATTAAAAAGAGAAAAAAAAACATTATAAATGTTGCTGTGGTATTGCTATACAACTTTATTTAACACCAAACATTATCCCTTTCAAAAGATAACCATACTATAGAAAAAAGTGCATGTAAAAGAATAATAATCCCCTTTCGTTTCCTTCGAAAGTATAGATTGACCATTTAGACTGTCTTATGCAGCCATTCTCGTATTTTCTTTTTCAAAAACTTTTTGATGTAAGGCCACCAAAACAAGAAGAAACTTTTAGAATTATTTTATTTCAAAATATTATTGAAGAAATGAAAGTATTAAAAAACATTTGCCATTAATGAAAGCTATTTTCTGATTTTCATGAGTTGTTTCTTTAATTTTGAATTACTTCAAGGAACAAAAAACTAAAAACAACCAAAAGATGTTTTGTCAAATCGTATAAGACAATAAAACATAAAAGTGGTTTTAAAATATATGTGGCGAAGAAAATCAAACCTATCTTACTTGAATAACAGCAAGATTTTTATGTTATCAAAAATAATTTCCAAGCATGTATCTTGTTTATAACAATTTGAAGGATCACAAGCAGCCCCATACATAACTACAATACAAACCAAAGATCAAAGGGGCCTGATATATGTGGATGTGCTAAAGGGAAAAGTTACTTGAGCATAAATTTTCAACATCTATACGGGTCACGAAACATATTGCTAGGTAGAAAGGTGATTGAAAACAACAGGAAAAACAGTGATGGATAAATTGTATACACAGTGGACTATTTATCGCTAGAGGTTCCCCATCAGACCACTATTATCACTACATTTTCCATCTTTTTTCTCTTCTGATAAAGTGTACTATCTATGATTGAAGAAAATTTATAACACATTGTGGAATCATGTGGTCTGTGAATAAAATTAAGCAGAAGAACAATTGACTCTAGCAAATCCTTACCGGAATTCTCTAAGATATTAAGATCCTGTTCTTCAGCACAATTTTGCTTGCCACAGCATTCACGATGACACGTAGATGTTGGCGGATCATTAGAACCTTTGTGCACTGACACCCTTGGCTTTGAGAATATATTACATTTGTCACAATCAACATAATGTGTTTGCCTTGAAGGCATAGCTCGCCTTGTTGATCTGTGAGTGCCTTCCACTACTGCTTTACCATCTTCATTGATTTGATGATAAGGACAACATAGACAAATTTTAAATTCACCGCTTGTGTCATCAAGGACAATTTCATGTGTAACAGGGTTAAGGATGGCACTGCTGAACCCTTGGGACATTGGACTAGTTTGCTGTTTCTTTGAGTGGTTCTTGCTTTCATGTTTGGCATTTGAACTTTCAATCTTGCCTTGCTTTTTTCTCTGACCACTTCCATGGAGCCTAATGGGATCATGAACTTCTGTTGAGTGAGGCTTGCAATTAAGTGAATTCTTCAGAGAAATCCAGACTTCTGACATTCTCTTAATATGTCTTCTTCGTGATATCAAAGATTTATCCACAAGGCTCTGTGTAAGAAGAAAATATACACAATATATCTAGGATTTAATTAAAAGAATCCAATTGCAAAGGCAACTAAACAATTATGGAAACCCAATTATTATATTTTTGTATTACCTAGGATTCTTTAGCTGTGAATTGATTCCTTTGTTGGATCATTCACAAATTACAGGATTTCCATGGGGAGAGACATCTCGTGTCAAGGTTTCTAGAGGAAATTTTAAACCCCTTGTTTCGATACACAACAATGCAAAACCCATCCCATGAAAATATTTCATTTATATAAATTCTCAAATAATAAAGTAAGAGTTTAATATCAGGGTTACAAAACTTTGACATTTATATAAATTAAATCAGTTACTTATTATTTAATTAAACTGTCCATGGATAATTTGTAAGGATATGCATAAGTGCTTAATTAATCTGGAGGCATACACTAATGGTATTCCCCTTAACCTAAATTTTTCCTTAAAAAAACTAAAAAAATAAGAGTTTCCTTTGTTGAATAATTCGAATATTAAAGGAACTTTATTAGTGGCAGATTTTGTCAACGACAGCGACATTGCCATATGCCACATGGCACATGTCACTCCTGCAGAAAAAAAATGCAAATTATTTTAACGCCCTTATTTAGTTTTTATTTAAACAAAAAAGCCCCATTTCCTTGAATTCTCGTATTAATTAATTTAAAATGTTCTGTTAGGAAAAGTTTGAAATAGTTATTATAAAACCAATATGTATCAAAAAATCACAAAACCTAACAAAATTGGTGCTAGCTAGTTTCCTTAAGTATTTAGTTAGTGATTTTAATTTCTATCATTGTGTATGGAAATGATTTCTGACTAAAAGCAAAATCTCATATTTATGAGCTACACATCTCTAGAAGATTAGTTACTATTTCGGAGGTGAATATTTTAGGTTCACCTAAAAAAATATGTATCAAACAAAAAATTTATAATCAATCAATCACAACCCTAGATGGAAATATCCATACATGGAGAGATATTTTTAACATTAAATGCCATTTTTTTGGGTACAAGTTTGAATGTTATATTTATAACTTATTGGCTCTTAATGTAATGTAGAAGAATTATTATTTTATTTCACAAGGAAAGGTCGATAAAAGAATAATTCTAAACTTTAACTCATTTATAAATTGCTATTAAAATTTTCATCAATTATGACAATCACATAACAATTCTCTCCATTCACTTTCATTAAGGTTATATTTGAGATTTTATTACTCTAAAGTGAAGAGGTGTGTAAGGTGAGAAATTGAGGATTAAATTACTATTAAATTAATAACTTTCATTGCATATGAATCTCATTAAATAATTTTAAAATAATTAATCCCTCAATTTTTACTTTACAAATATCTTCAAATAATTTAAATGTTAATGGAGCACATGGTATGGTTCTTAATGAAAATTCAGCTGAGCTCGTGGTTCTTCATAAGGGCGTTCTCTATTACTTTTACAGTTTAATTCAAAGGATAGCAAGTTGCTCTCTGAAAGTGCACTCATTTTCTACCCTTTTTTAAAAATTATAATTCAAGAAGCTTTAAAATTAAATAAAATTATATTGAAGAATAAACTAATGAATGGTTGAGATTTCATAAAAGTCTTTAAAATAAAATTAATATTTAGATGTCGCCATGCGATACAATTGCTAATGACCTACTGTATGTTTGCGAGATCTAGATACAATAGAAGAATCAATGGGTGTTTAGATTAGAGGTTGCAGCTAGTTTATTACCCGTACAATTAATAGTAAACAAAAATTATTGAGTATTAAATCATTTATCTACATTTAAAAAATTATATTTCATTTATTTATGCAGTAAAATAAATTATTACATTCTCCAAATGAATTATATTTCACATATTAATTCTTCAAATAAATATATTTATGCAATAAAAAATTAATGTAGGTTTTACATTTTTGAGAATTTTATGTATCCTGACCTTCTCCGACAACGAAGTAGTAAGGAGACCTTAATTGTCCTGACTTATCTAGTAACACATGAACCTGAAACATCACAAATTAGTACTTAAGAAATCAATTTGTTCTGATAGTAAGGAATTTATATAGAATATATGAGATTATATGTTCAAATATTATTGTGGTCATTGTAACTCCAAGATTATTAAAAAACAAATAGAAATCAATTTGTTGATAAATTAGTTTTAAAAGCATGCTTTATTAATACCAATGGAACATATGAACAATAACACAATTAATCATTAAGGCACTACAAACAAATAAATTATATTTTAAAAGCTAATTTATCAATATATTGATTATTTAAGGGTCAACATAATAGTTTTTCCTCAAATGAATGTGCATAAAGAGATTAATTTTGATATATTAATAATTTTATATTCATGTACTTATTCAATCAAATCTCTTTATTTATATGACTTTTTAAATAATCATGTGATAATTAAACATATTCATTAGTAAGATATTATATAAAAAATAAATGTATAAAATTTTTTTATATTATAAATGCATCATAATTATATTATTGTCTAAATCACTAATGTCCGAATTTATTGAATCCTAACTCTCATTTGAGCTGGGCCACACGATAATAGGGTAAAGTTTTTCAACCCTAGTGCTATATTAGTATAACCATTACTAGCTTAAAAATTTTAAAAATGCATATGGAATGATGGATAAGGTGCCCCTATACAAAGGGCAAATAGAAGATGGTATTTAGGGATTTGTATGTACTACCCATTTGTCCTGCGTGTGAGTTGTCCCTAGAGAGAGCATCTAGGGATAGCGATAAGACGGGGCAAGTGTGAAAGGTACTTCCCCATTCCCCGTCCCAAACTTCCTGCATTGTTCCCGTCCTCGACCCAATCCCAGTGGGGAAAGTTTTTGCTCCATCTCCTATTCATTAATCCCCAATCCCCGAGATCCGTGGATACTTCCAAAAATTACAAGAAGATGTTGACAAAAAATCCAAAGAAGCAAATTATAACTCATTTCCAGTAACATTTCAAACAAATTTTCCATTCAAACTAATTATCACCAGCAACCTTTCATCTATGACATGTAGTCAATAATTTTTCCAAAAAATAAAAAATAAAAACGGATAGAAAGAAAAACTGGAACTTTAAAAGGGAGGAATAGAGAAAGGGATTAGAGGAGGGGCATTGAGGTTTGGATTGTGCAACTGATTTTGAGTGGAGTGAGAGTAACCTTGTTGCCAAAGCATTGCAGGTCGCCGTCCGCGTCGTGCTTCCTCATCACGGCCTTGAACTTCCTTTATAAGAATTTTACAACTTATACTTATTGTTACAATTTCATATCATAGTTGTATTTAAGCAAATTAAGCAACAAAATATTCAATGACGTATCTTATAATATTACAATTATCCTTTATTATGATTATTAATATATTTTTTAATATTTTGATATCTTACAAGTGTTGCACAAGTAAAGATATTATTTATTTAATTTAATTTTTAATATATATATATATGTGTGTGTGTGCGCGTGTGTATATGTATTTTATACTCTATTAATTTCTTAGAATCTATAAATATAAAATCAAGTACATTGCATGGGTAAAAAACTAATAATAAATAATATGATAATAAAATATTTTTATATAAAATTATGATATATGGAGTAATATATTATTAATTATAGAATATACTAAAAAGTTGAAAATAAAAAATTATACTAATAGCAGTTAATTATTCAAAAATATTATTAATATAAAATTAATAAATAATTTTATCTGAAAATAGAAAAATATCCGAAAATGAATCGCTGTTGAGCATAAACACGAGTGAGGAAAGAACTAATATACACGTGTTTGGATGCTATTCGTTAGAACACGTGCCTCTTTTAGCGCAACTACCACATGGCATTGCGGTAATTCCGTGTCGAGAGCGAGGTCAATTTCAGAAAGTCAACACCTTCAAAGATCGAAATCTACCCTTTTCAACTTCTTCAATTTTCCTTTCACTTTCTGTCTTTCTCCATCATTTTCTCGTTTCCCGACTTCCTCCCGTCGCATTTTCTCTCACCGCGAAACTGAAACAGACGCTCTCAGACAAAACAACAATGGAGGACAAGCACGCAGCTCTTGAATCCGCCCACGGCGATTCCAACGGCGTCTCCGCTACCTCTCACGGCGCCGACCATGGCTGGCAGAAGGTCACCTACGCGAAGCGTCAGAAGAAGAAGACAAACAACATTAACGCCTCCAACAACGGCTCCGATTCGCGCGCCAATTCCAACAAGCTCGCCGCCAACGGGATGCTTTCCGGCTCCGACGGCGTTTTCAAGTCCCTGGAGCTGCAGTCGGAGGACCGGCGCCGGCGAATTCTGGAGGCGCGGAGGGCGGTCGAGGACGGATTCGACGATGCTCCCGTCAGATCGAAGCAGCGGCCTCGTGATGATGACGACTACGATTACGACGATGATGACGACGCGGATCGTGCCGCGGAGAGCGGGAAAGCTGAGGAGGCGAAGAAGGTGAAGCAGAAGAAGCCGAAGAAGCCGAAGGTCACGGTGTCGGAGGCGGCCGCGAAGATCGACGCAGCTGATCTGGCGGCTTTTCTCGTGGATATATCGGTAGGGCGATTTGAATCTTGCATGTTTTTTGTGGATTGAATGTTGCTTGTTTATGGTTTGTGTTAGGGTTTGATCTGTTTGATCAAGGAGGAGATGCTTTGGGATTGGTTTGATTTTTGTGTCTGTTTGTTTGTGTTTTTTCTTTTTGGTAATAGTCATCGTACGAGACGCAGCAGGACATACAGATGATGCGGTTTGCAGATTATTTCGGACGTGCTTTTGCTGGTGTGAGCGGTTCTCAGTTTCCCTGGGTGAAGTTGTTCAGGGAGTCACCTGTGGCTAAGATTGCTGATGTGAGTTTGAGCCTTTTTTTTTTTTTTTGGCCCCCTAAATCGCTATTAAGGTTATTATGGAAATTAGAAATCATGGACTGGAAAAGATGTTTTGATGTGAATGTTGCTGGTAAATGCATGTGTTCAATTGTGATGTGTGTTTGTATGAAGCATTGAATTGATCATTGATCTTCTATGTTTTTTTTCCTTCCTGTGAAATGACAATGGTGTGCTTGGATATTTATGTGATGTACCATGCAGATAGGATGTGAGGTTATTTATTTAAATCTTGTGTAGCTCTCGTAATTTCCTCGATTGGTGGCAACACATTGAGGTGCTTCTGTAAATTTGCAAAAGGTAGCGGTCTTTGGCTGTCATGAATCATCATTAAAAATTGTGTTGTTGTGCAATAAATTACCACCAACAAACAGATACATAAGAATGAATTGGCAGAACTATACAGCTGATGTTAAAAGGAGGTCATTTTCTGCTCATGATAAATATGTAGAAGTGTCATTTGAGGAAGTGCTATGGTGAAACAAACTAGATTCAACTTTCAGCATGTACTAAAATAATATTTTTGGAGCTTTTAGTTTAGTGGTCATGTGGAAGCACAAATGGTGTAAAACGAAGAATAATCTACTTAGCAATTTTTATGTAGCCCTTTCAGCAAATTTCAAGAGCAATGTATATAAAGTATGTTCGTGGTGCTACACTGCTGTGGCAAGTTGGTTTGTGAATAATAATTGATAATTATTGTGTAGTGTTCACACATTCTATCCTATGTTGTTTATCAGAATAGTGATTATGGTTTCCAATTTTCTCATTTGAAGCTCATTAGTGAATATTCCTTCTTTCCAGGTTCCACTTTCTCACATACCTGATGCTGTGTACAAGACATCAACCGACTGGATTAACCAACGTTCTCCTGAGGCACTTAGTTCATTTGTGCTTTGGGCTTTAGACAGCATTCTCGCTGACTTGAGTAGCCAGCAAGTTGTGGCCAAGGGATCCAAAAAGCCTGCACAACAAGTGACTTCAAAATCTCAGGTAATTTATGCTGAACAGTCTTCTTTGTCATGCAATATTGATGATTTCCCTTCCTTTTTGTTTTATGAATGACAGAAGTAACTTTCATTAGAATATTAGGATGGATAGAGAAGGGGGAGGATGTTGAATCCTCTGCAGTAGACATTCATAAGACAGCTACCAACCAAACAGAAACAATGCTAAGCTCAACCAAATATTCAATGCAGAATAGCTCTACTATATCCCGTGTGCTCAACACTGAAGAGAGCCCAAGTAAACAATCCTGTTGCAAAGCATTATTAAATAACAAAGGACACCTTCCTCTAGAAAGCCAAATGTTACTTTCTAACCAATTACAATAGAGATGCTTGATTAGTACATGACCCTAAATCCCTGATGTTCTCTAATATGTGTCTATGGGCAATTTTATGTTTTAATTTATTTGTTTGTGATAAGTCACCGGATTTCATATGATAAACCTCTTGTTTTAAGTGTTCAAGTGGCTTTGATTGATATAGAATTTCAAGAGGGGTGGGGGGAGGGGCATTCAATGCTGGGGCGGTCAAATACCCATGTTCTTAGCTTGCCATTGACCTCTTTGGCGGTTCAGAGTTGGCAAAATGAGGTTGCTTGTGTTAACTATGAAATAAGTCTTCTGCTAAATTGAAAGCACTTGAAAATGAAAAGTGAAGATGATAACAAATGCTTCCATCTGAATCTCCAGTGTATTAAATTTGACTTAGACAGTTGCTTTGTACATAGTAGTTGCAGCCTTCTGATTTCATCATCCTGGTTTCGTGAATTTTTTATTTTGTAAATTTCAGCCAACAGTTTTTTGTGTCTTGGTTCCTTTACTAAATTCAAACTTCATTTGATTATTTGTGGCTTTCCAAGTGCAAATATGTCTCAGCTGTATATTGACAATGAATTTACATGACTTGCAGGTTGCAATATTTGCTGTTTTAGCAATGGTATTGCGTAGGAAGCCTGATGCTCTTATTACTGTGTTGCCCACATTGAGGGAGAATACTAAGTATCAAGGGCAAGATAAGCTTTCAGTGATTGTATGGATGATAGCTCAGGTGAGGGTTAGATGCCATAACATAATAACTAAGAGAACTAATGACACATCCAAAAAATAAGTTCTGTTTAAGAAAGGTAGTCTGTAGCATTTCTTTTTCCCTTTATTTTGCTAATGCTTAATATTTAAGCATTTCTTGTAGGCTTCAATAGGAGATCTCTCAGTAGGGTTGTATGCTTGGGCAAGGAATCTTCTACCTATAGTGAGTAGCAAAAGTGGTAACCCACAGTCCAGGGATTTGGTTTTGCAGCTAGTGGAAAAGTATGTGAATATACTCTTTCTTTTGTATATCCCTTTCTCACTATTAATTTTTTAATCGCCATTATTTTTTTGTGATTTGGTGGCAGAATTTTGTCTTCCCCTAAAGCACGGCCTGTTTTGGTAAATGGTGCGGTAAGAAAAGGCGAACGACTGATTCCTCCTTCTGCATTTGAAATTTTGATCCGGGCTACTTTCCCTCCATCTTCATCTAGAGTAAAGGTAGATGTTTTGCTGGGTCTGCTATCGCTGCATTTTAATATATTGTAGTTCTGAACACTTAAGATATTCTGCTTTTATGTAGGCTACTGAAAGATTTGAGGCCATATATCCCACTCTGAAAGAGGTGGCTCTTGGTGGTTCCCCTGGAAGTAAAGCAATGAAGCAAGTCGCACAGCAGATATTAAATTTTGCCTTCAAAGCAGCAGGAGAAAGTACAGAAACATGATTTTATGTCTTCATCAGTGTTTACTTTTCTTGTTTAGATAGAATAAATGTTTTAGAGGGAATTTTGAAACATAGATGTATTTTCAGGTAATCCTGAGTTATCAAAAGAAGCAGCTGGTATCTGTATTTGGTGTTTGAGTCAAAGCACTGAATGCTACAAGCAATGGGTGAGTTCTATAAGCAAACCTTTTCAGATCATGGAAGGTTTTTGGCATGTTTTTGGATAGAGCAAGAAAATTGAACGCAAGAGAAAAGAAAATTTTGCACCTTTTTATTTTCATTTATCACAATCAAGAGATTAGATTTACTTATTTTGTCTTATTGTTTTTTTTTTTTTTTGTGGACAGGAAAAAGTTTATCAGGACAACATTGAAGCAAGCGTTGCAGTTCTGAAGAAGCTCTCTGATGATTGGAAGGAGCAATCAACAAAATTGTCTCCTTATGAGCCTCTACGAGATACCCTGAAGAATTTTAAGCCAAAGGTAGTTTCGTATTCACCTGTCCACTATACACTTTCTTCTTTTTTTCAGATTGGGATTGCTTATCCATCACCCTAAAATGGACTAATTTAATTGTGTCTATTGTAATGAAGTAGTGGAATATTTGAACTTGGTATATGATAAATTAACTATTTTTGGCCACAGAATGAGAAAGTGTTGGCTACTGGGACAGATGCTTCTCGCCAGGCACTGTTCAGGGATGCAGATAAATATTGTAAGATAATCTTAGGAAGAGTTTCGCGAGGCCATGGTTGCACGACATGCTTGGCTGTTACAGTTGTTGCTTTGGCTGTGGGTGCTGTATTTTTATCCCCCAACTTGGAGTCTTGGGATTTTCAGAAGCTCTCTGTAATTTTCAACTCGCAGCACTGAGCACCCTGAGAATATTCTGCATTAGCGGCAGTTGGTTGCACGAAGAAGCAATTTTCTATCCAGCGCATCCCATTACAATGGGACAGCCCAATTGCGTCGAAATAAAGTGCATAATGCGATGCGGAGGTTGTACACTTGGTTCAAATCCTGCTCGGAAGACAGAATAGTTGAGGTCAACACTGCTTTTTAGCTTTACTCTAGTTTGACCATTTTATAATTTATTTGATGTTGTTTCGGTCGAGTCTTCAAATTTAGTTATTTAATGCCTTTACATTAACCATGCCGGCAAAGTGCCAAAGAGGTAATCACACCTACACCTGTATTCTGAAGTCAACTTAGTTGAATTAAAGGTGACATACGGCAAATTTTTCTCTAGATTTTACTGTTATCAATTATCATGGCTTTTGCCCATCTCCCTTATCTTTCCTTTGATTTCGAATTTTGATCTTTCCTTTAATTGAACAACATTGTTTAGCCTATCTGATCTGGTCGACACAAAGCAGGAATACATGATTATTTTGCTTCAAATGGATAAACGTTTGCCATTTTAGGGTTTGATTTCTGCATTCATTTGCTGTATTTTTCCAATTTCAGCATTTTGTTAAGGAAATAGTAAAAATAGTGAAAACAATAGAATTATGTTTTTTTTTTCACAGGTATTCAAATACAGAAAACACAAGAAATGAAAATGTAAACCAAATGGGTCCCTAGACTTGGCTCATTTTAGCTTATTGATGCTAAATACAAACTTAACAAGCTTTGGAAACACTATCGATTGTAAACAAGCGCTTATGTTTGGATAACAATCACTTATGTTTGGGTTTTTCAATTAATACTTACTCTAATTCCTGAAATTGAAGACAAGTCAAATTGGTCTCTAATTTTACAAATGTAAGTCACTATAGTCCGAGTGCAAGTTTGTTAGCAATCCTTCATTTTAAACGTTGATATGTAATGTCACATGTCACTTATGCATGCCATATGTTATCTGACATGGTATGTAGGCTTAAATAATTTATTTTGATTTCTGAAATTATACAATGAGTCATTTTGTTATGAAGGTTATGATAGTAATAATTCATTTTGTATAATTTTAACACTAAAATAGTCATCTAAATCTCTATGCCGTGTTATATGGTACATGGTATGTCTAGGTTAAAACTTGACGTTACATATTAACATTTAAACTAATGAAATATTAACGGATTCGGACTAAGAGAATAATGTGGCTCACATTTGTAACGTTAAGGGTTAAAACGATCCAGAAAGTATCTTTAGGACTAGAATAAGAATTAATTCTAGATTTTTTGAAATTTGGCATGGCCTAATACTGACAGTGCAGTTGCTGAGTTGATGAAGGATGTGCCATTTACTACGTTAATGCCAATTGATTCCTACCACAGGCATATATTAATTACTAGAATCCCTTGACATTTACGTCAAATATCAACCTTGATACGCTATTGATAAAAGGGAACTTGTTGATGTCTTTTCCGGAATTTCATAGACAGTGTATCGACATCGAAAGTTAAGTTCTTAAATGATACGTATACATGTTGCAACTGAGTCGCATTCGACACATTTTGTGATCAGAAGCAGAAAAAAGACATAATCCCACATTCACAAAGTAGTTAGGGAGAATTGTACTTTAGAATTACAACCGCAACTGATTTGTTGTGTTGTGATTTGTAATGTCATGGATAATCGTAATCTTCAGGTGTGGCAAATGGATACTTTGCGTATGCATTTTTAATTTTAGAAGGATCTTCAGGTACAGACCAAGGGTTCTTTAAGGATGGATCACGTGGGAACTTCCTGAAGTTTAGAAACGGTGCCCACAGAATAATCCTGCAACGCAAGAAGGAAATAATAATTCACCTATAAGTGTGCTATAAGGGGAAAATGAAAAATAAGCTGCCAATTGATAAAACGAATAATTTAGAGTAAGAGGGTCTCACCCTGGGAAGAAAATGAAGACAAACATGAACTGGAAATACATCTCCACAAGATTTCTTCTGTACCATCTTATCCTAAGCCAGTTCATGATGATTGGCTGCAATTCATCCAGTTATGCTCACTCACATAGCAGTACTCAATTTCAGTTGGTTGAATACAAATGTACAAACTTCAAAATTGGTGATGAAAGGAAATTAAAGTACTCACTGGCGCCACAATTAAGTAGAAAAAGAGAACAATCCCCAACTGTGTTAAAATCCAGGTGAGTTCTTGTGGGTGGTTGTTCTCTCCAGTGACTGCTAATGCTGGCTGCTCAGCCTGTTCAAGCAGCCACAATCAACTTTAGACTCTAAAAAAAAAAACCAAAAAGAGTGGCAAGAACTCAATTTCTATATACAAAGAATTAATCTCACCAAGGCCAAGAGTGCTGCTCCTATGTGCAGTGCCAAACCTGGTTCCTTTAGACTGACATAATCATTAGGCTTCTGGTTGCTGCATGTAATCTGCAATTGGATTCATATTATATATATATGGGTTCAAGTCAAACAAGTTTTTCAATGAAGGGGTCTTACTTTAAATATTGAGGGATATGGAGTCACTTGGGTGAAGAAAAACAAATTACATGTAATGATTGGGATGAACTAGTGTTGTTGTGACATGGTCTATGCTTGTGTTTGGAAACAATGAAGAGAGAAGAAGTGCCACGTGGTGAAGTGGGAAGAGGAGGCAGAGCTTTGGGAACATGGAGGCTGAATGAGCAGCTCATTTTGTTTTGTTTAGGGCCCTCTGATGGTCTGAGTTTGGTTGCCTTATCCTTTTCTTCAGTTGATCAGTTCCATGGCAAGGGGAAGGGGTGGCGCATGGCCTTCTGTGAGAGAAAAGATGACAAAATTAATTGTAGATTGAGGAGATGACGCGTGGAATGAGACTCATCCGCTACCACTCCTTCTCTTGCTCCATTCAACTTGTAAGATAGCAACAAAATTACCCTTTGCTTTTTTTTTTCTTCTTCCAAGTAATGTAACACGGTTCTTTTCTTTGGAATGATTTCAATAAATAAGACTAATAAAGGAAATGAAGTCACTCGTGTCTAAGGAACACACGAGAGAGGCGTGTGTTTATTTTTTATCTTTACATTCTGATTTTGAGTAAATTACATTTGTCTTTTTGAGGTATGTAAAAATATAATTCATACTTTTTAATTGTCGACTTACACTCATTCTCTCTATTTATCAAGTTTTAAATATTTATGTTATAGTAACCTCTAATTTATAGGAGGATTAGGAAACTTAACATAGTGATATTTTTATGATATTAACTATTTTTAATTAATAAAATTATAAAAATAATCATACCCACTCTATTAAATTTATTCCAATTAACATGTAATTTTTTTTTTAATATTTGGCAAATAAATTATAGTTTTCATATGAGATTACTATCATTGTTGAATGTAATGAATTAATAGAGATAGTGAGGGTACTATCACATAATAGAGTGAATGTTCCACTTAGGGATTGGTTTTTCTTAATTTCTTTTTTAACATGATAGGATCATGTTAAAATCTCTACCCTTAATCAAGTTAAAAGAAAACTTCACCTTTTAAAAAGATGATTTGATCGATGATGAGAATTTAACATGGCACCACTATGTTCAAAACTAAATTGAGAGGAACCATCTCCGCAACTCATTTTTTTTAATGTCGAAATAATATTTTTTGAATTCATCTGCGGTTCAAATAATCTCGAATACAGTTTGTCAAATTTTCACTCAGCGTTGTTATACTAAAATCGAATTGTATCTCTAGACTCATTTACCTTTTCATCAAGTGTGACGGCATTGACATTTTCACGTACAAAAAGTTTCCAGGGGCACGCCCTTTCCTTCCTAATTCAAGCATTTTCAAAGTTGAAGCATCGTAGTCAAAATGGATAAGCCAATGAGGACCCAGCCCCGCACACCCTTCCTGAAATATTTTCAAAATTGAGTTGAGGTTCCACTTCTTTAAGGATTGAGGCCATTAATACCAAGAGTTGATCACTTTCACGTGATTTCTTTAATCGTTTTCGTTGAGTTTATCGCACTTTACAGCTTGTTGTGTAAATTGTATGCACTCTTCTTTTGTGCTTAAATTTCTCTCATCAATTTTACTTAAATAAAATTGGGCTCAAAATATTTATTATTTAATTATAAGGAATTAAAAATAGAAAGTTTCACATTGAAAAGTGAAGATTTAATATTTTCTATGTATGGGACCAATTAAAAAATTTTAAAATTTACTCTTTTAAGTATCCTAGGGCACTCATTAGTAAAATTCTATATTTAAATAGAGCCAATAATTAATAGGAAGCGATTGGTATATATTTTTTTCAATCATTAAGTGAGGCAACAACCCCCTAGATTTATTTAGTATTTGATTTGTGTGTAGAGATTACACAATCAAACATTTTTTCTTTTTAATTTTTCAGTTGCACTAAATCTGAAGAATTTTACAAATTACGATAGTTCAAAAAGTTTTGTTAATTAGTGCCCAATAATTAAGGAATAAAAAATATATTTTAATGAATTTAATATATTGAAAACTGAAAAAAAATTAATTTTTCAATTAAAACTTTTTTATTTTTGATTCTTTTAACCAGTGTGATTAGTGGAACCCTAGTTAAAAATATGATCATGACAAAAATTTGTTTTTAAATCATTTAAGGTTAAAATCTCTATAAAGTGATGATTTATTTCAGTCTTATCTTGATTTTTAAATTGTCCCTGGTTAAATAATTCTTTTATTTACTTAAATTTTGATCGACAACCCTTTTGTTTCACTTCAGAAAGAAAGAAAACAACTTTTTTTTTGTTTATTTACACTGATTGGAAAGTTTAATTTTTATCAATCATATTAGCGCAAAATATAAGCACAGAATTGAAAATGGCAAATATCACATAATCACATCTATCAATTTGATTATGTTGGCAATGTTTGTTTCTTTCGTAAAGCTCCACCATAACGAATCGATGTTGTCATAAGGTTTTGTTAATTTTATAGCAATGTCTATAGAAAGTATTTTTTTTATTAAAACTAAGAAAAAACATCGTAAAGTTGTTAACTTGCTAACACGTTGTAAGTTTTAGTTCATGGTTTGCTGACTTGGTTAGGGTATCTTTCCTTTCTCGTGTGTTGGTTTAGTTTGTACTTTGTAGTGTTCGCTTAGGCTTACTTGGAGATGAAACAAATAACGATTAATTTTAATATATTATATCCATATAAAAAAAATTATATCGTGGTGAATTATATAATTTTATTTAAGATTATTAAGATAGTAAATAAGTAAATCAAATATTTTTATAAATATGTCAATATATAATTAGATATTTAAATAAAATTCTTTTATAATGATATTATATAAAATTAAATTTAAAAAATTAACTGATATTATATTAAAGTTTAATTGTGATGTATTGATAAAGTAAAATTATTTTACACAGTTATCAAATTAAAATATTTGATTTAAATGATTTTTTAAATAGTAAGAGTAAAAATTAATTATTATAGTTTATGTAATAATATAATCTAATAACTATATAAAATAATTTTATACTGTAAATATATAATAATTAAATCCATTATATTATATCATGACTGAAAAGAAACATAAGGAATAAAGAGTGGAGAATGGAGGAAGTGCCAAGCTATAGCCCAATGTAGGAAGTTGGATCTTAAATTGGAGTGGAAGACAGCAATCACTTACCAGCTAATTGTCTGTGATTGCACAGTGAGGCCAACCACACACAAATTACTTTTCCTTCCTCCTTAACCAAATCACTTTAACACGCAATCAATGCTCTTGATTCCAATACTTAATTCCCAATTTATATTTAACCAAACACTAAATATATGTATATAATTAAATCAGCAAAAACAAATCTTTTTTTTTTTTTTAAATTTCAAAAAACAAAGTTGCCGTAAATAAATAAACAAAATAAAATAAAAAAGACGGATGATGACGCACAGCGAAGGAGGGGCCGTCAAAAGCCAAGGTTGTCGGAATTCCCATTCGATTCTTCTTCTTCTTCACTGAGTCGCAGCGATTCAGAAGAAACTTCATAATTCTTCTTCGATCGAAGTTCCTCACTTTCTCTCTCCTCTTCCCCACCCCTCCGGAGATCAATACCCACCATACACGCAAGATCCTAGAGAGAGAGAGAGAGAGAGAGAGAGAGAGAGAGAGAGAGAGAGAAATGGGTACGCTTCAGTCTTGGAGAAGAGCTTACGGTGCCCTCAAAGACACCACCAAAGTGGGTCTTGCCCATGTCAACAGCGATTACGCGGTATTCTCTTCTTTTGGGTCTTTTTCTTTTTCCTCAAAATTTGATCTTTTTTTCGATTTTGTCTCTCTTCTATTTTCTAAAGATAGGTTGTTTGAATGCCAAGAAAAAATTTTCCCTGGATTCTTTTATTTGTGCTATTTCTTTGATGGGTCTTTTTTTTTCCCTTTCTTATGTGGGGCGGTTCAATTGGTTCTTCTTCCTATTGTTAGGATTTGGACGTTGCCATAGTCAAAGCCACGAACCACGTCGAGTGTCCTCCCAAAGAGAGACACCTCAGAAGTGAGTGATTTTGTGGATTCTTTTATCTCTAGATCTGATTTGAATGTTGATATTTCTTGGGGTTTTGTTTTTGTGAGGGGAGAGTCATAAAGTTGCATTTTTTATTTTTTGGGTTTCTTGCAGAGATTCTATTTGCCACTTCTGCTGTTCGACCTAGGGCTGATGTTGCTTACTGCATTCATGCACTCTCCCGTCGATTGGCCAAGACTCGAAATTGGACGGTATTAACTTGGTTCTTGGATTCAATTTTATGTGATCAGTTGATGTCACTGCAACATAAATCTATGGTTTTGTTTGAGTATTCAAGAACTTGTTTATATGCATTTTCTTGGATATGTATTGTATTGTTTTTTCTTTTTTGATGGACTGGTGTTGGGTTTGTGGAGTTGTTAATTGTGATGAATACGATTCTATGAAATGGAATCACCATTCATTTGTTTCTTTGGTTTTTTGGCTCAAAAACATGGGAATCTCTCATTCATGGAATGAGATTCCTAATTCCTGCATGCCAAACACGGTGTGTGTTAGTATTTGCTTTACGTGTTGTAATTATTGATATCTCTACTGAGTATTTAGTATTACACTCATACTCATTATTCTTCAGGTTATAAAGAATTAACACCTCGTCCTATGTGATGTCATTTTGATGAGTCTCAACTGTTGGTTTTTTTCTGTACATGTAATTTAGCATTAGTTGCTAGCTTAACTCTGATTATCTATCGAGCACATAGTAGTTTGTTATTTAGATGTGCTTACATGGCTACATTCACTTCCATTTGTCTTGTTCACAGGTGGCATTGAAAACACTAATAGTGATCCATAGGTTATTAAGGGAGGGTGATCCTACTTTTAGAGAAGAACTTCTGAATTTCTCACTGAGAGGACGCATTCTACAACTTTCTAATTTTAAGGATGATTCTAGCCCAATCGGTGAGTTTTTCAACCTTATTATCTTTATCTATTCATTTATTTACTTATTTGCTTTACAGTCATTTGGGCTCAAGTTAGAATTGAGTTGTATAATTTGTTTCCGTGTATTAATTTGTTTTCAGCTTGGGATTGCTCTGCCTGGGTACGTACTTATGCATTATTTCTGGAAGAAAGACTTGAATGTTTTCGGATTCTGAAGTATGATATTGAAGCTGAGCGTTTACCAAGCCTGCCCCGGGGCAGGAAAAGGTTATTTCATTAATCAGTGATTATACTCTTTTGTTATTACTGGTCAACTTTCAAATATTTAGTGTCTATGACATTGTCTTATGTGGATTGAAGAGTGTTTGTCTGTGATATGTCTCAAATATGCTTATGCCAGTGTTGAAACTTGAAAGTCAGCTGCAGTATTTCTAATAAGAAATGTATTTTAGTTCCCATGCCTTGTAGTAACAGCGTGTTTGTCGAGGATATCTTGCCTTTTACTTTTTTGAATCCATGGCTCAATAATAAGGGTTTAGATGGTCCTTCACATCTAATGCAGAACTGATGCCAAGTTCTTTTGGATGTCCCAAAATATGAGCATTGTTCCAAGTTGCTTGGGAACCAAAGTGATATACATGTAATCTTTTATTAGTTATATGTACTAAATTATACAAATTTATGAAGGGTATTTATATACAGGTAGGTATTTAACTATTTATTATTTGTAAATAATACATAAAGGAAGAGTTTGTTTGGGAATACGAAGTTACATGTCCTAGATTAATAAGTACACCAACTAATGATCTTGCACATGTCTTGGCCTCTAATATTTCTTGTTAAACATTGGATTCTGCAAGCCCCAACTTGTTATATCCAAGCATTTTGATCCTAGCTAGGTGTCTTAGTTGTCTGTGTATCATAATGCCTGATTGCCTTCAGAGTGTACCATTCTCTGTTTTTCTTCAGAGCAATTGCAGTGTAGGATGTATATGACTAACTTGTAGGGAAATATTTTCTAGTTTTAGACGGGAAGTAACTAGTTTTTCAAATTTGCTTTGTTGTTTCCACTGACCTCTCCGTCAATCCAGATAGGTGAGTTAGACTCTGGATTCTTCTTATATGTTTTCATGTTGGTCCTACTTTTCAGTTTTAAACTCAGTCAAACAAATTCTGGTACTTATGAGAGGCTTTTCCTAGGCAAACCACTTGGAAGTCCATAAATGTCTCTAAGCTGAAGTTTTATGTTTGGATAGATTTATTTCATGGGATTGATGCAAATGATACATTGGAAATTTGCAGACCTCACATAGCTCTTTATCCAGAAGAAACTTAATATAGTACTTTCGTTTACTTTATTTTGGTTGTCTATATTGTTTATTTAAATTGATTTGCATTGCTGATTGATATTGTAAAAATTTCCTTATTAGTTGGTTGTGGATGAGGCAAGGTGATCAAAGGCGCTAAAAGCGCGCCTAAGGCGCTGAGGTGGGCGAGAGTGAGCCCCAGCGCCTTTGTTCTGTTCAGGCGCTGCACTTTACTGAGGCGAGCACTTAAAGCGCTTTTGAGCGCTTTTTTCTGACGTTTAACGTGGTCAATCGAGCGCCTCACTGAAGTTTTCTGTTTTAAAATTTATAGAGTGAATACAATTATTTTAATTGAGGTCCCAACCTCCCAATCCATTAAAATATGAGGGTGAATTAAAAACACTGTCACATGACAGCAACCCTGTTAGTCACCACTTTGATTTTAGTGATTGAAGCAAGAAGACAAAAAAGATAGAGCAGCAGCAGTGTATTACTCTGTAAATTCAGCACCACTTGAATATCTGAATTTCGTGGAAGATAGAACTTACATGGGTCCACCACTGCTTATTCTGAGTCAATCAACTCAGCCCTTGTTGACCACTGCATTTTCAGAGACATATAGTAACTTTAGGCTTGCCATAAGAAAAGCAACATTTTTTTTTCTGATGAACTTTTAAAGTTTTAGTTGTTTTAGGCTTGTCATAAAAGTTGTTGTTTTTCAACCCCTTTCTTGACTAAGGTGTGCACCTTTTGGCTCCTCTCTCCTCTAGG
Source organism: Dalbergia oliveri (assembly GCA_030441495.1). NCBI lineage: Eukaryota > Viridiplantae > Streptophyta > Magnoliopsida > Fabales > Fabaceae > Dalbergia > Dalbergia oliveri. Next base: position 43,879,454 of record JAMLFY010000002.1, on the reverse strand, counting down.
TGTTATAAAACCCTTGCTCCTTAAAGGCACTTTTCGCCTTCGACTACCTTGGATTTAGGCCTCCTGTTAATTATCTGCTCTGTTGAAGCGTGTAACTTTTGTTGTAAATTGTATTAGTTTTTGAAAGTCTTCGTTTCTGTTCATTTGTTTTCAAGCAGGGGTACAGCAAGACCAGGGATTTAGATAGTGAGGAGCTATTGGAGCAGTTGCCTGCTTTGCAGCAACTGCTATATAGACTTGTTGGTTGCCGGGTAATATTGATTTTTTTTTTTAAATCTTCTTTTTTTTATGTTAAATTTTATCAGTTTATTGTACACATCAACTTTTGATGATTTTTATCTCACTGCTTTCTTATGTACTGTTTTCTTTCCTACTTTTGAGTTTTGATAGAAACTGATTGTATGTTGATCTTTACAGCCAGAAGGAGCAGCTGTTAGCAATTATGTGATACAATATGCTTTGGCTCTGGTATGTTTTGATGTCTGTCTATCTAAAGGCCCTCTTTGTATTAAGCTAGTCATTCAGAATTTACTGATAGACTGGTTGGAGTTTGTATGTATGAAGTTTGTGGAAACTTCTGACTGAGGACTTCTGTGAACAAATACTTTCATAGTTTCATAAATTACAGACCATTTTCTCTCTTATTTCTATATAAGTAAATTTCAACAAAGGGATTGTGAATCATTGGACTTAGAAATGAAGATATGAAGGGAACAACTTTCAAATGTCTATGACCATTTACTGATGTTTCTTCAATTCAAAGATTGGGAATATTCTCCATAATGGATCCTGGGTGATGTTGGAATTAATTTTAAATTATCTCCATCTGATACACACTGTCAAATTATCTCATTCTAGGTACTGAAAGAGAGCTTTAAGATTTATTGTGCTATTAATGATGGCATTATCAATCTTGTTGATAAGGTAAATTGGCTTATCATTTTCTATCTGCTATGTATCAAGTTTATTAAGATGTGTTTTATTTATATTGGAAAGTGATTTTTCCTTGTAGTTTTTTGAGATGCCCAGGCATGAAGCTATTAAAGCCCTTGATGCCTATAACGTGCGGGTCAGCAGGTGATCATTTGCTGCTTATATTTTTCCTCACTGTTAACCACAAACCCTTTTGCAATTTGATTCATGACACTTGTATTGAAAAAGCCAATTTTTTGCAGGCAGCAAGTCTCTCTGATTTTTATGAAGTTTGCAAAGGATTGGAACTTGCTAGGAATTTTCAGTTTCCTGTTTTAAGAGAGGCATGTCTCCGTAATTGCTTCAATTTCTTGCCTTGATTTAGCAAGTTCTACCTGTTTCATTTTTAGTATGGGTTCTCATTGATTTTATCGTCGATCCTTTCAGCCTCCACAATCTTTTCTTACAACCATGGAAGAGTACATTAGGGAGGCACCACGAATGGTTACAGTTCCAAGCGAGCCATTGGTTAGTACATCGTTTATTGCAAGCATTATTGTCATAGATCCTTATCCTTTCTCATTTGGGTTTGTTAGATTTTGTTAAATCCTGGCTAGATATCAATGCATACATTTCCTCGACCACTTACTTCTTGTTTTGTATCAACAGCTTCAGTTGACATACAGACCAGAAGATGCTCCTGAGGTTGAAGACACTCAAGTACATGTCGAAGAGCAGGAGCCATCTCCTCCTGTTGATAACAGTGTTGCTGCCTCGAATTCTGAGCCTGCACCTCCTCCCCACCACCATCTCAAAACAATTTTGATGCAGGAGACTTACTGGTAAGTTTTTGGATCTAAAGTTATCTTACTTGTCTTTTTTGAACTTTCCTCATTCCTGCCCTAATTGCAGGGATTGAATGACACTGCACCTGATGCATCATCCTTAGAGGAAAGAAATGCTCTTGCCCTAGCCATAGTCCCCACCGAGAATGGTGAGTTTTGTTTTTGGATCTCTCAAACTCTGCTTCTTAGCAAACTTCGGTGAATTGATTTGCTCACCTATCAGTGTGACTGTTTTCTGCATGTAGGCACTACTTCGGGTTTTAACCCAGGTGCTGCTCAACCGAAAGATTTTGATCCAACTGGATGGGAGCTGGCTCTGGTCACCACTCCAAGTAATGATATTTCTTCAGTCAATGAGAGACAACTGGTAGGACCTTCATGTTACCTTTCTATGTTGTTAATATAAATATAAATTGATATTAGTGTAAAATCAATGTAATGTTATGCAACTGAAAACTATGGGCATAATTCACCGTTTGATTAAAAGCTGGAATCATGTAGAGTGTTCTCCATTTTATAGTTTGCTTCTAAAATTATTTTACCAAGCAATAACAAAACGTATAGCATTTTAACTATTTAGTTTTATATGGGATTTTTGAAAATCTAGCATGCATGATAAAACTAATATTGTCGTATTCAACAGTTGAATCAATGAACATTACATTGTTTAAGAAATTATTTGCCGGCATTGTCATATGAAGTTTACTCTGGTGTCAGTATATATTGCATACATACATGTACATGATGCATAGGATAAGGGGTGAATATAGTGTGTTCAGACAGACATAAATATGCATTACATGTATGAGTTAAGGAGTGAATGCTATTTATCAGAGTTGCCAATTATTGTTTAGATCATATATGGTTTTCGGATCGCATGTTAGTATTTAATACCACTATATCTTTGATAAAGGTGTAGATGGTCCAGAGTGAATGATGAGAATAAAAATAAATCTTCCTAGCTTCAGCTGTGTTTATCTTTTCTGTACATTGAATGTCAGGCTGGTGGATTGGACACTCTCACTCTCAACAGCTTATATGATGAAGCTGCATATAGATCTTCCAGCAACCGGTATATGGAGCGCCGGCCCCGAATCCATTTGAAGTGAATGATCCATTTGCTTTATCAAGCAGCATCCCTCCCCCAACCAATGTCCAAATGGCAGCAATGGGGCAACAGCAAGTAAATCCATTTGGTCCTTACCAACCCTTTCAGCCCCAGCAGCAGCAGCAGCAGCATATGATGATGAACCCAGCAAATCCCTTTGGGGATGCAACAGGATATGGGGCATTTCCTGCAAATCCTGTTCCTCACCCACAGAACAACAATCCATTTGGAAGCACAGGCTTGCTATAAGAAATGCCTTTTTTGGAGATGCATGTATTTAATCAATCAAGTTGGCTTTTTGTGCTTTTAGAGGTGTGCAACTTGTAATATGAGCTACTACTACTTATTTGTTGCTAGATAGGTGATGGTTTCTGGAATGGGATGCTTGCCTTATAAAATCGAGATGAGATACAAAATGTAATAATCATTTTATAATATACACAATGATGGGACTGTTTTCTTAGAATATTCCCCACACTATTTCTTAAATGCACGAGTATACATGTTCATTTATATCCTGCGTAGTGTGATTATTATGTTATGAGTATCTGCTGCATTTCAAGTCTTCGTTTTTAATTTCTCAGAATAAAATAAAAGTTAGCTGTTAGTGTTTGGTAGAAACAAGCTAAGAAAAAAGGACTTTTGCCCTATATATCGCTATTGTTCAGGAAGGTGTGTCAGCATTAACTTTCCCATTTTATAATGCAGTTATAAGTGTGAGGTCTTATCAATTCATTCAAGTGAAAAAATATCATAAATATATTTTGAACAGCTTACGGAAATTCTGCTTAAGAAAAATTAACATCAGTTCAACAATCATCATCTAATTCTCATGACCATGTACACTTAACATGAAATTTGTGTTGAAGGTACAAGTTAGATGTCCCCATTAACCTTGAGGTCCCGCCACTGTTGTATAGACCAAAGTGAACCACTGAAATACAATAACGTGGTGATCATTGCCTTGCCCGAATACACATGCATACATCAAAGCTGAAAATCAAAGTATTCTCTCAAGTTTCAATGATGCTAGCAGTTTGAGCATGCTTATTGCCTAACAAGTACTTGATAGCATATGAACATATTATATCTACCGCTTATGTGCATATACATTATTACGTTGATGACATTGTTACTTGTATTGTCCCCGTGCGTGTGTATTTGGATAGTAAGGCATCAAGTAGTGGAAAAAAGGAAGAGAAGAGAAGAAAAGAGATTTTTGAAAGATAAAGAGAGGGAGGGTAGCTACAAGGGGAGGCAACAAAGACAGCATAGAAAAGAGGAGGGTGAACAAAAGCAAGCTGAATAGATATGTCCTTGTCCCACATATCTGATACTTTGAAGCCATCATCATTACTACCACATCCCCTTCATGTAAGTAAGATTTCTCATTTTTGTGCCCCTTTTGCTCCCCTTGTTTATTTAATTTAATCTCTATATTCCTTCGTTAAGGAACAATGAGTGGTATCCTATTGTTAGCCAACCCTTCCATGATTCTTGCTTTCTTTCTATTATGTATTTCTTTTTTCAGTTTTTATCATAACAGAATCCTAAGTTTTAAAACAACAGGAAAAAGAAAAAGGCAGTCTTCCTAACGTACCTTTACTGCCTTGCCTAAGAGATTTTTAAAAAAATAAAAATTTACAACATAGAATATTGGAAACACCTAAATATAACGATTTACTTTTTGTGAGTGTTTATTATATCTACATATCTAGAGTTAGAAAAGGTGTTGGTCTCAACTAATTTAATATTTTTTGCTGGCTGTGAATTGTTAAGGCCCCGCATATACTTGAAGTCATTGCTTTTCTCACCAATAAACTTAAAAACTCAGAATGAGTCGCAAGAATAAGAATTATTGACTAGATCCATTGAACCATCAAACTTTGGATTAGACAAGGCGGAAAAATACAATGCAGACCCTTATGAATTTCATTCCCCTTAGAAGTAAGAAATTGCTTGCAACATTTTGGTGGAAGCAAAGAAACATGTAGCATAGTCATTTTTAAAATAGGGAAAATCGGGTTCACAACATTATCCTTGATGTTAGAAGAACGTATAGAAAGCTAAATTGTGAAACTCTTCTGGTGTAATTTTAAGATGCTTAGAAGGCTGTTCCTCACACAAGAGAGGACTATAGTTTTCTATAGACCAGTATAGAATTTGAGGGCCTCTAGTAAACTTGAAAAGGCAGATGATAAATATGATTTATACATTACTGCTGTATACTTTTATAATAAGGGTTTTGTGCAAGATTTTTGTGTATTATTGACATTAACCTTACACTTTCGTTGGTTATTACTTAATACTAATTAAAATTCACTTAATCTTCTAAAATAAGATAATGGTTTAAGATTCTTTTGATGGCATTTCCATTTCCTCCACCAAACAACTCAATTAAAGTCAGGCAATTTTTGTCCCATCTAAGTGATCTGACCTTGAAATGCCTGCCGATTGCTGTTTAGAAGAGTTAATTTTGCTTTTTAAAATGATTAAGGAATAAAATGGTGTCTGGTTCCTTTGTTGGAGTCTAATTTCACTTCATTCTCCAACCACATTTTCAATAAATTTTTAAAAAAAATGGTTAAAATGATATTAAATCAGAAATACAAACACGGAAGACGTCTCCATCGATCAGCAGATGTCCTTTCACCCCTTTGAGATGTTTTTATAGACATGATGTCAGTATCATTCAAATCCATAATATATAATATATGATATGATATTGTTTATTTGTTGGGATACAGACTGATACTGTGCACACTAGTAGAAAAGTGCAGGCCATCTTTCAGTAACCAAATTACTATGGCTTCTTTTTTGTCCAAACATGAACATTTTGTTGGGAATAATATAGCTTGGAGAATCTTCTTAACAATGTTTTAGCTTTAAATCTTCAAAGTGGTTAATTAGTAATGGGAATGTGTGAACTTTCAATTATAATGAAATCCTAGTAAACAACTAGAATCGGTCTAATAATAAGGAATTTGAATAATATGTATTAGGTCTTAAATTCAAATTTTATTTTAATTAATATAATTTTTGAAGTATTAAAAAAATAATAAAATCTTAGACAGTCAAAAATGAGATTTAAAAAAGAATTTTTTTTTAATTTTTTTTTTGGGTTTACCACTCTTATCCGTGAACCAAAGATTTGGACGTTGTAACCATCACCTATGCTTATCTCATCTATAATAGAATCCGGCACTTTTTCACAAAACTTGTTAAATAGAATGAAAGAGATATACAACAACAGTTTAGTCTTTGTAGGCCATTTAGCCTTTCCAAGTCACATTTAGCATTAGACTCCGATCTAAGGTAATAATTACCATTTTAAAGTTCATTCACCAACACAATTAATTATCATATAATGTTAAAACAACGAATCTCTAGTATGTCACCCATCATCTTCTATCAAGCATTTCCAATATATATATATATATATATACCAATTGTTTATTGAAAAATAAAAGTGGATTCTGACTGTAGACCCCCCCGCGGCGCTCCTAAGCAAGGAAGAAAAATGTAGAGTGTAATACAAGGACGTTATTTTTCATGATATAGCTTAGAATAAGGTTTTAATGGTTGTTATCATTGGAAATAGAAAATAGGGTCCATTTGTATAATTAGTGTGCAGGATTAAGCAAAATATACTTGCACATTCATTTCATATTATTTTATAATTTGCATTTTGTTGGGTGATGCCTTTGTGCCCACGCGAGCCATTTAGATGAAGCCTACGGGTCCCCTTTCTAAATTAATTGAGCATTTAGACAAAAGATACAATTGATGAGCTCATTTTCAGCTTAAGTCGTCAATTTTGAAGTTTTTCAATAAAGCCTTTACTAGGAGCTGTTTGATCAACAATATTGGACTATTATAACCATCTGTGGACCAATATAGCCTAATCTTTTGATATATTTTTCTTATTATTCACATGGTTTTCCTTTAACTTTTGTTTTCCTAATGAATATTGCTGGATCAGGCCATTTGTTCCAAATATGGGATTTATTAGCCCCACAAGTTGCAAAAGCTTAGGAACAATGACATTTTTTGAGCTTTATTTTTGCTTAACATAGTAGATGGTTGATGATCTTTTGGTCAGAACAAGGGAAAAATTCGGATTGGGTAACAGCAAGTTGTGACATTTTTTTATCCCTTCTTTTGTTTCACATTTTTGAATGGTTGATGTTCCTTTGGTCGTAATAAAGGGGAAATTGGGATTGATAAGAGCCAAACGAGGGCTCCCACCAGTAATTAACTTTAAAAAGTGAGTTTAGCTTTGATGTTCCTTCCAAGAAAGATAGTAGCCAAGCTTTGAATTCAAAACAATTTTTTATTTTTCGTTTTGCGTCTTGCACTTCTGCCTAATCAACAATACATCATAAATGGCCCCATCTTTGGATCTGGCTTGCATTTCATCACCCTACACTCTGATACCTATCTCATTAAGTTTCAAATTACTAACACAACTACTTGTAATGTAACTAATGAGTATAAATAAAATCAATGTATGATACAATGCCTTCTATAACAAACTTTGATGAATGAATTAATTTATTCATTTATTGTGAGGTCCAGCCCTTTTATCCTCTTCAATTTTCTCTACCTGCATATTATAGGGGTAAAAAAAAACCAAGTTGGCTACAATTTTTACCATCTGGCATTACCATAACTTACATCCAAATAGGTACTTTTGGATGCTTTATGGATTCAAATATTATCATCAACAGGTCCAAAAGTATGATCAGATTTCTTTTTGATTTCCTTTGAGCTGGCAAATATGTACTAAACAAATTTGATAATGGCTGTCTTAATTTAGGTTAATTATATTAGCATTGGGGGTGTGGGGGAGGGATAGGGAAGGAATCTCCTCAATTATAACCAGTAGGGCCAAATGAGACACTGAAAAACTTATGGTGCAGACTTGACTAAAGCAAAAGCAATTTGGAGGGCCAAAGCACAACATTCACTAAGCTAGCTATAGATTCCTTTCACAAAAAAAAAAGCAGATAGGAAAATGTAGATATTATTTTGGAAAGTACATATCAATGTGATAACGTATGGGAACAAAATTTTCAATTGCCACCCCCTTTATTTTAGAAAACATGGCAGCTAAGTAAGTGAGTGGCGGTGCAGCCATGACCCAAAAGCCCAATTCATCCTTGTTGGAGCCAAACAACTACTCACTTCATATTTGTTTCGGCTACTTAACCCCACCTTTATTTGATTACCTAACTAGTGACTCATTTAAACAAAATAGAAAAAGATACAAATAGAAGTCATGTTATTGAATAAACCATTAGCAGGGAGCCAAGTTGATTTCAAATTAGAATTTCATGATTTTTCAAAAGTAGAAAATGTGAGCCAGAGTATAAATTAGCTAACTCATATCCTTGATTGAGAAAAAAGACAAGATACTTTTCTTTTAATGTGTTCTCGATTTGTTGAAGTTATTATCAGCTTCTCCTACTAGGTGTCACCTGCATATAAATGTAGCACACAACAGCCTTGTCAACCAAGTAAAATGAGTGAAAGTTTTTAAGATGCTATCTTGCAATAAAAGAGTTTCATTTGCAATAATAATTCATTGGTTGGAAGGAGGCTATTATTATTATTATAATATATACAATTCGTATAAAAAAAACAAAATCTCTTATGAACACATACCCGCATAATGAACTCAAGCATCTTGCAGCCATAAGAGGCCCCAACCCTTACTTTGGGAGTGGTCCACCAGCTCATGTGTGTGGTTTGGTGGGCCATTCCATTTGTTTTCCTCAGTAGAAAAATTTGTAGAGGAGCTGGCCTCAGGATTAGTGGATTATCAAAATAACAACTTTTGGTCACAGAAAAGTCTAGACCTTAGGGGAAAAAAAATAAAAAAAACTCATCACAAAAAACTCGCACAATTTTGATGCCAAAACACTAATCCATAGAAGAAGGAACCTTTCCATAGTTTCTGTCAGAGAATTGCTCAATTCCACAGTATTTCTTGTCATATGGTACAATTCTTAATTGTTCTAGTGGAGCTAGTGAAATAACTGCTAAGGGTCTTAGTTTTTGTCAAAAAACATTAAATAAAATGATGCTTAGAAAATAAAACATTCTTTAATTTTCTTTGACTCAAGAACATCTCTTTTTCCCCCTCAGCTTCAGTCTTCTTTGGTTGTCATTCTATTCAAACCACCTCTATTCCAGTCTAAATAAAACCACTTCCTCTCTACTTCTCTTCTACTCTCTCTCTCTCTCCCCCCTTCTTTTTCTCATACACAACCACAATACAGTTTTGACATCTTGTCTGAAAACTCTCTTCCCTTAAAAACTTCTTCTCTGCCTCACTTTCTATTCTATACCTCCCTTAGATTCCATTCTGATATTGTAGGTAAAACTTGCCTTTTGTACATATCAAACACAGAGAATCCAACCATGGCTGCCAACAAGTTTGCAACCATGTTGCACAGAAACACCAACAAGATCACCCTTGTTCTTGTCTATGCCATCCTTGAATGGATTCTAATCATCCTCCTCCTCCTGAATTCTCTCTTCTCTTATCTCATCATAAAGTTTGCTGATTTCTTTGGCCTCAAGAGGCCCTGCATGTGGTGCACCAGAATTGATCATCTCATAGAGCCTGGAAAGAACAAGAGTCCCTGCAGAGATCTTGTGTGTGAAGCTCATGCCTCTGAGATTTCCAAACTTGGTTTCTGCTCCAACCATCACAAACTAGCTGAATCACAAGACATGTGTGAGGATTGCTCATCCTCATCTCAACCAGGTTATGTCAAATTGTCTCAAAGCTTTGGTTTCTTCCCATGGATGAAGCAACTAGGTATGATCCAGGGTGCTGATGATGATGATGATGATAAAGCCATTGAGAAAGTGGAAAAGGAGCCTTTGAGGTGTTCTTGCTGTGGTGCAAACTTGGACAGCAGATTCTACCCTCCTTGCATTCTGATCAAGCCTTCTCTGAAAGATTTGGGGTATAACCAGAAGCAGAATTTGATCACACAAGGTGGGGTTGATGATGATGGTGATCGCTCAGATCACAGCAGATCAGATTTTGTGCTTGATCACCATGAGGGTGAACAGAGCACTGAAGAAAACAGGGGAATTCACATGGTTTTTGAGGTTGATCAGGGCTCAGGTAGGAGAGAAGAGGAGGCAGGGGAGAGTTGTGCTTGTTCTGTGTGTGATGGTGGCAAGGAGACCCTGGCTGAAGAGATTTACAAGCTGGATTTGGGTGTAGAGAAAGGGAAAGATACTATTGAAGAGGAAGCTTTGAATGTTCCTATTGCAAAAGATGATGATCAAGATCAACCTTGTGAGCAGAACACTTCTCAAGTTGATTGCAGTGGAGAGAAGTCTCAGGAAATTCCACCCAAACATCTTGAGTTTTTCATCCATGGTGATGACTGCAGATTGATTCCTGTTGAAATGGTTGACTCCACCGCCACAGAAGATGGGAATCAAAGTAGGAGTAAAGTGGAAGGTGAAGGGCTTTCTGGCAGTGAGGATTTCATTCTTGACTTTGACATGAGCAATGATGCTGAAGCTGCACCTGTTATTGAGAATTGGCACATTTCTGGGGAAGCAGTGACAGGATTTTCTAGTAAGGAGAATACAAAGGTCTTCCAGGTCAATGGGGTTGAATCAATTCAGTTAAGGACAAGAGGGCAGTCCTCAGGGTTACAAGCACAAGAAGAAAAGTTGGAGCAGGATTATCAAGATGTGAGGTGTGCTGAAACAAATGAAGACTTGCCTAAGGATGATACTCAATATGTTGAATCAAACATGGGAAGGAGTGACGGAGAACTATGTTCGGATGTTCCGATAGGTTGTGATTATTTTCCACCCTCAATTAGTATGCTCAGTTCTTGTTCTATTCTCTTTCTTTCTTTCTTTCTTTCTTTTTTTGTGTGTGTTTATTAAATGATTTAATACTTTCTTAATTCATGCTGCATCTGAAGATGCATCACAAGTGCAGGGTGAGGAATATGAAGCAGAAGTCTCAATAGGGACTGAAATTCCTGATCAAGAGCAAGTGGAAGAGTATCAAAGCCAAGATATTCTTTCGGATACAAATCAGCGAATACAAGAAGATCCATCAAGTAGCACAGTCGGATTCCAAGTCCAAGATGATAGTGGTAAGCCTCAACTTATCTTCCTTCTTTCTCAAGTCCATCATTAATGTTTTCTAGTAGCTTGCTAAAATTGTTTCCTTTCACTTTTTTAATATTTTTCAATATATAACTAGGCCATGACAAAGGAGAAGAATTTGTAGAATTTAAAACCATGTCACTTGAAGTGAGAATGCCAGCAGTAAATAACCATTTATCAGCATCTTTGGAGCCTCATGAGAATGAGGAAGAAAAAGTTCCTGACACGCCCACTTCTGTGGACAGTCTGCATCATATACACAAGAAATTACTTCTCCTTGACAGGAAAGAATCAGGAACAGAAGAGTCATTGGATGGAAGTGTAATGAGTGATATAGAATGTGGTGAGGTGACAATTGAGAAGCTAAAAGCAGCAGTGAAATCTGAAAGGAAGGCTTTGAGTACTCTCTATGCCGAACTAGAAGAAGAGAGAAGTGCATCTGCTGTGGCGGCGAATCAGACAATGGCAATGATAAACAGGCTTCAGGAAGAGAAGGCAGCAATGCAGATGGAAGCTTTGCAATATCAGAGAATGATGGAAGAACAATCTGAGTATGACCAGGAGGCTCTTCAGCTTTTGAATGAGCTTATGCTAAAAAGGGAGAAAGAGAAGCAAGAGGTAGAAAAGGAGCTTGAAATATATAGAAAAAAGGTTCATGAATTTGAGGTAAGGGAAAAGATGATGTTGTCAAGAAGAGATGGTAGCATGAGAAGCAGAACTTCATCCCCCTCTTGCAGCATTGCTGAAGATAGCGATGGATTGTCCATTGAGTTGAATCACGACACAAAGGAAGAAAATGGCTTTCATAGCCATCAGGAATGCAGCAACAACCAGAACACACCTGTGGATGCTGTCTTATATTTGGAGGAATCATTGGCAAACTTTGAGCAAGAGAGGTTGTCAATACTAGAACAGTTGAAGGTATTGGAAGAAAAGCTTGTCATATTGAATTGTGAAGAAGAACAGCAAGCTGATGATGCTAAATCGGTAGAACATGTTTTTGAAGAGAATGGGAATGGATATCATGATCATGATGATTATAGAGATCAGGTAAATGGATATACAAATGGTCATGCAAAGGAAGTAAATGGTAAGCATCACCAGGGGATGAAAATCATGGGTGCAAAAGCCAAGAGGCTTCTCCCACTTTTTGATACAATCAGTACAGAAGCAGAAGATGTGGAGTTGAGAGGAGATGAGTTAGAATTCTCCCCCATTCAAGATATTTCAGCTGAAAAGGCTAATTTGGACAAGAAAAGGCTTGCTTTAGAAGAGGAGGTGGATCATGTTTACGAGAGACTACAAGTGCTGGAGGCAGATAGAGAGTTTCTAAAGCACTGTATCAGCTCCTTGAGAAAGGGGGACAAAGGGTTAGACCTTCTCCAAGAAATTTTGCAGCATCTTCGTGATCTGAGGAATGTTGAACTCAGAGTCAGGAACATGGGAGATCTTGCAGTGTAAAGAAGTCCATGCACATCAGTGACAAAAGAGCTAATAGGTAAAAAATGCTGATCTTGCTCTATCAGAAATAATTTTTCTCTTGATTTGTGTCATTCTGGGATACCATTTATGGATTTATTGAGGTCTTGATAAATGCAGATTTTGTTATATTGGAGTTGGATCTAAAAAAGATGCAAATCAAGCATCCATGAGAGCACCACTGGTGTGGTCTACCATAGATACACGGGACACCAATGCATCACTTCAATCTCAACAAAAAAAGGTCAGTGGGAATTCCCTGATGGAGAAGGGAGAACCCTGGAATGGTGGACAACAAAACTGTAGTCTGCCCTTCTTCTTCTCTTTCATGTTATTATATTTTTTTTCTTGTTTTTTTGGTCAAGCCCAAAATTTTTATGGGGTTGTGTCCACCATCATCACCTTTGTGGAAAAGGAGGATGTGATGAGTCTATGTGTAGTGAGGTGTTAAGGCCACCCTGTCACTTTGTATTTTGTGAGCATAGACCTGGCTTGCAAAGCTGGAGGGATCCAAAAAGATTCCAGTGCCAGGTACAATAGCTTTAGTTTATTAGACAGACAGAATTAGGGCCACTAGTTTTGTCATTTCTTTCATTTTTTCTTCTCTTTGGTAAGGGTGAAAGATGAGGTAAGTAGCCTCTTCCTTTTTCTCTTTCTCATCTTTTGCATTCTTGCATCCTATGACTATGAGGTTTGTTTATTTCTGAGGGGGACAAGTTGAGTCACTTTGTATACTACATGTATTCATTTGTAATTATATAAAAAAAGTGAGTGTTTGTTTATATAATGATTGGAAGTACCTTAGTTATTTATTACTGTTGTTTTTTTAAAAGCTTGTGACTGAGATATATGTTCCTAAACAATTAAAAAAAATGAGAAAAAGAAGCAAACACTGCTTTTAGTTTTGATTATGCTTTAAGCAAAATGCAACTTCTTGCTAGGTTGAAAACAATACAAGCAAACTAAACTAAAATAATATTAATATGGTGCACTGAAAAGTGGAAACAATAGCAAGACGGCAGAGAGATATTTCTGAAAGGGACATAAGCCCATTGATGAAGTAAGAACGGTTACAAATTCTACAAAAAGTAGCCCAACAAATCGGCAGCAAGGGAAGCAGTTTCCTCAATGCATATGCAACTCAATTATCTGTCACCCTTTATTTGTGTATTGAATTTGTTTTAGATTCTGATTCAATAATTAAAGATAAATTAGTAGTTACAACATTAATGAATGAAATCAATTGCAGCTGGCATACAAGGGTATTGTGTAATGCAATCTATAATACTCTTGCCTATGTGACAAATATTTTTCAAGTGTTGCCACTATTTGTTCTGCGCTACCTTGACCCCTTACTTTAATATGAATTAAGTAAGTGTCACCTCACTTGTATCCAAGTCAAGATCAAATGAGGATATTAATGCACAGCACTCATGATTTCTTCATCATCCAGTTACAACTTGGGGAACTTAAGGTAATTATTCTGTTTATGGTTCGGACTCCACGGTAGCACAAAGAACTCATAAAGATTGCAGAGGTATGGCAGAAAATTTTGAGGAGTTCATATTCTTCACTTAGCCATAATTTGTGATGTTTGTTAAAATAAAGTTCAGTCAGGCTCAACTTTCATTACAAAAGCCATTCGGTAGCGTTTCTTCTTGTTTCTGAGAAATATAGAGACAGAAGATACAAATATTTTTTATGGTGAAAACAGGTATAGGAGCAAAAAAATTTTCTCGATTTTTGTCCTTGAGACATAAATTTTTTGTCTCTTTATCCTTTAAAAGTGAAGACAATATATAGAAATAGAAATTTAATATATTTTTTTTCAATAATACCCTATAGGTAGCGGCCACGGCAAGGCAACCTCCGACGATGGTCCTGTGGTCAACACCAGTCAATATCAAGGTGGTTAACGATTGGTCAACCCAGGAGACGATAGTCAATGGGTAAACAATGGTCAATGGTCAGCCTGGTCAATATTGGTCAATGCCAGTCAACGATGGTCCAATAGAGGTATATATGGTTTTTATTATGTATTTGTTGCATTGTCCTCATATTGCCAAACAAATATGGAACAATTATCACGTCACGTACTCCACAACTAAATATGATATAGAAATAATATTTTTTATGTATCAATATTCACTGTCTCTATTATCTCTATCTTCACTGTCCAAAGACAGTTCCAAATGCTACCTTAGAGTTGAGGGTTAAATACTTTTTACACAAAAATGACTTCAATTATATGGTAACTCTTGGATAGTTACGGCATATTATAAGCATGCAGCTTTTATTTAGTGAGAAACATAATAAAAATACACCAATAATTAAAACCACGTTTACTTTTGCACGTTAAGTAATTGATTAAAATGCCCTAGCTAAGAATTTCTCAACTATACATCTATTCTATGTGTGTGGAGAATAAGGTTATTAGAGTTCTACAAAGTGATACATATTTAGTGATACATATTTTTGTTATCCAATCCAATTTCCAATTTAAAGATAAAAGCAAAGATGAGGAGCCAATAATTTAATGAATGCATACTAATCGGCGTAGTTTATACGTGCTAAGAAGATAAAGATGATTAAATAGAAAGTCAACATTTTTCTATGATTGTGTCCAGAGCTAATGTACTAATCCCAACCATTGTGTGACTTTCACGCAACCGCATCGAAATTGGAACTGACAACCTTCAAAATTGAATGCTATTTTTTTTGGTAGCTAAAATTGAATGCCAGGAATGCACCGAAATTGTTGTGTACATTTATTTAAAAGAAAATGAAAAAATGAATTGGTCATCTTAAAATTAGATGGAGTTAACTCAATCTTAAAAATTAACTCATAAGATAAGGGTTGTCCAAGTTCTTCTAAAAGCTACTAGATTATATCATTAGAAGAATGTGTAACTCTAACACCACCTTTCGTGGCTAAGAGTGAACATTTGGAGTGTGAAATTTGAATGACAAGATATCTACTGGTGGCTTAGACTTTGATATAATCTTAGAATTGACATGTGTTAAAGTCCCATGGTATAGTTGGATATCTCTTATAAGAGTTAGAGGAACCCTCCTCACCATATGAGCTATTTTTTGGGTTGAGTTAGGCCACTCATTTTAAAACATTTGACACTATTCCGTGTGCAAAGTCAATCAAAGCTGACGAGTTATGGTAAGACTAACACTGCATACCAAACTTGCAATGAATGAAGAGAAATGTTTGTCATCTTTCGAGGGCAAGAGAGCCCCAAAGGTCACGCTAACACTCCCAAATCCCAAACAACAGCTAATGGGCCCATTTTTGTCACGAAAAGAAGCATTTTCTTAAGGATCGATCAATCCCAGGTACATTGGGCCTTCGACTGATAGATGCCTTTGTTAAGGTCAAGGCAAATAGACACCACGCACGCATCTTTCGTTTTCTCTATCTTTTTTATCATTTCCAGACGCGGAGGGGACAGTGGACACTGGACGTCCTAAATATTTTTAGTTTCTTTTAAAAATTGTCTATTTTTTTTCATTTGATTCTCCTAAAAAATTTAGTTAATTAAATTTTATTAATTTTTTATTTAACCAGATAATATGTCATGTAAATATGTATATTTTTCTTGAGTTTTGATTGAATAATATTTATTTCTTTTAGATATGATACTTTTTTTATTAATTTTTAAATAAGTTTTAAAACTACTAAGTTGTATATTTTTCTATGTAACATTAACTATTTGATAGTGGCCCTACCTGTGCCGCCCCCTTCATTTCCTTGACAAATTTGCATTTCTTTTATGACGAGCAAGAAAGTTATGTTATCTGATGGCTACTTGATTATTCCGTAAAATTCAACCATCTAAAAAGGAATTCATAGTTCATTTTGGTTTGAAAGCAGGTTCAAGAATAGTCGTTCAATAATATCTTCATTTACAAAGGAGTATATATTAGTCAATTAATAATAATTTGCACATAGTTAATGATCCAATCATACGTTATAAATAAACTCCAAAATAGAAATCTTTATTTTTATTTTTTTCATATCATTCTCGTCTATCTTCTTGAACATGGTGAGAAATTAAAAGGATAAAGATATATATATATATATATATATATATATAAAAGAGAACTTAAGTGCTACTTCTCATATAAATATCTCTTGATAACCAAAACATATATTTAAATAACACTTCTCTTATGCAAATAAATCTCCCGAAACTAAATAGGTCAAATTATAAAGGACGGGTGGCCAACTAAATGTAGTTCAAATGACATCTCTCATAAATTCATAATCCTTGTGATTTAGTTTTTTTTTTTTTTGGGGGGTCAAGAGTTATTGATTGGTTAGAGGTTTGTTTTCCATTTAGCCATGATCTGCTCCCCTACTAGTCCATCTGGAGCTATTAAGTACACACGTACAAACAAAAATAGCAAGAAAGAAAGAGGGGTGAATGAAGAATCTAGAACAAACTTACTCTAGTCATCTTTATTCATTTTGACTCATAAAACTTAATTTTGGGATGATAGAGCGTGGCAAAAATGGTTTTGTGCTGTTGAGTGTTGTTCCTTATAAAGCTAGCTACGACACAAGTATAAAGGATTTATAATTCTCAACTCATCACTCAACCTATATCTTTTTTCCCCCTAAAATCTCAAATCTTAATTAGACAATAAAAAATAATAAGAGAAAAACTTTTACTGAACCATAATTTAAAAATTTTCAAACGGAAAATACATTTTCATTTGTGCATGTTCAAGATGAGACTGAAGTGCTTTTATAAGACATGAGAACTCTTATCTAGTGACTCGTGATCGAGTTGGAACAATTATAAGGAAGTGTACCCTTTACACACAAACACACACACCATAACGAAAAGAATTTCTTGTGATGGCAGTTGACAAGAACGATTCCTTACGGGGGATTTCGTTTCTTTATTTTTCAATTTTATGGCCTGTTTTGCACGAAAACATTTTATATGGGCACATTTATAAGAATTTATTTTAAACATACTTAAAAAAAATTAGTGGGTATTGGGATTTAATTCAAAATCCCATGTTGAGAAGAAATTAAAGTTTTATAAGAGTGTTAGCCTATAAATATAACATTTGGGTGTTGAGTTTAGATATTAGTGTGAGTGATCTATTGTACCAGAGTTGTTCATATCATGAAAAAATTTATAAGGATGGTTACAACTTTGACCATTTAAAAGTTGTAAATAGTGAAAAATTTATCAAGTTCTAGATGTAGGTATTGATCGGACTACATTAAATTTTATGTTTGTATTTCTTTTCCTTCTATCTGAGCGTGACCTATACATTATTAAATATGTGATGAGTAAAGTTGACAAGACCCACTTTTATTATAAATATGTTTAAATATGATATATTAGATTTGCACAAACGTAAAAATCTCTCATTTTGCAAGAAAAATATGGTACTATAATATATTTTTTATTTGAAAAACCAAGTTGTATCCATGTTTGAGTTTTAATATAAATTATTTATAATATGAATGACGTGGAAAAATAATATGCTAGATATATAATATCATTAAATTAAATATGAATATAATTTTAATGAATTATAGTATAAGTATAAATATGAAGTTAGTTTTAAAATTATCAACCTTTATTTCAAATTAAATTAAGAGAACAATGAATTTGCTGGTTCACAAATCCCAATTGATTTTGACTTGTCTTCTATTATTTGCTTTTGGGGTTCTCCCTCTTCTAGTATTCACTAAGTCAATCAGGCGTCACCGGGTCAACAAGAACAACACGCTTGCCTTCACATAGGTTTTTTTTGTTTGGATATTAATGATGCTGTTTCTGTTCCTGTATCAAACAAAACAAAATTTCTTATTCATTTTATTATTTTTTTTCCCTTTCACCCTCTCAAACTCCCACTTCCTCTGCATCTCCTCTCATTTCCTCAGAAGCCCAGTTTTGGTTCACAAAAAAGATTACAACTTTGCTTCGTTTGTTTCATGGGCTGATCTTAGGAACCATAGACACCACACCGCACATGGACAAGTCCCACAGTTTTCTTCGCAGTATCGTAAAACACTTCAAATTCGGTTCCAGTAAAGGTGATCCAACAAAATCCATTTTTTTCATTTCTTTTTTTGATTTTTTTTATCTGAATTTTCTTCTTCTGGTTGATGAGTTGTCTGATTATAGTAGGCTTTGTGTTCTTCTCTGGTTTCTGCTCTGTTGTGTTTGATCAGAGCGAAACAATGAAGCTGACTTAAAGCAAATGGCTGCTCAGGAGCAGAAGGTCTTTGCCTATGAAACATTGCTTGCAGCTACCAAGAATTTCAGTTCTATTAATAAGCTTGGCGAAGGAGGCTTTGGACCTGTCTACAAGGTAAGATCAATCACCAATTTTGTTAATTTTTCTGTTTGGTTGCAAG
This sequence comes from Dalbergia oliveri, assembly GCA_030441495.1. Classification (NCBI taxonomy): domain Eukaryota; kingdom Viridiplantae; phylum Streptophyta; class Magnoliopsida; order Fabales; family Fabaceae; genus Dalbergia; species Dalbergia oliveri. Next base: position 43,860,556 of record JAMLFY010000002.1, on the reverse strand, counting down.
GAAAAGTGGAGGAAATAAAACTCAGAAAGCTTTCAATTGGTTAAGGTACGTACATGTTTTTTTGAAAATGAATTCAGACACAGACTTCTGAATTTGGGAATTTTGAAAGCATATTCTCTCTTAAATCAAATTCTAATTCTACTCCCTAGAATTTGATTACTTTTCCAGTATTTGCTTGCCCCTTCTGTAGAAAGTTCACAAAAGAAAATTGCTTCCCCTTTTATTTTGCTTGGTAAACAAAAATAAAGACACGTAAGACCTAAGACCTATTCTAATTTGTTTTTGGTTTGCACTGTTTTTTCACTTACAGGGAAGCTGAATGATGGGAGAGAGGTTGCAGTGAAGAAGCTATCACACACCTCAAATCAAGGGAAGAAAGAGTTCACGAATGAGGCCAAGTTGTTGGCTCGTGTGCAGCACCGGAATGTGGTGAATTTGTTGGGTTATTGTGCACATGGCACAGAGAAGCTACTTGTTTATGAGTATGTGCCCCATGAGAGCCTTGACAAGCTTCTGTTCAGTAAGTGCTTCTCTGCCATTCCTTTATTCTGTTCAATAAACTTAAATCACAGATGAAAAAAGTAAGCCATTCACGTTTTCTTAAGGGGATCTTTGTAATTGTGATTGTTTTAGAACGTGTGTTTTGTCTGTTAGGCACATAGTTTATAAAAACTGAAATTAATTTAAATTTTATAGAGTCAAATTTTATGATGGTCTAAACTAAGATAATTATTGAGTCAATTTTTTTTGTCACGAAGGATGTGAATGGGTTATTGAATTTTCTCCTTTTCCTTGAGATGAAATCTTCAATGGTCTAACTAATTTTTCTTCTAAACACCTTTCCCCTCAATCTTTAAGCAGTTTCTTTTATTGCATAGAATTCTGGAATTTTCAGCTCTACATGCCAGCAACGTGGACTTGTAGCCCTCCATCTTTAACTTTCTTAAAACCTGAAAATATTTTCTATTGTCCCTCAAGGATGACCTGAGCCTCTGAAAGTGACTGCACTTAAGACCTTGACCTTAACATATAAAATTATCCACTAAATTGGATCCATTAGACCCCTTGCCTAGCCAGCAGATTGCTCCAAATTCCTCTTCCCCCTAACCCACCTTAGCAAAGCCATGACGATTGTCCCTCACGATGAACCATCCCATCATTTTCCCTTGTCCTTTTCCTTTTCCATTAAGCACGAGCGTCAATAAATAAAAGGTTGCGTGGGGAATTGGTCTCTAAAGTTTCTGGTTTGTAGGCCGCTTCTACATTGTAAGAAGGATACATCGAAACTTCCCAAACCTATAGAATCTTATATTCTACAACCTTTGTTGTCGTGGCAAAATTAATTTTTGGCGTGATTATGGTTATGTGGGGTCACAACTAAAACAAACATCGCTCATTTAATTTTCTATAACACATTGGATCACTATACTCACACTTTCCCAATTTTATGATATGCATTTTTTTAATGTTTGTTGCTCTTAAACAAAACACCAACATTGTGCATGGTACAATACAAAGTTTCTCTTATTAATAACTAGCAATTCCAAATTGATGCAGAATCACATAGGAGAAATCAGCTTGATTGGAAGCGCAGGTTTGGCATAATCACAGGCGTGGCAAAGGGCTTGCTTTATCTGCATGAGGACTCGCACCATTGCATCATCCACCGAGACATCAAGGCTAGTAACATCTTGCTTGATGACAAGTGGCAACCCAAGATTGCTGACTTTGGCATGGCCCGTCTCTTCCCGGAAGATCAAAGCCAGGTCAATACTCGTGTGGCTGGAACCAAGTAAAGTCATTCATCTCATTTCTTGCTTGCGCACTTAGCTTAACTGCATATAACCACCGTTGAAAAGATCTATTCATAAAGTTCAGTATTACATGCACTTTGACTTGTTTATATTATACTATAGTTTTTTTGTTTGAAAAGTATTTGATTCTTGAAACCTTTGAATCTGATTAATTGAATGTGTGCTAGCTAGTCATGATAAATGTTCGCGTATAATGATATTGATAGTTTTTGTGTTTGGTAGACTGTAATTTTGAATTAATACTGAAAATATATACTTTGAAATTAAACAGCGGGTATATGGCTCCAGAATATGTGATGCATGGACAGCTGTCGGTGAAGGCTGACGTGTTTAGCTACGGGGTTTTGGTGTTGGAGTTGATCAGCGGCCAACGAAACTCGTCCTTTAATTTGGATGTGGATGCCGTGAATCTACTTGATTGGGTAAGAATGAATAATATAATAATACAATATATTCTTGGCTTTCTTTTGAGGGTTTAGGTTAGGTATAGTGTTAGTGTAGTGTAGGCATTTCTTAATTACCAAAATATGAAAGGGTGTAGGCGTTTCTTGACTTTTTGATAAAGTTTTGGAGACTTTTTTATAATTAGTTCAATTAATTAACGCTAGTGACGGCTTTGATTGATTACCCCATCACATCTTTTCACAAAATTTAATCCAAGTCCAACCCCAACGTACGCCACAAACTGCATCCTTACCTGATGCCTACATAATCGAATTGCATTTAGAATTGATCAAGCTACCTTGCTCATAATTGCAATTAGGACAATCTACATGTAAACAATAAATTCTATTTTTTCCCTACAAATTTAGTCGGGAGTAAATAAGATTGCAGTTGTAAATAATAGCAGCTACCATTTAGAGATAGGGGTAGAAATAGGTTAAGTCAAGCCTTAATAAACTTGGATTTCTAAAATTGAGCATTAGCTTATTACCTAATATAGGTCTTTTTTATGGGCTTAACCTGCCTTCTAAGAGCCTATTGGCAGGCCTATTTGGTTATAAAATATTTTTAAAAAATCAAAACACTTATTCTTAAATAAGTCAAAATACTATTAAATATATCAAAAAATATATTTTAAAATAGACTAAAACACTTTAGTTAAAAAATATATTTTCAAATAGATTAAAATATTTTTATTATCATTAGATATTTAAGTGATCATGATGATGATAATGATGATAATAATAATAATAATAATATAAGTAGGTTACCTGTTAGCTTAATAGACTATTTTTATAGCCCAAAACCTTAATCTGAGCTAAAAAAGCTTTTTGAAAAGTCTTAGCCTATTTTATTTACTAAATAGGTTAGGTCTAATTAAACCGAACATAGGCTAAACCTTGCGGCCTAACATACTTCCACCCTATTTAGAGGCTTGCACAATTCGTAGAATACTCACTTGGTTTGATTTGGGAAATTAATTACAGATTCTTAAAACAAGGAAAAATTGACAAAAAAAAAAGTTTTTATTTTCCTCTCGTCTATATTTGTAGCATCAGATCAGATTTGGTCCAACAGGTTCGATTTCAAATAAAAAATTAAACCCTTTATATTCAACTGGTTGAAAGTCAAAATTTTTTTATTTGAAAAAATTCTGGTAAGCATGCCCCAAATTCGAAGAATGCGATTTTTCTCTTCTCTTGTTTCCTTTTCTTTTTTGTGAAAAGCGTGTTCGTCTTAAAAATCATTCAAGTGTTTTCGCTGCAGCTGTGATGTATTATCACGACCAAGAAAATATGAAAATGATTAAAAAGAAAAATAGAAAATAAAGCTCAGATAAAATGTTGACATGCCTGTACCAACCAAAAAAAATATCCACATGCCAATTTCACAAACTTGGCTTCTTCCTATTTCCTATCACAAATGCAATAAAGAGATTTTCATTATATTTTACACAGAGATCTCAATTAATAATCCATATGAAAAACATTATTATTGATCCATTCCATATGCAAACATTCCTAACGATATGTTTTTGTTTTGTGCCTGTTGTGGTTATAGGCATACAAGCTGTACAAGAAAGCGAGGAGCCTGGAAATCGTGGATTCAGCATTAGCATCTACGATGGAAGTTGAACAAGTAGCAATGTGCATTCAGCTGGGTCTGCTATGCACGCAGGGCGATCCACACCTGCGCCCCAACATGAGGCGCGTGGTGGTGATGCTGTCTAGGAAACCAGGTCACATGGAAGAACCTACGAGACCAGGGGTGCCTGGTTCCAGATACAGGAGACCTCGCAGGCACAGCACTAGGGATGTCCTCCACTGCTGGTACCTCCGGGCCTCCGATTCGCATACTTCTGATTCAAGCAACAACAACATTACTGTTTCTGCTTCTACTGCTACTGTTACTGCTGCTACTACTGCTACGGCAACTAATTCAGGTCGTGCTGGAGAATCATCAGACCCCAAGGGGAAACGTCCAATGAAGGGTTAGGCTGATTTTCTCATACATCGTGTGATGTGATGATGGGTTCTATTGTGATTTTTGTTATTCTTTTTGTAATGTGAGTAATTAGAATGTAGATATTAAGAGGGTTAGGTTAGGCTAGCAATGGTGAGGTTGAAATGAAATCTTAATATCTTATTCTTTTATATATTATTAAATGATCAATGAGTTTAAATTCTACATTAGTCTCATCTCCATTGTCTCAACAGAATGGTGGTAAACTGGTAATAAATACGGGTATATTAACTTTTAGGTTCGCAATCAGTAATGCTAAGTTATGAGAAAAAATTGTTGTGATTTTTGAGAGAAAAAAAAAAATTCCATTCAAAATTTAACATATGCCCCATGCTATCTCGATAAATAAATTTGAACCAATATTTTGATTCTTTAACACTTTCTGCTCTCAATATTTTGAATTCATAATCAGTTAACAAACTTAGACCCAATACACAAAGTTTTCGGTTTTGGGGAGGGTCCTCCAATGGTGAAAGGCAAGGTTTTTGAAATTTGGGTGGTATGTTTGGAGAGGAGTAAGAAGAGAAGAAAGAAAACAATCAAGCGACAGACAGCTTTTCGTTTCTTCTCTAGTGCTCACAATCTTAATCAAAACATGAAAAAATAATTGAGAAATATTGTTTGAATCTTGTCTCTTTCCAAGACACTTACATATTTGAAACAAAAATATAGTCTATCGTTTACTTTTTTTTCCCTTACATTTTCTCTCTTCACGATCTTCTCTCTTATCTTTTTCGGCGCCTTAAATGTATCCTACTTTTTTCGGACTCAAATATTGTTTTTTTCCCTCAAAATGCTTGGGTAGTTGCCAAATGCCTTCATGCATTGTGAAACATCAAACAGTGCAAGGTTTATGTTGAGTTTCACATTAAATAAATAAAGACTTTTAACATGGAAAGAGCCATTCTCATGAATGGAAGGGACATTCTTACAATTGTTCTTCTCCACCAAAAGATTAAGTGAACTAAATATCAGTTTGTTTTCCTTAAAATGGAGAAAACAATTGGGCTGATGTGATGTCCAAATCACATTTCGCAATTAGGAGTGATAAAAATAAAATAAAATCAAATGCAATAAGTTTTGTCATTATCTATCAAGACCAAAAAATTACAATATTGGAAAAAGTGTTGTTCGTAAAATTTGGTGTAAAATTAAAATTTACAATTTTATCGTTGCTCTCCAGATAATCTTTTATTTTATTTTTTTATGTTTGACAGTGAGTGTGAGTGTGTGTATATATATATATATATTCTATTTAAATTAATTTTTAGGGAAAAATGAAAGGCTGTGTCATTTCAGTGTGATGATATTGCTTTTCTTCTTAAAAATAATAATTTATTTATAATAATAAATTGTGTATTGATTAATCAATATGACTCTAAATGATATATATATTTAATATTTCACAGTTTGAACAAATATACTTTGAGTTGTGTGTAGGTGTGAATGTGAATCGAGTTGAATCAAATTTGTTTAAACTCAAACGCATCAACTCATTAATCATAAGCAGGCTTGAGTTTAAGTTGGATGAGAAGTGGACCTAGTTTTTTTACTTGAGCTCAACTTATTAAAAATTCATTAAGTTTGAACCAGCTTAGAAGCCAGTCAAATTTGATGAGATAACTCAAGCTAAATATAGATTCTTTTCGATTCAATAATTTAGGATATATAGTCACAAAAATAGTCTCAAATGCAATAATAATATATGGTAATAATCCAGAAAATAGTAACAAAATATGATTCATACATATGTACACAAATATAAATATTAAATCAGCTCACAAGCTATTTAGTTGAACATAACCAAACTCAAGTTTGATATGTTTAATAAATCGATTCAAACCCTTAACTCAAGCTTGACTCATGAATTCATAAGTTTAACTTATTAAACTGTTAATGAATTGGGCTAGAAATAGCTCATGAGTTAATTGATTTACTTTCAACCCTATGGTAGCATTTGGTAGGGGATAGGAGGAAATAGAACAATGGAAACAATGGAGATGGAAATATAAATAATAAATATGTATAGGGATATAATTGAAAGAAAAAAATATTAAATTTTCATCTCTGTATCTTGTTGTCAGCCCGATCTGGGAATGTGATCGACACTTGAGAAATCTTGTTCTTACGTCTCGTGACCTGTTGACGTCTTTACATGCATGCTCTATTCATAAAATTCATTTAAAATAAAAATTCTCTTTTTTACATACAAATTACCTGTTCTTTAAAACTCATAAGTGATCATAACTGGTTGCTCTTAAATCACATTCAAAGCCTATGTATCATAACACAACACATATATCACAAGTTTTGCTCGTTTAAAAAATGATCATAAAACTAATCCAGATAATTCATAGGATGTGAGATACAAAACGTGCTATATGGCCGAGATTTTGCCTGTGTTGTACCTGAAGCACTCTAAACAAAATAAGAATGCTTCACTTCAGTGAAACTTACTACTGAACTCTATTGCTGGGAGGACTATCATATCTATAAGGAAACCGTAGTAACTATCATATCTGGAATAAAGAAAGAAGGAGAGGGTGAGTTTTCCTTTCAAAACTTAATGAGTGGGTCCTCACCTAAAACCCCCTTTCATGGGACAACCAAGAAGCAATGCATAAAATCATAATAACATCAATAATATTTAAAAGTCATACATAATCAAGTATACGTGCATTTTATATATCTATATTCAAATCATCATTTTACAACTCAAAACTATTTCTTCAATTCATTTTCAACCCTGATATTATATAAGCTCATAATATAGTAGTTCCTAGAGAAACAGGAATGTCTAGTCTAAAATATCATAACAATAAACAATAACTGAAAAGTGGATACCTAGTTCCTCATGAACAAGAGCCCTAACTGAGATTTAACGTTCCTCGTGAACCATGTCCCTCGTGGACTAATTTATTATCTGAATAGATTGCCCCTCGTAGGCTGATAACTCCTAAACCTTTAAACCTGTTGAGAGCTTTGAATCTACCTGATTCTAATAGTCTAATCTTAGCATAATTGTGGCTATAGAATCATGTCCAAGGGATTACCCTTTGTAAACATTTGTGATTTCATATCTCCAGAGTATGTAGCGTCAATTGTTCTAATCTCATGAATATTCAAGCTTGAAAACCCTTGTTACGTCTAAGTTTCTCAATCATTTCTCAACATTCTTTCATAAGCTTGTAAATTCTAAAATCATAATAACATTCCTTAAAATCTCAAAGTTCTCTTGTAATCATTGGCATAATCCATATTCAACATAAAATAACATTTTAACAATCATATATCTCTAATAATCACAATTAAAATCAACTCTAATCAGAATCACTTTATCAATAATGGTCCCATGAGTTTTTTAAAACATAGTTCATGCTATTTTAAAAACCACAGTTTCATAAATTAGCATAAATCTCAAATCTTGTATAGTAATCTCTAAAATCATAGTTTAAGTCATAGTTTCATAAAAATAACTCTAATGGGCAACATAGAGATCATAAGTGCAAATCCACTTACCTAAAAGGGTGACAGTGAAGGATCTACACCAAAGAACTTTGGAGAAGCTAAGATGACACCACTATCTAACATGGAAGCAGTATAATTCTATATAAAGCTCTAAAACCTCTAAATACCAAAGAATTCAGCTCTAAGCAAGGGAAACTCAAAGGAAATGAAGCAAAACTAGCAAGATAACATACCTTTAAGCTTAGATGATGGAAGATTTCAAGTTAAACTTGAAAGAATTGGAAGAAAATGGAGTTTCATAAGTGAAACAGGGTTGGAAGAGGTGTTTTCAGAGATGAGTGGGGTTTAGGGAGAGTAGGGGTGTGTCTGAATGGTCTAGCAAAATGGGGGTTTTTATAAGACTGTTGACTACCTGGGTAGTAAATGGTTGAGGCGGTCCCCTACCTTCCTCCTTACTCTTCTCTCGACGGCTTCATATGACTACTGGCGATTTCACAGTACTCACTTATTTCCATTTCTTAATTTTAAGTTAATGTCTATTAACTTTAAAACATAAATGTAAATAAGGAAATGCCCACCATTTGGATTCAAATAAAATATTAGAAAAATTAAATTCCCAACCAATAAAAATCTAAATTTTGGGTTTTAGTTCAAATTCAGAATTCTTACGATTTTATAAACTTGTAGACTAAAAACGGAATGTTTAAATGTTTTACAAAATTCATTAAAAATTACTCTTTAACTTATTTTTCTTTAGGAACTATTAGGACTTTTGATCCCAAGATTGTAGTTTTATTATATAGCCCTCAAAGGTGTGGGTCCAAACTTAGTAAAATCCAAGACCCAGAATGACAGATAAGGTAACTGACACCCTTCCTGATTTGAAAAATTTTTCTAACCTTTTTATTTAAAACTAGGGTATTACACTTGTCTCCTGCCCTATATTTGGAGGCAAAAACTTTATGTTTTTTATCTCCTGAACAAATTTTTTTCTGTTCCTTATTCCTTCTACCATCAAATAGGTTTGTGTCTCTAGTGCCTTCATATTTTTGTCCCTATATCACTAACTAAATGCTACCTATCTATGAATCAAACCACTAATAATTTTTTAATTAAATACCCAACTTAATCCCTCAAATTTATAATGAGCAAACATTATTTTGAAAATCTCATAAACCTTTTAAATTTTATAAATAGGACAATTTAGCCCTCCATCAAATTATTATTTAAACTGTTAATGAACGTGTCACATATTCTGTTAATAAAAATATAAGAGATTAAATTGAGATTTTACTCTATTTTTCTTTCTTTAAAAATGAAAAACAAAATAATAAAAGGACCACGGGCAGAGAAGTAGGTTGCAGCGAGCGGGAGACCTCAGAGTGACAGTGAGTGTGTGATCTGCAGCAGCATTCTGAAACCCTAGACAGACAGCTAGCCATGAGAAGAACTCTGCTCCGAAACGCAACTCTCTACACACGCAATCTTCTCCTTCGATCTCCTTCCACCACCGCACTCGCCGCTTCGACTCGCCCCCGACTCAGGAGGCTCTTCTCCTCAGACAACGATTCTTCCAACCAGAACCCAAATCCCCCTCCCGACACCACCACCAACTTGCCCAATCGCATCAAAAACGACGCCGCCCTCGAAGTCCAGGACGTCGATAACAAAGGTACAAATTGAATTTCACTTTGATCAACAATTAATCTATGCAGGTGAAATCAAATGAATCTGTTGTGACCATTCTTTCTTTTTCATTGTTTTTGGTTGCTTTGGCAGAGCTGAAAAAGCGGATAGAGAGTTACTTCAAGGGCGATGAGGAAGCTCTGCCTTCGATTCTGGAGGCAGTCTTGCAGAGGAAGCTGTCCGGGAAGCACGAGGACACCGACGACGAGCTCATGGAGGACCTCCGCATGCAGCCCATTGACGACGTCGACGACCACGAGTTCGAGTCCGATTTCGAGGACATGCACGACACCGACGACGAGATCGATGATCTCTACAATGCCAGGGATGTCGTCATGAAGAGGATGGTACAGGACGAGTTCTTCAACATGGATGAGAACAAGTGGGATGAGATTGTTGAGGATGGGGTCAAGCATGGCATTCTTAAGGATACCAAGGAGTGTGAGGAGATTCTTGAGGACATGCTCAGCTGGGACAAACTCCTCCCCGGTACCTACGCTATTCTCTGTTCTACGATTTGTTAGATTGTTTTCGTAACTGGGTCTCGTAATTGTGATGCAACCTGGGGAAATCAAGCTGCCTTGGTCTGGCATCCATATCCATTGCAAGTCAACATGTTATAATTTTGTGATGCTGTTGCTATTGTTGATTATTTGATGCTCTGTGTAGTTTAGCGTGGCAAGAAGTAATTGGGAGTTAGAGGAGAGTATGAGGGTGTTTAGTGTGTACCCTTAATTCAGGGTTGTCATAACTCATTAGGGCACCCTAGTGCACAAGGCTCACACCTAGTTGGGCCTGGGAAGGGTAGATATATGCAGCCTTGCCCTCACAAGCAGATTGGGTGTTTCAAGGATTTGAACCCTTAGTGTCCAAGTCACAAGGCAACAGCAACAATCTTACCATTATATCTTTAATTCAGGGTTGCCATAAATAGGAATTTGTTTTTCAAAGAAATTTGTTAGTAGTCCCTTTTTTCAGTAATCAGTATTCAGTCCTGTTTACAATGTGGAAGGGTGTTTTTAGGGCTTTGGTACATGTTAAATATTTATTTGATTGTATTTACCGAATCTTATTCTGGCATGTGTGTGAAATTTGTTTCATTTCACAGCAGAAATTTCTTGACCATGGATTTTCTGCCCCTTTGGTGTGATTATATGTGCATGTTTGAATTGAAATGTAATTATCAATTTCAACGTTAGTGATTAGAGTAATGTGCTGATACTGCTGATTTTCTTTGGTGTAATATCTTATTTAGATGAGATAAAAAAGAAGGTGGAGATAAAGTTTAATGAGCTAGGGGACATGTGTGAGAGAGGGGAGCTTGAACCCGAAGAAGCTTATGAACAGTTTAAGGAGTTTGAGGATGAGATGGTCGCGAATACATGAAGATAATGGAAAGACAGGAGCCCCCAAAGTTTGATGATACAGCTGTGCCAGATAAGAAAAAGGATTTGGATGATCCACCTGGTGAAGGTCCAATTCTTCGGTGGCAAACTAGGGTAGTCTTTGCACCCGGTGGTGATGCTTGGCATCCAAAAAACAGGAAAGTGAAACTCTCTGTTACTGTGAAGGAGCTTGGACTTTCGAAATACCAGTTTCGCCGGCTCAGGGAATTGGTTGGAAAACGGTATCATCCTGGGAGAGATGAGCTAACAATTACTAGTGAGAGGTAAAGTGCTATATATATGAAAATTCATTCATATACTATTTAATTTCATGACACTTGGAAAACCTAGATGCATCTACATTTGTGTTTAAAGTCATCTTTTCTCTATTTTGAAGGTTTGAACACCGGGAAGAAAACAGAAAGGACTGTTTAAGAACTCTTCTCTCTCATTGAGGAGGCCGGCAAAGCTAACAAACTGGTTGATGATGCCCGGGCTTCATATGTGAAGGGGAGACTCCAAGCCAATCCAGCTTTCATGGAGAGGTTGCGTGCCAAGTCCATGAGATTGCGAGAATCTAATCAGGTGCCTGCTTGAGGTTTTCAGGTCTAATGTATGAATTTTGGAGCATTAACCTGCCTTGATTTCTTATTGCCCCCATTCCATTTACTTCTATGATTATCTTCTTTGTTTTTGATATTGGAGTTGTATTGTGGTCCAAGTTGCGGCGACAATCTCTTTTGCATACAGGGTAAGGCTATATCCTTCAAATACACCACACTGGTGGGAGACTCAGTGCACTGAGCTGTCCTTTAGTCATATCTTTATTATTTAGTGCTAGGCATCATGGATAATTTTTACCATTAGCAGATGTTGTAAGCTAGTTGACTTTTTTGCATTCTTCAAAGAGTTGTTTGCTTTTAATTCTGACCAATAATATCATTTGATGTATATAACTGATGGCCATTGGGACACAGATTACTGAAGCATAATAGATTACTAGTCCTTGAGGACTTGCCTAGTTGATCAGTTATTTGAATTGCACTATGAACACCGAAGCTAAATGTGCAACAAGCAAGGAGGGCTGTTGGTAAAAAGCACAGCATTTATATGGATATGAAGGAGGGTTGATCATTTGTATATTTTAAAGGTGCGATTAACCTTTTCAAATATGATTTTCCGTACAAATGATTGTTTACAATAGTTATTGCAAGGCCTGTTTTAAGAACAGTAATATTGCTAGATCATTTCCACCCTGCTGCCACATTATGCTTGTCGGCTTATATTCCATCACTTATTAGAGGGTGTGGAGACGACATTTTGGGTTAATCAGAATTCAACGCCGTTCTGCAAAAATGTTACAAAGGTATGCAAGATTCGAGCCATGGAAATCTGGTTGTGCTGTGCTATGCACACATGAAGATGCCTTGCTTTGGTTGGGAGGTCATCCAGCCTTTCCGTGTTCTACGTTACACCAAAGTAAATAAATTGGTGCACCGATTATAGCCTATTATATTGGGTTTAGAGAAGCCTGCTAAAGTTTATCGGTCTCAATGATGCTGCGTTAAAGAGCTGCAAAAAAATACAAAAAAATGATATATTAACAAAGAGCTTTTGTAATTGCATCCTTGGAAATGAGCTGAGCATTTCAGCTTTGCGTCTAGTATTAGTCAAATGCGAATCTCGAACGTGAAAACATCCATGGCTTGTTTTAGCGAAGATCTGATATTTTTAAGAGCCTGAAACTGAAGAATGAACAGAAGAAACATATGCGGTGCTCTTTCCAGAATCTTGGTACTGTTTAATTAAAAATTAAGATTGCAACTTAAGGGAAATCATACCCTTTCCAAGGAAGATTTCTATGCAAATTTTGATGGCAAACCTTGCTGCAGAATCGAAGGATGTGCATGTGTAATATGTACAGTGTAGAATGGGAAGCGTTCTTGCCCTTGAAGACAAAGGAAGATCTAGGCGTGATTGGTTTGAGTTTTTAGCTTTTAGATTTTGTGAAAGAAATCCTGAAAATTTAAAAATTATAAATTTTAGTTTTCAATTTTCATTTTTAGTTTTCAGCATTTCTTTTATAAAATCTAAAAAATTGAAAAACTGAAAATGAAAATTGAAAGCTGAAACTATACATGTCCTTAAATTTCTCAGTAGGAAAAAGCATGAATGTAAGTCCACGAGGCTTGCTCATTTAGCTATAGCTCATAAGAAACCCAAGGTTGCAACTTACCAGGAGAAGAGAATAAAAAATGAATAGAGTGTCAAGAATGGGATTCGAACCCATGCCCTTTCGGACCAGTACCTGAAACTGGCGCCTTAGACCAACTCGGCCATCTTGACTTTGTGTTGCCCGTTGCACTTAAATTATAACTAACCATTCCACTCTGACTAAGCAACACAATTTTCCATTTTCCCTCTAGACGTAGGCCTAGTTTATGATTATGGTACAACAAAGCACAAACAACTCTCACTCTCATAGTTTGAATTTAGTGCTTTCATTTCATGCCTTGGATTGACGGGTCTTATCCTTTGTATTGGTACAGAAGTGGGCGCTTGGGGCCTAGCTACAAGCTAGTCATGCCCATAATAACTGTACAGATAAATCACAGACATTTGAAGAAGTTCTTGGTGTAGAAAAGCACATGTCGTGGCTATTTGACCTGTTGTTTCACTATCAAATTAAATTACGGGAGCTAATTAGCATGGACAAAGTTCCTTGTCAATTTTTGGAGGCAGCCAAACCAAACCTTGGATTCCCATAGGCATAGGCAAATCATGTGAGTCCATGGCATCCAGTGGTCACTTTCAAGTTTCAACTATAAAATTGGCACACATGTTATGTTTTGATTACCACGTGCCATAAATGAGCCAAAGACAATAACGTATGGACTTGGGGAGCAACTGGATTCAATTCTCATGTCCCCACTCCATATCCCCCTCCATGTCTCTCCAATCAAATTTTATCATATATCTAAATCATGGGTAGTTGAAAGAGAGTAGTTGATAAAAAATAATTATGATGCCACTATTATACACTTGTTCAAATTTTATTGAGAGATAGGGAGTAAGATAGGAAAAGGAGACAGAAGATTTGGTTTTGTGACAACTAGTCCAGTTCAGTGTTTTTATTATAAAGCACATTATTATTTGCCTCAGTGGAGGGGAGGGCCTGCTTCTTGTATCAGCACTCTAGACTAAAGAAGGACTTGAAGCTTAAAATATGATATATTTATTATTAAGGGTTCCGCTTACATTTAATTGGAGGTTTGGAACCATGGAGTGATTGTTGGTACTTAAGAAATTGCAAGGGGTTGTGATCCTAGAATACTCCTATGGTTCATATTTTTGTTCCTTTGCTGTTGTATTTGGTCCGCATGTTCTATTTACGATTCGATGACAGGATCACCAAGCATCACTAGTTGTAGGAATTTTTCCTTTTACTGCATTGAAACCCTCTCCAGATCCTACCGGATGGGAACATTATACACTGGACTGTCCTTTTTACTGTGTTGAAAAACTTGGTCCAGACTTATCAAATGATGCTATCATATAATACATTTGTTGGCATAAAAAGAATGGATTGAAAATGTGGCCGCGAAGATGTAAAGTTCAAGTCAGGCTCTAAGCTCAATATCTCTATAAACCTCTCTTCTGACTCTCTTAGTCATTGCTATTACTTTAAGGAAAATACTTCCCTGACAGAAAATGTGCCAAAAAATTGCTAGCAGAATTATGTATCAAAATATGATAATCACATCTTATGATTTCTAGCCAATCATGATTTTCATTAAACCACTCTAAAATTGCCACTTATATGCCTTCTTCCAGAAAGTTTCGGGATGTCTAGCATAACTCTTACTTAAATAGAAAGATATTTAATTTGTCACATTGTGCTTTTTCAGATGTATTATTTAATAAAAGAAGCTTTTAAAGAGCATTTTTATATTTTTTTTATATATTTGATTTTTCTGTTTTAGACAAAAAGCAAAAGCACTGGAAAAACATAAAAATCACTAGAAAGAACTCATCCAAATGAGCCTAGTACATGGGTTATATATTACTCCAACACCACATTAGATTGGTTGTATTATGATCCATGCATGCTTGTCAATGTAAGTCTATGGTAATATAAACTGCACCACACCCACATTTTCTAAGTTGGGTAGCATGCAATATCGCCTTATAAAAGGCAATTACTAAAAATTTGAGGTCATTATTTTTTCATATAATCATCTATGCAGTTTTTCCTTTTGTCCAATATTCAGTTCTGTGTAAAGCAGACTGCAAAGGCTGTGTGTGTTTTATTTTTTCACATTGGACACATTATTTTAGAAACGTTATTACATTCTTGGGTTTGGGTGTTTGATTTCTTGAAAAGAAAACTAGCGCCCTTTCCTTTGTGCAAATCATCACCCTATATGTGTGTGTTTGTGATAGCAACTCTATATGTACAACACTACATTAACGCAGAACATGACATTTTCATTAAATTTACATGTGATAGTTGTATGACTTAATTTCACAATAGTAGTGTTCATCTGGTCTTCTTTTCCTTCACGGGTCCTCGGGGAATTCTGTTGAGGTACATCTTCTCAAACCCTCTGTATTTTTTCCTGAGGTCTAGTATGATATGTTGAACCAGATTGTTAATTTCTTCCTCATATCGATCATACACAATTGGAAGTGTTTGAATGCAAAGAAAACCTTGTAACCATTATAAACAAGAAAGACAACAACTCAGTGCACTTAACCATCAGTATCAAATCTTAGACAAAGAGAAACAAGGTGCAGGAGTTCTTACCAATATATAGCAAGTTGACAAAGCTGAAGCAGTTTCCAATTACTGACAATATATAGAGGGAAATGATGATCTGAAAATTTGTTTACAATTGAGATCTTTGGTTCACTCATAGGTTGAGAAATGAAGTTTATTTAAGGGTAATGAATGTTGGAGGTACCAGCAGAAACCGTGGTACGTCTGTTCCACAAGAAATGTAATGGAGCATTTGCAGTAGCTGGTTAAATATTCTGTGTAAGATGGAAGCAAGATCTTGGAAGAAAGATTCCTGTAAAATTGTTTCCGGGATCTGGGGTCCATTCCTGTACACATATTTATTTGACAAAGGATGTGTAATGAAGGAGATCTATATACCACATTACGTTGTTATTTGATATGTAAGTAGAATGAGTTAGTATGTTCCTATACAACTTAAAGAATACTAATCTAAATAGGTTATTGGTAATATGGAGACATCATTAAGAAAAGCTCCTAAAGGATTTCCTTATTTGGAACTTCATTAAGGTTAGTTAGCCTTAACCATTTAGAAGTTCTCATACTTAATGACTAGTTGAAACAGATAAGATATGATAATGAAATAATGGCCCTTTGGCAGCAAAAGCATGTGAGTCACCATGAAATTTGGATATTAGGGTTCTATTTGGTTTGAGTTTTCAGTTTCAATTTTCATTTTCAGATTTTCAATTTTCTAGATTTTGTAAAGAAAATACTAAAATTCTAAAACTACAATTCTAGCTTTCAATTTTCATTTCAATTTTAGTATTTTTTTCATAAAATCCTTAAACTGAAAAAACTGAAAGTGAAACAAGCCCTAGTATTTTATTTATGTGGCAAGTGGCAACTATACATATATACCACCAGGAGGAAAATTTCGTATAAGAGTTCATGCATACTCCTACTACAAGTTTTAAGTCACGCAAATTAAAATGGGTACCATTTCATGATATCTGCAATTGTGGACCATATGTAGAGTATAAGCATTGTGGTGATGGAAATGTGACAAAGTAGGGTCACAAAATTGTACTCAGCAACCTCAAATAGAAACCATATTGCTGTAAACCCAAGCAAAAGCGCAGCTGATACATTTCTGTCCCTCCATAATAACACATCCGCCACTGAAATTTAGTAACCAAATTTTCATAATCAATTCATGGATTCTCTAAATTTCAATGAAGCTAAATCACTAGTTCAATGTTAACTATTAAGGAAGAAGAGAAAACGATTAATGACTTCTGATGTTATAATGTAACAAAGGAGAGGGACACGGCTTAATAATTTTTTATCCTCAATTTTGTAGCATGTACTTTTTCCTTTTCCTTATGTGAGACTATGATCCATTGTCTAACATGAATTCATAAAACAAAATGTAGAAAGTAACAAAGATGGTAAGGTACCTTTTCCTCCTCCAAGAACTTCATGGATTGGTTTTCCATGAAAGATCTTTGCCTGTGTCGGGGTAATTTCATTATCAGAATCAGATGTATTGTGTGCCATAGTTCCTTCTTGGCAGATATTGTATGTGCTATTGTGTTGCCATTTATTAAACGATTTTTATATTATTCTTGCACAAGCAAAGGATTCTATTCTCAATATTGAAGTAAGGAATGACTTGGGGTTAAACATGAGTGTGGCTTTGCATCCTCGTTACCACGCAAAAGTAAGTAATATATACCTTGAATCCAGATGAGTATACTACTTCTGCATGCAATTCCTAAGGATTTTTCATGCAATCCATGCCAAGGATATATACTACTATCCACCACATAAGATTCTTTGTGAGTAGTGATTGATACCCTATTGATAGGCCAATTAAACAGCATGCCATTAATCAAAGAAATGTGCGGAGGGAAAAGAGAAAGATGGCCTTAAAGTTCAACCTTAATACCTTATTCTACATTCAATTCATTATTTTTACACTGACCCATTAATTAAATGTTATATCAGCCTTTATGTTTCGCTTTATTTTTATCTTCTTAACTTTTACAAAATTGATAGTTTATCATTGATGACTTTGGCAAGCATTGCATAAGGATGGAAGTGTGCTCCTGCCTTCGAGCATTGTATGAGAGCCCATAGCTGTACATTTTTTTTTAAAGGGAAACAAAACAATTGTAAGAGTAGAGAAATGTTATTTGGATCACTAAAGTGAGGTTTAAATGGACATCCACCCAAATTTAAGTGTGGGAAACAAAATCTTTTTATTTTAAATAAGGTCCGCAAGAAATTCAAGAATGGTAAATTATGTGTTGGCATAGAATCTTAAGTGTTGAATGTTCACAAAATATTTCTCATTCGAAAATGTTACTCCAAAGGTCATAGTATCAACAAAAATTTGTACAAAATTACATCAATATTTTCCTACGTAGATTCACATTCTATTCAAGTGAGTGTAATTTTCTTGTTCGCCAAGATTTGCCTCTCCAATGTTATTCTCAATTTTAAGAAAACATTTATGCTCACCAATGTCTACTCCAGAGGGAAAAATAAAAAAGAGATAGTCAAGTGAGTACACTATACAAGGAAAATCACTCTAAGTCTATAACTACTTATTGAATAATTGAACTGTTCAACAAATTTAGAATAGGAGGACCGGGTGTGCAAGCAATCTTTCATGTGCTTTCCTTCCAACAAGAAAAGTAAATAGCACCATCCTATATATCCTTATGCCCTAATCCCCTCAAGGATGTACGTTTGTTTCAAGGGCACTGAAAATGGTAAAGAGGGCCAGAGGCCTAGGTTCTGTTTCAGGGGCACAATCTTCACTCTGTCCTTTGGAATTGCAAAGGGGCACATCGTGTAGTTGTAATTTATTTCTATATCAAATTGTTTATTAAGGATGAGTTTGTTTCCAATTTTAAAAAATATTATAAAAATTAAAAATTAATTTTTTTTAAAAGCTATAAATTTTAGCTTCTAAAAAAAATTGAAAACTATTTTTTTTTTTAAATTTTGATTAATTTTTAAAAATTATCTAAATGTATGAAAAGTAATTTTTTTGAAAAAAAAACTATTTATCAAAATAATCACAAACAAACACACCCTAAATCCGACATCGCATGGGTTATATTTGTATGAGATTTTGGAACCCTAAAATTATTTTTATATTTTATATATTTGAATAATTTTTTAAAAATAATTAAAACTTTAAAAATTAATTTTTATTTTTTAAAAAATTTAAAAATAATTTTTAAAAAATTTATTTTTTTAATTATATATAAATTTTAAGTTTCATGATATATTTTTTAGTTTAAAAACAAATGCACACATTGTTTCAAAGGGAATTATTTGAAGTTAATGTCAACATTGACAACAGACGAGAATCGTAAAAGTGGGGCTGTGGTGCTATTAAAATTAAACAAATATCTAATGATTGCGCATCTAGACTAAAGTATTGTTAACACTTAAATTTAAATATATAAAATATATTTGACAGCTAATAGATGTAATTTTAAAATTTTCACTTGTTGAGTCGGGCGAAAGTGACGCGTAATATTATAATACTTATAACAACTAGCAAGTGGACAAAGTTTAGGTGCGTAGGCTAGAATGGAGAAAAGCAAAACCGTTATATGAAAAATAATACCATAGCACGTATCTAGACCAGGTTTTGCCCTTGAAACAGAGTAATCAGTCTTTCTTCCATTTTCCTTTTAAACTTAGGGATTTACAAAGCATATTCCCTTGAAATTCTAACTATCTAGTCGTAAATAATCGAAAACAAACGTATCATATTGAGAATATAAACAAAATTTAATTTTGATGAATTGATATAATAAAAAAAGTTTTATATTGCTATCTACTCATAGTTTTATATATCAATAAATATGGTTATATTTTATATTTACTATTTGAAAAATCATATAAATATGAAAATTTGATTGAATAATAATATAAATTTTTTTCTATGCTATCGTGTAGAGAAATTAAATTCTAATCTTAAAAACTAGAGTTTAATTTCTATGCACTAATAGTGTAAATTTACATTCAATCAAATTATCTGATTTGCATGATTTTTAAGTAGTGAGTATGAGATTTACCACTTCTATTGATATGATAATACATAATTAGATAGCAATATAAAATACTTTTAGTGTATAGAAATTAAATTAAAAAAATTATAGCCAATTTTTTTTGAAAAAAAATTTGACTTATACAACAAACATATCATGTTGACAATGTCAATTTAGGGTTATCTTCCATTACTGGTAAAATCCGCATAGGCTTTATCCTAATAAATATCCTGTAGCACATTGATCACAAAGTAAGAACATTTTCAGAAAGAAATTGTGAAGGGCATATAGAAAAACTCCTAGATAAACACTCTAGAAAGATATACAATTTAGAGAAAAAAAAACAAAGGTATCCACTTAATTTAACAATTAATATGTATAAAGACATTTTCTAGAAAGATACATTTCAAATTCAACATAACGCACATATTTAGATGTATTTAATATTAAATTAAGTGTTTAAAGTAGTGTTTTTCTTTTCCAAAAAATAATCCACATTGAGGGTGTATGAGAGATAGACTTTAACTAAATCAATTTTTAAAACCCTAACTCAATCTAATAATAATCTAATTATGTATTGGCGGAACTGAATTAATTTAATATTCAAATAATATATTAAAATTTATATATTATATAATAAAATTATAAAATTTTATAAATAAAAAATAAATTTTAAAAGATACTTTATAATATAAGTTTCAAATAAATTATATTAATATAAAATAATATCAAATTATATATAATATATTAATTAAATTTTAAAAAATTATTTTATCTCAGGATACATCAGGCTAACCTAATATAGGAGTCGAATCTGACCTGAATAATATACCGGATCAAATTAAGATCTGGACTCACCAAATGCTTCGGGTTAGGCGAGCCTAATCATGAAGACCCCAATCAGCATGCCTTTCATAATCTATTTTATTCATTTATTTATTGGTTTCATATCTTCCATCATGTATGAAGGTTGCATGGTACACACTATGGACAAAATGGGAAAATAAACATATAGTTTATGGCAAGTTCTGTAAGGGGCATAATAAGTTAGGGTGCATGTGATCCAAATTAATATAATAATAAAAATAAATAATAAAATTACTTTTGTCTCCTTTAATATTATTATAATATTATTGACTCTGCTCTTTCTCTTTCTTGCATTAGTCCTTGATACTGTGCCCCTTCCCAGCAAGGTGCGGTGGCAGCCACTGCACAACCGGTGGCGCACCTCAACCGCCTTTCGAAAACTCACAGACCTCCAGGTTGGAACACCCATTGAAGAAAAAGCTGAAGAAGGCTCAAACTCGGACTGAAGATGAAGGGCATAAGAAAGAAGGACGCTCTTGTTCATCATCACAACCAAAGGGTCAGTGGGAGAGGAGGCTCCAAACAGATATCCAAATGGCCAAACAAGCCTTGTGTGAGATGCTGTCCCTTGAGACAAGCCACCCCTTCATCATGTAAATGTTTTCCCTGACGCTAAGCCCTCATCAACAACTACTGCTACTAATTCAATTCTTAACCAAGAAACACCATCCTTTGCCTCAACAGCACAAAACCAATATTCACCATCATCCACAACATACGCATCAAGTGCTGAGAACATAGCAAGGCTGCTAGAAAACTGGATGAAGAAGTCCCCAAGACCATCTGAAACAAACTCAGGTAATAACTCATTCAGTAGTATGGTGACCATCACAGGGTCAAGTTCAAATGAAGGGGCACAGAGCAACATAACTTGTACACCACCAGAGAATGCATCATCATTTGATATCATGAGCTTCAACTCATCATTCAACTCATCTGATGGCGGTGGCTCTCATCAATCTGTGTCAGTTGAAGAGAGCAAGCCGAGCTTGGAGGAAGAACAAGTAGTCCCTCTCACCATGCTGGAGAATTGGGTATTTAATGATGGAACAGCAGCACAATGCCATGAAGATCTAATTAACATGTCACCGGTGGAAAGTACAGTGGGGTTGTTCTAGCTTTAGAGAGGGGTTGATCAAAGGGTCCATAGTTTGTTTTTTCCTTTTTATCTTTTAGTTTCTTCTTTTGTGAATCAGACTTTATTGTTAGAGCTCATGCAAATGGAACTTGCCTTTCTAAATTAAAAGCCTGAGTAGGAAGATAACTATTTGGGGAGGAGAAGGAGAAATTAGTGGCGGCTAGAGAGGTTACCAGAAGGGTGGGTGGCTGGTGCGGTGAAGAGAGAGAAGGAATGAACGGATAAAAGGGCAAATCATCTATAAAAATATTTTTTTCATAAATAATAAAATATAAATATATATTTTAATTATAATTTATATTTATTATTAAATTTAAATTTTAATAGATGAGATTTAATGAAACTATAGTTTCAAAATCATCTGCTCGCCTATTGTTTACTTTGAAGCACGGTTGTCAGAATAAAATATAGTAAGTCCCACCAAACCTTTTCATTGGACGGACAGGCTTATATTATTGTGCTTGTGGAGCAACAAGGAATAATTCAACGGCATCTAAGTAACATAGACTTCTTCACAATCATATTCCCAGTTTCATTTTCATCACTCAAACTCTGCAGAACACACTACACTTCACCAAATGGACTCAACTGTGTTCCATCTAAAGTCACTATCCCACAGTTCCCTCCTATGCCCTCCTACCCTTTTCACCAACACCCCAAAGAACTCAAATTCCATCACTTTTGCTAATTGCTTTGCCGAAAAGTGTGGTTCTTTTTCCAAAATCATGGCTTCTGCTACACCAACAGCAGCACCTACCACCTTTGGCTTCAAGAATTTGTTGGAAACTTTCACTGTTAATGTGCAAAGAGCAGAGACCAGGCCTCTGAATGTGCCCTTGATTGCCCCTTTTACCATTGCATCCTCAAGATTGGACAAGGTGGAGAACGTGGCCATTAGAGTTGAGCTGAGCAATGGTTCTGTGGGGTGGGGAGAGGCACCAATTCTGCCTTTTGTTACTGCAGAGGACCAGCCCACCGCCATGGCCAAGGCTGCTGAGGCTTGTGCTTTTTTGAGGAGATGCCCTGCACTCACATTAGGTTCCATGTTGGAGGAGATTGGTGGGATTCTTCCAGGGCATGAATTTGCTTCAGTGAGTCAGATAAATCTTAGTAAATGTTTGTGTTGTTAGTGATTATAATCATTTACTACTACTTATGTCACTCTGTCTCACTTCTTGTACTTTTGAAATGGATATGCCCCTTTACTAAACAAATTCCTCTGATTTTGAATGACTCCTACAACTCTTCTAGGTGGCTAAGGAAATGAGAGGAGGCTAACAGAATTTGAGAAAGCATTGTATTTTATAGTGTTTACTTGCTTGACTTTTACCTTTTCGTAGCTTATCTTGGGTCAAAAATTTCTACATTGGTTCTTCTCTTTTGTTGCTTTTGAGAAAATATTTTGTTACATCCTTGCTTTTTTGAAAGTTGCTAGCTTTTTCTGTTTAGGAATCAGTATTAAGGGTTTCTTTGTAAAGATAATACAAAAGATCGAAGGAAAAACGAATCTTGTCTTGATGCTTTCTTTGTAATAATCATGCTCTCTATTAAGGGTTGGTCTGAAGGACTAGAACTGGACCAAGGATTATGACTTTATTGACAATAAAGTCATTACATGTCCAGTCCCATGAAATTCTGAATCAGTTCAAATTAAATATCTTATCATCTTCCTAATGAAATGGGTTTGGCTGGTAAAATGAATTAAAAGGATAGTTTCCAACCTCATAAAACTGGTTACTTGCCTGCAAAGTCTCTTTCTAAATTAGCCAAGTTGTCCATGTTTTTCTTCTTAATTTTCCCTGGAGTACCCTTCTCACGCCCCTTCATTTTCTTGAAGTATCAAATTCATTGACATTAGTAAATCTTTGGCATTTTGCATACATTGCATTTAACCTCTTTTCCCTCATTTATTTTATTTTACTACACTCATTGTTACCTTTTAATGGAGAAGCACTCTTGAACCTGAGGTTTTTGGTGGATATTAGCTTCTAAACTTAAAAGGATTCATAAGAAAATCATGTTAGCTTTTGACGTTTTACTTTATTGCTCTTGACAGAACAACTTTAATGTTCGATAAGGTTGTAAAATTGTAACAGGAAACTACATCTTTTTTGCTGTAGGAATCCTACTATTTATCTTTATTGAATTTATCTTGAACTTTAATACTGTGGCAGTAAAACTGTTTTTATTCTCATGGGGTTTGTGTAATATTGAAGGTTAGGGCTGGGGTGGAGATGGCAATAATAGATGCCGTAGCAAATAGTATTCGGGTGCCATTATGGAGGCTTTTTGGTGGGGCTTCAGATACCATAACCACTGATATAACTGTAAGTTCTTATTCTCAAAGAAATGCTTTTGATGAAATACTTTTACAAAAATGTGAGAGCAGTATCTGCTAGAAACAAATCTAAGCCAACTTATGTGTGCAGATTCCAATTGTTTCTCCTACTGAAGCTGCTGAATTGGCTTCTAAGTACTATAAAGAAGGATTTAAGACTTTAAAGCTGAAAGTGGGCAAGAATCTTAATGCAGATATAGAAGTGCTTCAAGCTATACGGGTTGCTCACCCTGAGTGTCAATTTATTCTTGATGCTAATGAGGGGTATAACTCTGAGGAAGCAGTGGAAGTTCTTGAGAAATTAAATGGTTAAAAGCTACATAGTTAAAGTTTTCCATCGTCCTGCATATGTGATCCAAATGGTTTTCATTATCATACAAGAAAATGCACACATGCACTTATAATTTTGTATATTTGTGCAACTTTATTGCTTTATTTTAGGAAACTTGGCTTAGAACTTAGATTTCCTTTCTATTGCAGAAATGGAGGTGAAGCCTGTTTTATTTGAGCAACCAGTTCATAGAGATGATTGGGATGGTCTTGGATATGTCAGTAAAATAGCAAGAGAACAATATGGAGTATCTGTTGCAGCTGATGAGAGCTGCAGAAGTTTAGTTGATGTTTACAAAATAGCTGAGGGGAATCTTGCAGATGTCATCAACATTAAGCTTGCCAAAGTTGGGGTTTTTGGGGCCCTGAATATTATTGAAAAGGCAAAAGCAGCAGGGTTAGATTTGATGATTGGTGGTATGGTTGAGACAAGATTGGCTATGGGTTTTGCTGGCCACCTTGCTGCTGGACTTGGGTGTTTTAAGTAAGTAAATTTGACTCTTTTTTTTTCAGTTTTTATGACTTCATATTGTTTTCCTTCTGTATTGTTCACCTTTTGTTTATCTACAACTTTTAAATTTGCAAAGTCTTTTGTAGGTTCATTGACCTAGATACACCACTTTTGCTGTCAGAGGATCCAGTTCTTGAAGGCTATGAAGGTATACTCCGTATAAAATGCACATGTTGCTCCTAAATTTAAGGTTTTCATGTGAAGAAAGGTTTGTTTGATGTCTTTTGCAATCTTATGACACTAAGACATTTCTTTGAACAGTTACTGGTGCCACTTATAAGTTCAGAAATGCAAGGGGACATGGTGGTTTCCTTCATTGGGACAACATTGCTTAGTAAGTTTTGATTTTCATTGACAATACTTATCCAATTAATCCATGATAGCTTGCTAACATATGCGAGGTGATTCCTGGAATAAGATTCACTTGATATGAATGATTTACACCTTAAAAAGAATTCCAGTTATACAATATAAACCCTTCACCCAATAGCTTAAACTTTAGGAGAGCTGGATTTTGACATGTTATTAGATCTTCTATGATCAAGTGGCCATGAGAGAGAGTTTTAACACAAGGTAGAATGGGATTGTGCATTTGTGCTAGTTTGCTCTTTAAGCCCACAAGGGCTATTGTTGCTAGAGCTGTCAAAGTGAGTTGCAACCCGCAAGCCAATCCGCTCAACCTACCATTTTGGTGGGTTGGGTTGGTAAAATATTAGCTCATTTAAAAGTGGTCAATTTGGCTCGTTCCACTTAACCTCGGATTAAGTGGGTTCCAACCCATATAATCCGTGGGTTAAGTGGGTTGGCATGGTTTATTCATTTTTTAATAAAAACCCAACTCCTCTCTCTCATATTTGGCCAAAACCCACATACCTACCTCATGTTCTTTCACACTCTCTATCCAAAAAAGAAAAATAATGAAATACTTCCAGGTTTATTTTGTCACTCAAGCGGTCCACCTCAGCCCCATTCATTCCTTTTTTTCAAAAAATTTTTTGAACAAATTTAATGATTTTTAGACTTTTTTTTACTTTTTATTTATTTGGCGAGCCAACCCGCATAACTCAGGTGGGTTGAGCCGAGTTGACATTTTCCTAGCTTTCTAGTAAAACGGGCCAATCCGGATTCGATATTCCAGCTCGCAACTTGCGGTGGGCCAACCCGTGCGGGTTGGCCCACTTTGACAGCTCTAATTGTTGCATGGGCATAGTACAGATATAAAACCAGTCTTGAGCCTTTACCTAATAGCTTATGCTTTTATTAGAGTTGGTTTCTAACAAGAATTAACGTCAGCCTCAGGCACAAGCTTGTAAAGACAAAATTCACTACATGCATCCTATTCAACTTTATCTAAATAATAACAAAGTACTTTTTGGCCATAATTGAGAAAGTGATGCTTTGAAATATTGGAAGGCTATGGTATCTGTTAAAGTTGATCTTCATTCCAATGAATCACAACTAGATGTTTGTCGTGTATCCCTGTCATGAAATCATTTGTTCTTTTGAGCCTGGAGGTTGGAGTCATAATGTGATTTATGTGACATATCATGCATGACTTTTTATATGTATGCTACCTTCATTAATGACATTTTAATGATTTTATTAAATTATCTGCAGGCATATTAGAAATGTTATTGCGTACTCATGAATCTGGAAAAGCATAATTGGACTAGTTGATCAGAATATCAGACCCACTAAGAGCTGTCATAATCGCATGCATGAAAAATAAGATGTGTAGTTATTACGTCTGAGAGCAGTAGTCACAAGTGAAGATTTCTTTTCCAGTACCAGTACCTAGCTGCCAATTGACAATTGTTATGTGTCACTTATTCTATTCCTCACCATTTTCTGGAAAAGAAACTGCTCCAATACTAACAGTTGATCTGATTATCCGATTCAATGGATTCAATTTGCAATTTACGTATGCAAATTAGTATCGTGTTTTATTCTATAACTGCCATTATAATGGAATGCTGTTAACTACATGCCACAGCTTTGCATGTTGTACGCATTGTTTTAATATTGGTTGTAGCTTATTATAACCATGACTGATTGAACTAATAACATAAAGGATCTACGTGATAACTAATTGAGATTTGTCTCTCAACCAACCAACCAAATTGTGGCTGGAAGTTCTTTACAAGAGAAAATCTAGCCAAAATGTGTATTGCTACCAAGAATTACCTATGTACGTGTGCTGAGACTCAGTATCAAAAGAAAGATGCTTATTGGTGGAAAACGTTGTCCAAAACAATTTTAATGGTAATTACATCAAACATAATCTTAAAACTAAAATTAATTTCCATATGCAAAATTTTAATGATGTTTACATCGAACATAATGTATTTCAACATGGGCGGGGCATGCATTCCCAAGTTCTGCTAGATGCTGTTGCAACCATGCAAACGCCTGAGCTCAACTTCCATATATATTTGGTCTGCAGGATCTCCCTTGAATAACAAATAAAATTGGCTCCTGTGAATTATGGCGACAAAACCAAAATCCCATAATTCAATGATCTGCTGCACTGAGACTTGGGGTTCCTCTTGCTTACACTTATTAGATGGTTAGATGGTTATATATATATATATCTCATTGACAGCCTTCTCTGTTATGCCTCTCATTGTGTGTGTCTTTCCACTGCTAGTTTGTCCATAAGCAAAAATAGTTGCTGCAGAAAAATAGACTTGACTTGTACAACAAGCATATCATGTTGACAAGATAAAATTTCTTTAAGG
The DNA here is from genome assembly GCA_030441495.1 of Dalbergia oliveri. NCBI lineage: Eukaryota > Viridiplantae > Streptophyta > Magnoliopsida > Fabales > Fabaceae > Dalbergia > Dalbergia oliveri. The sequence continues at coordinate 43,833,001 of JAMLFY010000002.1, read as the reverse complement.
AAACAATTTTAGTAAGGTTATCTTCCATTACTAGTAAAATTTGCAAGGCTTTGTGCTTACAAATATCCTTTAACACGTTGATCACAATGTAAGTACATTTTCAGATAGAAATTGTGAAGGACAAGGAAGAACTCCTAGACAAACACTCTTTACCGTACACTTAATTTAACAATCAACATACATGAAGACATTTTTTAGAAGGATACATATGAAGTGTTTAAAGTAGTGCTTTTCTTAAAAAATAATCAGCATAGATAAAAGCTCTAGATGTACCATTATTATCTTGCGTGTTCTATTTTTTTTATTTATTTATTTTTTGGTACATATCTTCCATTATGTATGACATGAATGATGCATAGTACACACCACAGACAAAATAAGAAAGCAAACATATTAGTTTGAAGCACCTTTGTCAGAATACGATATAGTGAGTCCCACAAAAGAATTATCAACAGCATCCAAGTAACATGGACTTATATTATTGTGCAGCAACAAAGAATTATCAACCGCATCTAAGTAACATAGACTTCTTCACAATCATATACCAGTTCCATGACTACACTTGACTTCACCAAATGGACTCAACTGGCTTCCATCTAAACTCTAAAGTCAGTATCCCACAATCTCCTCCTATGCCCTCCTACCCTTTTCACCAGCACCCAAAAGAACTCAAATTCCATGACTTTTACTAATTTCTTTGCCAAAAAGTGTTGTTCTTTTTCCAAAATCATGGCTTCTGCTACACCCACAGCAGAACCTATCACATTTGGCTTCAAGAATTTGATGGAGACCTTCACTGTTAATGTGCATAGAGCAGAGAACAGGCCACTAAACGTGCCCTTGATTGCTCCTTTTACCATTGCATCCTCAAGGTTGGACAAAGTGGAGAATGTGGCCATTAGAGTTGAGTTGAGCAATGGTTCTGTGGGGTGGGGAGAGGCACGAAGTCATCCTTCTGTTACTGCAGAGGATCAGCCCACCACCATGGCCAAGGCTGCTGAGGCTTGTGCTGTTCTGAGGAGATGCCCTGCACTCACATTGGGTTCCTTGTTGGAAGAGATTGGTGGAATTCTTCCAGGGCATGAATTTATTTCAGTGAGTCAGATTGATCTTAGTAAATGTTTTTCTGGTGCTTGTGTTGTTAGTGATTCTAATCATTTACTGTTACTTATGTCACTCACTGTCTCACTTCTTGTACTTCTGAAATTGACATGCCCTTTTGCTACACAAATTACGATTTTGAATGACTAGTGTAATCCTTTTTGTTGGTGACAAAGGAAATGAGAGGAGACTAACAAAATTTGAGAAAGTTCCGAGTCTTCAATTCAGCATTGTATTTTATAGTATTTACTTGCTTAACTTTTACCTTCATGTAGCTTATTTTCAGCCAAAATTTCTGCTTTGGTTCTTCTCTTTTGTTGCTTTTGAGAAAAAATTTTGTTGCATCCTTGCTTTTGTGAAAGTTGCTAGCTTTTCTGTTCAGGAATCAAGAATATATTAAGAAAATTCAAAAGAACAAAGCAAAAACGAATCTTGTCTTGATGCTTTCTCTGTAATGATCATGCTCTCTATTCAGGGTTAATCTAAAGGACCAGAACTGGGCCAAGGATTATGACTCTATTGATAATAAAGTCATTACATGTCCAGTCCCATGAAATTCTGCATCAATGGTACATGCTTCCCCTTCAGCTAAGTTCAAATTAAAGACCTTCCTAATGAAATGGGTTTGGCAGGTAAAATGAATTATAGGATAGTTTCAAACCTCATAAAACTGGTTACTTGCCTTCCCTGCAAAGTCGCTTTCTAAATTAGCCAAGTTGTCCATGTTGTTCTTAATTTTCCCTGGAGTATCCTTCTTCTCATGCCCCTTCATTTTCTAGAAGTATCAAATTCATTTACATTAGTAATTCTTTGGCATTTTGCATACATTGCATTTAACCTCTTTTCCCTCCTTTTATTTTACAGCACTCATTGTTTCCTTTTAATGGAGAAGCACTCTTCAACATGAGGTTTTTGGTGGATATCAGCTTCTAAACTTAATAGGATTCATAAGAAAATTGTGTTAACTTTTTATGTTTTCCTTTTTTGCTCATGACAAAACAACTGTTTAATATTGAATAAGTTCGTAAAATTGTAACAGGAAACTGCATCTTTTACACTGTAGGGATCCTACTATTTATCTTTATTGAATTATCTAGAACCTTAATCTGTGGCAGTAAAACTGTTTTTATTCGCACGGGTTTATGTGATATTGAAGGTTAGGGCTGGGGTGGAGATGGCAATAATAGATGCCAGTGCAAATAGTATTTGGGTGCCACTATGGAGGCTTTTTGGTGGGGCTTCAAGTACCATAACCACTGATATAGCAGTAAGTTCTTATTCTCAAAGAAATGCTTTTTGATGCAATACTTCTACAAAAATATGAGAGCAGTATCTGCTAGAAAGAAATTTAAACTAACTTATATGTGCAGATTCCAATTGTTTCTCCTACTGAAGCTGCTGAATTGGCTTCTAGGTAGTATAAGGAGGGATTTAAGACTGTAAAGCTGAAAGTGGGCAAGAATCTTAATGCAGATATAGAAGTGCTTCAAGCCATACGGGTTGCCCACCCTGAGTGTCAGTTTATTCTTGATGCTAATCAGGGGTACAACTCTGAGGAAGCAGTGGAAGTTCTTGTGAAATTAAATGGTTAAAAGCTACATAGTTAAAGTTTTCCAACGTCCTGCATATGTGATCCAAATGGTTCTCATTGTCATACAAGAAAATACACACATGCAATTACAATCTTGTATACTCGTGCAACTTTATTGCATTATTTTTGGAAACTTGGCTTAGAACTTAGATTTCTTTTTTGTATTACAGAAATGGGGGTGACACCTCTTCTATTTGAGCAACCAGTTCGTAGAGATGATTGGGATGGTCTTGGATATGTCAGTAAGATAGCAAGAGAACAATATGGAGTATCTGTTGCAGCTGATGAGAGCTGCAGAAGTTTAGTTGATGTTTACAAAATAGCTGAGGGAATCTTGCAGATGTCATCAACATTAAGCTTGCCAAATTTGGGGTTTTGGGTGCTCTAAATATTATTGAAAAAGCAAAAGCAGCAGGGTTAGACGTGATGATTGGTTGTACGGTTGAGACAAGACTGGCTATGGGTTTTGCTGGCCACCTTGCTGCTGGCCTTGGGTGTTTTAAGTAATTAATATTATATTTGAAAATTCTGATACTTTTTTTCAGTTCTTATGACTTCATATTGTTTTCCTTCTTCTGTATTTTTCACTGTTAGAGACCTATTTCCTAATGGGACTAAAGTGTACAAAAGAAAAAGGCATAGGGGTAGGTTAGGAAATGGGAGAGTTGGGACTGCGGGTGAATCAGGCAGGCCAGTTGCATAACTTACTGTGGTGTGTGCATGTGTGTGTGCCATGTTATCAGTGAGGAGGGCGTGGGAATGATTTTGTTACAGCAGAAGGGTATGTTTGTGGGAGTTAGTGAAAGGGGATATTCAGGCATTTGCTAGCTAGGTCTGGGTTAGGAGAGTGCTGAGCTGCCATAGTGGTCAGGATCACCTCTGTTTCTGCATACTCTCAGTTTTCTTTTCCATTAATACATCAGTTATCAGTATACTCCATTTCTGTATCTCTTTCTTTATGGTTTCTATCATTCACCTTCTGTTTATCTACAACATTTAAATTTGCAAACTCTTTTGTAGGCTCATTGACCTAGATGCACCACTTTTGCTGTCAGAGGATCCAGTTCTTGAAGGCTATGAAGGTATACTCTGTGTGGTATGCACATTTTGCTCCTAAATTTAAGGTTTTCACGTAAAGAAAGGTTTGTTTGTTGTCTTCTGCAATCTGATGACACTAAGGCATTTATTTGAACAGTTTCTGGTGCCACCTATAAGTTCACAAATGCGAAGGGACATGGTGGATTCCTTCACTGGGACAATATTGCTTAGCAAGTTTTGATTTTCATTGACAATACTTCTCCAATTAATCCATGATAGCTGCTGACTTATGTATGGCAGGTGACTCCTGGTATAAGATTCACATGATATGAATGATTTACACCTTAAAAGAATTCAAGTTCGTTCAAGCCTTATGCTTGGTTGGAAAGAGAAATATTTGTTAGAGATACAATAACCCTTTGCCCATTAGCTTAAACTTTAGGAGAGTTGGTTCTTGTCATGTTATTAGATCTTCTATGATCAAGTGGCCTGCAGATAGAATTGTAACACAAGGTAGAATGGGATTGTGCTAGTCTGCACTTTAAGCCCACAAGGGCTCTTGCATAGGGGCATGGTAGAGCCAAAATTCCCTACAAGCACCCTAATCACCTTTTTGGCCATAATGGAGAAAGTGATGTTTTGAAATATTGGACAGCTATGGTATCTGTTAAAGTTGATCTTCATTCCAATGAATCACAATTAGATGTTTGTCGTGTATCGCTCTCAAGAAATCATTTGTTCTTTCCGAGCCTGGAGGGTGGAGTCATAATGTGATTTATGTGACATATCATAACTTCTTATATGTATGCTACCTTCATTATTGACATCCTTATTAAATTATCTGCAGGCATATTAGAAATGTATTTGCGAACTCATGAATATGGAGAAGCATAAATGGACAAGCCTGGATGTGCAGTTATTCGTCTGTGAGCAACAGCCACAAATGAATATTTCTTTTCCAGTACGAGTAGCTAGCTACTCATCGAGAATTGTTATATGTCACTTCTTCCATTCCTCACCATTTTCTGGAAAAGAAACTGCTCTAGAGGTCTTGCACCCAATAGTGACTAGTTGCTACCTATTCTATAACTGCCATTATAATATAATGCTGTTAACTACATATCTGCTTTGCATGTACGCATTGTTTCAATATAGGTGGTAGCTTATTATACCCATGACTGATTGAAACTAATTACATAAAGGATTTGTTTACGTGATAACTAACTGAGGTTTTTCTCTCAACCAGCCAACCAAAATTGCGGCTGGAAGTTGTTTACAAAAGAAAATGTGGCCAAAATCTGAACTGCTACCAAGAATTACCTATGTAAGTGTGCTGAGAGAGAGTATCAAAAGAAGGATACTTATTGGTGGAAAACGTCGTCCAAAACAATTTTAATGGTACTTACATCAAACATAATTTTAAAAACTAAAATTAATTTCCATATACAAATTTTAATGATACTTACATAGCACATACTGCATCACAAATTCAGTAAATTTGTGATAGGACTCCAACCCATTAGCCACGGCCTCTTATCCGAGGGAAGCACAAAATTGAGCTCAAACATCTCCCTTGACATGTTGCCTCCTTCACAAAAACCCACAAGCTTTGCAACTATTTCAGCACTCTTCTTTACATGCCTTGGATCATGGGGTCTGTCCAAAGCTTGCTCACGAATTGCATCCTCCTCTGCTTCCCAACAAGTGGTACATCCCATTTCATATACAATGCATCCCTCTCCTCTGGCACCAAACGTGATCCCAATCTCTTTGCAAGGAATTCTCTTTCTCGTTTCAAGGCTCTGATACTGCATATTGCAAAATTGATAATCAATAAAAAAATCTCATCAATAAATTCCGTTCAGTGTTAGGATATATATAAATATATTGATATAAAAAACAAACACACAGAGTGAGAGAGAGAACCTTGATGACAACGAGATAGTTGGCTCATCCCCAACATGGGCTGGGCTTGCATTCCCAAGTTCTGCTAGATGCTGTTGCAACCATGTCAAACGCCTTAGCTCAACTTCCGTATATATTTGGTCAGCTGGGTCTCCCTTGAATAACAAATAAAATTGGGACCTATGAATTATGGAGACAAAACAAACATCCCATAATTCAATGATCTGCTGCCGCTGGTCTTTAAATGTTATATGCCATGAGACTTGGGGTTCCTCTTGTTCACTAGCACATTCTTCATTTTCTATATTGTGGCCATTTGCTTCATTTGCCTCAAGTTCAAGAACCTATGCAAATGGAAGGACATGAGTGAACACTAATAGCAAGACATAAATGAAGTATTCACAATGGCAATGGAGGAAGAATTTTTTGGTACATAATATACCTGACAAACGAGTAACTGCTTTTGGTATTGCAATTTGGCCACACGCTCTTTCAATTCTGTGACATATGCTCTTATACTTCTTACATTCTCCTCTGCAGCATTCTGAAACATTTTCTTCATTTTCTTCATGTTAACTGAACTAGTGCGTCGATAGCCTGAATTATTTTCCCTAGACGAAGCATCTCCACCTTCCTCATTCTTTGATGGTGTCTCCTCCTTCTCGGACTCTGGCAGATTCTCACTTGAAACAACATCTTCATTATCAGGGGCTCTATTTTCAATATCAGATTCCAAAACTTGGTGAGTAGTTGATAATGGTGAGCATGGGGATCTTATAAGATTTTGCCGATTGGCAACATTACTTGAAGCCAAAGGAGGGAACTTTTTTCTTCTGTGCTCTTTTTTCTGTTTTGATGCTTCACTGTTTAGCTGTTGATAATTGTTTGGGAGAGACATCACCAGCTTGTCTATAGACCTTTGAACATTTTCAAGCTGTTGCTCAAGATCTGCAATTGTGCTTCCCTGTGAATGAAGTCGGGTAATTTCTTCCTTGAGATTAGCACTGACACTCTTGTTTACAGAAACCACACTTCCAACTTCAACTTCCTTGGGTGCAGACCTAACAGCACGCATTTCCCTTATTTCAGCTTGCAGGTTTGCAATTGTCTCAGCTGCATCTTGGTTACCTAGTCTATGACATGCGACTTCCTTTTGTAATACTTCCAGAGCTCGATTAGCTTCTTCCCCCAGCTGCTCCTGTAGGTGCTCAAGTTTGCGAATTTCATGCATGAGGGTAAAAGGAGCAGTAGGTGATTGCCTCATTGACTGCCTCAAAGTTGTGTTTCCTACTCTCTGGGGTTTTGGTGATGATAGTGCACCAGTGTATGAGAGACACCTCTTGACTGATAAATCGGGTGATTCAACAGGATTTGAGATGTGATGGTCCTCTTGAAGCTTTTTGCGTAATTCGTCCACCTGAGACTCTGCAAGATCTCTTTGGATTTTCAGCTGTTCAATTTCCATCTCCATCTGGGCACAATCAAGTGACAATATCAGTAACATAGCAACATAATCCAGTATAATGGCACCTTATTTTACTATACATGTTCCTAATAATCACCCTCTTCTTTTCCAATTTACCTGCTGAATTTTCCAATCCTTTTCCCTTGATTGATTAGGTGTGTGAAGCTCTGCCTCAAGCCTTGCTACTTCCTTTTGCAAATGTTTAACAAGCTGTTTGTCCGAAACAACCTTTGCAGAGCATTTGAAAAGAAAGAAACAATGATTAGTATCTTGAGAAGAACAGAAGGCAAACCACGAAAGGTGACTATGACTTGCTATTACCATGTTAACTTGAGCATTATTTGTTACTTCCTTTGCCCGGGTAGCAAATAAGAGAGTATTTCGCGATTGCTCTACATGGCTTAGTGCTGGACTCAAAGTACATATGATGGCAGTGCGTGCATTCCCACCTAGCGAGAGTTGCAATATACGTGTGAGCTTTGAATCTCTGTAAGGTATATGGCCTCTTCTTTTTCCAACACTGTGTATGATCATATGAATTCTAGTTGTCAGAAGAAATTATATCGTATTGCATCCCTAATAAACAATTAGGGGCAAATGACCAAGTTGTCTCATAAAAAATGTGAACAGCAATTCTGACCTGAGCTTCCTGATCACGGTTGTGAGAGTCATCAGGCTAAGATTAATATGGCAGCCTTCTCTGAGCCTAGTGCCATCTGCATGTGTCTGTGCAGCCCTTTCACTACCAGCCAGATCAACAAAGTTCTGCAGCCACAAACATGAGTTTGTTACTGCCAATAAAGAATTAATGTATGCAGTTAAAACAAATAAGTACAAAATTTCAATTTACCAGGGTTGCTACGAAAGATCTCATGCAATCTGAATTTTCGCGAAGTGTACTTTGAATTGTCTGCAATATATGCCGTGAAGAAAAAGCATTTCCATATACCCCATTATTAGGGACTGAGGGTTGAAAGAAGGAAAAGAGGATTAAATTTAGTAAAGCTAACCAGTCTTATTATCTGGTGAGATCGCGAGCTGGCATCATTAAGAGCAGTTTCGCCAACCTGCCTTTGAGCTACCAAACAAAAGGAAGTCATTAACTTCTAAAAAAGAAAAGAAAACCCATCTTAACACAGTGCAAGCCGAGGCAGTTTCATTACCTTCACAAATGGATATAAGATGTCTTAAATGCTTGTCATCATTTGCTGTTTCTTCCACTAATTTCTCAACAACAGTACCTTTCTACATTAAGGTGATTAAAATATCAACTCGCATTCTCAGTGAAAGAAAGGTACTAAATTGCAAGATGAAAAGCAAACTAATAAAGTGAAAACTAGTTCCCATGAATTAGGAGACATAAGCTAATCCCAAATCCCTTAAATAAGATCTGAAAAACCTTTCAAAGATTACCTCAGGATCATCTAGAAGCTTCAGATTGCCACCGGATTCTGAATTTAACAAGTCTCTAACATTTTCATTGTATATTTCAAGTCCAGATATTTTTATGGTGAAATCTCTCTCTGGGGTCTGCAACCATGCCGATTGAAATAATTATTTAATTGAATAACCTTTCAAATCACATCTAATCCTGCACAGCATGAGTTAAAATAACTGAACAGAGCATTGTTTCAGCAATGTAGGAATCCAAATCTACAACAACAAATATTGACTACTAGCTATATGAAAGTTTTGATAACCCTTACACTCATTATATGCTTATATATATCATTGACAGCCTTCTCTGTTATGCCTCTCATTGTGTATGTCTTTCCACTGCTAGTTTGTCCGTAAGCAAAAATAGTTGCTGTGGAAAAATAAATTTGCAATCATTGTGCAATGCAAAAACAAAAACCAAAAGCAAGGTCAGGATAGGGATATATAGTTCTTGTCACTGTCAGAGATATAAAACCATTTTCGGGCCTCCACCAAACATCTTAAGTTTTTAGGAGCTTCAGTTCATCACATGATAACAAACATTATGACCAAATGGTCAGAAGTTCAATTCTTGCTATCCTCATTATCAACAGTTCAAGCCCAAAAGGCTCTTGTATCAAGTGTGTGTTAGAAATATCAAACATCGTTAGGCCTCTATCAAACAGCTTGAGCTTTCATGAGAGTTGATTCAAACAGTACAATGTATACAGTACCATTAATGCCCATCAATGCAGACAATGCAACATTCTTTACTCCTTCCTCGTATACCGTCTCGGTTAAAGAGGCAGGACCAAAAACTTTATCTGCAGGGGTAAATGTAAAATGAAAGACGTTTAAAAATAGATAAGAGAAAAGTAACTTAGATCTGATAATGGCCAACATAAAAAAAAAAGAGTCATGATAACAGTGTTATTTGATACCAAAACTAAATAAGGGTGGTTGAGCTGCATGTTCATCATGTATTGGCGGTTTATACACAATGGTATGATCATCAAGACAATCCCATGCCACCTGATCTTTAGCCAGTTGCTCCCTTCTGTTCAGAGGCCTTAGCCTTACTGTAACTACGATCTTCTCCTCCCTAGCTCTTGCCCCTCCTCCTGGGGTTGTCACTGCTGTCCTTTCTATCTTTGGAGTTGGAGTTCCAGGTGCCCTCACAGCCATCTTCTGCTATAGAATCACTTACTGCACAATACAATACTGTCAGAAAGAAAAACTATTGAGAAGCTGAAGAAACAATTTGGAAATGGGAAAAGGAGAATTTTTTGAAGTTCAGAAAAGGAAAGTGAATTAAGTAATGGAAATAATAAGTAACCAAGCTTAAGCTGAGGGTATGGAAATTGGGAAGCTCATAAACACAAGTGCATTTCAGCAAAATAGGGAAACAGAATCAGCTACTCACTTCACTTGATTATTTATTATTGATTTCTTCTTTAACTAAGATCCTCAACAACAAAAACAACAAGAGATCGCGGCAATGAATCTAGAGAGAAATTGGGTGGTGGGTTTGTGCGTTGTGCGTTTTTGTTTGTGATGGCTTTGAATTCAGGGTCGTGTAGTGCTAGTGTAGGGTAGGGGACCCCTAACGGCTACTTTCTTTTTTCTTGGCCTTTTTTTAAACTTAGTTTGATTATATTATTTTATTAATTTTGTCTAATTGTTTAGGCAGAACGTTTTCTAGGACATGTCCAATTGTCCATGGAAATAAGGTGCCCCACAGCCACAAGGTTCGAGACCTAACGGCTTCTTTTTCATTTTTATTTTCTTTAAAGGAAAAATAAGAATTTAGTGAACTTTCTCCTTAAAAAAGACAAGAAAAAAGATTCTTTTTATAGGAAGACCAGAAAATTTATGATCTACGCCTAACTGCCTTAGCGAAAAATTTATGATCTACGCCTAGCTGCCTTAGCGAAAAAGAATATCTTCTTTTTTCTGTCATAAGAATTTATCTAATTTATGATTTTTTTTTTTTTTTTGTCGAATCTGATGGTTTCAACTTTCGAAGTTTTGTGATCTCCATCACAAGAGCTGAAAAATAGGCCTTTTGTCGTTAAAAAAAAATCTTCTGTTTGCGTGTTGCTTATAAGTTCATTTACCCAGTTATTCTTTTTTTTGGTCGAAAGTCGTTCTTCTAAATTAGTGTTACTTCTTTCTTTTGGGCTATAGACCTTCCATCTGTCTCAAAAAAATAAAAACTTGTGCATTTAATATTTATATTGATGAAAAAGTTAGAGGATCTCCACCCAAAAAAAAGTGAGAGGATTATTAGGGAAATAAAGTTTTTTTAATGCATTGCACCCAAAAAAAAAGTTTTTTTTGGGTATATTTGGGAAATAAAGTCAAAGGTTTGCTTATGAACAATGATTTTCACCTGTGACTACGTGAGAAAGTGTAATGCCATCTATATTTTAGTTAAGAAGCCTTGTTCTATCATTGCACTACTATGTCAGCAAGAAAGGCCTTCTAGTTTGATTAGCGCACTGCATTATCATTTTCCATTTTTAAGGTGTACCTTTTTTTTCCCCAAAAATAGTTATGACATTAGCATTATCTTTTGAGATATTCAATTTGCAAGCACCCAAAATGACCGCTACCTCCGGTATTCAGACATGTGAAAAAATAAACAAATGCAGCATCGCCAAATAACTTTTCAGGTTTCAGACCGTTTCTCTACATACAATCATACATAGTTAGACTCATCAATATGGAGAAATCACAACATATACTTCAGATGTTGACAACTTAAACGTATTACTGCTACATCAACAAAAGATCTTTATCCCAAAACGACTAACATAACATGTAAAGAGTGTAGCGTTTATTCAAAGTATTTTTATACAGTACCCTCTCCTTTCCTCTCCTCCCTATGGTCTCACCAAAGCAACAAGACGTTCATCAGATCTAGTGCCAAAATTGAGCCATGTAATACATCAAAATTTAGTATTTCACTCATTTTCTACTAAATCACAACATTGTAACTGTAAATATTTAAGTTCAAAAATTAAAGGGATCTAACCATATCGCTTGAAATGAAAAGACTTGCACACTCTGGCTTGATCCCACACATGCTCCCTGTGAACCTGTTTGCCATAGCCATCTTTTTGCTTTATTAGCTTTCCACCCTTTTCATTAGGGCCTTCCAGATTTCTGCTACTTTATTTTTTCCATTTTTCCTTTTTTTTTAACCTTTCTCATTTTCACTTTAGCAACCTCAATTTAATTCATCGCTTCAGAACAGCCTCATCTTTTGTGATGCTTAGGCACGTATTGAGCAGCCTCCAAGTTATCACAGCCTCTCTATAGATGGATAGAGTTTCACCAAGTTTGTACCAGGCAATGAACACAGAAATTTAAGGCTTAGCTTCAGCCAATAGAACAGAACTGGCATGTCATCTAATTTACTTCTCCTGTGGCATGGCGCCATGATTTAAAGAACTGATAATCTGGATGATTCACCTGAAGCGGCCTTAACCAGTTATCTGCAGCCTGAAAGAGGGAATTCACTAGTTGACTCTCACTAACTCCTTTTTGGTCCAAATAGACCCCTTTAACTTATACGAGGCCATTGCAAAAGTAGGCAAGGAAATCTTTGGTACACCATCTATCTCATTGGGATAAACCAATGTGGGAGCCGGACTACAACCACTGCCTGCAAAATGTAATCAAAAGAATTTTTGTTGAGAATAAATTAGCAGATGTTGCTCCAAACAAAAATTACATTTTCAAGTTTTTCAAAGAAACCCATTATTACTTATTTTTAACATAGCTGAGATAATGTTATTCAAATCAGTTTCTTTTCTTCTTCTTTTCTTTTTTTCCCGAGTGGGTAGAATCAGTTTCTGTTTTTCCATATTTGTCAACTTATAATTACAATATGGTTTTCCCAGTGCCTCATGCTTATATCAAATCATCCTCCATCAAAATATCAAAAAATTGTAGTTATAAATCATTTGCAGTCATTCTGTTCACAGCTGGGGAATGAGAAAGGTGAGCGGAGTTAAAATTAGTTCAAACTTCAAACGTCAAGATGTAAGCTAGCTTGAAGCAGCTAACTAAGGGTGAACTAGAGCACTAAGAAGAAAATCCAATCTGGATAGCATCAAAGCCTCCGGGTAACCTAGATGTTCTAAAATTGGACTTGCATAATTTTGACCAAAACAGAAAAAATATCCACCTCATATCTTTCACCAGAGAGAACTATGATTAACACAATCTCTCTATGATTAACACAATCTCTCTATATCTGTTTCTGCAGCCCATACTTTGTCAAATAAATTAACCGTGTTAAACATAACTTATAGGGCTCCTTTCAACGCAAGAAAACACACATACACAAGCAGATAAAGCGGAATATGATATAAGCTATGATAAGAGTGAGTTGAGGAAGCAAGTATTACTCACTCCTACACAGAAATAATGTTATTCACTCAATCCATGCCATTGGAGCAGATATTAGTTCGACAAACAGGGAATAATTCGTTTTTCTAAATGTTCGACTGCTGAAAGAGATTAAAGGAGAAAAAGGCAATAATATTAAAAATGCATGAATTCATCAAATCTGACAAGACTGAGCCTACACGAATGCTGTATAAGATGCCACACCGGGCCAAACATAGGCTTGAAGTTCCACGATTACCTGTTGACGGTGTATGTAGTGTATGGTATGTAAGAAAGCAGGCATCTAAATCCTTTAAGGTTGGACCCGTGGGTATTCGATATATAGGATACCTAGTATATGACATTAAAATATGTTAATGACACAAATTCAGCACTAAAGCATTGTAACAATTTCATTTTGCCATGCGTATACCAAAAAAATAAAAAGAAGTTAAGCTTTAGATCACCATGCTACAGACATCCAGCTGGCTGGCAATAAATCACAACTCCTCAATGATTTGAGGCCAGGACAGTGGCGTGCAAGATATAGTACCTGTCCAAATACTACGAGTATAAGACAGGCAATTCAGATTTAGGGGACATAAGCCACACGCTACTGAAGATAGGTACTTGCCTTGTCAGCCAATGGTTCACGGCTATAAGGAGGATCTGGTTCAAAATACTCAAAAAGGAGATCTTGAGGATTTCCAGTTTCACTGTCATCACTAGAAAAGCATTCTTGCATTGTACTGTGTTTTTCATGAACAGACACCCTGCTCATTCCAAAAGAGACATCACCTGTAAGATATTGACTACTTCTCTGCACTATAAAGCGTTCAGTCCTTTTTCCATATTCAAAATCACTGCTTCCATCACTACATGAATCTCTGTAGTAATCACCATCACTATCTTCACTGGTATACCTAATGACATAAGACAATCAAATTTGGTTGCAAGTCAGAACTGCATAGGAGGGGGGGTAAGAAAAGGTAAGTTCACAAACTACACTGACTGCATTCAGGAATCAGTAGCCAGAGAATAAGATAAGGTTAAAAAAATCCAACATATTCTATCAAAATTCAAAATCAATTGGTAGTATACAAGGACAAAATTAAACAAATAATTTTTTTCTTTAAAAGTTTACATGTGCTTTGTGAGGGAGAGAAATAGATGGAATGAAGGGAGGAAGTGAAAATTGATAAGGTATCAGACAAGACACACATCAAGATAAAACACTTATCAGCTCCCTTCTTGATCTATTTTGTTTCCCCTGTTTCAACTTCTATCCACAGAAGTACAAAAGAGATTCAGCACTCAGTCTACAAGGAATCAAATTACATATTGATCAGATAAGCACCACATCAAATATAAGAAGAGGACTCTCAACAACCCGAAATGCTGTGTCTCCAATTACATCAGACCCCCACAGACATTTATTCACTCTCCCAGCCGATAGCTGATCCTTTTCAACGAATCATATCAAAACAGTTAACAGTTAAAATGCAAACCAAAACCTGAGCTGCATAACAACTGTTGCATAACAATTTACATAACCAAACTTGAGTGGCTCTTGAACCGCTTAACACATTAACTTGTCAGTTAGTAATTAGTATTGCTACTGCATACTGCCACTTGAAATAGTCAAGGCCAACCAGAATAAAGAACGAAATGCTATTTATTCTTCCTTAGTAGGAGGAGGGCAAAGTGTGAGGAGCCAAACTAGTGCTTAAATTTAGTCCAAAAAACAAAGGATGAGAAGAGAGGTGAAAAAGAAGCAAGAGTTGCAAAATCAAATAAAACAAAATAGTTATAAACTAATAAATTTGAATGTTTTACACAGTTGCTTTGCAAAAACCCAAGTAACTACATTGTATAAAAAGGGATAGACAAAAGTGGTAACCATGATTCCATGACATTTCTTAAGGCCAAGGGTAACCAAATTTCAATAGAAAACAAAAAAGAGATCAGAATCAGGTTCCATACCATTTTCCATTATAAACAGATCCTTCTTCCTGATTTTCACCACATTGACCTCTTGCAGTTTCTATGTCTATGGCAAGCATAATTTATGAAAACTAAATATGAAGCCCGGATACAACACTGAGACATAGATAAGATATGGGCACAGGGATATAGCAAAATTTATAAATTATGAGACACAATATGACTGTAGCATATGTAAAATTAGTATAAGCACAAATCCTGAGTTAAAAAGGAAAAATGATGTTCAAAAGTTAGCATAACTCATTGTAAATAAATATAATAAAATGGTATTGTTACCTAATTATTTTCCAATGTTCCTTATCTATATCTATATTGGTATAAAAATACGAAAAAGAAATATAAAAGTGAAAAAAAAGCTATAAAATATAGAAAGGAGTATCCCAAAAGACCAAAACTGTCCATGAATTGACCAGCATGGATAAGCGTTACACGTGTGTACCCGACTATTTTGAAGTGTCCATACTTGCTAACCATCACACATGTAGCATATACCAATACCGCATTAAATACAGTTAACTAAAAACAAACAAACCACAAAGAGAGCAAAGGAGCTGCATATATCAAAACTCAACCATGTTACCAGTTATCATAGTTACCTTGGCTTAGCATTTGACTTGTTAGAAGATTGACCGTATAGTTGAATAGCTGACAAGTACGGTACATAATATTGAACTACAGAATCACGTTGATCAAGAAGCAAGGGCACTCCTGCTCCATACGCACTCCATTCCTTAAATGACTCCCACAGGTCATCCAGAGTGAAGTAAGACTGATACTCAACATCACAAGTCTTCCAACCTCTCATTGTTGTCTACACCCTCACAGCAAAATCCAAAAAATTAGTCATAAAACCATATGGTCATAGCAAGCATAATGTGTTAAAAACTTCCTACCCTTACCTAGCTCCTATCATAACTAAGTAAGCAACATATCATAAAGAGTGATGTTATTATATACTCAGTTCACAGTGAACCCTACATGTGGCAACATATCAGTCATTCAAAATCAAAATACAAGTTAACATTATAATATACAGATACTATAAAATCAATGGTTAATATGTTTCCACATGCTAGGGCACACATAAACCCGAGTAAACATTACCACCATTCCGTGAAAGTCAAGAAAAATATACGTCCATAACTAATCAGCAGTTACATAATATAGAAAACGAGATAACCCATTTGCAAATTGCAATTATATTATCTGCATTTAAAAAGCAACTCATCAAGAAGCAAGATCACCATTAGATAAAATTAAAAGAAAACAAAAAACAAATGAGAGGTTAGTTACAATCAACCTTAGAGAAATACTGAGCGGGTACTAATGGCTTTGTGGACTCCAAGAACCTATCAATGTTACTAACAGTCTCTTCAGATGGACAAGATGATTGTTTTGACAAAGAGCATAAAGATTCATCATTGGAATTGTTATTCTCGGAATCAAGAAACTTGGTCTTTGGAGTTGAATCACCACTGTCAGCATCACCATTATTATTCTTGACTCTCTGAGATTGTTTACGCTGATTCTGATTCTTCCTTGCCTTCACCGGAATGTAGAACCGATCCTCACCGCGAACACCCCCAAACTGCACTGCAGTCCCCAGCATCTCCTCCTCCTCCGTTTGGTCACCGAGAAAACGGAGGAAAGTATTTAGAAGAAAATTGCAAAAAAAAAAAATGACCCAAATTCCAAAATCTTATCTTTTTTTTTTTCTTGATTATCCCAAAGAATTTATTTTCCAATGAAAAAAAAGGGAAAGAAAATGGAAGGGAACCCAGAAAAATTATTGTCTCTAGATTGAGTTATTCTAGAACGTTATCGTGAGGAAATAAGGGGTGGTGGGATTTTGTGGGAGTTTCTGAGGAAGCAAAAGCCGCCTGAGAAATCGGAATCAGCAATGGAAAGTGATGATGAAGAAAAGAAAGAAAGGACCAAGAATTGATAGAAAGAGAGAAATGAGAGAGGGGGAAGATTGGAATGCGTGAAGGCAAAGAGAAGAACAGTGAAGGAAAGAACACAACACAACACAATAGAATGGAATGGATCAAGGAATAGGAAGAAGCTTCAACCACAACACTCTTTCTTTCTTTCTTACGCCATAACGCAGAAACAAACCAAACCAGTCCCAGCGCATCCCAGGTTTCGTGCTCCCTCCCGCATTCTATCATTTCCCATTTCCATTTTTCTAATTTAAGTAAACAAATTCTTTTCTGATAATTTTTTTTATGGATAAATTAATCCATAACACTTATAAATACCTCAATTCTGCACAATTCTAAAAATAGGATATTATACATCTAACCTTTAAGAACCTTGAGGAGGAGAAATGAAAAAAGATATCGTCTAAGAGGAAATATAGCTCAAGGAGGAGACGGAGCTACGACAGATACCAGCTGGGTCAAATGCCATCAGTCTTGACCAGTCTAGACGCCTACGTTCGAGCTCATTTCCTCTTAGCTTCACATTCTCAGTTAACTTTTTTCAGCTCCCGCCTCTACCGAATATTAACAAGGTAGTCAAAAACCTATAATATCATATTTTAACAATTATGAGTTATCAATTTGAGTATTTATAATTATTAAAGATCAATTTATTTATCAACAAAAGTGTCAGGGACTAATTTAACATAACTTTTGTGGAGTTTTGGGGTAAGTCATCAAATTGGTTAGACGGTCTTGGAGTCTTGGTGTTGAATGAATAAATAGAGAATTATTTGCATAATTCATCATAATAATTTTTTATTAGAAAATTTAAAAATACTTTACACTAAGAATCGGAGGATTTTGAAGTTCTAATAAACATTTATAGATGAAAATGCATTCAAAAGAAATATATATTTTTTTTTTTTTTTTGGTCTAGAAATAATCAGGATATCTTTATTACGATCGGATTAAGGAACACAGCAGCTGTGCTCACACCATGTGGTTAGAAATATATATCTTTATTGGTCGGGATGACCAACCTTGGCTCCGGACCATTCCAAACTCGGGACCCTAACCCAGTTTATTATCCTCTCCATCGCGTCCTTTAGTTAGCACTCATCAATTCCATGTCTCACTAGCGGAGATACCCCTCTAATAACAGGGACAAATACAACTCATTCTTAACCTACACACTTAACCTATCCTGAACAGAACAGTAGCCAATAATAAATTGTTTTATTCTCAATTTATCGTAGCAAAAACACCAGAGAATTGGAACTCAAACAAAGTAACTAATTTTTTTATCTTTATTTTTTATAAGTTATTTACAAACACTTTTTTATTATGAAATCTAAAAGTAAATATTTTAATTTAAAAACGCAATGGATATAATTAATTAATATTTAACGAATGACGACAGTACTAAAACACTGCAGAGGATATGAACATTATAGAGACTGGAATAGTTGTTACAAACAATGTTAGTGTAATGTGTGAGGATTGGTTTGGTCTGCATTTGCAAAGAGGCAATGCAGTCGACACGTGCAAGTGCAACATGCAAATTAAGTAAATAAATAGAGGCTGCTAGCGCTGCTATTGAGTTGTTGTTTTTTAATTTATTTTGTTGGAGCTGAAACCTCAATACGTGCCCTTGTGACAGTGCATGACAATACCACTTGTTGCAAACAGTTCCATTCTTTATTTGTATATTGTGTAATAAAATGAGGATAAGGAAACTTTGCCGCAGTTGTTGAAGATGTGAAGTTGATGACATAGAACACGGAATAATACTTATTGTGCGAGCTTGAATGGTAAGCAAATTTATACTTTATGAATGAAAAATCTTTAAGGGATTCTACGTACCATGTAAGTTTTTGGAGAGTTCATCTTAGGATGCGTTTGATTTCATAAAATATTTTTCTTTTTTTAATATATTTTTCTATTTTTATTATTTCATAAAGAAAATAATGAAAATCAGCAATGAAAATAAATTGAAAACGTAATTGTATATAAGTTTCACATTTTCCTTAATAATAATATGATTACTTCGAACAATTTTAAAGGGTCAAAACCATTGACCACAATGCTTGTTATGAGTCAAACACATTGAAGTGAATATTATTATTGACTATGAATTGGTCTGCTTTGCTGCATTAGGTCTGAATTTTGCAGTTTCCATATCATCTATAATTTTTTTAGGGGGTCATAACCACTCTCCTTCTATTTATTTAGTTTTGGTCATGTATTTCATATCTATAATACTTATAATTTATGATTGCTTGGTCGGCATGTTGGACCACTGAGTTAAATCCACTTTTGATATTCTGCGATTCTTATTTCCTATGTTTCATTTCATTTATTTAACACTAGTTGTTTGAAGTCTATGTTTGAGTTCCAATTCTTCTTTGTTTTCCTACGATAAACTGATGATAATGAAACAAATTCTTATTAACTACTCACTTTGAAGCACATATGTATTGAAATTTCTTACTAAGCCTATGTTTGATTTGAAATATAAAAATGAAGGTAAATTTTTCATGATTGACTCATATCTATAATCAAGTTCTATAGTTGAATTATGTTTGACCACATTTCAAGAAGGTAGAATTAATTAATACTTTTTTGGGTTTGACCATCAATACTCTTCATTTATCTAATTCTTACTTGATAAAACAAATTCCAAAACCCTCCATGCAATCAATTCAACACCTAAACCACAACATGGAAAGTGATAGACGAACCCCGATGGAGGTACCAAACTTGGTCATCTCTGAGTTTGCTACATGCCGCGGAGAGAGGTTGCAATTAAGTGGGTAAAGGATAAGCTAAAGTTTATTATTTGTAGAGGATACGAAAAGGTCAAGTGAACCTAAAAGATTTAAATTTATTATCTTTGTTATATTTTATGTTTGTCTTCTTTAGATTTAAATTCACTTAACTCTCTACCCTTTTTTATCTTTTCTTTTCTTTTTTTTCTTCTAAGAACCGTGTCTATGTGTTTGATTTCTCATAGATAATTTTACTCCGTCTCTAAAATTCAAATTTATAATGATTTAGTTCAGTCTCTCCATATCTATTTCATTCTCATATTATTATAGAATGAAAAATTGAGTATGAGATTGTGTGCTGTTTACAATGAAAAAATGGATAGATTTAAATCATTTTAATATGATATTTTGTTTTCAAATGAAATTTAGCTACCTTTAAGAAATTATCATAATCATTATTCATTACCACTTTGGTCTATCCCCTTCAATGTGCTAAACCATGAGTCCATGACTATTTAGATTAGCAGTGTTTGAATTTAATTAAACTCCATTAAAATCACTAATCAATAAAAAATAATTAAAATAAAAAATGAACTGAATTGGTCAAATAGTATTCTGTAATATAACTTTCATGGTTAAATTTATAATTTCTTTATAATAATTTTAATTATTATTTATTCTTTTATGTATAATTTTATTTTAATATTATTTGATGAATATTGAATGAGTTATTTTCATTTTTATTTTTTCATTTTATTGAATTAAATTAATTTTAATTTATTACATTTTAAAGTTAATTTTTATTAAAAAATTGATTAGCTGAATTAGTGAAATTACCAAAATTTATTTTGAATATAAATTTCATAAATAGATGAATTTGATGCCGATTATTTGCTAGAAACAAATGTGAAATTGTGTTATGTGACTACAACTCTACCAAAGTTTTATATCATTAAATTGTTCAATTTTGATTAAGAAAATGTACCCATGTGATGATTTTGTTTATCCTTTTTTTTTGGGTCAGACCCATGGATGTTATACAATGGGTGGCGGAGAGCAATTTATATGGTGGGCCATTGTGGGTCGAATAGAGGCCCAATAACTGCATACATCCATCCACTTTTTCTCACAAAAGCTGAAGAAGATAGGGTAATAAATGCTATTGTTAGGGGTTACATGATCCAAAACTACGTAATGTGCCCGTTTCACAGTAAGGCTGCAATGAGCCAATGACAATACTTACAAGTATATCTACGTAGTGTGTCCCTTTCACACTTGAATCATACTATAATTTATCCTCGCTTGACCATGCATACACCATCTCCCTCCCCACCCCTACTCTTTTTTCTCTTTGCTTTCTCTCTCCTCCGACCGACAAAGAAGGAAAACGGAACTGAACCACCAACATCGGTTAGCACAGTGGCGGCGGAGGCGGCAGCATTGACAGCGACGCCGCAGAGGAACAACAACAGCAGTCCTGCACCTTGAGAAGCCTTCTGCCCGTCGAGAAACAAGTCCTCCGGGTCGGCGATGACGCTGACTACGGATCCGGCGGAGGTGAGAAACACCATGAAGACAGCTAGGGCAGTTAGTAGGCATAGCGTGTTGAGGTCGGAGAAGATGCGGCCAATCGAGGAGGATGAGGAGCATGTCGGAAGAGCAGAGGGGTGTAAGACTTTGCCCTTCACCCACAACCACCGTGCACCACCTTGTTGTTGCTGTCTCCACTCAATGTTTTGGAAGCTCAAAATAGATAGCCATAGCTAGGTTTATTTGGGTTGCTTGGTCCATGGCCATGGATGATTGGCGGTGGTGGTATTTGGTGGTCCCAACACGGTGCGATTGTTGTGACAAGGGAAAGAGGAAAAGAGAGAGGGGTGGTGTTTTTGGTGTGCACCACACACCGATGGAGTATAGGTGTTCTACATATAATCTCCACCATTGATATTACTATGAAAGGTTGAGATATAAGGAGTATGACACTCCATAGTAGGCCAGGTGTATTTCAGAATTTGCCCTATGGGGCGCGACCCTGAAAAGAATTTAACTGTATGCATGGCAAATTCATTAGCAAGCACGCACAGAGTATCACACGATGATATTTTGATACTCAAAAGGTATTTATTTAGATAATTATTTTATAATTATTAGATATAATAATATCCATTTATTTTTAATATTTATTATATCTAATAATTATAAAATAGATGTTAAATAACACTTACTTTTTAGATCTCAAAATATCATTATTCATCGCACACTAGGTCATCTAATGACTAAAATTTGAGTGTCCACCCATGCATTAATTATTATTATTATGTGTGGTACATTGTATATAAAATTTTTCGTCGTCCTCCTCTCAATAGCCATTTTCGTGATCAAAGAGCCCATCCTCAAACCATCATGAAAGGTAAGGACACGGACGGCCAGCATGATCTCACAGTGGCTGTGGTCAACGTAGATGAGGCGGTTTGAACTCGTCCTATTGGCTAAGAGGAAGATCTCGGTTTGGAATTTTATGAAATATAATTTATAACTTATTTTAATCTAAGTACCTAGATGATTTAATGGGTTTGTTCAACAACCAATGGGACCAGATAGATAATGGCCAAGGAATTGTGTGATTTTCAAAAGATAAAAAATTGTAATATCCTGATGTTACCTAGACCATATTTGTTGGTAGTTTGATGCTCTGTCGAATGATTATGCCAACCGAAAGGAAGAGATTCCTTGGATTAAACATTTTTCTTGTCTTGTGCGGATAATCGATTTTCTTCCTTGCAACCCAGCGGATTTGACTGAATAAGTATCTCGATCTATGAAGTGTAAAGTCTAAATATCATTGTGCTGTCCACCTAAACCGGAGGCTTTTATAGATGCTATAACAAAACTTAGTAAGTTTATTTTTTCACTGAATAATGAATTACTGCTATTGTGTTAGTTGTCATAATATAAAATCATTTATATGCCTTATTTTTTAGCTTTTAATTTTTAGAAGATAATTTCATGCTACTAAAGCAGTGCAATGGCCTCAGTAGCAGTATAGCCATGCATACAATAAATTATGCTGTTCACCATCTGTAAATTACTTTGTTGCTGAAGAATTAGATAAGAATTTGGCTTTCTTTCTGGTTTTAATAACGTCTAGGAAAGAATTGACACAAATTTAAAAGTAGACATTCAGGGATGAGCTATTATGCATTTCATTTCTACCCAAAACTCATAAGAAGATATTGGTAATTTTTTTTTTTTAACTAGCAACTAGCAACTATCTTGCAATAGCACTTTTTGGATTAAAATGGTGCTATCTAAAAACTTTTATTTTATTTTTTCTTTGGTTAAACTTGAAATCATCAACAATTTCAATTGTGCCGTGAACTGCATATAATTCAGGCTTAACAATTTCACTATTTTTTTTGGGTCAGGTATTATTTCACCATTTGTGCAGCTGACAGGCACTGATGTAGCCTGAATTTGGAGTTTTACAGTATACAAGTTTGAAGATACATTATTGAATCAGATTATTTTGATACTAAAACTCTATGTGATTTCATTTATATTGTCCTAATTTTCTGATATAAATAATGTTTCAATTCTTACTAGACTATGGACCATGAACTATGAGTTTAATTTTGGCATAAAAGTCATGTAGAACAGACTGTCAATTCTAAATAGCTGCATTCTTTTTACATTATGACGAATTATTATAAAAGTGATAGTCATTCTAACAAATTTTCAAAAATGTCTTAACCAAAAACTTATTTTACATTCATACCTTTTTTTAATTTAATTTTGATATAAAAGTTTTTATACTACTATTAAATTTTGTATTAATAATTTATTTAATAATAAATAATTATATGAAATATCAACGTTTATTAAATGGTGTAGTCACATATCATTTTATATAATTATTATAAAAATTTTCATATTTTTAAATAACAATACATGCAGGCAAAGGTTGTGGTACACCAAGCCAAGTTTAGTGTACCACACACCAGGCTATCAAATGGTGAGAATCTTAAGGTGTATTGAAATACAAATGACTTGTGATACACTTAATAATTTTCCTTCGCCATCTCTTTCTTCTCCCTTCACCTCTCAGCCATTAACCCTTATATCCAGACTGCCTTTTTCGACGGCCAAAATTCTTCGGCACCGTCCACTCGACGGAAACAAATTAATAAAGTGAGCGATGTAATTTTTGAACCAATAATTTATAATTGCCTAACAATCTAATTTTTCGATTGCTAAAGAAAGTAACTTGGAATCATATCTCCTCTTTGGATACTCGCACACTAGGAAATCAAACACAATGCTAGAAAATATAACAATGGAAAGTTTCCACAGATAATCTCCATAGCCCGATGGACTCATAAATTAACACTATGTTATCTGGTTGAATCCCCAAGTACCTCGTTTTATGCCCTCCAAGGTCTCTAACACCTGCTTCATTGATGGCCTGAATTCTTTAGGATGCTGCACGCACTGGAAAGCCAGCTCTGCCACTGCAGTTATAGTTTCCGTTGCCCTATTATCTGAATCAAACCCAAGACTTGGATCCACAATCTCTTCCAATTCATTGTTTAAGATCTTTCCCACTGCAAAATTAGCCAGGGTAAAAAGTTGTGGGCCCTGCCTTACAGTGGAAGGCTTGGATGATATAAGCTGAAACAAAACCACACCATAGCTGTATACATCACTTTTGTCACTAGCCTTGTTGAATTCATAGTACTCAGGATCTATAGGGGAGTCCCTACTGGAGCAGTGGAAACATGGGTGACAAAAGAAGAAGAATCTGCTTGTGAAGCAGCTAATGGAAGAAACCGTGCTAGCCCAAAATCTGCAACTTTGACACCAAAGTTTTTATCCAACAGAATATTGCTTGGTTTTACATCACGGTGAATTATACCAGAACGGTGAAGATAAGACAATGCACATGCAGTCTCAATGGCAATGTTTAATCTAGTGAGCCATGGCAATTGGTTGCCGGAATTTCGATGAAGATAGCTCGCTAGAGAGCCATTGGAGACATACTCATACACTAGCAGGAGTTCATCACTGTGATCAGAACCACGGCCATAAAGTGTGACAAGATTCTGATGGCGCATGAGACTTAAGATCTCAACTTCTTTCATGAATTGCTGAGTAGTCTTGTCCTTTTTTTCATGGAAGCGTTTGATTGCTACCTCACGCCTATCCGGAAGGTTACCTAAACAGAATGGTAATACTCCATAAGGAGAAATGTACTGTAATTTTCAATGTAATGCAAAGGTGAGACAAAAGGGTGCTCATATTATCTTGTTACCATAATAAACAGTGCCAAAGCCTCCTTTCCCAAGATAATTCTCGAAATGGTTAGTTGCTTCTGCAAGTACATCATGAGAGAAGATTTGGAATTGTGACTTGATGTAATCCTGGAAAAAGGGTTGGTTCAGTGTTTGGCGCTCAAAATCTGATCACAAAAGGAGAAAAGAAAAACAAAATTTTGCTTGTTATTTGCTAACACCAGAACAAGAAACATGAAGAAAGCCGTGTTAAGTGTCCTAATCAATTAACCATGGTTTTGGTGTACTAATATGTTCACCTGCAGTCAAATTTAAGTCCCGTCTCCCTTCTTTTATTCCTTTCAACCCCTCAAGCACCTGTGCCATAGATGGCCTTAAGGACGCATCATTATTCAAGCAATGATATGCTAACACTGCCACTGAGGTTAACATCTGCTTTATGCCATTGTCTGATTCAAACCCAAGGTTTGGATCCAATAGCTCCTCCAATGCATGGTTTTGGATTTTTCCGATTGCAAAAGCATGGAGACTCCAATCGGTTCCCCTGTCACTCTCCCAAACGTATGCGGGCCTTGATGATAAAAGCTCACACAACACCACCCCAAAGCTATATACATCACTTTTCAAGCTAAGCCTCATACTTACAGATTCTGGATCCATATAACCCATTCTCCCAATGATTCCATCGAGTTCAAGTTGGGTATCAAATCCAGAAAGGCCTCTGGGAAGTAGCCATGATAGAAGAAAGCTCTTAACTTTAGCACAAAACTTCTCATCTAGAAGAATTGCGTAGGGTGTTACGTGGCCATGGATAATACCATTAGAGTGAAGATATGCCAATGCATTTGCAGTATCAATAGCAATATCCAATCGAGTATGCCAAGGCAATATGATGCGCTTTGATCCTTCACCATGAAGATGACGCTGAAGAGTGCCATTTCGAATGTACTCATGTGCTACCAGGAATTCTTCCCCATTAGTGGCGTACCCATAAACAGACACCAGATTTTTGTGGGGTAAGAGACTTAAGATGCTACTGGCTTGTACACGCCGCTGAATTATGCAGAACTGACTCATAGAAAGGCGTTGGATTGCAATTTCACTCCAATTTTGAAGTATCCCTAATGACAAAAGTACATAATCAAAAAAGCGTATATATATATATAGAGACCACTTACTTTTGAGCGGCTAGGACTCTTACCATGATACACCTTTCCATAGCTTCCAGTTCCAAGATTCTTGGATGGATGGAAATTGTGGGTGGCATTTGCAAGTTCTGTATAATCCAGGTCTGGTAGCATTGACTGAATATCAAACTCTGGCAATGCATCAGAAGTGCCTGCAGTGCAGCACCCAAAAGCGCACTCCTCAACCTCATAAGGTCAGCAGTATGACTCAGCACAGCACGTCTACTGGTATCATTAAGGTAAGATTGATTAGAAGCGCAAATATATATGGTGAAGCATTGTTATTCTAACATCAAAATAGTGTCCAATTGGAACACCTACTCCATCACCAATTATTATTCTAATAAAGTTTATCATTTATATTTCTAAGTAAATGACAAATCGAACATTTTGCATCCCCAAAGATTTCACTTATATTGTTTGGAAATTGACAATATATCCTTTAATTTCTATTTAAGTTATCCTCAACTGTTTTCAAATATAGTAATCTAAAACTAGGCCACAGTTAATAAAAACTAATAAACATTTGACTTGATCTTTACAAAAAAAAAGAAAAAGACAGGCAACCTACCTTGGAACACTGAAACTTAGAACCTACTGGATGGGCCATACAAGTATTGTTGGGAGGCGAGAACAAACTAGTTTGATTGTGAAAAAATTATTGTTGTCATTTTGAGTGAGTAGACTACCTAGTCCCAGACAACAATCAACAAACAAAGCATAGAATATTGGTATAGAGTTATGGAAACAAATCAACGCAATTAAAATAGAATTGAGAATTTAAACTGATGACATGGAATATTTATGTGGAAAACCCCTTTCATGTGTCGCAACTTGAATCCATTAAACTTTTCAACATAAAACCATCAAACAAATTCATTTTGTAACAAATCCATATCATGTGCAATCTTTTAAACTATCTCATCTCCCATTAACTCGTAACACATCCTTGAGAGGTTGATGCTTTGGAGCTTTATCTTCATTCTTCTTGTTATTCCAACAATCTTTCTTCAAGTGTCATGCCACAATGGTAGCATTTGAAGTGCTTCCTTCTTCTTGACTTTGATCTACTCCGACCATGACTCCCACTGGAGTTACGCTCCATGGATCTTCCTCTAGTCACCAATTGCGCCCTCCTTGACTCTGGATCTATCTTCCTATTCTTGCAGACTCTTCTTTGACACATCCAAGGATAGAGGTCTCAATATTATTATTTGTGATGTTGATTGAGTTGATCATTCTCTTGTTATTCCAACAATCTTTCATTCAAGTATCCTTTCATGCCACAATGGTAGCATTTGAAGTGCTTCCTTCTTCTTGACTTTGATCACTCCACCATGATTCCATTGGAAGTTACCTCTATGGATCTTCCTCTAGTCACCAACATTGCCTCTGCCGCTTCCCAGCTCCAATCTATCTTCCTTATTCCTGACCTCACTTCTTCAAGAATAGGATTTTTGCCAACATCATCCATACGTGATAGTCACCAATATTATTATTATGTGAATAGTATATATGATGAGTTTATTATAGTACAAATACAGTATACTTATGTATATAAATAACCTATACATAATTCATTATACCACTATATTATAATCTTGATGTCTAAACTAAAATAGAAGGTAATTCACTGCGTCCAATGGTGGCTTAACCCAGATGGATGAACTCATTCAAAGAGATACAACCTCCTCTTTAGTAAAATCTCTTCTCTATTGGAAAAGTTATTTGACCCTATAGGAAACCATCAGCAAGAAGAATCCAAGACTTTCTTTGTTACATTTCTATGCAACAATACACAATACTCCAATTTTGCTCATGTGCAAGATGCAGAATTTGTTCAATGCATACATCACTAAATTTATCAGCCTTCTCTTCACGCCGACTTCAGATAAGATGTTATAGTTGTAATCCACTGTTTACTTCTTCAATTGGGTAGCAAGAGTTGAATTTGTCTAATATTATTTCTTTTGCCACTGGAATATAAATGGACTGTTACAAATCAATATCTTCATCCCTACAACGTTGCTTGAGGTTGTGATAGAATGATAACAACCCAACCTCTAAATTGTTAAATTCCAAATTTTGACTGCATGCATTGCATCCGACGATCACTCTTTTATGATCAAATAGCTAGTACTATGTGTCAATTCTAGAGCAGTTTAAGGTTTTTTTTCAAAGCCTGTAGATAATAGTATAAATAGGAGTAATTAAAAATTGTAATTCATTATGTGAATTATGAAGTGAATAGCTTTTCTCTACTGTTGAATTCTATTATCTATTATTCTGATTCAGACAAGTCCAAATAGGTTAATTTCAGTTGTAGAAGAAACAATGAAACAGAACTACGCTAATGGTCGGTTAATATTAGTTTTACCATAGAAAGTAACTATAAAGAATATGGAAGAACCGAAGAATCAATAAAAGGAAATATTAGCAAGTCAAGAAATGCATTCTTCTGTTGGTATTGGCATTCAATAATCAGAAATCCATAGAAACAGTAGCATTCAAGGACATTCCAAATCCGGGAGTAGGAATGATTCGAATGACAACTAAGAATAAACTGAGAGTTATGGGAAAAAAATGAAATTGGGAAGGCATGGTTTAAGAGAGCAAGGAGATTAGTTAGGCTACGAATTAATTTCTGGTTTTTAAGGCCACTTATGAACAATTAAGTAATGCCTCACAGTAACAACTACTCTATGTTAATCCATGAAATTGGATGAGACAGTAAGTGGCAGATTGCTGCAATTTAAACGGAGTGGATCGTGGAGAATCAAAATCTAATGGTCCGAGCTCCAATTCAATGGCTCTGGTGTGATGACCAAGATGAATGAAGTTTGAAAGTAGCCAACAACGTGAATGGGAGCTATAGTGAATTAATCCTTTAGAATCACGACTTTCGTAATATTAAGAAAAAGGAAATATTGTTCAGCTTTGACGGATTGATTATTGCTCTCATATTTGGAAAAAATAAAGGAAAGCATAGTCTTATTGGGTTACTTAAGCATCTAATCTATAGTTTGATTACTGTCTGGAAAGGCTTGGAAATTTACAACATGTATCCTTCCTATCTTGCTACCTACAAGGTTTAGATTATCATCAAGTGTATATATATATAGATAATCTAAATTAAAACTAGGCCACAGTTAACTTGATATAGAAAATCCAATCACAAGAAAACTATATATGAAAAGAAAAACGGGCAACCTACCTTAATTACCTATTGTTAGAACACACAGTCTAAGAATCAGAACCTGTTGGATGGCCCGTGCAGTAGTTGTTGTTGTGAAGCTAGACCAAACTAGCTAGGTTGATTGTGAAAAAATTGTGATCATTATTTTGAGTGACTACTGACTAGAGTACCCAGTTAACAAACAAAGCATAGAAAGGACGAGGAAATTATTAGCTAGCTGGAGATAAGACATGTTATGTTATGGTTGGGAAGCGAATTAATTGGCTGATGCGCTAGTCAATGGAGGAAACTTGGCAGGAACAAGAAGTTGAGTTGGGCGGGTTCCCATGCAATGCATGGCATGGCCCCATTGGTCCGTACAACGTAACGATGCTTGAAGTTGAGATAGACATGCATACGTGTCTGTTAACAGGAAGACCAACGTCTAAATTTTGATTGATTGATATTATGATAAGATTGATTATTAATAAATACAATATTGTGCAATTGATGTAGTTGGACAAGTCCAGGGTATCCGTTGTAGAGTAGAAGGAACGTAACAACTAGAACGAAAGATTTAAGGAAATGTCAAGCTATGAACACAGGTCTGCAAAGTTCCTCTCAAACTATATTGCAATTTATCTCACACTGCATGCTAAAATTTGTGTGTAAAATTGTTTATCTATATTGCAAAGAATTTTTACCTTCACCTTTGCTCTTCAACCAAACATGTCTTTTAGCTGTGTTGGCACAAGGCATCAAGAATCGGATCTCATTTACCACACTAACTGTCATGATTTGTAGGCAAGTTTTAGTTGGTCTAGTAAGTAGTAGTCGTTAGTGAATTCTATAATGGTCGGATAATATTAGTTTCACCATAGAAGTAACTTGGAAGGATCAATAACAAGGGAATATTAGCAAGTCAAGAAATGCATTCTCTTCTGCTGGTATTAGCATTCAATAATCGGAAACCCATAGAAACAGTACTAGCATTCAAGCACATTCCAAATCCATGGGGAGTAGGAATGATTCCAAAGAATCAAGTCGGTAGCAAGTGGGGAATTAAGACAATTGGTGTTTGTTGAAATGCTTGACAAGTAAAAGATGGCTTCCCGATCCCTATAATAATAATATTAAATGAAATGCCTTGGTTGTGGGAGATTGCATGCTTTGAGAACAAGAGAGCAAGGAGATTAATTAGGCTGCGACATCTCCTCTCGTCTGATTAATTTCTGGCTTAAGGCCACTTATGAAACAATCAAGTAAAGCCGCACAACAATAACTACTCTATGTTAATCCATGAAATTGGAAGAGACAGTAAGTGGCAATTTGGTGCAATTTAAACGGAGTGGATCGCGGAGAATCAAACTCTAATGGTCCAAGCTCCAATTCAATGGCTCTGGTGTGACCCCAAGATGAATGAAGTTTGAAAGTAGCCACAACGTGAATGGGAGCTATAGTGAATTAATCCTTTAGAATCACGACTTTCGTGATATTGAGAAAAAGGAAATATTGCTCAGCTTTGACCAATTGATTATTGCCCTCATATTTGGAAAAAGTGAATCAAGCCTTTTTGAGGAAAGCTTTAATATAGTTTTATTAGATTCCTTAGACATATAATCAATATAATCAATGGTTTGATAGAGAGAATTGTGGGCTGTGTAAAGTCAATATCACGTTTGTGAGTTATACTTTTTAAAGGAATTAGTTATTATTTTAGTGATGAATATCATCGATTTATCCAAAATATATTCTTGTGGGTAAAAGATTTCTATCAATTAAATATTGAGTTTTATCTTTTTTACGGGGATACTGTATTGGAATTTTCTCACATGCTCAACCAATAAAAAGAGTCTGAATTATAAGGGTGCAATTAAATTAATGCATGTGAACACTCGCTACCTTGCCTTGCCTTGGATCATGGCTTTGATAATTGGGTCCCTATTCCCATTGTCTCTCCGTGACCCACTCTGATATCATAAAGACATCATTTGTCTTCAATGAGTTAACGGATGCAATCGGTAATATTTATATACAACAACAATAGGGTTGACTAATCCTTGCAACTGAAAGAAACTGTACAAGGAAAACGAAAGCCAAATTGTTAAAGATCCTAAAACAATATAAAAAAATTACAGACGCTAAAAAATATCTAGGATTAGTAACACAAGGAGAATATTCAATGATTGGGGAATTTCCTCGCATAGCACGGCAATATTATCAAATAAATAAAGACAGGATTTGTTTTACAAGACATTTTTACAACTGCTACTAATTAATAAATGGAACAAATCAGACGTTTTCTTTTATTCTTAGAGTACCTAGGAATTTTTATAAATATGGGCTTAAAAATATAGATATTGGAATGTCAGTTCCATCAACTAACAAAACGAGGGGTTTAAAAGGAGAACTGAAAAAGAAAGGTCTCGTTTAGGGAAGATTTGTATTCAATCATGTATTGGTGCTGCTGAAGACTTCAAAATTGTTATCTTCTGCTATTCTTTCAACATCCTACTTGTACCCAACCATTTTCTTCAGGAATTTTAAATTGCTTATACATTTGAATTTGTCAAATTAATATATTGCATCGGTCAATATGATAATTTTTAAATGGATTAATTGATATTAATAATACGTGATCAAGCTTTCTAAAATAATGCTTAGGCAAACTTCACAATCCTCACGCTGTAAAGTTTCCTTTGAAGTCAACATTTGATACTTCTATTCAGATAAACATCATTAGAAGTTATTTTTAATATTCATCTTGAAATAAGTCAATGTATGTGAAGGTTTTGATCCAACAAACGAAAATCTTCTAAGCTTTTGAACCGGCCATAGGTACATAAAGCAGACAAAAGGATTAAGAAACTCAACTTTTCAAAATCAGCCGCTTTTGAATAATCATAAATGTCAAGATCTCAAATGATGAAGAGCACATAAAATAGAAAAACTCTCATGTCAAACAAACCACTGGGATCATCCTAGTTTGTAGAAAGGAAATTAATTTGCACCAACCTTTTCTCCATCCTTCATTTTCATTTAATTTTCTCCAGGATCTATCTATGGCTTTGCAAATGGAAGAACATGCTCACATACCCTTATTCCTTGCATCAATATTCACCACCATCTCCTTGTTCTACTTGACCACTTTGCCAACACCATCCATTTGCCAAGAAGATGATAGACATGCTGTGTGTAGCAGGCCTTATACCTGTGGTGGAGAACTATCCAACATCTTTTACCCTTTCTGGGAGAGAGAAGACCCAGTTACTGTGGCAGCAACCAGCAGTTCAAGCTCAATTGTGATGCTCACAACAGCACCACCTCCATTCAACTTGGCTCACAAACTTTCCAAGTGTTGAGTATTAACCAACTTGCTTACACCATGAGAGTGGTTAGGAGTGGCCTTGCCTATGATCGTTGTTCTTCTGGTTTGACAAACACTTCTTTGGACGCGAGGCTATTCCGCTTCATGGAGAATGTTAGGAACATCACCATCTTCTATGACTGCCCTGGCAACAAGCTTGAAAATGGGACAGAGTCTTTTCGGTGCTTCGATGATAGGAACAAGCGTGGTTTCTATGTGGAGCCAGGGAATGAGGAGGAGGTTCAGAACTGCCAAGGAGTTCGTGTTGAAGTGCAGGTGACCCAGAAAGTGGGGGCTGAGGGTGGAATTCAAGGGCTGAACAAAGCTTTGAGTGCTGGTTTTGATGTGAACTATACTTCAGATTCAGACAGTGAAGGATGCTTGAGATGCCTTCTAAATCAGGGAATGTGTGGAAGCAATGATGAGTCTCAGTTTACCTGCTATTGCCCTGATGGAACTGATGCTTTAGATTGTTCTCATGATCACAGTATGCCTTCTTTCCCTCTATTCTCTTCTATGTATGTATACACACAGATTTAGAGATGGGTTTGAATTGAAGAATAAATTTTGATGCAAATATGGGTACAACAATTGATGTATATCTTGATGATCTCATGGCCATTATAGAAAATGTATAGGGCTAGGAACCCTCCCTTCCTGAACTGAATTGGATGAGAATTTTACTGTTGGGAAAGGCTGTGATCTTAAAAGTCGTTGACTTTTCTTAGGTGACCTACAATTGATTGCTTTTACAGTACAATTTGACACTTGGGGAATTCTTTTCTCGTGGTTCTGATTTATAATTCCAGTGATCCTCCCTCATGCTTCATAGTTTAGTGTCACCACATCGTTTGAAAGCAAAGCATTGTATGAGCTGGTTGTTCAAGTTTTGGAAATTAATTGAAGGTGTCCCTCGTGGTTAAATGTTTATTTTATTACATAGAAAAGCCTTGGTGCTAATTCTGAGTGGAGAAAAGCCCAACCCCATACCTTCCCTTCAACTTTCAATGGCCTAATCAGAGTTTACTTTTTGCAATTTGTGTTTGCTTTTCTCCTCTCCGTGTCTGTTTTTTTTTTCAGTGTGAAATTGTGTAAAGTTTGAACATTTTTTGTGATTTTTTGACTCTGACCATTTTGCAATGTTTGCAGTAATTGTTTTCTTAAAATAAAGTTATAGCAACTCCTAATTCCTAAACAGTAGTTCTTTGATGCCACCATAAACAGCCTCATGAAAGACTCGGCTAGCTATAATAACGTTTGGCCTTTTATCTAGTGATGATGTCTTCATTAGTTGTCGGGCAATACATGCTTATGCAGAACATTGGCTGAAATAGAGTATTCTGAATGTTCAAATAATTATGGAGCAACCTTAATACTCTCCTGTGAGAAACTATTGGTATCTTTAATTTGAAATGGAAAAAGAGTATGGTTTCGTTCATTTTTCAAATTGTGTGATATTTTATACAGTTATCTGTATTTCTCATTTTGCTCGGTGTCATGCAGCTTTTGGTGAATTAAGCCAGTTAGTGCTTATCTTCTTGATTAGGCCTTAGGTGAAAGTACATTGATATCAATGTTCGTGCTTATTAGCTTCGAGTAGAATATCCCTCCTGAATTGGCATAACTTTGAGCAAGACTTCCCTAAGTATGCTCTAACTCAACTTTGCCTTCTCTATTAACTGTTTCAGGCAATAAATGGAACTGGAAAAGGAAGGTTGCTATAGGTAACAAATCCAATTTTTCCCGGATTATTTACTTTCTCCTTGCTATCTTTATTTCATACTAACATTATATTAGCTGAAAATCCAATGATTCTTCTTAGGTGTTGCTGCTGCTATGGTCAGTGCAGTTGCAGCAGGCGTTGCATTTTATATCTATTATTGCCTAAAGAAGAAGAATCTTCAAGCAATACCATCTCAAAGCCTCTCTGCTTATCCTTCTTTAGAAGACACTGAGAAGGGATGTAAATATTCTGGACTTCAATTCTTCTCCTATAGTGAACTTGAAGAGGCCACAAACTACTTTGATTCATCCAGAGAACTAGGAGATGGAGGCTTTGGCAGAGTGTATTTTGGTAGAGCCGGCAATATCCTTTGTTATAACTACTGACATGATATTTGTGTGCTTTCAATGAGCGCTTACCAAGGTTCCTCAACTTTTGATATTTCTTTGGCTAGGAAAACTTCAGGATGGGCGTTTGGTTGCGGTGAAAAGGATGTATGAGAACAATTACAGGAGGGAAGAGCAATTCATAAATGAAGTCGAGATCTTAACCGGCTTGCGCCACCGAAATCTTGTGTCACTATATGGATGCACTTCTCACCACAGCCGCGAACTTCTGCTTGTATATGAATACATTCCTAATGGTACAGTTGCTGATCATCTTCATGGCCGTAAAGCCAAACATGGCACACTCTCCTGGGATATCAGGATGAATATTGCAGTAGAGACTGCTAGTGCATTGGCATATCTCCATGCTTGTGACATCATCCATAGAGATGTGAAAACCAACAACATCCTCCTTGATGATCACTTCAGTGTCAAAGTAGCAGATTTTGGACTTTCAAGACTATTACCAAACCATGCCACTCACATTTCAACTGCCCCACAAGGGACTCCGGGCTATGTGGATCCAGAATACCATGAGTACTACCTACTCACTGACAAGAGTGATGTTTATAGCTTTGGAGTTGTGCTGATTGAGCTAATATCATCCATGCATGCTGTTGACATCTCAAGGCACAGGCATGAAATCAATTTGTCTAGCATGGCCCTTAAGAAGATTCAGAATGGGGCATTGCATGAGCTCGTGGACCCAACACTTGGTTTTCAATCAGATTACAAGGCAAGGAAGATGATCAATGCAGTGGCTGAGTTAGCATTCCAGTGCTTGCAGAGTTCTAAAGACATGAGGCCTTCTATGCTAGAAGTGCTGGATACTCTAAAGGACATACAAAGTGATGGGAAATATAAAAGCAAACCTGAGGTGATGGATATCTCAGAAGATGATGCTGCTGCTGCTGCTGTGTTGAAGACTGAACCACCTCCACCTTCCCCTGATTCAATTTTGATGAGCTGATTAGTTCTTCTGTCACATCTGCTAATACTGATAAGATTGAGGTGTACACAGAAAGATAAAGCTTCCTTTGATTATGAATGCTCTTCTTAATAACTTTTTGATTACTAATTCTTTTCTACCTTATGCAAGTCCATAGTAACATTAGTAACACATATATAGAATTCAAATGAAACATAAAATCTAAATAATTATGGTTAAGAAAGTCGTTTTATGAGTGATGATCAGGACATATTTCGACATCATAAAGGGATCACAAGAGATGGTCAACTTTCTTTTTCAAAAATTTTGGTAATATAGTTTATATTGAACTAACAAGAGATCCAAAGTGCTAGATTAATAATTGAAAATTTAGTTTTTGTTTCCTACACACCATGGAAGGCAACATGTATATATGTATACACTCAACAACCGTATAAACTCGGATACTATCTCAAGAATAGCTGTAATAAAAAAATCCAAAGAACATCCCCTTTCTCCTTTTAATATATCCAAGCAAAAGAATAAAAAAAAAGAAAGAGATTTAAGATGAGGCCTTATTGTTCATCAAGAAATCTCATATATCTCTTAGCCGTGAAAGATCATGTTGAATATATATCAATCATTTACACATACAGCAAGGAAATGAAAACAATAAAAAGGTCAAAAATAACACTGGAAAATAGTGACTGCTGACGAGTTTTATGGGCAGGATACGTCTTAATCGAAAATCTATGAGGGAGAATCTTTAGTTAAAATCGTCTAATTAATCTTCATTGAAGGGTCGTTTGTCATCATATTATCTTTGACATGCAGTAACTGCAGAACTAATGAAATGATTCTTTTTCTTTTTCTTTTTCTTTTTTTTTTTTTGCCCTTTTTGGTCAACAGTGCAATGATTCTCTATGATGATACGGAAGTATGTACATTCAACGTGACAACGTCCCCTTTTGCCTTTTTGTTGGTTTTGGTCAATGACACGTCCCGTAAAGTTTTTGGTACCGTTTTCTTTCGTTTTTCTTCTGGGCCTTAACCCTAAGTCCAAGCCCAATTATAAGGCACAAAGTAAACCTTCGTTTCTTTTTTTTGCATTTTTTAATTACTCTAGTGGCGAAAAAAAAGCAAAAAAGACACTCAGTCGCTGTTTATCAAGGCGAGTTTCCCTGACCCAAAAAATGAATAAATAAGGCGAGTTTTCCTGTCCAGAATAAAGGAAGGTTAGTTTTACTAGGGGTTCACAATCTAATCTGACCCGTCCAAAGTTTGCTGAGACAACTTTAGGTTTTAAAATTTAATTCTATGTATTTTTTAGGTTAAGTTTGAGTCATATTTCTAATTCAATTTAACTTACCAAAAGTCATATAAATCTATATATATATATATATATTAGTAATAAATTGCAAGATTTTACAATTAAATACTATATTTTATATAATTTGATATTATTTTTATATTGATATGATTTATTTTAAAATATATATGTAAAATATCTTTTAAATTTTATTTTTTACTTGTAAAATGTCATAACTTTAATATATATAATGTTTAAATTTTCATATATTGTTTGAAAATTTGTTACCTCATCACTAAGTCCTTATCAAGTTAGGTTGAGGTTTTAAAATTTAACTCTATCTAAAAATCGAGTTAAGTTTAATTTGATTACTTGGTCCACTCCATCCATGTACACTCCCTAAGTTTTACTGTGCAATAGTACCATTTTTTGTTCCAGGTGCGCAAAACACAAGACACTTGTGTTTCTTCTTTTAGGAAAAAAAAGGCCTCAATTTAATATTAAAAGAATTAGCATACCAATAGAGATTAGGATTAGCTGAACTAGAACTTCAAACTGTTAGAAGTCACGATTCGAATTTCAACGAAGAATATTTGATGGGAGCGTATGGCGGTAGAGTGTATGAATCATGTGAATGGTAAAGAAAGACAAAATAATTATTTGCTAGTTTTATTTCTCTTAAATTAATAGTCCTGTATTGTTTAGTTTTATATGAGTAATTTAGTCTTATATTGCTTAGTTTAGCAAATGTAAGGAAGTCCCGTGATGGTTGGTTCAAGCTTAACACCAATGGCAGTCTCCAGCATAGTCCTACTGTCGCCGGTTATGGGGGTCTGATTCGTAATAGCTCTGGAGACTGGATTGTGCGCTTTTTTGGGAAATCAAACATCAATTGTGTGCTGCATGTGGAGCTTTTGGCTATAAAACATGGGCTCTCGTTGGCAAAGGAGAATGGTGTCAGGAATCTTGTATGCCACTCTGATTCTCAGCTAGCCGTGGACTTGGTAAAAAATGGGGTAGATGACTTCCATGCTTATGCAAGTATTATTGCAACTATTAGGCAACTTGTGAATGATAACTGGGAGGTAGTCATTGAGCATACTCTTCGCGAAGGAAACTCCTGCGCTGACTGGTTGGCTTAAAAAAGGGGCAATAGACTCAGCCTCCTATTTTGTGTGGCAAACACCCCCCGGGAGCTTTCTTTACTTTTGTTAGGTGATTCAGTGGATACTGTGCACATTAGAGGCTAGTGTTGTTTCTTTGTATTATTTCCAATGGAACAAAAAAAAATGTAAGGAGGTCCACTCCTATGTAAATAAAAGACTTTGATGTGTATTCAAATCATTCATGGGAAGACTTGACTAATTATATTAGAGATTTATTTTTATTTTAGTACAAGTTTGTACTGTGTGTAGGTCCTGTCATGTGCGGACTCTTGTTAGTTCAAATTTTATGTTTCTTGCTGCATCAATTTTAGTATAGATCTTCTTTATATTATTATTCAATCATGTATATTATTATATTCGGTAAAAATAATTAAGTCTCATATTGTTCTTGAAAAGTTATGCAAATGAAATGATTTTATTATATGATAGTGTCAAAAAGTTTTATATTGTCAATGCATAAAAATTAAACTCATCCCATATTTTTAATACACAATGACCATATTTTAAATAGGATTAATTATAGTGAAAGATTATACATGTAAAAACTAAAATAAAAAACAAGAATTGTCATGTTTACATCAAATTTTTTGTAAGATCGATAAGGTAAATCAGCTCTCAAGAACGTTAACATAATATTATAATAAATAAAATTAAATTAAAAAAAAACCACCCTTGAGCATTTTGTAATTTTATTTTGTAATAATTAGAAGGTAAAAGTAACATTGCCTTTAGCAATTTTGTCAACACATAACAACTAACATTTTTTTTTATTGAATTTTCCTTTTTCTCATTCTAAAGGTTCATTTCAATGCTAGAAATGATGAATGCATACCAAAAAAATAAAAAAAGTCTTATATATCCCTCACATAAAGAAAAATGAGTGGTCGGAAACTTTTAATGAAGTTTTTTTTATCATATGAAAAAGTTTTCAGCTATTCATTTTTCTTTGTATAATAGTTGTGACTCCCTTTTAATTTGTCAACCTACCATTTTTCTTGTAATATGTAGCTCTTGTTATGGCTTAACACAAAAGTTCTTTATCAATACAATAACAAAAGGTTAGGAACTATCTTTTCCAGAGTTCCATCTTGTTTTTGTAACCTTTAATTTGTGTATGATGGAAAACCTGCGTTGCTTAGCTGTACACAGTGTATTGATCTCTTTTATTTAGTTGATGTTTTCCTTATAGTTGCTCTGGTATTTTGTTCTGTCCACCCAACCAGATCTTCAAAAAGAAAAACCAGATCTTCAAAAAGGAAAGGTTCTTAGATACTTTAATAACACAATTATTGACATGCATTTTAATTTTATACAAAATATTATCAAGTGAGCTGATTACACTTCAACTTGAATATATCAAACAGGAAGAATTGCAAGTTCTGTATTCGAATCAAATCAATTCTACTATATTCCAAAGCTTTATGTATTGATGAGCAAAAGATCCAATTTGCTAGAGTATAACATTATTCATGTGCTCCTATCTATATTATGGCATGGTATTAGACCCTCATAGTCAATTGATCCCTGTTATCCCCTATATTAAGAAAAAATAATTCATGCTTCAAATCTAAAAAAAAAATTCACTTGAGAGGCGTGTTATTTAGAATGTAAAATCATTCATGTATCTCTATTTATTAGTTTATACTAAACTGATTCTGAGGTTATCCTTTATGAATTCTCGTATATTCATCGTTGAGTCATTTTCTTGGGTGAAGGCATTCAAATTAGCGAGTGTCGTCCAAAGATTATATGACATGTCTCGTCATCCACTTGATGCAACAGTCTTAAGCACTAACATAAATTTGGGATATTCATCAAGCTATCTACTTTGTGAAATTATTAGATACAGTATATTAATTTGCATGTTCTTTCTTTTGTTCCTCCCACTGAGATATAAATTGATTGTTCCTTTACTAATTAATATAGTTTTTCTGTATAAACACCTGACTGCATTTTGAATTCTTTCAATACGACAATAGCAGAAAGAATACAATATCTCCACTAAATAACATTTTTTTTCATTTGTTTTTTCGGTTGAATGAAAGGACACAATTTACACTGAGAGGGAGGAATATAATGAGCTAAGAAGAAAGAGACCACCCTAAAGTACCATACCCAAGAAACTAATCCATTGTCATCATTGCATTATGATAATTACTATTATCCTTGTCATAATCAATCAAAACCACCAATTGAATTATATAATGGTGGAGAATGAAAGCCGAAAGCAGTCCTAAAGCATTTTCCATCCACTAACACTCTATCAGAAGCAACCAAGAGAAAGGAGCACCAATCATAGATATTGAAATCTCAAAAAGGAAAACGGATGAAAGGGCAAGTAGATATAAAGAGACAAGCAACGTGATAGTCTTCAAGATCTCCAAAGAGATTTAATTATTTTTATCGATCATATATTGGAGATATGATTAATGGGCATGTTAATCTTTACCTTGTATAAGGTGCCAAAAGAAGATGTCATTTTTGCTCTCTCCTCAACTCATAAAAGAGATGGTAACACCATATAGTGTATGGGGCTGTTGCATTGCATGTTTTATAGTGATGGCAGGATATATATGTACTGCAAACATATGGATTTGTCGGCTCTTACAGGGACGACCAAACGCATTGACACTCCAACAGGGACATGTGGGAAATTACACCACCTGGCTACCCTCACGTGGATGTGCTATAGCCTATCCTTTTAACTAGTTAATTAGTTTTAACAAAGCTGAACAACTTTTTTAAGGTTACAATTGATTTAGATTTTGATAGAATTGTTTTTAAAATAATTGATATTGAAAAAAATTAATTTATATTTGAGAATGATAGTAAAAAAGTGAATTTAGAAGAATTAATATGAGATAGAAAAGTAAAAACAAATTTCTTATTTCCATTAGAATCACTTTTACTAAAATGAGACATTTCTACTAGAAGAAAAAAACCAAAACAAATAGATTTACTTTTCGTCACACCACTTTTTTCCACCACAACGGAGAAAAAGTGGGTAACCAAACAAGCTATAAGTTGTTAGAGGGACTTCGACTGCTCATGTTTAAACCTTAGGCTATCACCCTTAATTAGATCCGAAGTGCAGTGACACTCATGTTTAAAATCTTTCTAACTCTAGTCTTTCCAGTCAAGCCTAAAATCTTGTTAAGGATAATAAATACTGAATCTTTTGAATTAACCAAGTGTTAATAGATCTGCTCCCACATGATACACTGTTAAGAGAAGACATCAGTAAAAAGATAATCAGTATTAGGGGTAGCTAGACTTAATTTTGATTCATGTAAGAGATAATCAGAAAAAAAATAAAAGAAAATTCTTAATTAGTAAAACTCAAACAAGACAAAATATATAATTACATCAGTAAATAATTTATTTTATTTTATCTTCAGAAATTTTTTACTGAATTGGGAATAGTTTATAAATTGTTTAATGTATATGTGTATTCATCTTATTCTGAATAAAAATTCAAAATAACATCAGTTAATCTATATATATAATTAAGTTTAGCAGTCTGAAGTAGGCACCACAAACTAAGGGTTCTAACTTTCAAAGATTTCAATCCACCAAAAAATTTAAGAATATCAAAAGTATAAAATTTTTCAAATAACACAAGGGCGGTAGAATTTTTGTTAATTATTCTTTAGGTTTTCCGCTACAAAGCTATTAGTATGTTTAGAACAATTATTAGTTTGCCTTTTGTGGTCAGGACTCCGGAGTCAGGACATGTATCCCGGGCAAGTCTCTGACTACTAAACCAACTTCTTGAATTATAGTTTTTGTTTACTCTGCAATATCTGCATCAGTAAGTGCTAATGAATATTCATCTTATTTCTCTTTTAGTTTTTAGAATAATCTCATTAAGCACTGAGATTCTTCATCTTATCATATATATGGAGGTGTCTTATCAAATAGTCGTATCTTATTTTCATGATCTCACTTGAAGAGGAAAAAAACAAAACTGTTTTAACTGCACGCGTAGATAAAATTAATTGATAATAAAAAATTACTTAAACTCTTAAAAATAAGTGAATTTTGATTTTAATTATTGAAAAAAAAATTAACTTTGATTTCTGTTAGAATATTTCTAAAACTGATTATGCTGGGCTAGACAACCATCTCTCTTAAAAAAAAATTAGGTAAATTACACTCATTTCCCCTAAAATTTATAGAAATACAACTTACACTCATTTAATTGTCCAACCTACATTCATATCCTCTCGTTAAATTTTAACTACTTATATTACACTCATACCCCTCG
Organism: Dalbergia oliveri; assembly: GCA_030441495.1. Classification (NCBI taxonomy): domain Eukaryota; kingdom Viridiplantae; phylum Streptophyta; class Magnoliopsida; order Fabales; family Fabaceae; genus Dalbergia; species Dalbergia oliveri. The sequence goes on along the minus strand of JAMLFY010000002.1, from coordinate 43,790,594 downwards.
TTAACATAACATCGTTACTAAACTTAACATATTGATATTTTTGTTATATTAACTGTTCCTAATTAATAAAATTATAAAAATACATCTACCCACTCTCTACATTAATTGTGAAAAAAACCTAAATTCTCATCTCTCTCACGTGCTCGATTACAACAAGAGAATGAGTAAGGGTATTTTTATAATTTTATTAATTAATAACAATTAATATCACAAAAATGTCATTCTGTTAAATTTACTAATGATGCTCTGTCAATTGAGAGATGTGAGTGTAAGTTGGACAATTAGAAAGGGTGTGAATTGTACATCCACAAATCTCATGGGAGGTGAGTATAATTTACCTAAAAAAATTTCAATACGCTTGATTTTGTCCCATTTATGTTGGGTGAATGTTACATAACTTGAAATGGATTAGGATTCTCCAAGGTTGCTTACTAATATGGTTAAAAGCGTCATGTAATGATAGTAAAATATGCAAATAAATATAAAAAAATAAAATATGCAAAAATTAATTAATTAATGGTGATCCTATTTTCAACAAATAATAAGGAGAAAAGGCATGGTGGTCCTGTTGTAACATATTTGGTTCTTTAATAACATGGTAGTCTCAAACTAGTAAGTAAATAAAATGAGAGAATCGATCTAATTCAGTTTGAAATACTTCAAATGTAAATTTGTTATTAAGAACTAGTGCAGAAGCCGTGCGATGCACGTGGTTAATTAATTCGTATATAACTATGTAAAAAAATATTTGTGAAACAGTGGATATAAATAACATGATTTATTGTAGCATATTTATTTCTAAAGAAAAAATATTTTATTATAAAATGCACAACAACGAACATAAAAGATAAAATTCGGAAACATACATAGTCTGAACATCTTGTTATATGTTCATACATTAAAAAAAAATAATGATAATTTTTATGACAAACTTGCAGAATAAGAAAAATACAATAATGATAAAATTATATTGAAAAAATGATAAAAATATATTATCGAAACAAACTTTCCAAGTAACAAATAGCGATAAAAAAAATAGCATCCCTTCCCATGTTTTCGTCTTGAATCAGAAAAAAGAAATTCATAATGAACAAAATGAAAAATAAATAAATTGACTCATATAGTATGTAAATGATTATGTATGGTAACGTACTTGTTAACCTGTTTTGGGGTTAGGGCCTCATTGCACCAAAAAAAAAAAAATTGTGCAATGTTGATTTCTAATCCTACTTGTTATTAACTACCAAGATTAATAAAAAATTATTTTATGACTAATTTCTTTTTTCATCTAAAAATAATGTTATCCTATTTGGGTCAGAGCCCCGTTGGGGAAAAAAATTGTGTGATATATATGTTTGACATCACTCATTAGATATCAATATCAAGAAAAAATCATTTTAAAACAAATTTTTCTGTCATATAAAAAAATTTTAGAGCAAACGATTATTTTGGTCTTAATATTTTCAATTTAATATTAATTTAATTGTAACAAATTTTTTACGTCAATTTGATCTATTTACTCTAATTTAACCTATTTTAGGGATAGGACCTTCTTGTATATATATATATATATATATATATATATATATAGATATATTTGTGCAATGTATATATCTGACATCACTTGTTTAATATTATTATTAATAAAAAATCATTTAAGACTAACGTTTTTTGTCATATCAAAAAATTGTTAACCTATTTTTGAGTTGGAACCCCATTCTAAAAATGTTATTTGTACAATATACATATTTAGGGGTGACAAACAGGTTGAGTTTACCAAATTAGCTTACCAACCTACCACTTTTTGATGAGATAGGTTGGATTTTTCAACCAATCAAAAATTTTCAACTAACCATATTTTGTTTTATGGCCAATCCGTGATGAGTCAGGACGGGTTGGAAAAATAGTAAGAAACTAAACAAAATTAGGATGATCGCCAATCCGCCATTTTGAGTTGGGGCAAGTTGATCCGCCTTGTCCTTTCACCCTTATGTAACATCACTTGTTAGGCTTTAATATTAACATGAAATTTATTTTATAACTAAATCTTTTTGCCACATAAAAAAATTAATCTATTTTAGGGCTTCCGTGTTGTAAAAGAAATGTTTGTGCAGTGAATATGCCTAGCATTACTTGTTAGGTATCAATATTAATAAAACAATCATTTTACGACTAATTTCTTTTATCATATAAAAAAAACATTAACATGTTTTGGGGTTAGAGCCCCGTTGTAAAAAAAATATTTGTACAATATTCAATTCTTAATCAAATTGTTATTTTTGCTATAATTTTTTTATCAAAATAATTAACAACAACAGAAATCAGTTTCTAATTATAAGATTATAATTACACAATATATATTTAGAGACATAAATTTGACTTAAAATAAATTTAAATAAAAAATAAATTTGAATGAAAAGAGATAAAAAAAATAAAAATAAAAAATTACAATCGAAGAAAAGTGATAATTGAGTTGTTACTCTATGGCTAATCTTGCACTGATTAATAAGTGTCAATTTCAATTTTGATCTTCAATATGGTTCCTTTTGATTTGTTACCCAAACAACATGATCATCCCCATTATTTTTTATGACCAATGATACATTTACCTATCGAAAAAGTTATTGAACTTAAAATTCTTCATTAATAAATACTTTATTAACACATTTTGAGTGAATGATTTTTATTTCATCCATTATTAAAAGACAATTAATAAAAACACTGAAAGACATATAAAAAAATCGGAAGCATTTTTTTGTGTTATAATTCGATAAACATTGTCAAAAGCAAGATTACATAAAGTAATAAATAGGAAAATCGGCTTTCAATTGAATGAAAAGCAATAAAATCAAAAAGTGTAATTACATATATAACATCAAAAAATCAGCTAACATTAACCACCCCCGATTCTGCATGTATTCAAATAAATTGCTACGTTGCAATTGAGCCATAGCCTCCATAGAACGTTATACAACAGTAACAAAAAATTCAGTTGTAAAATCAATCCACCTATTATTATCATTATAGAACCTGCCATTTTCAAATCTAATATATTTTAATACAGTCATAAACAAATAAAAAATTAAACAACTTAAAAAATGGATCTTTTAAAATACCATGTAGATAAAAAAAAAATACAGTAATTTGAGATGAATTGTAACAACTTTAAATGAAAGCAATACAACAAAATCAAACCTTTAAAATTATATTCCATGTGGAAGAAAAGAGAAAAATAGTGGGAATATAAGATTCAGACGCAAGGAACTTGTGAGATGGAAGAGTAAATCAAAGAAGCTAAGTCTAGAAGTTAATTTATAAATTGCATTGCAACAAACACAAAAGCCAACCGAAAATGAAATTTGAGATGAGCAATAATGAGATTAGATGGAAAGAAGTTGAAAAGATGAAAATGAAAAAAATTGAAAATTATAAAAATATTACAACTTAAAATTATCTAGTATTATTGTTGTATGGACTCTTCTATTTTTCAACTTCAATTTCATCTGAAAGGAAAAATAAATAAAAATGAAAGAGGATTCGAGAAGGAAAATAAAGAGAAGAAATTAAACTGAATTAAGAAAAGTTGTAGAGGATATTACATTGCTGCATAGTACTTCACCACCAACGTGAAGTAAGGAAATTGATCTAAACTTTAAACTTGTCACGACTCGACTTGGAAACGTGATCGCACGTGAGGAATCTCATCCCATATAAGTCTACTGGGTGACGTCTCTTTAAATGCATAAAAGAATATAATATCATACTTAAAATGTGATATTTTAATTCTAAATTAATATCATTTTCTCTAATTAAAATGTAATATTTAAATTCATAAAAATTGAGGTATTTAGAATACATAACTCTAAAAGCGTCTTGATTAAATCTGTTATTCATAAAAGGGTAAAGTTTCGCCTTCTAATCATGGTCATAAAATGAAAATTGATTTAAATTCTTGAAAGTTAGAACACTAATACATTTCGTTCGCTATATAAATCCTTAGGCATGGTCTACATTTCAAAATACATACTTGAACCTTGAAAACATGTAGGGAAATACATAATCTCTAAAAATAAATATAGTATCTCAAAATAAATGCATGGCTATCCCCACATCTCCTGAAGCCCTGTAAAACTAACATAAACTTAGACTAAGCCTTAAAACAATGTAAAGCTCACCAAGGGATCGCTATGACTACTAGATCGATGAATAAATGGGATTTGCAACTGTAACTATCAGAGGAAGAGAGAAGGGTGAGTCAACGAAGAGTGAGTGGATTTTCACCCATCACCCACATGGGACAACCAATATATAATATGCATGCAGCAAACATAAACCATTTGATACTTACATACATAGATATATGACAAAACATTTTTCATTTCATAGATTCATAAACAAGCATTCTAAATCATAATCAATCATCAAAACATTTTATCTAATGGTGCGGTAGAGCTTCGAGAAATAATACACTGAACATAACAAATAATTACATAAATATAATAAAAGCTATAAATCATAACTGTAAGGTGGTGTTAATCCTAGCGAACAAGAGCTTCTGTTTGTAATCTTAATGGTCCCTGGCGAACCGCGTCCTTGGCAGACTAATTTGAAATATAATAAAATTGCCCCTAGGCCTTCGTATACCAGAGTTAATGGAATAACTGCGTTAACTCAAGTCTCTTTATCTCTAGACTAAACTAGTTTGAACTAAATTCATAACTGAAGGATAGGTGTTCAGTCCATCGCGGATAAGAGCCCCTAAATTCTAGTACTCTAAGAGTCCTAGATTCATATAACTCTAACAATATGACTTTAGTATAACTATAGATGTGAAAATCATACCTAAGGGATCACTCACTTGTAGGCATTCTATTTCAAGCCCACATAATATGTATGGTAGTTGCTATGAATTATACTAATTTGCACCTCTTGGTGCCATAAAATTAAAATTCTAAGTTCATATCTTAAGCTAATATATTTTCATAAACTTGGTAATTCCAGGATTATACTTTAAAACCAAAAGGGTTCATAATCATAAAAACTCTAAAATCATAATAACACTTTTGTTCATGAAACTAAGCATGTTTTGTTCAACATTTTTCTAACATATACAAATATCTTAACTGAACATTCTAAAAACATAGCTTGAAATCTTAAATTCTTAAGATCATAGCGATATCATAAACTCATAGGAACATGTTTAATAAATTAGCAACTTAATAAATCATATATCCTTCCAATTCATGGTCCCATGATTTTCTAAAATACATTTTTCATGCTATAGTCAAAAGTCATAATTTCTGCTAGCTTTGCATAACTTATAAAATCATATCTATATCTTATTTTCATTTCTAACTACATGTTTAACAATCATAATGCATCAAACATAATCATAATGGCTAAAATAAGATCATGAGTTTGAACCCACTCATTGTTAGGAGCCAGGAGAATGTGGGCACTATCAACTTGACCTTGAGAGCTTGGAATGACACTAACAACTACCATAGAGCAATATAAAACTCTAGATTAAACTCTAATCACATCTAGATAACTCTAAAATAACTCTAACAATATTGGGGAGCATCCCTACTTGACAACAATGAGAGAAACAACAAAACTCATACTCTAGAATATGGAAGGGAGGAGAAAAATGAAGCATAAACTAACAACCAACTCACCTTGAAGCTTGGAGAGAATGGGTTTGATGGAGGATGAGAGTGGAGGGGAGGAAGAAGAGAAATTGGGAGCTAGGGTTCAGAAATAGGGAAGAAATCCGAGTTTGGGGTATATATATACTCACTCACGCGAAACGATGACATTTCACACGTTTTTGCATTATGTACACCATTATATATAGTGGTCAAACCTTGCTTAAGCCCTCGAGGCCATCATTTATGACCCCTTTAGCAGTCCTTAGACCACAAATGCCCCCAAAATGCATTCTGGCACCTGGACAGGAAACTCTGTTTAGCACCTTTGAGTCATTCCTGCACTTGAGTTGTCTCAATACTCACTTATATTTCTTAATTTTAAGTTAATGCCATTAACTTTAAAACATAAATGTAAATAAGGAAGTACCCCCCAATTTATATTCAAATAAAATATCATAAAAATTAAAATCTTAACAAATCAAAATCCAAATTTTGGGTTTTAGTTCAAATTTGAAAATCTTTAAGATTTCATAAACTTGTAAGCTAACAACAAAATGCTTAAAAATTTCATAAAATTAATTAAAAATCATTCTTTAACTTATTTTCATTTTAGGAATCATTATTGAGATTGTTGATCCTAATAATGTGGCTCTATCAAATAGCCCTCAAAGGACGTGGATAGACTAGTGAAATTACGACCTTGGTAACTGGTACTCTTACTAAAAAAAATTATAACATTTTTATTTAAAACTAAGGTATTACAAAACTATACCCATAAAGCCAAAGAAGATAAAAATTGAAATTTTATCACATGGAAATGAAAAGACACACATAAACATGGTTGAAGGTCTTAGATAGCACAAAAGAAAAAAAATCATTTTTGGAAAAAAAAAAACCTTACAAAGCACCCAAAAAATTTAATAAAAAGAAGGATAAAATTGTATCGTATAGTCTTTACCACTTAGTTATTCACAATTGTTGTCATCATCCGCATTTTACTCTCAACTCTTCCTATTCAACCGACCTCCTTGACAACTCCAAAGCTTGATTTGAAATCATAAAAATGAAAGATTAAAATTCTTATAAAAGAGAGAAGAAGAAAATAAAATGAAAAAACTGAAACATATCGATGAAACTTTAAAAGAATAAAAATTGAGAGATGAGGAATCTAGAACGACATTTAATTGGAGTGATGCTTGGGTTCTGATAGGAGCTTGATTGTAAGTGTGGAAACTGATAAGAATGTGAGAAGAGAATGACATGGGATAGTAATTATATAAATTATAGATTGATTGATTAATTTTTTATTTTGAAATTTAAAACATTGATTATTATTGATTTTATTAATTATTGATTGATATTCCAATTTTTTTTAATTGATTGATTGTTTATTTTAAAATTAAAAGTGTTGATTGCAATAATTTTCCTTGATTGATTTTTTTCATAGATTATTGATATTGATTACCAATTTATATTAATTAATTGATGATTAATCATAGGATAGCATGTGTCCCTTATAGGTTTGTATTTGCATATATATTATATATATGAGGAAATATCCATTTACTTAAAGAGTAAGTATGTTATATTTGCTCCATTAAATATTTCTTATTAACAACATATTTCATCAATCCAACTGTTGAATCATATAGTATTATCTTGATGATCAACCATACCAAATTTCAGAAAATTTGGGCATTGATAGGTATATTATCTAATACTCAAGATTTACATATATTTTTAAAATTATGTTATGCGTTCAAATAAAAAGGGATAATAAAGTGTCAAACTATTTTGAAATTTTATATACTTGATATATGCAGGAAAACTTAATTTTAACGGTTGGATTGATGAAATTCGATATGTTTAAAGAGGTATTCAATGGAGTACGTACAACAAGACTTACTCTGGAGTAAACATATCTCTCCTATATATATATATATGTATATTATTGACTTATAGGTTTGTATTTGTATATATTATTTATTATTGGTGTATTATTGATAAGCTTGATTGAGAGATAAAAATAAAAAAATATAAATAAAGTGTGTATATAACTTCATATCTGAAACTATTTCAAAATTGTTTTTCTAACCCAACACACGTTCAATGATGACCAAAAATGTTTTTCACTAATTCTATAAATGTGGGACTCATTCTATTAAAAGTATGGGTTTATCCGACCAATATCTTTAGGATATTGATTAATGAGTTAAAAAAGAAAACTTCAATATCAGAAAGGGATGTTTTTAAGTATGTGATCCACTAAAAAGATTTAAACCTTACTTTTTTTTAGTATGCATAAGCAATATCCTAAAGATACTAATTTGAAAAACCCTTAATAAGGGCAATAGTTAAGGATACCCAAAAAAAGTTTATCCAAGGGTAATGCTTAAGAATACCCAAAAAAGTAATTTTTTTTTACTAATTAATGCCTTAAGGGCAATGGTTAAGGGTAGTTAAAAAAGTTAGTTTTGAAACTTTGTGATGGGCTCCAAACATTGAAGATACAAGGGCTCATTTGGTTAAAACTTTGGGAGAAGTACTTCTACAAATTCTTTAGAAACAGAAGCAAAACATAAAATTTTCATATGTTTAGATGTAATTGTAAAAATACTTTTTAATAGAATTAAAAGTTGTTAAACTGTTTGGATCAAATATAGAAATATTTTTTTGAGTAAAATTATAATTAAGGGTATAAAAAATTACTTCCCAAGAAAGATGTTTGGATTTCTCAATATTTTTTGCACATGAATTTTTTTTATATAAAATTTTTTATTTCTTATTTATTTTTATCTACATATAATTAATAAAAATATTTGAATAAAATAAAATTAATTATTTTATATTTTATATTTGTTTATGTATTGTAATATTTATTGGACTTATTAAACTAATTTCATATATATTTATTATTATTGAGTCATGTTTTATTGAATTATAAAATAATACATATACAAAATAAAATGTAGCATAATAATTAAATGATTGCTGTGATAGTGAAAATCGAATGACAGGTGAGAGTAATTTAGTAGAGGGTTATTTTTAATCTTTTCATAAAATTTGTGAGAATAAATTTAAAATTTAAATAATTTCTAAAATTAATTAAGAACACTCTTCTCTTCTACTACTTCTATTTCTACTAGAATCATGTAGGAACCTACTTAAAAAAAAAAAAAAGCAGAAAAATTGATTATTTTCTACTTTCATATTTTTTGAGAAGTATAAATAAACATGTTAAAAAACTACGAAAGTACTTTTTTTTGAAAAAAATTGAAAAATATATTTTTTTTTCTTTCAGAAGCTTTTTCAAACGAGCTCAAAAACTCATCTCTCCAGGATAAAATTTTTTTATATTTATTTTTTCAACCATTGATCTTAAAATAGTAATTAGCAAGATCCTTGTATAGCTCAAATGGGTTTGAAGTGATGCCTTCCAACAAGGTGAGCAAGACAAGACTCGGTGCGTCTTGATCGGCACATAGATCAATGTGCTTTTAGCTTGCATAGTACACCACAAGTCCAACAAGTTGAAACAGTGCCCTTCACTGCACGTACATGACTTGGACTCACAATGAGAGGTTGAACAATAGCCACCTGATCAGTCGGCAAAAAAACTATAAATGATCCACCTGAGCAGTCGGCATAAAACTGTACATATATATAGCTAACGCAATATGCACCTACATCACATATTTAAAGAAGGTTAATCATGTGTAATCCCTGCTGGCAAATAAGATAATTGTTCAAATAATAGGAGAAAAGGAATGTAAGGGTAGCACCTTTGCAACTGCTTCGTCAACATTATTAGTTGAGAAAACATAAACAAAGATTTAGGTTTTCTTTTAAATAAAGAAATTAGGCTTGGGAAAAAGACTACTAGCTCCAATCCAATTTTAGAACTTGTTTTTTATCTCATCAAACACTTATAGAAATAGTTATATAATTTATCAATTTAAAAAAACTTAATAGTTATATACAAATCGTAGTAATGCATCAATAAAAAAATTGACCAAATAACTAAATCTCAACTAGTGTTACCAATAATGGAGGTGTGGGTTATAATCATGGAAGAAAAATCGATTTAGATTCCCTTGACCAGGAACCTATCAAATTAAGCTCAAAAAATTGGAGGAAGTTAAAAAAGAATCAAAATGAGGGAAATGGTGTAAAGGACCGGTTTTTTTTTAAATTTTTAAATTTTTTTAAAATTTTTTTTAAAGCTTAAATACTAATATCTTATGACAGTCATAGAGTAAAAAAAAATAAAACCAAAAAAGGACACTAACAAAATTATTGGGTTATTATTTTTTCTTCGTCATTCACAAATTACTCACCATAAACCTTGCTGATCACTAACAAATATTATTTTCAAATGCTTTGTGACCACGTTGTGAGACTCTAGACTAGAGAAATTTTATATGGATGATGTTTATTTTATAAACCTATGAAATTTTTTTTGTTGATTATGTTAATGTTAATAATTTAATATATTTATTTATATTCTAATTAATCATATGTATATATTTATATATATTTTTTATTATATTCCGTTTAACCCCTTCAATTTGACCTCTAAACCTTTAAACCAATACCACCAGTTTCATATCTATTTTCTCTTCCTTGGTTATAATATACACTATTACCAAATGAATCAATACATGAGTCTTCTAGCATTACCATGGGGATACGATTTGACTGCATGGCTTGAACATTCTTAAAGGTGAATTCGTGGTAAAGATTTTTTTTTTCCAAAAAGAAAATAATGATACTAGTTCTTTCCACTCCTCCTTTTAAAAATATTCAAAGACACCTCGGTGATTAAATTGGATATATATGATAGAGAAAAACGATTTATCCTTTACCAAATCATCACAACTATTAAATGAATGAAGAATGAGTTGTTTTTTAAGTTTTAGAGATATTAATTATATTTACCTTTTTACCTTGTTTAGTATTTATTGTTTTGGAAGACTTTCAGAGTCTATATCATTACTTGTCTATTATAAAATTCTCACTGTGGTGCAATGATAATTAAGAATTTGGTTATGTTTGGTTGGAGGATAAAGATGAGGATAAGTTTTCATTAATTGAATTTAATGTGTAAAATTATACATGAAGTATAATCATAGAAAATTTATCTTTAATTTTACTCCCCAACCAAACATATCCTTAACGATAATGGAACAAATGAATTTTCTTTTTGTATAGAATTTGAATTTCGTATAGAAGAATGAAAATGTTATATTAAAATCAACTTTAATTTTGATTAAAGAAAAAGAGCTTTTTTTTAAATTGTTATCGAATCAAATTATTTTATTTGGATGATATTTCAACTTGCCAAGAGGAGTAAGGAGGAGATGAAGGGGTTGAGTGGAACATCCACCGGCATCTGATGCTCAAGATCAAGAACACTGCTTGCAAACGGGGAAAAAAAGGATGCAATGTGCTAGTCTCAGGAGTTGTTAATAGAATTCGATGCCTCACCATTGTGAAAATGAAAACTGGAATGAACGTACGCCCAGACCCCAGTTTGATAAATAAATGTGTCAGGCATTATTTTTCGTCTTTCGGTGCTTCTTTATATCTCCCTACCATATTTTTCGGTTTCCAAATTGCAACTGTCCAATGCTTATTTCTTAAAGGAAATTTTCGATTGAACCTTGGAGGAAAAAATATTGACAAATTTTTTTTTTATTTTAAAATTCTCCCTTTGCGTTGTTAGCATTGCCGTAGAAATTGAATGATTGCGATGGCTCCAAATAAGGTGTTAAAAATGATGATCATTGGACCCCTGAGGTATATCAAGAACGAAATGTTTACTGGCTAGCTATGAAAGGATGGACATGGAAAGTCCAAATTCAGAATGAAAACTCTTGTATCCTTTAAAACTACACTCTAGACCAGTCCACTTGTAAAGGGCATAGCACATAGCATAACCATACAACACAAGCTGCTTGTAGAAAGGGATCCAGAAAGATCCACAGAAATTGCACTGTACTTATCACTGGGGAAAAGTTAGGTCAATCTGTCCAGGCTTCTTTAACTCCTTCCAATATAAAATATAAATCATTTTAAATTTTTTATTTGATTCAAAATATAAATTATTTTTACATTTTAAAAAAATATTATTTATTTTTATTTATTTTATCCTAATATTTATAATGAGTATAAATGAATGGATATAAGTATAATTATTTAAGGATAAATAGCAAAGACTATTATTGAGATTTGCTTAAATAACTCTTCACCATATTCTTAAGGAAAAAAAATACAGAGAACAAATAAATAAAATAAAAAATAAAAATCAGTAAAAAAAAATAAATTTTATAAATGTAACTTTAATTCAATAAGTTTCTTAGTTCTTAAAATATTATATCCTTAAATCTATATATAACTTAAGGCAAAATTAAATTATTCATTTATTTGAGTTGTTGTATAAGAATAGCTTAAATATATTAAAAAAAGGAAATGAGTAAACCTTAAGTTGACCCTTGATAGAAATAGCATAGATAAATCGGTCCCTTAAGGAAAAAAATACATTTGTGATCTATCATAATTAAAAATGTAGGAAAAACTAATTACCCTTTAGTATTTTAGTGGATTTCTTTATTCCATTTGTGTTTTCATTAGGAATCAATTTGACCGATTATTTTATATTTCTTATTTTTTTTAATCGCAAAGCTCATATAATATTCTTATGCAGGATTTAACTAATTTAATTTTATTTTTAGTGAGGTATAGATGTGAAGATATGGAATTTAGGATTTGAATTTTAAAAATTAGTTTAATCTAAAAGACATGTCTAGTTGAAGATACATTTATAAAATTCGCTCTTGCTAGTTTTTATTTGAGTAAACACCTAAATTGGTCCCAATTTTTTTTATGAACAAATTAATCTCTAACAATTGTAAACACCCAAATTGGTCCTCATAATTATAAAAATAAGACATTGTAGCTCTAAAGGGCCAATCAAGGCTCTAAGAGAAGATAGAGCTTGGCCAAGAGGAGGCGAGCTTGGCTGAAGAGGAGAAGCTCCGATGATAGGTGGCTAAGCTCTACTTCCAGCTGAGCTTTGCCTTGTCTAGCGCTAGTTATGTCCAAGCTCTATTTCTCTGAGCTCCACCTTCTTAACTAGCACTTTTCATCTCTGCCTCCATCAGGCTTGACAGGCCTGGAAGGAACCTGAGTGTCCTATTTTTACAATTGTGAGGATCAATTTGGATGTTTACAATTGTTAGGATCAATTTGTCTATCAAAGAAATTATCAAGGACCAATTTGAGTGTTTACTCTTTTTATTTTCTTTATCAATTTGTTTTTATTTGTTTATTTATGATTATTATTATTTTTGTTTGGTAAAGAATGAAGTGGTATGCCATTTGAACAAATATCAATGGCACTCTTTGTTATTTACCCATTATTTAATAGAAAGATAATTTATGATGAGTGATAAAAGATATTTTTTTCTTTTAATTTTATTTTTGAAAAGATCAATGAGATTCAATCACCACCTTAATTTTTGTGCATAACCTTAAAAGGATTATATTATAGACCAAAGGGAGTATATGTTTTGGTTGTCATAATAGCACTTTTTCAATGGCATTATGGCTTTTTTTGGTATTATTTAACTGATGACAATAGATTTAACCACTAATCCTTTTTTAGCGCTTTGATGATAGGAATAACTCTTTTATTATTTTAGTTTTTGATTTATCATGGTATCTACTATCGGTAATTGTGATTAATCCCTTTGAAATGAGAGCTCTCTATGGAGTAAATCTCTAGCCACAAAACATTTTTCATATACACATGAAGAATCGAACCCTTGATTAGATGCTTAATGAGTTATTATTTTATTAAATTTAATACCAATGTGTTGCAAGTATGTTGTCTTATAAGATTCATTTTGATTTAAGAATCGATTAATTGGTTTTTAGCTATATGTTTCATCTATGGAGAATTTCACTTTAGCCTCTTGGACTATATGTCATGTGCATTTTGACCTTAAATTTTAAAAATGTGTAGTTTGAGTGTAACACCCTGAAAAATTACTTAAAAATTAATTTGAGCTTTGTTAGTTGTAATTTTAAAAATATAACAGTTTAACAACGATGAGGGTGGCCCAATGGACGTTTTAAAAAAAAAAAATTTCTGGATGGTGAATAGTAACCTTGCGGGCCTCATCAGCCGGACAGCTGAAACCTAGATTCGGCCTAGAGGTGCCCAAAATTAGGAAAACATGGGAATAAGGTTAGAAATAGGTGTGAATGATAATTTTATACTTAAAATTAATTTTCGGGTAATATCGGTTTAATTGGATTGTTACCGTTCGGTGAGATTTCGTGTACGTTTTTAACAAAAGGTATTTCCATCACCACAAATGGATGATGTCCACCTACTAAGGACATGTGGAAGGCCAAGATTTAATCTTGGAATCTAAGATTAAACCTTAGCCATCCATTGTTGCTTTATGACATAAATAATGATTTTTTTACTAAATATCTCCATTTCATTTATTAAAGCAAGCCTAGTCACCAACTTCTCCTCCAAGATAAGAGCAATTTCGTGGTCAGCAAGGGAAGAAGAGAGCAGCCACCATTTTTGTCCTCAAGAGCTTGTTCTTGAGTTCCAAGCCCAAAAACTCCAAGCTAGAGTTGTTGGATCATCAAAAGTTCTTCACTAAGCTTGTTCTACACCCAATTCCCTACAAATCTAACCGAACAAAATCTCAATCACTCATCAATCCTTACCTTTCTCCCTCACACCTCACTGATATCAGAGGGGTTTGAAGTTAGATTGGGAGCTTTGGAGGAGAAGGAATCAAGTTTGGTTAATCTTGAAGCCAAGGAGCTAATAGGTTACTACAAGTAGGGTTTCTGTTGCCTTTTCTTGTCAAATTTTTCTGATCTGTTTTGGCATGACCTAAGTCCGAAATTTCTGGTTTTTTTTGTTGATATTATGTTGATATTGATGTGTGATTTTTGGTGGTGTGTTTGGATGGTGTTAGAAAATGGTTTTTATCAAAATAAGTTTGGACTAGGTTGCTGGAATTTCTATTGTCCTGTAGGCAGCAGTGGTTCACGAATTTTCTGGAATATTTGTGGGTGTTTTCATGAGCTATAAAAATTATATGTTGGATTAAACATCTTAAAATAATTACCTGAATTTTTTGGGTGTTAGTTTTAAGGTTTGATGCCTCAAAAAAATCAGAAATCGAAATGAGGCAGATGCTGTCCTGATTGTTGAGACTGAGGCAGTAAACTTGTCCAAATTTATTACCATAGCAAATGATTGAACTAACTCTTGAAATTTTTACACGAAGTTACTAATATATTGAAGTGTCACTGTGAATTTTATTGTGAATTAATTCAATCATTTGCTGGGGTTAAAAATTAGGGAACTCGGTTCTGGTCTGGGAATTGGTGGCCCTTGACCACTAAATTTGTGCATTTTACTGAAGTAGCTATAGAGCTCTGTTTGTCCTGAAATTTTTACAGGTTATTCTAGACACATTGAAGTGTCATACAGAATTTTTGTGACTCTTGAAATGGCTGTTTGATATGATAATGAAATGTTGTGCCTAGGACAGGAACTCTGCCCATTGTGCTGGGAATGGAACAATGCTTTGAATTGAGAATGTAATGGCACTTTGGCTTCTAATATGACATGAGTATTTGATATTAAGTGTTTGGCCATGTGACTTATGACATGTAAATGCATGCTATGGATTTTAAGGATTGAAGTATGAGAAAAGAATGAGAATTTCATTGTGAATGATTGCCTATATGTGGCCTATGTATGCATTTGAGAAAAGAGAAAAGTATATGATGCCATTATAAGGATGTATAAATTTAAATTGTGCATGTTCTGACATATGGACAAAATAGAAACAAGACTTAGATTGAATGAGGGAAGGCGAAGTAGTAACTTCCCAAAATTTATTTTGAGTTGGAGACGTATCCTAGGAATAGATCTTGTGGATTTTGAAATGGAAAAAATGAAGTTCGATGACCACGTATAGGAATGAGCTCAGTCTTAAAGCTATTTCCCTTGTGTGGTGTGATCCACCATAAATACCCATTGGGTATAAACGGATCTATTGTGGAGTTGTCCACTGAAAATACCCGTTGGGTATAACTAAGTCTTTCCTATGTCAATGAAAAGAGAAAAATGCACTAATTGGCTTTCTATGGCCATGATGGAAATCAAGTCACTTTGAGATAACTTTACTGGATTTAACATATGTATCACCTATATCATATGAAATCCTTTAAGTAGATTTACTTACTATGTGTTTGAGCTTCTGGATATATGTACATGTACTGATTGATTGTTAAAAGCTACCCACTTTGAAGGATGATTTTGGAACCTTAAAATGAATCTTTAGAATATATTGCCTGATACACTTCTGAATAAACCGAAGTGGTTGGGCGATGACGATGACATTATGATTGTGATTGGGAGTTGCCCTACTGAGGATTTAAAAATTCTCACCCCTATGTGTTTGTTTCCGTGTCGCCTCCAGGTTAAGCCAGGGATGAGGATGCTGCCATGCAAAGGAGTGTAGGATTACTGGATAGTAGCAGTTACGTTTTATTCTATTGTACTTAGTGAAATGAGTATGTATGTAAATGTATTAGAAGATAGACATGTACTAAAGCTCATAGAGGAGCTTCCTTATGTATTTTAGCTGTATGTTTAATAAACTTGATGTTTACTTGTAATATGTTTTAATAGAATTACGCTTAGTTATCTCATACATAAATCGAGCTTGCTATAGATAATTAAGAGTCCGCTAATTAACAAGTAACAACTCTCGAGTATGATATCATAGCTTAAGAATGAGGTTATACTTGGGAGGATGTTACATTGAGCATCTAAATTTTCTTGAATATGTAAATCGATCAATTTGTTAATTTTTCAATCAATTATAAAAAAAAGTCACAACTTTAAGAAATTTTAGGGTATTGGATTGCATATTTTAAATAATTCAATGACTAATTTTTCACATATTCACAAATTCAAAGGGATATATTACTCTTATTTTAGCCAAAGTACACATTTGTAAAACTTTAGAGGGTTAATTTACATATTTTTTAAAGTTTATGAACTAAAGTGCACATAAGCTTTAGTTCAAGATGGTTAATTGCAGTTTTCCTATCATTTAAATATTTTTGTTTCTTACTTTATAGGAGGTTATTAATAAAAATTCACCATTCAAAATATATAACAATAAAATAGTGATCCACTAAAAAAAAATCGTAAAATATTACTCTCTTCGTTTTAGAATAATTATCATTTTTTTAACTTTTACATATTTCAGAATATTTATCCATTTACAATATTTAAGTAGCATTAATTTTTTCTTCTATTTATATCCTCAGTATAAATATGTTGTTAAATAATCAATACATTTATTAATATGAGTAATAATGACCATGCAAGGATAATTTTATCAATTTATATAACTTTTTATATTCATCAAGATTTTTTATTTTTCTTAATATATGTATTGTTTGATTTTTTATAGTTATTCTAAATAGAGGGAGAAAAAGTATATAGCTACTACCAAATATCTATTGACACTGCCCTTTTAATATCTTTATTCATATATTCCAAAACTACCCTTAATTAAGAGTTAAGAGCTTTATTACATTTTTGTCTGTTGTCATTCCCATATTTGAAATTATATTTCACAATTATGCTAATTAATATTAAATAAAAAAATTAGATATTTTTAATTTACCAGCTTTAAAATAGAATAAGCCTTTGAGGCAAACAAAGTAAAATAAGTGTTTATATCTCTATTTTGTGATATTCAAAGAATTTTTGTTTTAATTTTTGTATTTTTTTTATATATATTTTGGATATTAGGATTTTTTTTAACATTTCAATCTTCCCAATAAAACATATTTAAAAAATTTGTCTATTATCATTTCAATATTACTAATTAATACTAAACAAAAATAATTACAACTAAACTTTCAATTCAGCAAAAGAAACTATTAATTTTAACATAATGATTAACTTGAATTAGAAAATATAATAAAATAAAATTTAATTAATTTGTTAAGTTTAATCAAACAAAAATATAACACTCATAAGCTATATAAAAAATCCTCCTACATATAATAGTTGAAGCACTTTATTAGATTAAATAGTCTAGTAGTGAATTCATAAAAATAATAATAAGTAAAAATAATTACAAATCATATTTCCACTCAGATATAAAAGGAAAAAGTAATAAAAATTTAATGTATCAAGTTACTTTTTCTTTTTTTGAAAAAAAAACACTAAAGAACAAAACATTATAACAAAAATTATTTGGTTAATGAAAATAAATTTTGAATTTATATGTTTCTTTATTGTTTATTTAATTATATCAACACTAGAAATTAAAAGATTTTATGTGCATAGTGTAGATTACATTTCCTTTTAGTTACGTTGTTTTTTTTTTATAAACTCGAGTTTACGTTGTTGTGTTGGTATATTACAATTTGATAATATGTTTGCAGTGTTATTAAATTTTAATTAATTTACTTAAAGAAATAGTTATTGTTATAATATTTAGATAATTATTGTATAAAAAAAATTTAAATAAATAAGTTAATATTTAGATCTAAATAATTATATTAAATGAATTAATTATTAATATTTTTAATAAGAGGAACATTACAGAAAAACCAACCAAAAACCACTGCAAATAACAGTGACAATAAATATTTGGGAGCAACAATCCAGTATAATGATCAAGATTTTCAAGATTTAGTTAGGAATTTGAGAGAATATCAAACGTAGTCAGCATAGTTATTCTTTCATCTTGATAAAATTAATTTCTGCAAAGCCCAGAACACAGACAACATCCCTTGTGGTCCAGTAATCAATATGCAGGTATATAGAAAGCAGTGCTAACAAGTTGAGACTGATCAAGTGTGCTGCACTAGGTAGACCATACATTGAAGATACTTCAGTTTTCGAGAAGCCACTTCCAGTTTCTCTATATTCAAGAAGAGTATATTTTTTGTGGACATTAATGTTCAGTTAAAAAAAAAAAAAACTCTAAGTAGCTCTTGGGGTGAACGGGATCAAAAGATGAAGAATTTTCATTACCAAAGCTAAAAGGGAAAGTATTTGCTGGTGTAGAAGTTGTGATCTAGTTATAGAGGCAAAAGCCTTTGATGCTTTAGACATATTTAATTAGAAACCCTTTTTTTATGTATGGTCTTGATTAATACACATATGTATATATAAAGTATATATATATATATATATAATATGATATGTTTGAATGGAATTGATTTAATTTTAAAATTAGAAAACAAATCAAGTCAAATCAATTATATTTTTTCTAATAATTCCAAATATAATCTAATATATTTTAAACATCAGAATTGATTTCTAAATCAATTTAATTCACTATTTAATTATGTCAAATATAAAATTTAACTTATAAATCAAATCAATTTATTTCAAATCAAATAAAATCATTTCCTAATCTTAATGATTTCAAACACTACCTCAATCAAGTTTTTATGTCACTGGTTTTCTTGAAATAGTTCACATGAATGTTTAAGAGTGTTACCATTATTATACAAAAAGGCAAGTGTAGTACTCTTATAATTTATAAACTAAAGCAAAAGAAATTTAACAATGCATCCCAATTAATGCCAAAAGTAAAAGAGGTGGAGAAGGAAAAAAACGAAAAGAAAAGATAAAGAACAATCTGCAAATGCACAAGTGGGGCAATATGGGGGAAGTTATGGGAGTCCATGAGCATGACAACGGTAGCTGGGTCAATAAATAGTAAAGAAAAGTATCCTCTACACTCTCTCATAGTCATAGCTCATTCTCACAAAAATTATATCACCTAAAATAAAATACTAATAAAAGGTTAAATATTATAATATTGAATAGAACGGGACCACTTCTTTCCGTAGTGGAAGCCAAATCACCACCATTGAGATATACAAGTATGATTTGACAGATGGCTTCCTTTCATGTTACACATGAGTAATGATACATTAATTAAGGATTTAAAGTTGACTCATTTTAGAGTTAGACTATTTACAGTAGAATCAAAACTTCCGAGAAAAAAAAATAAAACATGAACAAATACTATTTCTGTTTATACATAAATACATACTATAGTATATAATTATTCAGTACTATACGTTATAATTAAAGCACTACTACTTTAACTTTATAGTATTAATATTTGTTTATTATATTATTAATAATTAATAATATTGTGTGAGGAGGCGTCTTGTAGTGCATGATGCTGGTCATGTCATGACACATTAAGTAGGGCATTGCTTTTCTTGTCTGTGCTGTTTGCAACTTTTTAGAAGTCCATCGAGAATTTAGAGACAGAGAGAGAGACAAAGAGGACACGGACACATTCACACTATAACTGATGCTAATAGCATAGCCCCTTAGGAGCCTAATAAGCTAAAGCTAACTAAGGGAGTCTAGCAGTGGCAACCAAACACAACCTCAAAATTCGACAAAACAAGTGCTTCAACTCTGTCTGACTCCTCTGACTTTCCTTCTCTCTCTTTCTCTCTCTAATCTTATCTCTTTTTAATTCTTTCACTCACCCGGTTATGGTGGTGAATGCTAAAAGAGCACGCTGCTACCTCTCTTCTTGTTGGTTGTTGCTGATACCCTTCCGAGTTCCCAAGTTGGTAGCATATTATCAATGAAGGAACCTGCAGTTTTTTCAGTACAGTACTATGTAAGTACCTCTTTTTCACCCCATCTCATCACCTAAAGACTTGTTTTTGATCATTACGCTTTTTTTTTATTTTTCCTTCAATTCTTCCATGCATTTTAAGGCCTTCTCTGCTGCTTCCCCACTCTGCTTTACTCTTTTTGTTTTTTTTTCATCTTTTTTTTCACTTTTTTTTTTTTGGTCCACTCTCATGTTGCTTTTTTCTTCTATTGTGTGTTGGGGTCTTATGAACCTCCAATCTTGCTTGCAGCTAAAAAAAGAATTTTGTGGTTGAGGTTGAGAATTTTGTGTCTTCTTCTGATTTATGTAAATTTTGGAATAGTTTTTTTTATGGGTAATTTTGATATCATCAGTTTCCTACAGAAAGAGAAGGATTATTTATGCCTAATAGTTGAGAAACAGAAATTAGATCTACTGTGTAAGCATCAACGGGAAGCTTCCAATTTGATGTTAGTAGCATCCCTTGCCTTTTTATATGGTTTAATGATTTTAGTAACTCTTAATTTCCAATGTTCTTAGTATTTTTTCCTCCTACATAACCAGTTAAAACCTTTATTATCTGATTTAATTTGGGTGTTTGCAATCTTCTAATTGTCTGTTTGATTTCCATGTTTTGGAGAAGTTTTTGGGTTGTTGGGCAGTCCTCTGCAAGAAATACTTTTTAGTTAGGTATACTGTATACCATATCAATTGATGAGTGATGTTGGAATCATATGTTTAGCCAAAGGGGGTAATTTACTGAGAGTTAAGTTTATCAAATGAATGGAGATAACTCCCTGTGAGTGTTCAATTAAACATATCTGATTCAAATAATCCTAAATTTTGGAAATCTTTTCCTTAAATTTTATTTTGGAGTAACTCCTGAAAAATTCCTGCCATGAGCTTTTTCAACTTAGGGTCTGATTGGTTGAGGGGTAAACATGGGTGGAAATTTTCATGGTTGTGCTTCATCCTTCATGCATAAAATTTTCATCCTATTTTTACCTCCAAACAAACATTTCCTTAGTATAACAAAAAATTATTTGCCTTTGCCATTAAACAACAAAGGCTATGAAAATGTACAAACTAGCACAGTATTCTACCTTATTATTATATTGTTAAGAAAAGCTTCAAAATATGAAAGAAGAAAGTCATATTATAACTCTCTATGCTCTGAATCTGGTAATATAAACCTTTGCCCCCCAAGCCCCCTCTCAAACCCCTGTTTGCTTGTTCTTTTTTAGTTACCTTGTTATGGTTGTAATGATTGACAACTGGGTTCTTTTGGGACCAAATGTTGTTTGTTACAACTTAGATTTCCAATTGTGTGGCATGACAGATTATTACTGATGTGATAGTTTGAAGGCCAATTCCTTATTCATGCAAAAAAAAAAAAATTTAGTTTTGGGCTTTCTTTTAGGCTTAAGCAGCTTAGTTTAGTAGTTGTGTTCATGCTAGTTAAAGATCAAGGTTATTTTTCCAGGAATAAGTTTTCAGTGGAAGGTGTTGTCCACATTCTTTTTCCATTGAAAAATAGCCTTCATCCTTGATAAATTGGCATGTAAGCAATCACCATTTAATGGGGTGTAGGCCTTCAACAGTAGCCTATAACATTAGTACACATAAGAGAACAATTAACTAGCAACAGTGACTGATAATTGGTCAGTTCCTTGAGGTGGTGGGTGTTCAACCAACTGGTGGTGATGGGTAGCTAGAATAGGGTAAGTGGTTAAGGTAGCAATTCATGCAACAATTCTTGAAATCTTTCTGCAAAATAGGGTCTGCAATAAGAATAAATCATATTCTCTGCAAAACATTTTTTACCCAATAGTGGTGGTGACTAAAAGTTTGCTTGGATATTTTATTTTTGTTGTGTGGAAACAAATGTAGCCTTACATTCTCTGCTCTCATTTTGGTTAGTGTTGGGACTAATATGCTTTTCTATGTAATGGAGGTATTACAACACTAGAATAGATAAATTAGAGAGATAAAAAAAGAATACAGATTCAGTTTACAAGAAATGATTGAAATGGAACTAATCATCATTTGGTGTGCCAAATGCTCTTAGGGTGGAATAATATGCATGCATGCATGCATTCATTTATACATATACATAGACACATACATACATACATACATATAAACACACATATGTAAGGACGAGTGAGTTAATGCAGCTTGACATCACATTGGGTAGTTTGTTTGTTCCATTATTGTCAACCATAATTTGTATTGAGTGAAAAACTAATTATATGTGTTCTGAGGTACAAGTATCTGTTAATATTTCTTCCTAACCACCTTATTTCTTTCTGGGAAAAACTCTCAGAAAGTCAACAAAAATTTCTGTTCTGCATGTACTTTCTACAGTTTTGCAGTGACCCAAGTTGGTCATTAAATTTTCCATCGTCTACTACTTCTTTGTGGTGAAATCTCCATGGAAAGAGCTGTACATAGCCAAAGGATAATTATAATGATATGAAAATATGATGACAAGAATAACTCAACAGAGCACAATTCTATTTGAAGCACATATAATATGTTTCCCATATTTAGACCTTCTTTAACAGAGGTATTTGTTCTACTTTAATGTATGGGAGCTGGTGAATAAAAAAGAAACAAACCGTTATACAAGATGGTTTGTGATAACCTACAAGAACTAAGAGTGTGTTTGCTTGTGATCCTTAACTAGATTTCTTCACTAAATTCTACTTTACTCTTTATGCACCTATGTTCCACTCTATTTCCATGTATGTTATTACGTGTCTTCTCCTTATACTTACATTCTACTATTTTTCTATTTTTTCTTGAGCTGTCCTCTTCATTACATTGTTATGTCATATCATACATGTTCAAACTAACAATTCTTTTCTGCCATAACTTTGGTGTTTACCTGTACTAAAATTCCATAGTAAGTATTTTAGACAATTGATTAATAATGAAGAAGCAGGCTTATGTGAGGCAGTTATATGTGACTTTTGATTTTTTTTCCTTTAAAAATTTCAGTTCTTTAGAGAGGTTCATACTTCATAGATCCAGCATCTTGAGACTTGATGAGCTTTATATGCTAGTTGTTACTTTGGCTTAAGATTTGAGCCATGAAAACTCTTCAGTAAGAAGCACTTGAGTATCGTTGTTTATATTACATTGAGCACATAAAAATCTTTGAAAAAAAATATCTGATTTCCTTTTTCATGTAGAAGGGATTTTTCACATAATTGTTACTTATCACTGATAACCAATACACTGACCATAAATTCACTGGAATATCTTTTATGTTCCAGCACTGGTATTTTTTAAAATTTTATTTTGTTTACATGGTCGACAAAGGAATGGGCCCATCTGGCTGCTTATGTGTAAATGATTGGACTGGACAATGGACATGGTTTGCTTGACTTTGAATGCTAGTTACTGCTAACTTCATGTTAATACCGGAATTTTGTGTGTTTCATTTTACAGGCATTAACATAATATCTACTTTGAATAGCAAATAATGTATATCGTCATATTTTTGGTGAAGGTGTTATGATAAGCTGACCATTGTGAGGAAGTTGCACCATCCAATTGCTTTCTAGGAAATAAGTTAGCTCTTTGTCGATCCAAATAAACATGATGACTCCAAACTTGAATTTGGAACCTGAAAACTATTCAGAAGGCAGCAGCCATGTAGCTTCCAATGTATCCTTGCAAGAAGCATCCCTTGATTTTACCAAGGAAAGCACCACCACTTCTTCCTGTCTTACAAAGGCTGAAGGTGATCAAGGTTCCCTTACCCTTGACTTGACACTTAATTTCAATGCCAGTGATGGTGAGTTGAAGGGTACAAGTGATGCTAGCAGTGAAGTGGGACCTGAAGCTCATGCCTCAGCAACTCCCCGAGTTTTCTCCTGTAACTACTGCAGGCGGAAGTTCTTTAGCTCACAGGCATTGGGGGGTCATCAGAATGCTCACAAAAGGGAGAGGACAATGGCAAAGCGTGCAATGCGAATGGGGATGTTCACCGAGAGGTATTCAAGCTTGGCATCTCTACCTCTTCATGGTTCACCTTTTCGGTCTCTAGGCATCGAAGCTCATGCTGCAATGCACCAAAGACACATGCCACAACTGAGGGCTCCTGATATGAGGGCTGCTGCAAGATTTGAGAAAAACCATTTTGGATCACCAATTTTCATGGAAGATGATGATGTGGGTTTGTTTTGGCCTGGCAGTTTCAGACAGGTAGACCAGCGAGCTGGTGTTAATCTGGTACAGGCGCAAACTCCCAATACTAGTTTTGTTCCGATGGCGCCGCCTCCACCACAAGCGTCTGCATCTCCGGATCTCACTCTGAAGCTTTAAGATTTGAGAAATGATACATGTGCAGGTAAAGCTCACACAAAGCCCTCTCAGAACAATAGATAAGTGGCTAAGAAGTGACTCATCCATTGCTTTACTACATCTATCCAAAGTTTCTCAGCCACTTATTGTTCTGTAAGGGGGTTGTGAGGGTTTTATAAATCTATGCTTCATTTGTCAAAGATTTTTCATCTTTGATTTCATTCTCTTCAGACATGAAGCTATTAGTTAATAGTGCATGCATTGTACAGTGAGATATGTATTTCCGATGGCGATTTTAGCTTATTTGAATATCTCATTATTAAATGTATCCTCTCATTTGTATTTCACTTCATTGTTGTTGCTGCTGCTACTGCCATATTAGCTTAGGAAGACAAAGCTAAATAAATGTTTTATGTCTAAAATGTGTGCTGTGATAGACTGCACTTGATGGATGCGTGATTCTGTATGCTACTGTTTGGGCATA
This sequence comes from Dalbergia oliveri, assembly GCA_030441495.1. Taxonomy (NCBI): domain Eukaryota; kingdom Viridiplantae; phylum Streptophyta; class Magnoliopsida; order Fabales; family Fabaceae; genus Dalbergia; species Dalbergia oliveri. The sequence goes on along the minus strand of JAMLFY010000002.1, from coordinate 43,765,434 downwards.
TTTTACTTGCAGTGATTTGAATCTTAAAGAAAGCCCCTATGGTCATGCCATTATATGCCCAAGAGGGGATTAGTATAAGGCCTCAATGGTGACCACAAGACTGTTTTAATGGAGATTGTTGGTAATTGGTAAAGAACATAACTAGTTTTTCATATAATCCTATGTGGACGTATATTCCAGGGAAGAAAGAAAACTAAGGGCATGTTTGGTTTTATTTTTTATTTTTAATATTTTGTGAAGAGAATATTGAAAATTTTAAAAGCTACAAAATTCAATTAGGATTTCCTTTATAAAATTCTGAAAACTAAAACCAAATAGGTCAAATTTCAAAAGTAAATAAAATTTTGAAATTGATTTGTAAGTAATAGTTTCTAAGTTCTTCTTCCCCTTTTCTCTATGTGAATTTGGATTTATAGGGAAAAGAAGGAAAATGAAGAGTTTATAATATAAAATTTTAAAATCTTACATCCCTCAAGTTTTTTCTTCTCCTTCATTCTCTTTTGAAATCCAGATTGACAAATATACATTAAGAAATCAAGAGAAACACACACCAAAAGAATTGTCAAGCATAACTAAATCCTCAATGAAATGCTCTTGCAGTGTATTTGCTACTTTATGATTAAGAGCCATGCACTTCAGTTTAGGATTGTATCCTTTGCCGTCCAACTTGACTTTATATTACTATAGGCTATTACTGAGCTTAAATTGTGATGATGATGACAATTGAAAGTAGGCATCTTAAGCGTTATTTTGATGTATAAAATTTATAACAATCCAATTTACAGATTACAACGTATTTCTTGTTTCTTTCATAAGTTGGACCTTCATTTGCGGACAATCAGGGAGAATATGCTAATCTGGCCTACAAATCAAGATTCTCATCCATGTTGAGATGGAATGACTCTTCCAGATTTAAATGGACATAAGTCTCTAAGGCTATGATTGAGAGTTTTATAGATGATGAAAGAGAGTGATTAATAATGAAATGGAAGAAAAGGTAAGGAATTGAGTGAAAGAAACTATGTTATTTCCTTGTTTGGAAATTGCTTTCATTTCTTCTTCAACCCCCAATTTAAGAGTCAAAAAAGCTTAATTTTGAATTGTGGAGGGACACATTGTATCTTGTTAGTCATGCCACTCATTTCCCTAAAATTACTTCCAAACAATGGTCATTTAACTTTAACCTTGTTATTCCTTACCACTATCTCAATTTTCATTCTCCCAATCATATCCTAAGGATAAAAGAAAAGAGGATGCAAGGATACAGTGGAATTGCACGCGATAATGAATGATGAATCCCAAACAAAGGCATTAAAAGAACAAAGAACAACTTGGTGACATAAAGAGGAGAAAAGTTATTGTGTATCTTTTTGATTGAAATTCTGTCTCCAATAGAGTTCCTTTTCATATCCTTTCAATCATGTATTAATACGTGAAAAAATAAGAATTAAAATAGATTTAAAAATTTATAAGTTACTAAATATATAATATTTATTTACCATATATTAATAAATGATTGGAAGATAGAGAATGAGATGCCATTTGGAGACTTCCATCCATATCTTTTCTGTATTTTTTTTTTCAATAGTGAAGAATCTTGATTTAATAGGCCTTGCTAGATATATGGGCTCAAAGCCTGGTGGATTGGCTACAATGGAAAACTGCTTGGAACTTGTAATTGGACTTGTTCCCCTTTTAATGAAAAGAAAATAAAGAGCCTTGCTCCACAAAAATCAGAAAAACCTTGATCCCTTTTAATGCATTATTATATTGCTTATTTGTTTTCCTTACTAATGAGGGGAGAACAATTTCATCTCATCAATTTGAAATTATTCATGAACTATAACGAAAACTAATAATGATTGTAACGAAATGATAAAATTGATGACAAAATTGTAAGTGGACTAAATTGACATCAATATTTTTTTTAAAGACCAAATGGATGTCAACCTATAATTAAATTAGGACTAGAAAAAAAGAGATTCAGTTTTTCTTCTTTCTCCCTTTCTTTTTCTCATTTTTATTCTCCTAAAAATCATAGAAGCTGATTTTAAAAGAAAAAAAATCAGAGAAGCCGACCAAAAAATAGCGATTCTGCTTCATTCCACAGGTCGACATAGGACCTGAAAAGCGAGAGAGAGAGAGAGAGAGAGAGAGAGAAGCATGGCTAATGTAATTGTAAATCCTTTGTTTATGGAGAGGGAATATTGGTTGGTTGGACCTAGCATTGCGTCCATAATGCTTTGTCAGCTTGTTTCTGTATCACTTGGTCAAATATATGGCCGGATACAATTATCAAAACATTATTAAAGGAAAAATGGCACATGGGTTAAATATTTATTTTTTATATATTATTAAGGCAAGGGATTTCTTTAGTTATCCCAAGAATATCAATACCGTCTTGAATTTAATGTTGGTGATTTAATCATGACTTTTACAAATGTTAATAATCTAAGTTAGTAAAATATGTGATTAATTTTTAGCAACAAATACTTATAGGGAATCGATATTCTTAAAGTATATGACGGTGTCGAAAAAATCTCATTATTAAAGCAAATATTTTTTGCACAATTATCTAGTTATGACCACTTATTTTATTAAAAGTATAAATAATTTTGCTGAGTCAATATAAAATCTTTACACTCTCAGCTCATGATTTGTTTTCATGCAAAGTAACAAAGTTCACTTACATAACTATTTTAATGATCATACAAATGAAATGATTTAATTAGGTAATAGTGTAAAATTTTTTATACTATCAGGATATTAAAATTAAACTCAAAATATTTTTTTTATAACTAGTGAATTAATGGGCATTCGTGTGCCTATCAATCCATAATTCTTTATTTTTGTAATTTCTTTAATTTTTTAACTTTTTTCCGTTATTTTTATAACTTTCTCCAACTACCTATGTATCAAGAGTATTTTAGAAAATAGGAAGATACCAAAGGTTGTTAAAAGGGACTATTCCCTTTATATATAGTATAGATTATCTCAAAGTCATAAAAATTAAGATATTAGGTGATAATGTAAAATATTTACAATAATACTATATCAACATTAGTATAAAAAATTATATATTTCAAATTTAGCTTATGTTTCAAATCTGGTTTCATAGTTAAAAATAAGGATAATTTTTTTTAATTTAATCCTAGTTAATTCACCTAGTCGATCTTCTGCTCATGTATTGCTATGACTTAAGTTCAATTTTCAGGTTCTATTGATAGATAATTGTAAGTATCTTTAAAAGTGCTGAATCAGGTTAAAGATATATCTGAATGAGGTAAGGTTTTCCTCTTAGCCTAAACTATTTTTTATTGAAAAAAATTAATCAAATGAAAATGGATGAACTCACGGAAAAGGTTGAGTTGCTATTGATAGCATGCGCATTGACTTTTATGGTTGGATATTCTTTTATTAATGAAATAAGAAAATTATCATTTTGGCTCTCAAAAGATTATATTAGTGACAAAATAATCCTTAAAAGAAACTATATTTGCTCATAGCTTTCAAAGATGATTTAATTGGATAATAGTATAAAAATTTTACACGGTTGATATGTTCAAATCAAATCCTTACAAATATCAATATCAATTTAAGTTAGTTTGATTACTTTATTGTTACACTAATCAAAATATAAATATGAATATACACAATTGAGTCTAATGGTAAATCCAATGGTCCGTTTGAATAACCTTGCTTATGACTTTTTTTTATATTTTTTGGAAGTTTTAATTTTTTCATATATTCAGTTAATCAACTTATTACTTTTCAAAAATTATTTTTTGTTCTATTTGAAAAATTAAAATATCATGATTCTAAAAAAAAACATTTTTTAAAGTACTATTTTTATTGTTATGTATTAAAATACAAAAGTAACTTATTTATAAATTACTTGTAAATAAGCATTTAAATAAGTTATTAACTCAAATGTACCCAAAGTCTAAATAATAAGCACCGTCTTCCAAATTTGACCTTTATATACCTTTAAAATATGAGTTTTTTTTCACCGGTATGTGCTCCTTAAAAAGCACTCATTAAGAAATTGAAAGTTGAAAATTTTTAAATCTTTTAGGGGCTTAATTTTGATATATTGGGTATATAAATTGTTTTTATACTTGTTAATTATATATTGTCATATTAGTAAAGTAAGTTTAACTTATATTTTATTGCTTTGAAATCTTACACATACAAGAATTTGATTGAAGGGCAGCATGAAAAAAAATTTCATTGATAATAGATTTTAAAGTATACATTGAATGCATTATAATTTCAAATAGAAAAATAGTATCATTTTTATACAATGATAATTTAAAATCTTTTTATATTGTCATTCAACTATATATTACCATTCAGGAAAATAATTGAGTTTCACGCACATACCACTTGAAAAGTAATGAAAATAAAGATTTGACTGAATAACAACACAAAAAATTTATACACTTCACTACATAAAAATGAATTATTAAACTCATAGAAAAAACCTTACCTGTTTTTTTTGTTTTTTTGTGCTGTTGATAACCACAGTTTTCATTGTTTCTTAACCAATTGAGAAGATTCTTGTGTTTAACAAAACCCTAAAAATATTTCCGAATGAAAGGGAGAGGAGGGAAAATCTGCATAACATTGACTTTTTGTTCGGAGCACATTAAATGTATCGGCATGTCGCGTATTTATGACAAAATTGTTGTCTTTATTAGTGTTGTTATTTTCTCAAGTGAACGCGCCTGATGTTTGCAACACAAAAACAAAACGTTGGGCAGCTTGGATTGGATTGTTGACTTTGAAGTTTGAAACAAGGAACGAAGCAACGTGCCATTTTCGGTACACTTCACCTGTGACCTTCCCGGCTTGCTCTTCGCCTCACGCGGATATATCATAAATTCATAATTTTCCTACATCAAACAAAATTAACTCAAAATATCGGGAATGGAATTTTTTTATTTTATTTTAGTTTTTAGTGTAGAACAGTTTTTTATCAAATTAATTTTAGACTCAATTTGAAATTAAACTATTTTTTCCATTAAATTAAGAACAAACAATAGGGAATATCTTACTTGAGAATTTTAAGTTTAATTTATACTGCAACAGCATCCTTTATGATAATTCTTTTTATGAACTTTTAATCTAATTTAATTTTTTATTCATTGAATTAATTCTCATATTTATTTTAATTAATCTCTCATCTAAAAATTTAATATTCTATAAAATGTTAAATTTACCAAAATACAGATATATTTAAAAATAATATATCTAAATTAATTTAATATTAGCCATATGTTATTTATAAATACACTTTGAATAGTCTTCGAGACTCAATATTCATAGCAATATTTTTACATAATTATTTAATTATTTATAAATATTTAATTAAAATATTTAATTTTTATTGTAATTAATGCAAAAGTTACACCAAAAAATATATTAAATCTGGTTGAACCCTCACTTCTCTTCTTATGGTGAGGTAAATATAAACTTATTTGTAAATGTACTTTGAGCTTGAAGATTTTTTCTGGACTGAACTGCTATCCTTTCATCTTTAATTTTCTATCACTAAAAAAAATTATGTTGAATGAGATAATGTCATTCCTTAAACGTTTTGCTTTGCTCAAGATGAAAAAATAGAGTTTCATTTATCTTCTAAAAAAATGGTATTAATGTTGCATAAATATAATGCATTGTTCTAGTGAGTGAACTTTTCACCAACTTTGACCATATTGAGTATTGACATATCCCCCTCAAACGATTTTTCCAAAAGCAATTCGAACGTTAATTAGGCCTAAACAAATGTGAATATCTGCCAGTTCCCTTTTGTCCAAGACTCAAAAAACGGAAAGACGCATAAAAAGAGAAGGAATGAAAATATCATGCAAAGGGCAAAGAAGAAGAAGAAGGTGATGGCTTTGAATAAAGAACTAGTCCTCGTTGATGATGGTGCGTGAGCTGTTTTTGTTAAAAAGAATGCAGTCAAAACCAGGTCCACTTGTGAGTAATTCTGGCCATTTATGAGGGCTAAGACTGTAATGTCACACATACAAGAAAGCATAGCCGTTTTCATAGACAGTAAAGTTTTTTTTTAAAATTGTATAAGTGTTTATTTAATCTTTAAAACAATAAAGGATCACTTTAATAAAAAAAATTCAAATTAGTATTTTTAGTTATTTAAATTAATCTTCATAAATATTAATACAGAAACTAAATTAAATTATGATATAAGCCTTTTAAGATTTTACATAAAAATTAAGGTAATAATTGAATGATATTGATTTTTAAAAAAATAAAAATAAAATATGAAAATAATTGTTTATCACTCATCATAATTTATTTTTTATTAAATAATTATATTCATATCCACACATTCTCATCCATCATAAATATTAAGATAAAATGTGTAAAAATTAATTAATACTTTCTTAAAATATAAAAATAAGTTATATTTTAAATTAAATAAAATTTTAAAAATAACTTATATTCAGTGTTATCTTAATTTCATGGAAAAAAAAAACATAGAAATAACTTCTTTGCTCTTTTCTTTAATGTTCAGTGTGAACGCATGGAAAATGAAGATCCAGCCGTTGCTTGCATAGCATAAACCAAAGCTTAGAACATAAAAGCCCTTGGATTCTCATTTTATTTTCATAACTGCCCCTCTTCACCTTTGATCTAGTCTTTTGTTGCCTATGTCTCTCTCTCTCTCTCTGTGTCTTTGTTGAACCACCCCCGCCCTCTCTCTCTCTCTCTCTCTCTCTCTCTCTCTCCTTCTTCTTCTTCTTCTTCCTCTTCCCGTGGCCATGATTGGAGGTAAAGACATTCGTAATGGTGTTGTTGACTCAGAGGGTGAGAACTCCAGGAGCAAGCTCTCAAGGCAGAATTTTGAGCCTAGCAGGGAGTACCCAGATGAAAAAGGTGTTGAATTTCTGAGAGATTCAAAGGTGGGTATTGGTGTTGGTGTTGATGGGGCTCTTGAGTCAAAACCACCTACCATGGTTGTTGGAAGCTCAGGGTTGCAAGAGCTCACCCTCAGCTACCTCTGTGACAGCCAAAAACTGGGTCTTGCTGAGAAAGATGTTCCTGTTCCTGGTAAGACCTTGCTGAATTCCATGGACAGAGTTAGCCACAAAGGCAAAGAGGTTGTTGTCTCTGAGCATTCTAACCATGAGGGGAAATGGGTTGAAAGAGATTTCTTGAGCCTGAGTGAGACCAGAGAGAATTCGTCAAAGCGATCGGTTGAAGAAGAAGAAGAAGAGGTTGAGAGAGACAGCTATAGGGACAAGAAGCCAAGGCTTGAGACACTGAATCTCACTCTTGCTTTGCCTGATGTATCTCTCTCTCTCACAGCTTCAAACGCCCTGCAGAACAATGGTGATCAACCTGTTAGGCCTAAGCCTAGCAGGCCCTCAACTACCACATATTCAAATGATTACACTGCAGCTTCCTTGTCTTACTCTTACTCTCATCCTTTCTCACACAACCCTAGTTGCTCACTCACCCGCAATTCAACTGATAATTTTGAGTATTCTGTCAGCAAAGATGACCAAATTTGGAACTGTGGGGAGGGAACTAATGGTTCTGTTCATAGTAGGTTCAAGCCAATAGGAGATGGGGTTGCTTTGTCCAATCATGGTGGTGGTGGTGGTGGTCTTAGCTCCTTTATGCAAGGTAATAGCCAGTTTAAGACTACTAGTTCAGATAACCATTCTTTTTTCCCTTCAGAATTACCTGCCAGACCAAGGTTTGAGGCCCGGTCAGGGGACTCAAGGGGAAGGAATTCTGAGAATCTGAGAGTCTTGGAAGGCATAGATGGTGAGATGAGGAAGCTTTCTAGGCCTGCGAGGATCCTGAGGGAAATTGTTTCTGAGTCTGTCCCTATCATGGCATTGTCAATTCAGGAGCTCACTGATGAAGTCATTGCTTCAACCAAGGAATACTTGAAGACTCTCATTGAGAAGCCTGAGAAGAAAGAGGAATTGCTCAGCCTCCAAAGCAGGCTTGAGAGAAGATCTGATCTCACCAAGGAGACCCTTTCAAAGTGCCATAAAGTGCAGTTGGAGGTTTTGGTTGCTGTCAAGATGGGGCTTGTAAGCTTCTTATCTGGCAAGCTTCACTTATCTGAGATGGTAGAGATTTTCTTGTATAGGAGATGTAGGAATTTGAACTGCAAGAGTCTGCTTCCTGTTGATGACTGTGACTGCAAGATTTGCTCAGGAAACAAGGGCTTTTGCAGTTCTTGCATGTGTCCTATCTGTTTGAACTTTGATTGTGCAAGTAACACTTGTAGTTGGATTGGTTGTGATGTTTGTTCCCACTGGTGCCATGCTGCTTGTGGCATTCAGAAGAATCTCATCAAACCTGGGCCTAGTTTGAAGGGACCTTCAGGGACCTCAGAGATGCAGTTTCATTGTATTGGCTGTGGACATGCTTCAGAGATGTTTGGGTTTGTCAAAGATGTGTTCATGTGTTGTGCAAAGGATTGGGGCCTAGACACCTTGATGAAAGAGCTTGACTGTGTAAGGAGGATTTTCAGGGGAAGTGAAGATCGCAAAGGGAAGGAGTTGCATGTTAAAACTGATGACATGCTGTTAAAGCTTCAAACTAAAATGGTATCACCTTTGGATGCCTGCAATTACATCACACAATTTTTCAGCTGTAAGTGTCTTGGACTGTGGTCTTTTCTTTTTGTATTTAAATTCATGTGTTCATTTTGGAATACCTTTTTATTTGATGCCTACAACAGTTCCAGAATTATCATTTCAATGAAACGATCTTATTGTCCATGAATTCCTTCTCAATATTAGATTTGATACTGAGTTCAATAAATTTTTATGACAGATTAGACCAATAAAGAGAAATGTTCGTTTGACACTGTTATACCTATACAACATTTGCTTATGTTCTTCTGATGTGTGATTTGAGTGAGTAATGAATTGTGTTGCATTGAGCATTCAAGCCTAATATGGTATGACTATTAAGAGACTTATTAGGCAGTATTTGTAGCTTAGCTTCTACCCTCCCTGGTCAATCTCTACATCTTCTCATATTTGGAATTAAAGTGCTTCATTGAGATACGAGGGAGTGGTGGGGGAAACTTGAAAGATTTATTTAAGCCTCAGTTGCTTGTAAGTTGCATTTGCTATTATCTCTTCTGTTCTGTTGAATGTGTTGTTTGATGAAATAATTCAAAACTACATGCGACCCTGTGCTTTATCAATTTGGTATTCTCATGTGTAGAAGGCTTTTTGGCTTTAGCCTAGTTGTTTCTAAGTTTGGTGTGTTGAAGGCTCGTCTGATTTAATTGAGATACTGATATTGATATCTGATATCTAATGGTTGAAAGCTTAACTTTTCTGATAAATAGATGCGGATGGCCTGTCAGACTTTCCTGCTTCTGGTATATCTACAAAGGATTTGGCAGCATCTCAAGCTAACCTTGCAAAGGATACACCATCTCTTCCAAAATCCAGTTCTCTAATACCAAAATATACTTATGACATGAGCTATTCTAGGCCACATTCTGCTGCCTTGCCAAATGATCTTCATCAGAAAGACCTCAAAGCTTCCATATTAAGTGAACTGAAAACTGATGCTGATTTCCAACTGGGGGCTTTATTAAGGAAGGGTGGACTTGAAAGCTTGGAGAGCATCGTGCGGATAAAGGAGGCCGAAGCCAGAATGTTCCAAACCAAAGCAGATGAAGCAAGGAGAGAGGCGGAAGGCTTCCAGAAGATGATCAGGACAAAGACTGCACAGATGGAAGAAGAGTATGCTGATAAGCTTGCCAAACTTTGTCTGCATGAGACCGAGGAAACACGGAGGAAGAAACAGGAGGAACTGAAAGTCTTGGAAAATTCCCATTTTGATTACTACAAAATGAAGAAAAGAATGCAAGATGAGATTGATGGTTTATTGCAGAGAATGGAGGCAACAAAGCAGCAATGGGTTTAAATTTTTATTTTTTTGGTTGTTTTTCTTATAATTTTCTTAGTCAGAATACTGATAAAATGCGTGTAATTTATTGGTCTGCTGCCATGATATTCTGGTTGCTCCCAGAATGGATGATTTTCAATTGATATAACTTAAGTTTTGGGTGTATTGGTCCTTCATTTTTTTTTCCTTCATAAATTGAGACGGCATAAATGTGAAACTGAACAATTTATGCTCCCTCCTCTTCTCCCTTTGGTACTCATGATGAGGGGATCTGAAAGAGAATTTTTTTTCTCCTTCATAAATTGAGAGGGCATAAATGTGAAACTGAACAAATTATGCTCCCCCCTCTTCTCCCTTTGCTACTCATGATGAGGGGATCTCAAAGAGAAAATTGATATGTGTATATATATATATATGTGAAGTTGCGTTGTCCTAATCTACTTTTTGTGCACCTAAACAAAATATACTCTATTGGAGCTGCAGAGAAAAATGCTGTTTGACATGATTAGTTTAATTATTATTACTCTTGGTGGATGGAGCATAAAGGAGGATAATGCTAAATAGCACTTTGAATAGATATTATATTTATTATCTCACCGGTGATTGCGGCTTATCTCATTGCACCACCTTAGTTAATTAAGCTTAAGCAGTGTTTTGCACTTGCAGTATTGGGACTAGTTCACGAAGGTGATAATGAAAGGGAATCTGAATACTTTGAAGGTTTCAATCGTATCAGCACTGTGTGCTGTGTGGCATTTGACCTATCAACTCATGTTGGATTCCACAGCTTTTATTCTTGATTTTGACACAAGCCTTTGGATATTGAGTACAAGTAATGTTATTTGTACCTATTTAAGATATTTTTTGAGAATATCTCTTAAATATTGATCGAGATAAAAATTGAAATCTACTTTTAATTGAAGTTCAAGATTTAAATAAGTGTCTTTTAAAAAATGTCTTTACAAGTAGTATTTTTAAATAAATATTTTACTTAATATTCTTCAGTATTATTTTTTTTTGTGCAAGTATTCTTTATTTTTAGTGTATCTTATTGAGTAAAAGTTATGTCATTCGTACTAGATTTTTAAACATATTTTAAGAGAATATATTTAGTAAATATTAATTGAGATAAAAATTACGATCCACTTTTAATAGATATTTCCTGAAAAATGTATGTGTCATTTGTACTAGATTTTTGGACATATTTTAAGAGAATATATTTAGTAAATATTAATTGAGATAAAAATTAGGATCCACTTTTAATTGATATTTCCTGAAAAATGTATTTACAATTAGTAATTTTTAATAAAGAATTTACTTAATATTTTTCAGTTTTATTCTTTTACAAGCGTTCTTTATTTCTTAATGTATATTATTTTATTGTTTTGGGTACATAAGGAATCTACAAGAATTGTAATGTTTTTGTTGTTCGTATTGTTATAAGTGTGGGTTTGGTATGAGTAAAAATAATAATGAAATTTTTATACATGAGCACTATATATAATTTATATGTAGAATTTATCCATGAAAATTTCATCCTCTTTTTTACTTTCATATCAAACACATTATAAATGTTAAAAAAAATTATAAGATATAGTTAATAAATATTTAAAAATTCATTTGAAATACTACTGGCCTTTAAAAAGTGAAACCATGTTTTTATTTACGTTATATAAAACTTGATTATATAAATTTGTATGATACAAATTTTTATTATATATTCGACGTTATATATAATATAATTAAATTTGAATTTGTTCAATAATCATAGGATGAATTCATCACGTTCACAAGACCTGATAATTAAATTTTTATTAGATTGAACAAAATTTAACAATAGAAGGAGCATACTATCAATACCAAAAAAAAAAGAGGGAACATACTATTTTTTTTTTTATAAACCCTGTACAGAAATTTAAGTACTTTTTTTTTACGTGAAATTTTTTTTTTCATGCAACACAAAAAGCGTACTTTGGTAAATATCAATAAGATGAAATTATACGTATATACATAGCACGCTGTACCGTAAATAGTACAATCGTTACATAAAGTAATAGACAAGCACACCAACGGTAACAACCATAAACCGCGCTTTGAATCTAAACACCGAATCGAATTTCCATCATGCTTGAAAGATATAATCATTATGCACCTTCTAAATGCTATTTTTTTCAGCTAGTGGTACCTGTAATACAGAAGCACAGTTCATATAGATCTCACTGGCTAAATTTTAAAATATTTAATGGAGTATCTCTCTTTTTCTCTAACTTTCTTGATTAAAGTTAAAAAAAAAAAACCTTTGTCTGTTTGAATTTTCGTACTTATTTTTATCTGTATTACTATATTTCCCCCTTTTTTTAACTATGAATGACTGAATAATGCTAAAAGCTCAACTATTCATGTAAATCTCAAATTGAAACCAACAGTTGATGTTAAATTTAACACTAGGAGGAACTTACTAACATTTTTAAATTTTCTTGTTCATACACACCTTATTAAGATATTAAGTACTTTAGTGTATTCTTCGTATTGAATGAAATGAATTTTGGTCTGCTATATGAATAATACTAGTGCTGTAGCAGCAGCTAGCATTCTTATCGTGATTGCAGCCACAAATAGAATCTCGACCCAAGAAAGTGAGGAGGGATAAATGTGTGGAGAAATCAGGAAGCAGATCAAGTTCTATCGAAATAATGGATTAGTGAACAAGGCAACAAACCTTTGGACAGTCAGAGAATATGGAAAGGGTTGTGAGTTCAGGCTTTAAGCAAAGTGAGTTTTGATGTAAAAGGACAAAGGAAAATGAGACTAAAATAATGAAGGGGGACCACTTATAGGTAAAGATCATGAAATGGGAGGGGAACTTCCACCAACAAAGGAATAGACGGATGAAAATAGAATTTAATTTGAATATATAATAAATGAAAAATAATTTTACACACACATTTAATTATATACTGTTATATTAATAAAAATACTTGACTCAATCACTTATTAACTAAAAAATTTTACAAATAGAACAAATAACACCTAATTAGTTAACAATATAAAGTTTTATATTGTGATTACATTACAATTAAACTTTAAAAAATATAACTCTAGGTTTTTTTTTTGGGGGCGGGTAGAACTTCACACAATTTAGTTTATTAAAAATAGGATTTATCTTCTAAGATTTCTAATAAAAATAAATATAAAAAACTTGATGGTAGATCCTACATCTTGAAATTTGTAAAAATACACATTCTCAATGAAATGTTACTATTATAAAACTCCTAATCAGTGCTATCAAAACCCTTAAAAATATAACTTGATGGCAAACCATCATTTGGCTCACATGAAACCTGTGTTATGTCATGTTTTGACGTGAAAAGGGCTCTCCCGAGACTTTTACTGTCCTACCCCTATGGGCCTCCCTTGTTGGGCTACACCCTCTAGGCCCAACAAGGGGTAGGATCTCCCTTGACGCAAAATCAAGTTTTAGTACAAAAGAAAAAAATTAAAAACAAGTTTTACTATACTAAAAAGTGTTTGGGAATATGTGTTTAGGGTGGTTGTGTTTAGCGAATTTGAGTTGTCAATGCACCTTATTCTTTAGATTCCTGCTCTAGTAAATGGTTGTATCATGTCCATGTTTATGTAATAAAATGGATTTCTTTAAAAAAAAAACCGAAGCATATAAGCTAATAAGATTTAGGTTAGTTACAAGGGGGCTGAGTAGTTTGTATGTATTTCGTATGAAATGATAGGTTCGATTCTCATCATCTTGTGAATTCTCATATATTGAAAAATTGTTTAGAAATACCCACGAACAAAATTAAAATGTTGGGAATATGTAAACGCAAAGGAATGTAATAATCTCTGTTTGGAGTGGAGGAAAGGATTGGAACCAACAGAGAATCAGAATATATCGAGTAAACCACCTCAATTAAATCAAAATATATCCCGTTAAAGTCCAAACAAATCAAACAATAAAGAAATTACACAAGCCATTTCCGGTAACTGAACAACTGAACCACGAAATCCATAAAAAACGAAATTTAAATTTAAAAAAAAAAGGTGAAAAAAGTGCTGGATCAACCAATTTGTGATGATGATTGAGGAATCAAGCATATGAGGAGTGAAGAAATGCAACTCAGCTACCATCACGGCCAAAACCAACAGTTATATCCACAAAGACACCAAACAAGAGAATTGCTAGACCCGTGAAGTTGACCAAATGAGATTCTCCTTGGTGCGGCTTCAGTTGCAACATAGTATACCTCTCCATCAAACCTGTTAGTGCAGCACAGATTGCCATGTACAACAGTGCCCTACCACCAGATATGTGCCATGGAGCCACTCTAGCCCTTGTTTCTGGAGACCCTTGAAGCATGAACGCTAGTCCAAAAAGCCACTATGCATGCAACCAATTCAAGAACCACATATATAATCACATTAGTATATTATCAAAGTTTTGCCTATATTAATTAATTAGGGTCCTGGATTTTGTTCACATTATATATATATATATATATATATATATGACCATAGACTCATTATTTATATTGGGATAATTTTTAATTACCTGTAAGCCAAACAAGCAGAAGGTGCCAAGGCCAATCCATGAATGGAGGCTGTAAACATCCACCAAGTTCACCATATCATGGAACTTGAAGACGGCACATATCCCAACAATCCCAAGAACTATAGCAATTAAATGAAGTGTCAAGTGAAAGGCCTTCTGCGTTGACCAATCCCCTGGTACCGTGTGGTATGCCATTATTGCTGCTCAAATTTAACACCATCATAGCTAATTAGTGAAGAAACTAAGAGCAATATAATGCTATTTTGACATCCACTTTGGATGTCACGTGTGAGACATGCATCTTTATAAGTAGGCACATAAAGTGAAAAACATGCTAACTTAGAGTAATAATTTTGTAGTTTCGTGATCATATAGATGCAAATGAATATAATATAATTAACAAGATATGCAGCTAGCTCGCTCCACAAGAGATGAGACTTGGATATATACCTTGACCAACAAGGAAAATGAACCCAAAGTACATCATAAAAGGGTGAACCTGCAGAACAAAGTTTGATTTGGAGGAAATGTGATTGGTGATTGATATATGAAAAGTATAGACAAATCAAAGAAGAAGACACAAGAAAGAATGTTGTTACGTACATTGAAGACACGGAAGGGATTTTCAGAATCATATTCAATCCCCTCGCGGTAATGCAGCAACCAAACAAGCAAGAGGATGAGGGCAAGGAAGCCAAACAATTGTGCCAAAAAGAGTGTACCGTTAGAACGCATCCTCTTGGTTTTTCTGTATGAGATGCAATGATGAATTGATGATGAATGCCAAGTAATTAGTTGGAAGGATATATATGATGACTGTGAACAATTGTTAGTTATAAGGCAAACTTTTTCTATGCTGGTTCTTCTGAAACGTTCTGCTGTTTCTGCCTGGTGTGGTTCAGTCTTATAGAGTTTTCTTTTTGATAAAGTTCATAAATTAAAGAGGGGAATTGCTTGAGATCTTGGTTTTGGAATTTACAATGAAGAAACTTTTGTGCTTTAGCAAGCATCTGCTTTCCAAGACATATATGCCAACTCTAGTAGTGTTTAAAGTATATATATTCTTATGCCATATGATTAGACTTTTGTCTTATATTTTATATTATGTTTACGTGGGGATTGTTGTCTTACACTACATTTGTCTATTTTAAAATGTCTTCCAGAAAATTCGTGAAAATTTGATATATTATAAAATCAATGTATTTAAACACAAATTATAGCCAACACTTTAAAGTAAATGAAGGAGTAACAAGTTAAAAATCTTTACATCAATTATGTAAAATATAGCTTTTGAACAGCATCAACAGCACTAATTAAAAAAATGAATGGTCGCAGTTTAGGATTTATGATGGGAGAAGGATCCTCTCCTATTATAATCACTAAAAGCCAATCAACAATTGATATTGTGACACATTATCGATCAAACAAAACTCACTGATTTATTTAAATCAAATCATCCTTATGTCTTTTTCAGTTTCACCTTTCACACCTAATCGAACATAAATGAATAGAAACGGTAGGACTGTTTTTAAAAAATATTTCACTCCTACAAGGAAAATGTATATATAAGCCAATAACCTTATTAAATGAAATACAAAAAGACCGGAACTGGTTTAGCACTTTCATTTGTTTGTTTCAAATTAATTTAGCATCCCATCCAATCATTCCTTCATGTTTTTTCCACGTAATTTTTCCTCCAACTCAAACAATCTGCAAGTTGTATCAAAAAAGAAAAAGAAATTCGTAAATCCAGTGCTCAATTACCAAACAACTTTACGCGTAACTATATATGTATATGTGAACTGTGAAGTATGAATGTCACCACATGATTGGAGAAATATTGAGCTTTTAAGGGCAAAAGGAATCGAAGGAAAAGAAAAGGCCGGCTAGCAAGAAAAGAATGGGGATCCGAGATGCCACTTTTAAATCCACGTAAAAGAAAATTTTACACCTTGAGTAACTGAAGTAACTTAAATTTTTTGTTTTTATATTTAAATAAAAATTTTAAATTTTTCTTTAACTTAGATGAAATATTCTAACTTAAATGAAATAGTATAAAAAAGTAGAATAAGATTAAATAATCATTTTAGTCCTAACATTTTCAATTTGATATAAATTTTGGTCCTAATGATAGTTTTTGCATCAATTTACTCTTAATATTTTTAATTTCAACCTCAATTTAGTCATTTTGTTATATTTTCACTTTGATATAATGACTAAATTGATATCAAAATAAAAAAAATAGAAACTAAATTGATATTGAAACTAAAAAAATTACTACTAAATTGATGTGAAAACTTTGCTATGATCACATTGATGTATAAAACTTTGTTAAGATCAAATTGATGTCAATAAGAATCAAAAAGCTATTTACTAATAAAATCATAATGACTCTCATCGCTTTCATTATTCACGATTATTTTTTTATCAACATAATTCACGATTATGTGAAAAAAAAAACAATAAAAGAAATAATTATGAGACGGTTTGTTAGTTTTTTTTTTTTTGGCTAAAAAACGAGTACTTAAAATTAATAGTACTCAATGTGTTTTTACGGGCTGAGAGTCACCTTTGTTTTCTTTACTGTGGGTTGAATATATATATTTCTTATACTTTCGATTAAAGACGGGATAAAAGCCCAAAGGAAGAAAATTAGATAGTAATAAACCTAGAGGGGTAACACTTGAAAAAGAGTAATCTTAGCTGTACAATAAAATTATACAATAATATCTCATCAACACTCACAATGTTCTTTGTCTTTTTGTGAGAGTGTGTATTGATTTACTTGTCATGACCTGATTTAAAAATGTGACCGATACATAAGAAATTTCATCTTCATAAGTCTCATAATCACTAAGACATACTATATGTATAATTTAACCATTGATAACTCCAGTTTATGGAGTTATTTAGCTTCTAACTGGGATTGAAATTGCATGACTTGTCTTTCATTTTCCAAGTGAAACACTTAAAAATAGGAAGAATTGACTCATATTTGTTTTAGAACTTTTGTTGAAAAATTCGATGTCATAAATCAAGACTATTAGGATGAATTGCATAATTCAAATTAAATTTTCATTGAATGATTTTTGGCAGAGAAAATTGTAGAAGTTTTGGAGCTTGAAGAGAATTCAAGTTGAAGCCAAGAGGAAGGAAGCAAAGCATGAAGAAAAAGCCATTGAATTGAAGTTTTTGTTGTTGGGTTCGACCTGATTTTTTGGGTTGCAACCTACCTGGGCGCCTAAACATTAGATCAGTTTTGTTAGTAGGTGACTCAATTTGTTGGGTCGCAACCCGCGCCCAGGCCCATTTTTAGTAAATAATTACCCATAGGCAGGTATCAAGAGAGAGTTCGTTTTGCCTGCATTTTTCAGGTTTTGAGAGAAAACCCTAGGTTTTGCAAGGAGCCAACACTAGAGAAGGATTCATCTTGAAGATTGAAGACCAAGAGCTAGGAGAGGGATTGAAGCCCCATTTGTTCATCTCTTCCTCTCTCTTTATATCTTTAATATTCATTATGTCTCTTGAACTAGTTTGTGTTTTGTTCATTGTTATGGATAGCTAAATTTGTAACTGGGGATCCTTTGAATCCCCCTTATGGATCTTGGATGTTTGTAATGTTGTTTATTTGAATGTTGATGATTTTGGTTTTGGTTACCCATTTCTATTCTTAATGCTCTTATATGTTTGGCCACCATCTAAGTTGATTTGGGGGATTCTCTTGAACTAGACATAGGAATAGAGATATTGGACCTTGGTATGGGTAATGCTTGTTCTTTTACACTTAATTGGCTTAGGTGTGAGGATTAGTCAATGGGATGGAAACATACCCATTGACCTTGCATAGTAGATGTTTGATATTAGTTTTCAATGGGTTGATTTCACACTAACTCACAAGGACACTTAGTGTTTTAGGTGAGAGACACGGTTAATCGACTAGACATAGGCGTTTAACTATAATTGGCATGCTAACAAAATCAATTCCTTAATATTCAATTAAGTAATTTGCATATCCAAGTGAAGTAGAGGGTGAAAAAGGTCCCTAGGCCTTTTAACCTTGGTTGTTTCTCAACTTTGATTTGTGTTAGTGTTTTTAGTTACTTGCTCTTTAGAATTTCTTCATAACTTCATTAACTCATTTTGCTCAAGCTTGAACACGGTAGTTTAATTACTCGATAGCATATTTATACCCAATCCCTGGAGACGATATCTCTAACTCACATTATACTACTTGAACGACCCGTGCACTTGCGATATTTTACCCGCTCTTGTAGGCGGCCATCATAAATTCCATTTTCAAAATATATATAATGAACATGCATAACTTAATTCAAAAAATAGCTCTGAATATGTAATCATAATATGAAATATATTTGGAGTTGCTCTATACAAAGAACCATGAAAACTATATCATTTTAAAGGCATAATAAATCATGGTAAAAAAAGTACTAATCATGTATGGTTTGGGGCTCACACAATATTGGAGCACTCTATAACAAAAAGCAAAATACTTCACGACAACATAAAGCTCAGCAAGCTAGAAACTTTAATGCTGAGAGAGGTGGCTGAAGGATTCACAGGAGCTGCTCTTGAGGGAAAAAGGAGAGGGATGATTTCCATCTAAAACTCAGTGAATAGATTCTTACTCGTAACCCCCACATAAGATAACCAACAAAATACATAATCATATAATAAAATGCAATGTCCATAAAACCATTTTCATATTTATATACACACTAATCTTAAAACCAAAAAATATCTAAATCATAAATACTAGTAGTCTAATGGAGAAACAGAAATCTCTTATTATGCATATACATAAATGGCATAGCAATATTAATCTCTGAATTTCTCTGATCTCTATGAGTACCTCATAAGGTCCTGAATTGGACACCTAACTAGGCTTCATCTCTGATTTTCTCTAATAGGGTGAAAATTTCCTCTAGTGGATAACTTGGTATCAAAGTTAATGATTTCTCATAGTCATTAATTCATTGTTTGTTTCTCTATAACTACCGTCTATTCTTAAAATCATGGAAACTAAGTATTTTCTTTAAAACTTTATAATTGGGCTCTATTCTAAGTTTGTAAACAACATCTCATAAATATACTATTCTTGGAATCATTAAGAAAATCATGCCATCTCTAAATACTCATCTTCATAATCAAGCCATTCATAAAATCATCAAAAGTTCATACTCATCCTGCATTTATACCATAATCTAAGAACACATTTATAATGACCAAACTAAAGGTCACATGATTGAACCCACTCACCTGGAGGATAGGAGAGTGGTGTCAACACCAATAAAGTTCCATGGATCTAGGATGGCACCAATATCTATGATAACAACCACAAAATCCATAATTAATCTATAAGAATCTCTAAACAATTCTAAATTAACCCTAAGAGCATTGGGAGAGTAGCCAAACTTGACAACAATGAGAAACAATAACATCCATACATAAAGGAGGAAGGAAGGAGAAGAATCTAACATAGATCATAGCTAAATCCTTATTTTGGAGCTTGAGGAGGTATGATTGAGTGTGGTTAAGAGTGAGGAAGGTGGAAGAATGTTTTAGGGCTAGCAATTTCGAAAATCTGCCAAAACATGTGGAAAGGGTTTATATAGGTGGAGGGGGTCACTAATCAAAATAACATCGTTTTGCATTGTTTTGACATTAAGGGGTACCACTATAGTGGTCAATATGCCTGGAACACCTATCCAGAACAACACATGACTTCTATAGCGGTTGATAGAGATTCCAACACCACCATTCATGCACTTGATCATTATAGCTGCCATAGCGGTGTCAGGAAACACATGTTCTACATGTTAAGGGTCTTTCATGCATCTAGGTCTTCTCGACAATAAGGGTGGGTCTCAAGGGACTCCAAGACCGTACTAGACTTGTCTTTTGATTGACCAGCATATCTACTCATTGTGATTTCACAGTTAGTGTGAAGATGGTCAGGTTTAATACAATTGCAAATTTAACATTTGGTTTTATGAGTCCCTACCTGGAGGGATGGCAAGGCAACTTTAAAGTGGAAAGGAAGATTGTTTGATGGTGTCACCAATTGTAGAAGAAATATTGGATTAGAGGAAAACGATGTGAAAACTAATTGCATGAATGTTCAATTGGATAACAATATGTCCTAAGTATAAATGTAACATGAGCCAAATTCAAATGATGCCAACTATGTAATTTGTAATAGCTGAGTGTTGGTTGAATTATGAAATGACGAGGTTATTATTTTGTAAAAGTAATTTGTAGGGATACTTTTTTTATCACAATAAAGGATCACATGTGCAGTAAAACTTTGTGTAATCTCAAATAACTCAATTGAAAGTATCTTATGATCATTGATTTGTAAAAGTATTGGCACAAAGGATACCTTTCTCATTTGTTTTTTTTTTTTTTTATATTACAATACATAAAAATCAAGGGGAAATTGATTATAAATATTATTTCTTCTTAATGAGAAATTTGTTACTTGTGTGAGTATGATGAGTGTATAGTTGTGCTCTATTAATCATTTATAAATGAATACTTTATCTAGTATTCTTATTGATAAATGAGGTCCTTAAGCACCATTTTTCTCACATGAAAACACTTCAGGCATAATTATCTCCTTAATGAACATTTTTTTCATTAATCAAGTTAAAATGGTTAAATTATTCTACTATTTATATTATTTTATAGTTAAAATCTATTATTTTAAAATTGCATATCTACGTATTTTAAATGCTTGTGCAATAGCGCAAGTCAGATACTAGTATGTTTTAATATGTATTTAGTCATTGAAAATATTAAAAATATTATTTTTCTTCTTATAATATAACATCTGTCACATCTAGACCCGCTATGTATCGTCGTTCTTAGTGTGAGAGTAACACTCATCATGCATACATTATCCGCTTTGGGCCTAACCATCCCTCACCCATTTGTTCTTCCCACTCTCAAGGGAAAAATGCATCTGACGAGAGGTATCCACACTCTTATAAGGTATGTTATCGTTGTCCCTAGTGTGAGTGTTATACTCGACATGCATATATTGCCGCTATGGGGCTTAACTGGACCCCTCACAATTTGTTCTTCCCTCCTCTCAAGTGGAAAAAGCGCTGCATAAGGGAGGTATCTACACCCTTATAAGGCATGCTTCGCTCCCCTTCCTAACCGATTCGGGACTAGTTCCACCCCTCGTAGTGGGGCCCAGCGCCTTCGTTGGCGGCACATCAATCCCAGGACCGACCCTGATACCATCTATAACATCTGTGGGGGCCCAGCAAGCCGCCCCAAGCGGACAATATCTACATGCCGGGTGCTACACTCACACTAGGGACGACAATAAGTAACTCACCCATATGTGACAAATGTGACATATAAGTACTTTAAAAATATTTATTTAAGCCTTATATATATATATATATATATATATATATATATATCCAATTAACATCAAGTCTAAGTATACTTGATAATATAAATAATTTTACATTATTAACCAATTGAATTTCACCAATATGACTAATAATAAAAAGTAATTATCCACGTTATAATCATTTATCATGATTAGTTATTTTGATAAAATGTTATTGACTAACCATTTAAAATTATTTTTACGTTAATATTCCAAGTAAATTAAACTCTCCATGCAACTTTATTCTCTTCAAAAAAAATTTCTTTGTCAAGCTTTATGTTCTTCCTTTATTTGGGTTTCCTGCATGGAAGAGAAAATTAGACCGATTCAATTGAAAGCCAAACCTTAAGCCAGGCCGGTTAATTATGGGCCTTCAACCGTTGGAGAAAAACTAGAAAACTGGGTGAACCAGACCAATTTTAACAGCCCTCGGTAAGTTTTTATTATTTTATTTTAGAATGAATACTCTATTTGGTCCCTTAAGATTTTTATGTCGAATTATTTCATCCTTCAAGAAGAGAAATTAATCTCATGATCTCTCAAGATTGAAAATGATGGACACATTAGTCCTTCTGTTAGCTTTCATTAGTGGACTTACACATGTAGCATAGGACAATGATGACGTGCCATTAAAACATTAGAGGCAAGCTAAATGAAGCTATTTTGAAACATATTATACTCATTTTGGTGTTTAAAATACACAAAATGAATTACTTTGTAACTAATAATAGAGATTTAAATGGCTCATTTTATTAATTTCAATTACCAAAGTGAATCATTTTAAATTTTATTTCACTTTAAATGACATATACATAATTTAATATCATGTTAGCAGGTCAATGTGCAATTCTATTAGTGTGCATTTACATAGAGTAATTATAGGGAGGAATGTAATATTTGGAAGAATATAAAATTCATTATAATAAAATATCTTATTTGGATATTAACTTAGAAGAAATTACAGAATCCAAAGGATTTTAAAAAAGGATTTTATCTATCTAAAATAGAGGATTTTAATTTCCATCTATAAAGAGGAAATTTTAAAAATCCCTACATACATAAATATATGTTTTTCACATTTTGGTAAGTCTCACTTTTATTATATTTCATTACAATTTCTTTATATTTATGATATTTTTGTTTAATGTTATTTTTAATTCATTTTTTTGCATTTTAATTTTTTAATATTCAGTTTATATTACATGAAGTTATACTTATGTATCATTCTATTTTATTTATATAACAATTAAATTTTATAATTTAAATTTAAAATATTTTGTGAATGAAATTTAAAGTAATTTATGAAATATGAACTCATTATAATTGATTTTAGATTGGTTGAATTTTGATTATTAATAAAAAAAATCTTGCTTTTTAGAAAACATTACCTTATTTTTTCAAATAAAATATGTTAACATCAAGGTAATATAATGACCTCATCCAAACAAAGTATTTTACAAATGAAGGAAATGCAATTATCTGCAAACAAAAAAATTAAGAATTGAAAGGAATTTAATTAAAGCATTTTAAATTCTCTTGTATTTTGGAAATATTTCATCCAAATGCCTAATTAATATTTAAAGAATCAAAAACATAAAGAGGGACTAATGTATCGTATCTATAATCTATAATTTATCTATAATACTAATATTTCAGACTTCTATGAGATAAACCTTTATTGGTGTCGCTTCTAAAGTGATTTAGGGCCTACAATTTTCATTTGGAATTTGAATCCTCAATCTATATTCATTATATTTAATTGATAAATATCAATCATAATTAATTATTAATTATGAGATATCAATTACAAATCATAATTTCACTCTCACTTCATAAGCCAATTTCAAAACTCATTATTAGTGTAATATCTGTGTACACATGTCAATATTGTTTTGTCAGTTAGGGTCTCAGACCCATCGCTGACCTCAGCGCTAAGTCTGGATCCTACACCTTCTTAGAGGGCTATATGTTAGAGTCACTTTCTTGGATCAAAAGCCTCGGTAATTGTTCCTAGAGGGAAAACAAATTGAAGAGTGATTTTTAATAAATTTTATAAAACCTTTAAACGTTTCGTTTTGAACCCCAAGTTTAGAAAATCTCAAAAACTTTCGGATTTGAACTAAAATCCAAAATTTGGATTTTGAATAATTGAGATTTTGATTTTTTTTTTATATTTTATTTAAATCCAAATGGAGGGTATGTCGTTATTTACATTTATGTTTGAAAGTTAATGGAAAGTAAAATAAGTGAGGCCTAGATGACAGAAGAAATGCTAAGTCTGGGATTACTGTCACCACTATAGCGGTCACCAGAATGCATTTCACGTGTTGTAGTGGTCTGAGGATTGCTATAGCGGTCATAAGTGCATAGTGGATGGTGCGGCACGTGGCCTGACGCTATAACGATCCCCTGAGCGTGAATAGTGTAAAATGGTGTCGTCCACTTACTGAGAGCTCCTAACACTATAAACCCTTTCCCACTCTTTTCCTTCCCCCTTTTCTTCGCGACCTAAAACCCTTCCCTCCCCATTTTCATCCTTTTCTCTCATTCTCTCTAATCTAGCTCCCTAAATCATCAAATGTATGCTTATGTTGATAGATTTTGGTCTCTTTTCTTTCTATTCTTTCATTTTCTTAGGTTGAGCTGTTATTATTCTCCATTGTTGTCAAATGGGTGCTCCTCAATGTTGTTAAAGTTGTTTTAGAGTAATCTAGGAGAACCCATAGCTTTCTTATAAGTTTTATGATTGTAATGGCAGACGCTGTCATCCCTCCTCCTGAGTCCTAGTGGTGTTGATGCTTCCCGTTCCACCCTTCCAGGTGAGTGGGTTTAATCTCATGGCCTTATTTTGGTAATTTTATTAATATTTTCTAGCATTACGAAGTATTTAGAGATTTGAGAAATGGATTTTCACATGATATGATCTTATATAAAAATATGTTTTAGTTAGAAATGCTCCGTTTGAACTTATACATGAAAATTATAATTTTAAAAATCACATAGGATCATATTTGTTCTATAAAAGTGTTGTATGATATAATTTAGGATTTGAATTGATTATAAATATTGAGATTAGCTATGATTGATGAATTGAGACATGTTGAACTTAGAAAAATATAGAACTCCCTTTTTTTTTATAACTATAGTTGAATTTAGATTATAGAATTTATGAGAGAAAAGAACTCTGAGTTAACGGCAATTACTCCATTAACCTTGGTATACCAAGCCCGCCAAGAGCAAGTTATCCTTATTTAGATCAGTCCTCCAGGGACACGTTCGCCAGGGACCGTAAGATTTAAGCTACAAGCTCATGTTCGCCAGGGACGAGCACCACTTCATAGTTATGGGTAGCTTGTTTTCTTTTGAAATTCTTGAGATAATATGTATTTTTTTCAAGTAATTATAAATATTCTATAAATATTACATTACTATTATTTATGCATCTGTCCTTCAAGTCCCATGTATGGTTATGAGTGAGGATCTGCTCACTGAATTTGTTGCAAACTCACCCCTCCTCTTCTTTTTCCCATCGAGGTATAGCACAGATCCCCCTCTTCCTCCTTCTCAGCATTAGTATCTTCAGTTCAGGTGAGCTTCACTTTGACATGAAGCTATAGTATTTTGTTCATGATAGAGTGCTTAGTGGCGTGGCAGGTCCCAAACGCATATAGTTTTATTTTGCATCTTAATATTACCATGATTCTGGTGTATTTAAACATTTTATCATCCATGGTTTCTTTTGTAAATGAGCAACTCAGTTTGAATGTATCACAGCTATAGCATTTCAGATCAAAATTATGAGAAAAAGATTTATCATGCTCGTTCATGGTTAGTATAAGATTTGATTTATGATTTAAATTATAATTTATGAATAAAGTATGCATATAGTAACGCAACCATCACGAGGCTTACGCCATGAGATTCACATGCAGTTTACAATCTAAATTGAGTCATGACAATCAGGACCTGCAATATCACTTCACAAATTTTTTTTGTTGGTTGATTTTGTAAATTTTTATTCTATATTTTAAATTTATGAAATAATATTTTTTATTCTAATATATTTCAAATTATTTTTTTATGATTATATTATTTGACTTATTTATCAAAAAATTATTTGGCTTAATATATAGTCATGATTTCTTTCAATTGTATTATACTTCTATACGAAACACATGATTTATATATTATCCATGAATGCATAATTTGAAATTAACTTATATGATAGTTCTCAATCAATATGTAATTATCAATTTGTAATTAAAGTGATCTATCACAATGATGTCAATCATAAATAATATATGGATATTTTAAAATTATATATTTTATTTGGAAACAAGTCTATCAAGATAAATAAATTAAAATATTTTGGAATTAATTCAATACTAATTTAAATAATTTAGTTTATCTTTTGAAATATATTTTTACTTTTAAAAATATAAAATATTTACTATGATGTATTTATTTTGACTTAAATTTAGAGAATTTTCTTTATTTAATCCTTGAGTATTTTTTATAAACTCACATATACTCTATTATCATTTAATTTTAATTTAAAATTTTCAAGTATGGAGGTAATTCACTTATTTTAAATGGGATTCGTGAATTTTTTAGGGTTTTTAATATGGTTTAAATATGATATTCTTTTTGTTTTGTTATATTCAAGTTACATTTAAATATGGTAATTAGGTTAAATACTTTAATTTTATATAATTGAATATCTATGTAAAATATCTTTTTGCATTAATAATGTATTAAAATTAAATCATTAGAACAATATATTGTAAAAAATAATGAGATATATATCTTTTAATCATAATCTATGCTAGCTTTGGACAAGCCGATGAATTTAGAGAAGAGATATCAAATCGATATTATTGCGTCAACCTTAAATTTGTGTTATCATTGACATAGTAGTTATATTAATTTAAAATTATCTTATTAATTAAAATATAGCAAATATTATCATGGTCAACAAATTATAACTAAAAATTTAATACCACAAACAAACACATAAATATGATTAATCAGTCATTCTTAATTAATCAATCACTTTTTAATTTAAATTAAAATTTTAAAGAATAACATTAATTACCTATCATTTTATTTTTGTATGTCAAATTTAATTACTATAATATATAATTTATTAAAAATTATTATAATGTATAAAATTTGTCACATTATACCTGTAATGATATTGATAATAAAAATATAATAATACACGCTATACTATATAAGTTTAAATATTTTAATAAAACTTAATCACATAGTTAACGTATTTTCAAAGGATTTAATATAATCTATAATTTATTTATAATACTAATAATTAAGATTCATTACATGGACAGTTTTTATGTGTCATTCATAGAGAAAATTATGCCCCACCATTTTCATAATCTTAATATTTAAAGTAAATTTTTAGATTTAATTTACCTTTTAATTATTAATTATTTTTTACAATCATACCTTCATATCTCTCTTTATTAAAATTATTTAACAAAATAGTTGAAGCAAAATTATTTAAAAAGTAACAAATAATATAAACAAAATGATAATTGAATGTATTATACCATTAAAATTTTATATATGTGATTATAGTATTAAAGATAACAAAGCTATTATAATTACATTATCAAAAAAATATTATAATTAATTATTATAATTATAGTATTATTGATAACAAAACTATTATAATTATAATAATTAATGACAAGAAGAAAATCTTAGCACACTTTTATTTTTTAATTACCTTTATTGGATTTAATTTGCATCATGCATGTATTTTTATTTTAAATTTGAATTATATTATATTAGTGGTATTTGTTATTATGGATATTTGTGTTTTGAATTTCAAAGTATCTTGAAATTTTTTTGCTTTTTGAAAATTTTTAATAAATATGAATACCAATAAGATTTGAATCCCATAAGAAATTAGAAATAAAGACTTGATGAATAAAAAATGGAATAAGAAATGAAACTCTAAATGAGGAGGAGGACGAGGACGAAAGAGGGAGATTAATTTCTAATTTCAAATGTAAAATTTTTAAAAATTATAAAAAAAATATATCTATCCGTCTCACTGTATTATATCTAATTTTTTGCAACCTAAACATTACAACAGTACCAGGGCCAGGGTGTTTACGAGTTTGGATAGACCCACAAACCCGACCAACAACCTGACCTGACCTGCCCCAAACGCACAAGAAATACGAGTTGAGTTGGGTCGAGTGAGTCATCGGGCATGTTCGCCTCTCTCTCTCCGCCTCCCCCCTTCTCCCTTCTCCCCACCAGGTTCGAAATGGTAGCGCTCTCTCTCTGTTACTATTATTATGTGCTTTGTGATTTTCTAACACTCGTTTTCTATATTGATTGAGGAACTAGGGTTTTCCGGGTTTGTTTTGTGTTTTGTCTTTCAACAGTGGTGCTTGCTTGGATTTGGGTATTTGATGTTGACGTCTTGGTTAATTTATTTGTTTCAGCGTCTCGTTTTGATATTTGGGTTTTATCTTTTATGAATTTCAAAACTGCAAGAGATGTAGCTATAATTTCTTACAGTCCTCTCCCATCAAGCTCTGTCCCAACAACTTCTTGTTTTAGATTTTCCACATAACTTGTTTGGTGTCACTGTCTGCTATCTCATAATTGGCTCCAAAGCATTCTCGGAATTTTCATTATGACAATATAAGTGATATATGTATTATTCCTTTCCAAAATTATCAACAAAATCTTAGCAAGTGCACACCAAATTGATTGCTGATATAAACTAAGGACTTGCTGATAGAGTAGCGAGTAATCAAAGTATTGCATGCTATATTCCTTGCTCAAACTGGCTCAACTGATCTTGATGCTTTTGAATTTTCATTTTATTAGAGGGTATTGCAAAAGTGCAAATAGCTTTGATGTTTTTAGGCTGTATTATTGATTGGTTTAAAGACATGCAGGCATGGTTGCTTGATTTATGTTAAGTTAATAGGCCATTGGGCTACATTAAAGTAGCTCTAGGTTTTGATTATGAATACTTTTCTTTGAAAAAACATTTAAAAAAAAAAAAACCAATTAAATTAGGTTTGGTTTGGTTGGCTCGGAGGAGGAACCAATCTGATTGAATGGCATTATGTAGGAACTGATTGGTTTGGTTTGGTTGGGATTTTCCCCCAAAACCAAACCAAACAGGACCATAAGCACCCTTAGTCACTGCACTTGATACTTCTCCTTCAAAACTGGAACCTTTACATATTGACTACTCAGGTTTTGCTTCTCATTGTTTGACTAGCATTCTATCTGGTCTGGGGCTTTTCACTAAATTCCAGAATTTGAGCATTGAATTAAGGAGTAGGATGAAGCTGGGAAAACTTACAAAAGTTTAGTGTTCTTTTTAAATTTATTTATTTTTCATTTGATAGATTGTGTCATGGTTCATTTCAATGTTTCAAGTATGCAAGTTCTCTTAGTCAAAAACTGTAATGGCCACTACATTAAAGTTGCCAAATTCTTTCGTGTTTCAAAGTTTGCAACAGGATCTTGAGCTATTGAAAATGTCAAGAAACTAATGGTGTATGAATTCCATTTTTGTAGGTGCCAGTTGTGTTCTTCATATATGCATGATTGCTTTATTTAATCTGTGCCTTTAATCGATGTCCTGCTTTCTTTATAAATGGAAAAAGATAGTAGTAATTAATGTTGGCTTTCTATTCTCTCTGCATATTGGAAGCAGAAAATCCTTTCAAACTGCTATAAGCCTCCTGAGGGAAGGCATATGTGCAATCTTACTGCTGCTCTGTTATTTTTTCAATTTATTTGTCCATTTGATCTCATCATATTTGTTCACCAATATCTTGAATTGTGTCATACAGATGATAGATCTTTGATCCTGTGATAGATCTTTGATCCTGTCCCCAGGGCGCTATTCATTTTTCTAATGTATGATTGGACTACCCTCAAATTCAAACAGTGTTTGTAACTCAACAATCTCACCATGCAAACAGCAACTTACAGTCATCCTGTATTCTGTTTCTCTCACAGGTTCATACTTACACTTCTTCCATGGTTTTATGCAGTATGAAATAATGTCTGCCTCGTACAACTTATGTTAAATTGATTGTAAAATGTAACTTAACTGTATTGCAGAAACTTAAGTATAAATGCAAAGACTAGTTTGGTGAAATTTCGTGCACCACATCCCTCTCAGCTGGATCGGAAATTTGAATTAAATTGTGGACCTCATATTCATGAATTCCCCATCCACATAAAACAAAACAGATTGTGTGTGCTACCTAACACAAATGATGGCCATCCATCTGCTACTACTGTAGATGATGAAATGAACACAAACCATGCTCCTAGTGGCGCATCACCAACATTTCTCAGCAATTGGACACCTCCAAGGTACCTGTGGAGGGGATTATCAGTTTTAATCTTGGCAGGACAGGTAATTACAAAGGCTTTAAAGGGAAAGGTTCATTGGAGGAATACTCTTCAACAATTGGAGAGAGTTGGTCCAAGATCAGTTGGGGTATGTCTTTTAACTTCAGCCTTTGTTGGCATGGCCTTCACGATACAATTTGTAAGAGAGTTCACTAGGTTAGGATTGAATAGATCTGTGGGTGGAGTTTTAGCTTTGGCTTTCTCAAGGGAGCTAAGTCCTGTGGTTACAGCAATTGTGGTTGCTGGACGCATTGGAAGTGCCTTTGCTGCAGAGTTAGGAACAATGCAGGTTTCTGAGCAAACTGACACATTGAGAGTCCTTGGTTCAGACCCTGTTGACTATCTGGTGACACCAAGAGTGATAGCCACTTGTATTGCCCTACCCCTTTTGACTTTATTGTGCTTTACATTAGGGCTGGCATCTAGTGCCCTCCTTGCTGATAGTGTTTATGGGGTGAGCATTAACATTATCTTGGATTCAGCTCAGCGAGCTCTTAGATCATGGGATATTATCAGTGCAATGATCAAGTCTCAGGTTTTCGGTGCCATCATATCTATAGTGAGCTGTGCATGGGGAGTTACAACTTTGGGAGGTGCTAAAGGTGTTGGGGAATCAACAACTTCAGCTGTGGTTATTTCTCTCGTTGGCATCTTCATTGCTGATTTTGCTCTTTCTTATTGTTTCTTCCAAGGAGCAGGAGATCAGCTGAAGAATTGCATTTAAGCAACTAATAGTGCGCCTGCAGTTTTGTTCATATGTACAAAGTGAATAGTCTATTTATGTGGTATGCCAGCTTGCACTGGTCATGTCTATTGCCAAAGATCATTTTACTTACTCCTATGTCTGTCTGCTCCGTGCATTTGACCTTTCGTTGGTGATTAGAAAATGGAAATGGACTTCCATATTTGTTTACTTGGTTATAGATAAATGCCCATATTATTTTTCCCTCGAAAAAACCCGTCTTGTGTTTGGGTGGGAAATAGTTATCCTGGCCTGAATTAGTTCGAGCTTGTCTTACATTTTTGTAAATAAATGTTCTCTCAATGTAATGGTAGGAAATTGTGTTATAAGAGAGGCATGTTTCCATAGTGGTCCAAGTCCATCTAGAACTCGAATTTGTGTTTTTTTTTTTTTTTAAGGTCAGAAAACTCAAATGTGTTTGACTAGACCTGAATTTCAAGGTCTAGTGGGCTCTCACAATTTATAGCTGAATCTGAAGTTTTGTTTATTTCTCTTTAAGGATTGCCTGTTGAAAGAATACTCATTTCCTTCTAGTAATTGTCCGTGATCTTTCATTCATTCTTTCGCAAACGTTTTAAACGCGAGGACGAGGTTTGATTTGGCAAATATGAAGTATCTGTGGAGGTAGATTGGAGAAAGGGTTGGGTTGTTAAGGGTTGGGTGGGGTCACAAACAATATTATGGGCTCGATTGGAGCAAGGACCAAGTGACTTCTCGGTTTACTCTTGGGTCCAAGACATTGTGGTACCAAACCTGTTATAGAAAGAAGAATGAAATGAGTCCTGCGTGATGGAATTTTTCAGTGGGCCTTTGATAGCTAGTGCATGACGACCAAACGAGAAACAATTTTTGGGTGCTAAAGAGAAAAGAATTGAGTTAACTGAAAAACAAAAAAGAAAGTGCTGCTGATGTGTGCAAATTCAACACACCCAATAAACCATGCAGTAATCTAGGTGTGCACTACCCGAAAAAAAATAGGTGTGCAGGATCCATTCAATTGAAGAAAAAATCACCAAAAGAGCAACTAAACATAACCAAAGGTTACCATTGTGATTAGTAACCTAAAGAAAATAGTACAATTATCAAAGTGAATGCGGTTATTTTGCAACCAAGGCAAACTCTATTTTTCATTCTCCGTTCTTCCTCTAGCTCCTTGAGTGATGCCTTGTTTCTTCAATCCTATCATTCTCACCATCATCTCTAATATTTCTAGAATTAAAAGTTAAAACACAGGCGGCTTTTTAAATGGTCACTGAATGTTAGCGACCGAAATGAGACTTTGTGGGCACAAAACAGAGGGAGGATTTTGACAATGGTACAAGGATATTGTTGAACATGTACAAAGATTGCAATTTCTTCGCCTAATTTTCGTGAAAGAAACTTTCGGGGTGACAAACGAGCGGGGACGGGTTGACCTCCCCATGCCATGAATTGGTCATGAAATGAGATCTAGTTACGTTTTAACTATTTTGATTGAAGGATTAACCCATCCCATTAAAAATAATCGTTAAGGCCAAATTAATTTTAGTTAGATTTTAGTTATTTTTGTTGACCGCCCCTCACCGTTGATTGGTTATAAAACGGGGCGGTTAAAAAAATTTGACATTTTGAAAAATCCAACTCATCTTGTAAAAAAGTGGTGGGTTGGCAAGTAATCTAGCTGCCCAACCCATTTTGCCACCCTTAGACATTTTGGATGATTCCCACATTCTTTTTTACTATTTAATCTTTCTTCTCATATTTTCCTTCCAAACCGAACAAGGAAACATGAACTTTTTTCCTTTCAATTTCATTCCTTTCCCTTTCTTTCCTTCCTTCCTTCCCATTTCTTTCCAACCAAACACACACTCATAAAGAACACATGCCACATATTCAGAGACCGCGTTTGCTCATTTCGGCGACGCCGAAAGGGCTAAGGCCTTTTCATGAGGCTGCATAATCTTCACCCACAAGCTTTTCAATTTTCAATAACAGCAATAATATAATAACGACAAAGATCTAATCTTGATCGATAATATAAGATTTTGATATTATCAATCCATCATGTAACAATATAATCGTCTCAAAAACAGTGAAAAATGCTTACTGGAAGAGTAAAGTATTATCCAATATAATTATGATGTGCCACTTTCTAAGCTTTTTTGAATAAATAAAAAATTACATCAATAAATAGCAAATGAACTCGTGCTTCAAAATAACGATAAAAAAAGGATATGAAGATAGTGGTTAGACTCTCGGAGTAACAATGCATCTAGCTTTGAGCATCATGATTAGTCTTTTTAAGCTCTTAATTAGCATAAACATTGTTGTCTTTGATCTTTATAACTAGATTTCATTTTTACTATTATATGCATGAGATTGCCAAATAAAATCATGGGAAATTTTAAGTTTATACAATATAATGCTTGCCAGATACTCTGACCGAGACATTTTCTTCAATCTTCTTGCGTCTGTAGTACTCTAATGAATAATTATCTTCTAGTTTCGTGCCATATTCTATGTGTCATCAAATTTTCTAAATGCCATAGAAATCTGTATCTAGGATAATTTATCCATTTTTGGATATCTAGGTATATAGCTTTGTACATGAACTTGCGAGGCACGTTGATATATATTCATGTATATTATGGATGCAATGTATGTTTTGTTGAGAAATTTCAGTCTTTGTAATATAAAACTTCGTTAGACTTTCCCGAAATTGTGTGTAATGTGAAGCACGTGAGCAACCGTTTAACTGCCACATATTTTGTAACCAAAAAAAGAACTGCCACATATTTTAAAGCTATCAATGACCAACTCTAATCACAGTTACAGCATTGTGTATTTGCTCAAAAATATCAGTGGCAGCTTGTGGAATTTCTCATTGTAAGGATACGAATCTACTAAAGGATTTCTGATAATGACCCACCAAAAATAAGCGGTTTCTATTATAAATCATACTACACATCAATTTGAGAAGGTATTATTCTCGAGTATTAAAAAAATTATAGGTTAAAATTAAAGATGTTCCAATATGAGAGGGTCAATTAGGAATTGAACATGGTACTACAGTTAAAATTATCAACAATATGAATAAATTGAAGCTTCGGAAAGTTGGTCATACAAATTAAACAAACATATATAAAAACCATATATGATGTACACATATGCCAACATATGCAATATGCACCCTCAACCTCAAGGTGTATAATATTACATATGTCGTCAGATTGTCTCAGTTAACGTTGAATTGGGCGATAACAAAAGTGAGGGTGATGGATCTATAAGGATTGATAAGGAGAATGGTAGACGCCAGAAACCTATGTATGTGTCACTAACAGAAACAGACGCATCATCATCGGTGGGCATTGTGTGTCTATATATATATATATATATATATATATATATATATATTCATTTAAATAACAATCACTAATTAATTATTAAATTGTTTATATTGAATTTTTATATTTTCATTCACTTGCGGATAACTACCATAAATTATTAAAATTTTTAATTAAATTCTAAATTTTTAATTAAATTCTTATTAGAATTTAATTTAAAAGCACTAGCATTCAAAAAAAACTGTACAAACATTCAATCATGACAGAATAAAATTATTTTACGGTAATAGTGCATCAAAATTACTATCAAATTCGTAAACTAAAATAATGTTTACAATTATGTATCAGTTGCTTAATTTAACTATACTCACTAATAGAATAATATTGTTGAAAAGCGTGACAAGATCTATAAATTACATGTGTTGATATATTTAAAAAGCATTGAAGATTATGTTTTAATTTTGTAATATGTTAATATAATGTTTTAAATATTATTAGATGAGATAATAAAATAATTTTTCTTTTATTTTCTTTTATGAAAAAGACCTCTAAAGGTATCTGTGGATTGAAGCAAAAAAAACCAAAATTAATTAGTCAATAGGATTATTAGTGGTATATCCATCACATATTTGGAGTGAAATATCATATTTTAATAAGAATGGGAGTGGAGTACTTTTTCTTCAAACTTCAACAGTATTTTTTTGTTATTTACTTTTAAAAAAACTCTTAAATAAAGCATACATAATAAATATCCACAATCCATTGTAACATTACCAAACCATCACAATCCAAATTCAAAATGAATATACATTATGCAAATCTAATAAAAGAGACAATAAAAAATATAGAAATCGCAAATATTTAGGTTTCATTAACCATCTAAATGCTACACAATTCTTGTTAATATAATTTTTTACTATAAGAGCACTTTGCATAAATGGGAACTTAATGGGTCTATATGGGCAGAGCAGGAGATCCCGCTTCCATCTCGGACCAAAGTTTTCCCTTTCTATCCATCAATATTAGTTAGAGATCCTATAGAGAAAATCAGGGGACAAAAGTTCCCTGAAGCAAATTCAGGGATAGAGTGGAGATCACACTCCTCATATGATTAAATTTACTCAAATATCCTTAATATCATAAATAATATATATTAGTCTTTTGTATTCTGTTTATCATATTTATTTAAAGATCTAAATTCTACTAAATTTATATGAGTATTATATTAAAAGAAAACATTTATTTGGGATTCCTATAATGACTTACGGGAGAATTGGGGAACATAAATTGGGGGAAAATTCTCCATATATAACAAGGATTGAGGAAGAGAATGAAAAAGAAATTGGAACACATTTACTGTGTACTTCACAAACATGCACCATCAGTAATTTATATATTTTTTACGTGACTTTTAAATATTAATAATTATATATACTTATGAAATATATATTAAATATATTGTAGGTGCATATAAGAATTTCTCTAAATAGAGAGAAATGGGGTTGACGAGAACATAAGCTGAAAGACACTTTCCGTTCTCGCCCTAGCCCTTTGCCTTTGCCCTTCACTAATGTTGTCCCCACACAAGACGCTTGATTTTATGATTTTACACTCATTTCCTACTTTCATAATTTGGTTTGATACTGTTAAAAAAAATTCAAAATGATTATTTATTACATAAAATAAAATAATATAATATGTTTGAATGTATATATCACATCATTTGAACAAATGATGACAATTAAGATTTGTTTGGTTTCAGTTTTTAGTTTTTCAATTTTTTTGAGAAATATACTGAAAAATATAAAAACTATAAAATCTAGTTTTTAATTTTTAGTATTTCCTTCAAAAACCTAAAAATTGAAAAATGACAATTAAAACTAAATGTGCCCTTAATTAACCGTCTAAACAGTGCTATTTTACTGCGAATAGCTATAGTATGTGGAAGCTAGCTTTGTGCTAATAGGATTGGCCATCGCTTGGACTTGAGGAATGGGGTGGGTGCCTATTCCTTGCCCGGGCCATATAATATAATGTGTGGTTATCCATTATCAAGTACCAATTTGTCTACGCAGCGGATAAGACCTTCAAGCTTTGATAATGGAGATGGACCCAACCTAGCTAATCACATACTATGTTACGCCAATCAATATAAGGTGGACACATATGCATAGTCATACATACATTCCCAACCAAAAGCAAACAATGCCATTCTTCTTCTAAATTCTAGCTAGCTAGCCCCACCACAAGGAACCTTCTCAATTTTTAAAAGTTTCCCCCTTGTGCAAACTGCCCCATCTATCTACATCTTTGACAGGAAACCCACCATTAATTTTCGGGTACCGTTTTGCATATTGAGCTTTATATATACATATATAGAATCAATCATTTAACTTGGGATATAAGCAAGGAATTGAATAGTCGTCCTAGCTAGCAACAAACCACAATGCATGATGGCCCGGAAGAAAGAGAGGGAGGGGGTGCATTGGCTTGGCTTGTGATGAGTTGTAGCTATTTTTTTGTGTTTGGCATGTCGGGAATAAATGATGTTATGAGGGCCTACGTACAATAGTATTATTATTCCTGAAAAAAAACTATCCCCACCATGGATGCACCCACGTTGTCATCTCCTTCTTGGCCTCATTGTGCTTTGTTGAGTACAATTGAATCTAATCACATATGTATAAGTGACATATCATCATATTCATGTCATACAGTATGAACTTGTTGCCTTTCTTGCATATCATACTATTCTTTTCTTCTGCTTTTAATTGGTTTCTTCACGGATTCAATTTTACCAACATCGTATGCCTTTATTATTGTAATCATTTAATTTCATTCCCAATTTCCCATCAGCTTGCAAGCGCTAGCTATTGACCACACATTTCTCAGTAATTTTTCTTTTATATATCTCCATTCTTAGTTATTACTTGAATGAATGCGTACCTCATATTTGAATTCTTATTCTTTATCTACGGGAATCTGGCATAGTTTCCAGAGAATTTATTAGGTGTTTTTAATATATAGTAAGAAAACAAATTATTTTATCAAATATGTATCACTTTCTTTGTATAAAATGTTATTGTTTCCACTTCAATTATATTATTTATTTTTTGATTTCTCATGTATATTGTTCAAGCAACTCAAGACTATTGGTTAAGAAGAATAAGCATCTCTCATTCCAACCAACCAACCATATGTTACGTTTGCATTGCAATTAGTATATTTTTTATACTATATCACTCATTGGAAAAAATATATTCATAATTTCTCAAGCATTTATGTGAAGTTAGTTTTCCGTATCAGTGTCAGGAAAATCACTATATTAATGAGCGACCTTGAGACATCAGCCCAAGTCGTGAGATTATCATGAACGAGAAGTCGACTCAACGCCAATTCTATTGGCATTTATAATATGCATAGATATCATCATATTCAAGTAATATTTTTGTTAAAGAAACAGGGTACATGAGCCCATCATTATTATCATTTATTTATGCTCAAGTTAGAATACGCGCTCTTCACACCGCTTTTTAATTTTCACGCTCACTAATTTCAATTGATTACAGTTTGAAAAAAAAAAGTTAACATATATGATTGTTTATTTAGTTTTTTCTGATATACAAGCATGTGTATGAAATAAGAAGATCAGCTAGCCTGAATATATGCCTGATCTTTGGCAGCAGTGAACCGTTTCTTTCTTAATTATTTAAGACATACATATTCTTATCAGATGGAATAAACATATATATATATATATATATATATATATATATATATATATATATGCTCCAATATTCTAAATTCGTATTACTTTTGAAATATAATTTGCAGCGCATACCAATGTATATACATGCATGTAAATATAACAATAGCACGGGCTACAGGTTAAGCTCGCAATTTTTGACTTCAATATAATCAGTGAGTGTAGCACCGAAAGGTACTTTCTCTTCCCCCTTTTTTTTTAATTGAATTAATTCCGGTTTACCCAAAAAAAAAAGTACTTGAATTATAACCGAGTTTGCTTTATATAGGTAATATTATAGGAATGATAAAATTATATAATAAATACATATCACATATCTTATTATTATTGGATGTGATGAATGGTTTACTCATCTCACTCACTCATTACACTTAATAATAACAAAATATATAATATGTATTTATTGTATAATTTTATTATTCTCTTACCATTATCTTCATTGTATATGCTACACACTCTCTCTCCCCTTGTATATAATTATATTATTATTCGATTTCTATTATATGCTTTTATTTGAGTTGCTTGTTGGGCAGCAAAGCTAGGGGAAGGGAGCATGTTCAGTTCGGTGCTGAGTGCTAACTCCATTTTGGAATTTGGATACCATATATAAACTACAGCAATATATG
This sequence comes from Dalbergia oliveri, assembly GCA_030441495.1. Taxonomy (NCBI): domain Eukaryota; kingdom Viridiplantae; phylum Streptophyta; class Magnoliopsida; order Fabales; family Fabaceae; genus Dalbergia; species Dalbergia oliveri. Next base: position 43,726,639 of record JAMLFY010000002.1, on the reverse strand, counting down.
TTCTTTTATTGAAAAATTATGAGAGATATTGCTCTCATAATTATTTTGAACATTGAGTATTTATAGTTCTCAGTTGCTCCTCCTCCCAATAAATGCATTTTCCTATATTCAAATTTGTATTTTCATCTTTATCTTTATAGAGGATTAAGTTACTGGCCACTTTTCTAACAACTTGTTAGTATTACAGCAATATATTGATCAATACAAACAAATATATAATTAAAGTAAAGAAAGCTTCATATGAAAGAAATAACAAGACCTAATAATGTATGTGCCACGGTGTCTATGATCTGAGTGTTCGGAAAGTAGGACGCAACTATGGGTTTAGACTTTAGACTATTCGCAGTTATCTAATTAGATGCACATGGATCATTTGGCTTATTCGAGCATAGTTGCTTATTATGGACGGTAAACAAACGTACAATTCTTATGATTATAATTCAGCCAAAACAATTGATTATCCAAATCTCTCTCTCTCAACAAAAAAAAAAAAAACGACTATCCAAATGATTATAAAGCTAATATAAAGCCAGTTTCTCTTTTCTTTATGCGTAATACTAGTCACTTTAAGTGCAAGCAGAAATATATAGGTTGATTGCCCACACTACTTCAGCGTTATAACTTAATTTTTCTACTCTCTCCAGTTCTTATAACAATAAGCGGTTGTGGTATATTCCCGTAAAAAAAAAAAAAAGCGGTTGAGTATATGTTGACGATGCTTATCCATAAATTTATAAATGCTGTACCAAAAAAAAGTAAAAACATTATTCTTACATATATCAAGCTTATTCTGATTGATAGTTTCAATGAGCATGTGATGTGCAACAATATGTGAAGTTTGGGTAGAACGTTATAGAAGTCAAAAGATTCATAGTCATCCTCTTATATTTAAACTGAATAAAATAAAATGTGAGAGGCGTCATGTGGAAAAATATAGATATCAACTAAGGTTTCATCTTTCAATTCTCAGAATCATTTTGCACCATATATGTTCTCCATATTATCGTAGATTCAGCCGACTATTCGTAACTGTCGACATGTTTATTCAGTAACAATTATTTAATTAACACACATCCTATTTAATTAACAGAATCATTACACATTAATTCTATCAAACTAATGCTTTGCTACCTCCATTCTATAATATAACAAATATCCATTTTCAAAATTTTATATTTCCTCTATCCTTAAATAATTGTTCAATTTTAAATGCACATTGGAATTAGAAGATGATTGAAAAAATATTAAAATTAGAAAAATATAAAAATAATTTGTTGACTTGCCATTATTTATTTTCAATAATTCAATTTTTTCTCTCATTCTCCACTATATTTCTTTTATCTTTCAATAGTATTTAATAGGGATATTATTAAAAAAAATAATTAATGATACTTATATTTTTAAAATGAACAATTATTTAATGATAGAGGAACTATTTCTAATATCTTATGACCCTTTTAAGAAATACAGACAATATTAATTACATTTTATCTTTCATGTCCTTCAAGGAGAGAAAATAAGTGAAGAAATTAAGTGATAAAGATAAATTTGTAAGATGAAAAATACTAAATTACTTGAAGATTTTGTCACGAAACGGTGTGCGAATTGGTTATGGCTGGACCCCTTTGTCCTGCCATTGGTACGAAAGTATCTCTATACCACCAACTAGTACTCTTGTAAAATATGCCTAAATTTATTAAATTGATAAAATACTTTAAACTATACAAACAAATTAAATTAATACAAAAAATTCTAAAAACTAATTTGATGGTCCACATATTGTTTAAGACCTATTTATTACCTTTTTTCCCCTATATGCCATAATCTCGTCGTCATCATCATGCAATAAGGTTGCTTGACATTGAGAAAGACAGTATATATGGCTTCAAGCCGCAACTACTTTATGTGTACGTGATTCAAGCATGCTGATGCGCGCATGCATGCACCAGGAGGGCAACATGTTTTGACCCTGCAACTTAACTTAACCTTCCAAATAATTTAAGTATGTACCTCGTGATCTAGCTTAGCTTAGGCTTTAGACTTCACCAGCCCTGCGTTAACTTCTTCGGATCATATATGTCCATTTTTTGCCTGTTCGTTCTAGTGCTTTAATTTTCTACTTCCTTTTTATTTTGTGGGCAAATTTCCTGCGTCTACGCTATGCTTCGAAAGGCAGTTATATTCTGTAATGTCTGGTATGATCAATATAGTGACAGTGAGCGATGCATGCATGCATAGAGATAAGATAGTAAATGGAAGGCGGGAAACGACGTTATCTATAATCAGTTGCCACTGAATAGCTGAATTTGAATTAATTATAGATCATTTCAAACTACAGCTCCAAAACATGTACTCCATTCTCTCTATGTATATTTGATTATTTTTTGAACAATTTGGACTTTTAAGAATATAAGCTGATCTCATATAGTTGACTCAAATTATAATTAAAATTAAAAAAAAAAAACAAAGTTGTCTATTTTGTTTGCTAAACCATCTAGCGCTTACAAGTAAGAAATTGGCAAAAATTCAGTATATTGCATACATAAAAATGAGTGATGTTAAGTACAGTTATTTTATAATAATTGGATGTGATGATTAATTGGATGTGATGATGGTCCATATATACTTTATCCATCACATCACATTTAACGATTCTAAAATGAGTGTTATAATGAGCACCAATTTTTGGGTGTTTACATAACATTTTTGCATAAAAATATTAAAAATATTATTTGAACACCCAAAAGTGTTTATTGGGACATCATTAGGACTAGGGTTTGCCATCATGTGATTCCCTCAAATTTTGCACATTTGTTATATAATTATATGTATATATGTATTATAATCCCCTTTAAAAATTCAATCATCTCTACATATAGTATATATAAGAAATAACAAAAGTCTTTTGGTATAGTAGGATGTATGGTTTGGAGGTACGAAACATATAAATGTCTCTAAAATATATTTTTTAAGATTTATCTCTTATTAACTCTTTTTATCCACTTAGTGAAGTTTCTACTTACTAGTTAATTATTTATAATACTCTATTTTGATGTTAAATGATACGTTAATATACATATTTTTTTAGGTTGAACCTAAGAAATATTTAAAAAGAAAACTATTGATTCATTTGTTAAGAGAAAAAGAAAATAAATGTTAAAATAAACTCTAATTTATCAATAATTTGTATGAAAAATACTATATAGTAACTTATTTTATACTTTCTATATGACAAATTTATTTTATTTTATATTATTTATGTTAACTAATTTGACCCCTCTCCTCTAACATTTATATATATTTATCATTATTAGATGTGGTAATGATTTTCACTCATTTCATCCATTCATTGCATTTAATTACAATAAAATGGATGTCCATTGGAACTTTTACATGTTCAAATAATATTACTCTAAAAATATATCTTCATGAACGCCTGGAGAAATAAGAAACAGCTTTTTCCTAAAGTGAATTTGTTTTGAATGAATATTCACCTAATAAGGTGTCTTATTAATAAGTTGCGATAATTATACTATACTTTATAATTAATTTAAGAGTAATAAAAATAGTGTTTAATTTTGATGAAGTGACAATGTAAACAAAATTTTACATTATCATCTAATTATATAATTTTATTTATAAAATTTTTAAGATAATGAATTTTGTATCTAATTCATTTTCTAATGTAATAATATATATAGTTGGATATTTATGTTCCTTTTTTCCTACGTTAACGTGTATACAAATTAAATCCATAAAATAATATTTTTTTACTTTAAAAATAAATTTATTTTAGAACCGCCTTTTCTGTGAAACGAGCATAGGATATTTGTGTTTCATATATATATATACATAAATTGTGTAATCAATATTTAATGGAAATTTTTATCACTACCTTCTCAAATTCAAACTATCACGATTTAATCATAAATTTTATAAACCTTAATTTTAGATAGTATGACATATATAAGTAATTTTAGAGTTTAATTTATATGTATTATCAGTATAAATTTATTTTTATACTATTATTCAATCATATATTATTATATCAATAAAAGTGATTAAATTTCATATATATTACTTTAAAAGTTATTTAAATTTAATAATTTAATTAGATGATAATGTAAATGTTATAGACAAATTAAACTCTAATTCTAAACCACAAACGTCTGCGCATAAAAAAAACTGTAGGCATCTAAAAGATACGATATCATTTATTTTATTTTTTTTTGAGATGTTATCATTTATCATTTAATTTTATAAAGGATATGAAGAAATTCTCATATTTAATAGGTAATTTAAACCGGTGTTTGAGCAAGAATTCAGTTCAGTTAATTCATGTGTGGGGTCGCTTGGCCACATGTGAAATAGATAAACCCCTTTTAATTTTTATTTGTTTCCAAATGGGTCAGGATAAAATTGGATGATGCATCCAAAACCACAGAAAAAATAGCTGCACTGAGTGGCTGATACTGAACCCTGAAAAAAATGATAAACGAACAAAGATGCCGCGATCCGTGAGAAGAAAGAGAAAAGACCTTTTCTGTGTGACGTGGCATTGCCGGCTGTCACGTGGCGAAGATTCACTGGTGGACCCATGCCCTGATTTATGGGTCATTCCCATCCCCATCCCCATCCCCATCAATCAAGCCAACCCGGTAGACACTCGCCTATTCCTTTAGGCCGCAGCCAAACATGCCCTTAAACATTGTGAACTGTGCACTGCGTTTGTTGTTTGTTGTTTGACACTATCCTCCACTGGGAGGCAAACAAGTACTGAAAACTTCTGAACCTAGATTCTCGTAGAAGGACAAAAATATCCCTCCCCATTATTGGTATTACCGTTGTGTCAGACTCTCTCTCTCCCTCACGTGCCCTTAAACGGTTCAACAACTTGCGCTATTAATCTGTCCGTGACCCCTTAATTTCAATATTCTACTTGGAGTACATTTCAATACTCCAAGCCGTTGTTAATTTACTTGTAATTTTGATAAATGCAAGTGTTGCCCTAAATAGCATTTGTAATTTTGAGCTAATTAAGTAGAAACAATCGTGGGTGATTTAAAATTAGGTTTTATAAATCAATATTTTGAGAGTATTGTTAATAAAGTAAAAATGAAAAATTTTAATAGTTTCAATGCATTTGATTTTATATATTAAAATTTGAAAAATACCATTAATGAAAAATTTTATTTAGTTTTTTTTTTTAGCAAATCCCTTAACAGTTTTATTATATACCAGCAATAAGGATTGCTATGTTTTTGTCTTTAACTTGGGAAGGTGAGCTTCACCATACTATTCAATTCGAGTAGGGTTATATGCGATAAAATGATAGCTATTGTCTTAACTGAAAAAACATACTAGTTTTTTTTCTTTAATATTTATTTTATGTAACGGTCCAAATATGTCATTATTTGGAGAGAATATTTTCAGAGAGGTCCACGCCAGTATTTGTAAGGCAGTAACATTAATGTGTCTTCAATTTCTGCAGCAATTTAGCTCACCTAACAAGCAATCACAGCCGTTGGATGCGACATCTTATTCGTGCATGGTGCACAGTAGGAGAGCAGTTGTTTAAAGATCTAAGTAAGAAGATCAACGGCTAAGATTGATCATCCTAGAGATTCCCACGAGAACTCACGTGCATGGCATCCACCCAATACAGCGTCATCAACTATGCACCTTGGGATCCAGTGTGAAGATCCCCTCCCCAACCAAAAGCAGTGCATTCCTCACTCACCGTGCAGCTTAGGGACTTCGTGCTCATGCGGTCTAAAATGCGCCCCAATCGGTGTATCAAACGACGCCGTTTGCCCCCTGGTTCCTTTCCCATGAAAACGCGCGTTTCCCAAGGTAGAGGGAAAAAAGGGACAGCTTTTCACGCTCGCCAAATCTATTTTCATAATTTTTTAAAAATTAATTTCTTCCCTATGGAAAAGGAAACGAGTAATCGATTAAATATATATATTTCATTTATGCGCGTGAACTGTGGGTCCCGCTTTGCGAGGAGATGGGGTCAGGTAGAGGGCCCACAGAAGGCTAGTGTGTTTGAGGCTGTGAAAAGGTGACGCCACTGTCGACGGACGTTATCAATGGAAAAAGCATTGGGAGGCGCCTTTGGAGAATGGAGTCCGTGCATGACGGCGTTAAGGACGGGGAGCTTGGATTTGCGGGAAGTGAACAAGGATGATGTGGGGTCGAAGACTGGGGCAACGGCTACCTGGTGATGGCGTGGAGTGGAGGAGACAGGGTGTCTCGTCAGCTGTCAAGCACCAAGTAACAACTTGGCTTTGGAGGATTAGGAAAACAAGGCAATGGAATCGAAAAAGTAAATTGTTATTTTTAAAAAATTATATAATTTTAATATATTAAAAAATTAATATATTTGATTACATTTTTACATAATTAATTTAATTAAATTATATAATTAAACCATATAGATGAGTATGTAAACTAATTTATACGTACAGATAATATATATTATAATTATTTAATTAAATATTAAGATTAGTTTAATATATTTAATAGATTTGGTTTCTAATAGATATATGAAGGTAAGAAACAAAACCCATGTATATATATATATATAAGTTGTACGTCTCTAAGAAATTAGTCATTATTTTTAGTAATATATACCTAAATTCGCCTAACAAAAATTCAATTATAATATATATTTTTAAACATTGCTTTCGACAATGAAAAAGTGTGATTGTCAGGATACAATAACTTTTCGTGCTTATATATGTGTGCGTTATAAAACACTTTTTTTTTTATTAAGATATTAGGAATAGGGGTAGGAATAAGAGCCAAACTCACAATTTTTTGTAATTTATTGAGATATATGAGTTTATTACTAGACTATTAGCTTATTTGCATTGTTTTTATAAAACTAATAATGTTGTAAAGTATATATTTTATATTTTAAATAAATTTGCATTTAGTGTAAGTTTATTGTAAACAAATTTATCAGAGTACACATGTACGTTGTGCAAAGAAAAAACATAATATCACCAGGATATCATTGATTGGTAATGTAAATATTCATTTTCCTAAATCACTAATCTTGAATTTCAGCCCTGGTATTGAATAACTAGTGTTGAGTGAGTTATGGTCCTTTATCGAATCTCAATGCTAAAAAAAATTGTTTCTAATAGGATAAAAACATTAGAAAAAAAAATCACACTCCAAAACTAAGAGTAATGATATTATTGTGATATTGAAAAAGTAACACTAGTTTCAAATAGATTTATAAATTTTGATCAATAATGATAAATTTTACATTAAATACTTATTTTGGTCCTTAAAAAAATTATTCGAGATAAATTAGTTCATTGAAATTTAAAAGTGTTTTATTAAACCCCCAAAATTCAAAAAAAGCAAACAAGTAACTTTTGTATAGTGTTTGTAATCGTACATACCTTATGGAGGGATTAATTTATCCTTCTTTTTAAATTTTGAGGATTAATAGAGAACTTTCAAATTTTAGAAACTAATTTTGTTTCTAAATATTTTTGAGATAATTAAAAGTATGTCTAAAAGTATTTTACTTTAACGACACTTAAATTTAGAGAAGAGCGAAGTGTGCCACCGTTCGTCACTCACAATCCGCGAAGCCTTGTCCTTGAGCCTCTGTCCAACTCCAGCACCTGCCACCAGCCGCTCCTCCTCCCTCGACCACTGCATCCACGAATCCAAGGCTGATGCGGAGTTCCCAACGAAACCGAGCCACCACCACGAGCAGAACCCGATCACCAACAATGCCGTTAGATCGCAAACCATCAGAAATCCTTCAAATCCGCTACATCTGCTTCAGACTACTTAACTAACGTCATATTTGCTTCAGATTTACTCAGATCCGCTTCTTTTCCATAATCTTCTTCACTAACATCAGACTCGCTTCAGATTTACTCACATTTGCTTCAGATTTACAGTGAGTGAACTAAGAAGAAACGAGTATCTGCCATTACTATCTTGTCTTCGTCACCTCCATGTGTTATCCTCTCTGTTGTTTAATCTACGGTGATAGAGGTTTTGTGATTTTGCCCATGCCACCGATGGTTCCTGTTGCTATTTTCCGTCTCAATTGCAAAACATATATTGCAATTGGTAATAAAAAAAGTGTAGGAGCAAATTGAGAATAAAGAGAGAGAGAACGAGCGAGAAAATGGAAGAGGGTAGGTCAACGGAGGCTGAAAAATCTACTTTTCGAAATCATAGGAGAACGTATGGGGATCGTGGTAATAACAGAAGGCAAGTGCATCATCTACATCGAGGATTTGAGCAGGTTTGGAAAAGGCTGGAGAGTGTTTCCTATACAATTTTCGTGGATAATCTTCATTGTCGATGTCAAAATCATGGTTATGGATGTTTAGTCATTGGGGAATGTTACAGATATCTTTATCTCGTGGAAATATAGGAAGGCAAATAGGAACCCTTTTGCTTTTGTTAGGTTTGACAGTTTCAAGGAAGCTCAAGTTGCAATCTTAGACATGCATGGTGTTGAAATCAAGGGGTGCAAAGTTAGAACATCCATGGCTGAATTTAGGAGGGGTCAAGGAAGGAGAGAAATCCTGATCCCAAGCGGGGATGGTAAATCACTTGGAAAATTTTTGGCTGCAACCATGCCAGAACATCATGGAAGGGTTCGTAGTGGAGGTGTGCAGAGTGGGTTATCTTATAAAGAGGCCCTTTCAAACCAATCATGTAAATGGAATGGGTAGAACACCAGGGAGGGAAGGGATGCAAGTGGAATGATTGCTAATGGCGGGATTGGATTAAAGCTAAACCATCCAAAATTTATCATTGGAGATATCAGCCAAGGAATGATGGTTCAACTTGAAACGTGTGTGGTGGGGGAGTCATTATATCCGATAGATATTGGATTAATGGATGGCAAATTGAGAGAAACTTTCTCTTTTATTGAAAGTGTACATAAGCTGGGGCCATATAAAGTTCTAATCACTCTTGAGTCAAAGGATGTCTTGGATGAAATTATTAACAACGATGTTAGGCTCTTGGGAGAATTTTTTCATGAAATCAGGAAATGGTCCATTGCAAAAGTAGGCCGGTCCATAAGAGTATAGGTGGAGTGTTTGGCATCCCTCCACATGCTTGGTCCATAGAAAACCTGGGTAAGATTGGAGAGTTGTGGGGCTCAGTGATTTGTTTTAATTATCAAACTTCTAATGACTTGCTTTTCCTCGCAAAAATTCTGTTAGCTACATCACAATTATCTCTTACCCAAGATAGTATATGCCTTTCAGTTAATGGTGTTAACTTTGATATTTTTGTCAAAGAAACAAGTAAGGAGTTTAGTCTATGGCCAACTCAAGTTCAGGTGAAAGTAATGGTTCTGATATGGGGTCGCTAAGGAGGATGGAATTTGATGAAGATGAAGAGGTCAACAATTTCTCTGGAAGCATAAAAAGGGATGTGTGTGTTCAAGAATTGGGGATATGTGCAGAACCTAGTAAAGGAGCAATGGAGGTAATAAGGGAAAATGATAATGATGGGAATCGCTAGAACCTAAGCTTGTAGGATGATAGAAAAACCAATGAGGTGATTAATGATCTGGGCATACAAAGCCAAATGCCCAATACTATTTTAGATGTGCATGGGCCTCGTGTTATTGGATGCTTTTCTCAAATGGGCTGATCTGATTCAGATTTCTCCAAACCACCAGGTTTTGAGGGTTGGGTTACTTGTTCTGTGTTGATGGAGCTTTTAGTAACACCCCGTGGTCCTTTTGCCCTCGAGACAACTCTCAAAAGATCTTGCCAATGGGAGTGCGACGATGACGACATGAAAGCCATGATTGAGGATGAAAACCTTTCTGAATCAGACATGGAACTCGACTCTTTCCTGAAGGATGGTGTGGCTTCATGGGAAGCTGGGTGCAAATTAGGTCTATCGATTCATGAAGGGAATGAAGACTTGGTCGTTCAAGCTATATTGGAAGATCGTGATGACAGGAGGACACGAAGTGGAATGCATACTAGGAAAAAGGAGGCGCTGAAAAAGAAGAAAAAGCGAGAAGAAAAGGAAAAGGTGAGTACTACCCTAACCTATGAATTTTATCTGTTAGAATAGCAGAGGGGTAGGGAGTAGAGCTAAGAGGGGGAGATTCAGAAATTTGTTAAGAGCTATAAAGTAGGTTTTGTAAGCTTGATAGAAACCATGAAATTAGGTTGGTCTAATTTAGAGATTAGAGGTATGTGGGATTTGATGATGTGGAGTGGGCAATTTTAGATCCCAAGGTAAGAGTGGTGGGATTCATCCTTGTTATCTTGTGTTTCAATCAATAAAGGAGAAAGATGGATTTGTGTCAAAGGTTTTTTTAGAGATGTTAAGAAGGAGCTAGCAATTGGGGTGGTTTACGTTTCCATGGTAGTGAAAGCAAGATCTATTTGTGGCAAGAGTTAACTCAGTTCAAAGCAAGGTTAGATGTCCCTTTGATGTTAATGGGTGATTTCAATAAAATTAGGTGCCTAGTTAAGAGAAAAGGATGCTTGAGTATGTCAAGAAATATGGAGGTTTTTCAGAATGGATTGATAGTATGGGTTTCCTTGAACTACCTTTAGTTGGGAGGATGTATACATAGAGAAGAGGTCAATCCTGGAGCAGGATTGATAGAGTGTTTATTGACCCTGAATGGTCACAAACTCTTCACAATCTCAGGCTTTTAGCTGAATTGCTCCTTATTGACCATACCTCGTTGTTGGTTCAGTCCAAGTTTGTAACTGGGTCCGAGACCTTTTAGGAGCCTAGATATGTGGTTTTCTCATATGGAATTTGTTAAATTCATTGAAAAAGAATGGGGTAGGTATGGAGCCTCTGACCTAATGTAAAAGTTTCAATCCTTAAAAGATCCTTTGAGGAAATGGAACAAAGAGGTTTTTGGAAATTTTGATTTTAAGATAAAACAATTTGAAGATAAAATTCCGCTGTGTTGAGTAAACTAGATCAAAGAGTTAAGGAGGAAGTAAGTTTGGCTTGATACAATGCCTTAAAGGCACAAGCTCAACTTTGGTATTTGAGGAGGAATTCCTATTAGTAACAACTGGATAAGGTGCTGAAAGGTAACAATAGGAACACGAGATATTTTCACTCCATTGCATCAATTAGACATAGAAAGAGGATGATGACTAAAATTAGGAGGGTAGGAGAGTTTTTAGATCTCAAAAAACCATTAAGATAGAGGTTAGGAGTTTTTGAGAGTTGTACCATTAGAATGAGAGACCTATTATTGATTTTAAGGGGGACTTGATTGAGAGAATTTTTGTGAAGGATGCTATAAAGATTGAAAGTATTCCCACAACTGAGGAAATAAAGAAGGTTGTGTGGACGTGAATCTTCTAGGGCTCCTGGGCCAACGGATTTAACTTTAATTTCATCAAACGATGTTGGGAATTTGTAAGTAAGGATTTTTGTAAAATGTGTTGAGGAGTTTTTTGTATCTAGAGTGCTGCCTAGAAAGACTAATATAACTTAGGTGATCCTTATTCCTAAAGAGGGTGAGGTAAAGGAAGTAAGAGACTATAGACGAATTAGTATGATTAGTTACGTGTACAAGGTGATTTCAAAAGTCTTAGCAAATAGAATGAGAGGTGTTATAGATGGTTTGGTAGGAGAATCTCAATCAGCTTTTGTAGGGTACAGATTTTAGATGGAGTCTTGATTACTAATGAGGTTGTGTACTAGCTACGAAAACATAAAAAGAAAGCCATGATCCTTAAACTAGATTTTCATAAGGCTTATGATTCAGTCAGATGGGTTTTTGTTGATTAGGTTCTACAAAAAATGGGCTTTAGGGATACATGGAGGAAGTGGATATGGAGTTGTATATCCTCAGTCTGAAATGTCAATTATTGTAAATGGTTGCCCAACAAGGCCTTTCAAGATGGAAAGGGTCTTAGGCAAAGGGATCCTCTTTTCCCTTTTTTGTTTGTGTTGGTTGCAGATGTTCTAAATAGGTTATTGACAAGAGCGATTGATATTAGGATGATACGGAGCTCAAGATAGGTAGGCAATAAGTAAATGTGTCTCACTTTCAATTTGCGGATGACACGAGTCTTTTTGCTCCTGAAAAAGATGTGCTTGTCAGTCTAAGAAAAACCTTATATTGTTTTGGGGTTATGATAGGGCTTTCCATTAATTATAGTAAGTCTCCCTTGTGCCTTTAAATTGTCAAGAGTCTTTGGTAGTTGAGGTTAGCTCAATGTTAAAAGGTCAAGTGGTTTCCCTCCCAATCAAATATTTAGGAATTCCACTTGGGGCAAATCCGTGATGTGAGGCTACTTGGGCCCGCTCTTAGAGAATGTTTGGAGAAAATTAAAAGGTTGGAAGGTAAACATGCTTTCAAGGGCAAGAGGTCGGTTTTGATTAGGGGCTTAAACAGCTTGCCCATGTACTACTTAAGGATTTTTAAAATGCCTAAAGTGGTTGCTAGGAAGATTATTGCTATTCAGAGTAGATTTTTTTGGGCTCTAATGAGACTAGGCGTGCAATCCACCTTGTAAGTTAGGAAGTAATTCAGAAATCTTGACAATAAGGTGGTCTTGGAGTTGGGGATTTAGCAATCATGAATGCAGCGTTACTTTTTAAATGGTGGTGGAGATTCTCTACGGAAGAGATGCCTCTTGGAAGCAAGTTGTTTACTCTTGTCATACTTTAAATGGCTCTATACCCTTGATAAAGCAACGAAGTCTTGTTAAATGAGGTTTGTGGAGGCCTATTAGTGGCATTGGTGATATTGATGGAAATATTAGATCGATTGTCTCTACAGGGATTAGGAAAGCAGTTGGGATGACAGCAATACCTGGTTATGGGAGGATATTTGGATTGGTAATGATAAGCTAATGGTGTTATTTCCAAGGCTTTACTTCATCTTCCTTAAAAAATGAATGTTTGTTACAGATTATGGCTTTTGGAGTGATTCAGGTTGGGTATGGAGTCTAAGATGGTGTAGGAACCTTTTTCAATGGCAAGTACGTATGTTGGATGATCTAGAGGACATGTTTAATAAGGTACAATTAACAGAGAATAACCCTGACAAAGTTGTTTGGTGTTACCATCCTTCTCAAAGTTTTGTTGTTCAGTCTTTTATAGCCAAATTTTTTCAAGAAAGTTGTTCTACTTCTCAACCTGACCCTTCTATTTGTACTGTTGGCAAGGTTGTGCCCTTCCTAGGGCAAAGTTATTTGTATGATTTGTTCTTCTTGGAGGATTAATACAAGAGCTTGCTTGAATAGACTAAATATCATTACTAATGGTGAGGTTAAGTGTGTTCTTTGCAATATTTCTGAGGAAACTCTCTCACACGTATTTTACTTGTCACCATACATGGAAAGTTTGGGCTTTTTGCTGTAATTGGTGGGGTATTAATGGGCGATGACTGAAAACCCAAAAATAAATTTTGAAATATGAAAGAGGTGGGTTTTAAGGGTAGACAGCGGAGAGGTTGGAACATTTACTTTTATGCTATTTTGTTATCAATTTGGCAATTAAGAAATAGAGTTATTTTTCAGAATGAACAGACTAACTGGCATAGTTTCATGGCTAATTTCATGCAAAGATGCAGATCCTGTTTTTTTCTTTCTGAATCTTGACATGATATTTTGTTGGAGTTTTGTTGTCTTTTGCAGATATACTCTCTCTACGGATGGAATATTAGACCTATAGAGTTTGGTTAGGAATAATGTGGTGGTATGGAGAGAAACACTACAAGATAACTTTATAAAGTGGGAGTTGTGAGCTAGAAGGAGAAACACTTTTTTGAGAGAAAGAAAAAATTTGTGAGGAAGCGCATATTTGATTTTGTCTAACATTTATCTTGTTGGAGGTTTTTTCTTAATGTTCCCAGGAAGTGATTGAAAGGTGGTTCAGTGGTGGTAGCGGAGTGATACACAGTGAGCATTTGTTTAGCACATAAGGGGGAGCCATGAAAGTTGAGGGCGCCTTTGAGTGATACATTAGGATTTTAGTTTCCTAGGAGTTGTGAGGACCTGGTGTGAGTGTCCTAGGTGCGTGTGTGTGCTATGAATGTCATGGACAGGAGGTTGGAGGATAAATGAAAAGATATCGTTGGTATGGAAGGTGAAGCTAGTTGAAGCCTACTACAATCTTAATTTCATCAAAGGTTTTTTAGTCACTTATTTCAACAAGAGGTTAACTATGAATCAAGAACTTGCTATTGGTACATTGGTGTGCTATCCGTGTTCCTAAAGTTAGCAAAATTGGTTTGACCAACTCGGTATTTTTGTTTATATTTCCTTGCTTTCCTTTTGATGGGGTGAAGCTTTTCTTCTTAGTATCAAGACTGTGGTGGTTTTGCTTTAACGTCTAGAGTGTTGGCTGGAAGTATATTTTAATTATATGGGGTGTTGTTAATTAGGTATAGGTGTGTTACTACTCCAATAGGTTTCATCGAGTTTGAAGTCTTCGTTCTTTCTTTAAGCTATTATGTCATACTTGCACTTGTACTTTGCTTCTCCTTATGGGTTAAGCTTTCCTTCATAATTATCGAAAAATATTTTTGAGAGATTGAGATGGATATTTACTCTAACTTCTATTTGTTTATTCTTCATTTAGAAATATGAGGTGATACATTGTGACATGACTATATTTACTATTATAGAAAAATGTAGTTTCTAAAATTTGGAATTAGATGCATAGGAAGAATAAGTACAAAAATAAAATAAAATTACATTATACATATAAAGCTAGTAGCTACTCACTATATATATATATATATATATATATATATATATATATATAGATGCATTGATCTATACATGTACTAAAAATATCAAAATGATATTTATTTTAAACTGAAAAGAGCAAGTGAGACATTAATTTGTTATTTTGAATGTAAAATAATATTAAAAGGTGATGGTGAGGGATCATTATGAAAAGGTTAATGACATAATGAAAAATCATAATTCTTTGGGTGTGTTTGATTGAAGGTGAAAATTACATGTAAAACTTAATAATAAAAAATTCACTCTCATTTTACCCTCCAATTAAATATAGTCTCTGAATTTATTGGATATTTACGTTAGCTAATGCATAAGCTGAATATCAACCCTATAAATAATACATGTGTGTGTATATATAATATGTTAAGGTTACTAAAAATATTAAGTTTTAAAACTCTGCCATGAATATAATGGTTTAAAAACATACAATCTGATATTGTGAATGTAAATATTTTCTTTTTTAATCCATAACCATTATCTTATACGAAGTCTATATTTTGATTGGGTGGCGCGTATAATTCGCCGCGAGATAAAGTTGATTGTCACGTGCAGCCGCGTGGCACAATCACTGGGGCGCCGAATTTTTGAACGCTGGCCCACGCAATTCTCATTTTTGTTCATTTAATGCCCTTCGCCTATCCCTCTTATTTACGCAATTGCCTGGTGGGTAGATCTGTAAAAATGAGGGGCACGGTAGGGCATTAGTGTCTTTCCATAATTGAAATGAACTGCGAACAAGCCGAGGGACAGGGGCTGTGGGGGCGGTTCCGAATTCCAATCCATTGCAACTAGCTGTCTTAATTCCCAAATTAACCTTATATATATGTATTTATTTATTTTCAAAATATAATAGAAAAATGAAAATTATTAAAGGGGCTCTCCTTTCTGTGTCCCAAAAGTTTATAGAATATGATTATTTTGGGCTTCATCATTCGTACTTTTCTTTATCGTATATTGGGGTTGGTTCCTGCTTTGCCTTCCTCACTTTTATTAGCTCATTCTTGCTTTTGTTATTATGATGGGCTTTGACACTCTATCCCTCTTTCTAGTTTTCAAAGTTTAATTTCAACCTTTTTAATTATTTTTATTTCAAAACATTATAGACCATGTTTACTACAAGTAATAATTAACGAGTCTCTCCCTCTCCTTTTTCATGAAAATATATATATATATATATATATATATATATATATATATATATATCAGATAATTCAAGTAGCCTTGTAAGTTTTTGTAAGCTTGATGAACAAACAAACCCTGCTCCCTACAGGCTACAAGTTCTAATAAAATTTATGAGTTGAAGGCTATATGATGTACATATTTTGATTTCGGCGAATCCAAAGTCTCTTATTACCATTTTGATCTCAGGTCATGGGTATTGTCCAATAAAAGTATGGGTCAAAAGGTTAGCTTTTGGATTGGATGAAAGTATATCAAATAAAAAATATTTAAATTTTTTTTAGGAGGGAATATTGCCTCACTTGATAAATGAGAGATTAATCTCCTGGATTAAATCTAGGACTTCATGTTTAAGATATTCAAATTCCTTTCACTTGGACTAACACCTCATTGATATACTATTTATTATCTATCAATAAATATTTATTTTAATTGGGGATATTTAAGAAAAATAATTTTCAAGTTAAAATAAAAGTATAAACAAAATAAAATAATTAGATAATTTTTAAAAGATAGCTAAGATTCTAAGGGTGTGTTTGGTTAAAGGTAAAAATGGGAGGAAATTTTTATGGATGAACTCTATACATTATTTTATATATGGACTCATTCATGAAATTTTTTTGCTTATATTTACTCCTGATCAGAGATACTCTTGAAAGAGAGTATTTTCTTGCCTTTTTAATATTTTGATAAAGTATAGCTTCTTAAAATTCTAATAAGAAAGCTATTTACATAAAAACCACTAGAAAAACTAAATCAAGGCATTAGATAATCATCCTAGATAGTCACTAAATTTTTTTCGTTTGTGAAATGACACCCAACCATTCAATTTAAAATTATATTTTAAATTCTGTTTTTTAAAATCTTATTTTTTCCCTCCAAGAATTAAAATTAACAGTTTCGTGCTTGTGTGTTTTACATTTTAGAGCTCCAAAAATACTTTTAATAAAATGTGAATGAAGTTACATAGTAGCTCAACGTGTTTGGTTAATTTTTTTATTTTACTAAAAGTATTTTTCAAGCAATTGAAAGTACTTATAATAGAAATATTCATAAAGATACTTTTCATTATAGAAAAATATTTTTAAAATAAAATTTTATCATGACTTTCATATTAATAATAAAAAAAATAAATTTATTTTTAATATACTCAAATTAAATACAGATAGTCTTTTTAAAAGTAAATTTTCTAATTTTTTTATATTTTATTATTTGAAAAAAAATTATCCTAAAAATTAAATCAATTGGAGAAGTAGGAGATAGGAGTTGGTTTTGGTAAGAGGAAGACATGCCAACATAAGAAATATAGCCGCGTGTTGAAGCCTCTGTCTGTCAAACAGAGCCGCGTGTTAAATCAATTGTATGATGTTTTGATGTGCAGCATACTAGTATATCATTTTCTTCCATATGTATTTTTAATATTTCTTAATTGCTAATCAATGAAAATGAGGCTTCATTTCAATTAAATACCTTCATTAAAAAAATTTTGGAAAAAAAATAAAATAAAATAAAAATAATAGTATTCTATTCTTAAATAATTATCTAGTTATAAATGTGCAGTGCAATTAAAGAAATAATTGAAAAAATATTAAAGTTAAAAAAATAAAAAATAATTTATTAAAATGTTCTTAATTTTTTTAATAATCCAATTTTCAATCCTTCTTCACTATATTTTTCTCATCTTCTAATAATATTTACTACAGATACTATTAAAAATAAAAATTATTACTACTTAAATTTTTTAAACTAATAAATAATTATTTAAAGATAAATAGGGTAATAAAATAATAAATAATAAATTGTGTACATTTGAACACAGCTCAACAACGCACTCTCTCTCTCGCCAATATAACGAGCTTCGTTTGGCCCTTTGCGGCTCGCTCTATCACTTCTAGCTGTAGACATATTCCAAACCCCTCTCTCTATTCCTCTCCTTCTTCTTCTTCATCACCCTTCCTTCACTCGACCTTTTATATATTGTTTTTCACACATTTGTCTCTGTACTGAAAGAAAAAAAAAAAAAACACTTGAAGGAAACAAAGATGGGAGGTTCTTTTGATATGGGGTTGATGATTTTTTGGTGTCTGCTATTTGTTGTGGCTTCTGGGTCAAGCTTGCCCATCATATCCTTTGACGAAGGGTACACACCCTTGTTTGGGGACAATAACTTGGTCATCCATAGGGATGGAAAAACGGTTCATCTTTCACTGGATGAGAGAACAGGTGGGGGGTGTCATATGTGTGTTTGTGTGTCTGTTTTTTTTGTTTTTTTTTTAAGGCTGAACAATCTATATGGGGTTGTTTGATTTTTTGTTGAGACGGTGATTTTGTGGCCAAAGTCTTCACCTTTTTGGTTTTTTTTTTTTCAATCTTTGGGGTGTTGTGTTTTGCAGGTTCCGGTTTTGTTTCTCATGATCTTTACCTTCATGGATACTTCAGTGCTTCGATTAAGTTGCCTGCTGATTACACTGCTGGAGTTGTGGTTGCCTTTTATGTGAGTAATCGCCTCAGTTTGTTGATTAAATCAAAATGACATCTTTGTTTTTCTATAAAAAGTGTTTTTATACATATTTTTTGGTTGATTTTGTTATCCTATTTTGGAAACTTAATCATCCAATCCATCGTCAGAAAATATAAGTTTATTTTTTTTGCTTTTTATATCATTTTAATTTTCTTCCTTTTTATTTCCCTATCACTTTTCCCTCTTTGTTCATTACCTGATATGTAAACCTGAGAATATGATCCAAACAGCTCTCAGGATTTTACTGATAAGTTCTTGAAGCGTGCTTGTAATTGTACAGTGTTTTTTTGGTGATATAATATATAATATGTCGCATAGCTTTCAATTTCATTTTATTCAACAGATACTAAAATATACAAGTCTTCAAACAAGTTTTGTTGTTTTTTAATTTTTTTACTTCAAAGTTAAATTGTTTGTTTGAAGTTTGAACCAAAGACGTCAGTGTTTCTGTCTTATTATTCAATTAAACAAGCGCTGAGAACAGAAAAAGGATAATTTATATCATCATATTTTTTTGTGTGCGCAGATGTCAAATGGTGACATGTTCCAGAACAACCATGATGAAATCGACTTCGAGTTTTTGGGGAACATCAGAGGCAAAGACTGGAGGATTCAGACCAATGTTTATGGCAATGGAAGTACCAGCATTGGCAGGGAGGAAAGATATGGTCTCTGGTTTGACCCTGCCGAGGATTTCCATCAGTACAGTGTTCTCTGGACAGATTCTCAGATCATGTAAGCATCTATCTGATTCTGATACATACCATATTTGGATCTTCTTTTGGGATTTTATACACTGTACAACCTCTTTTATATGGTAATTCTTTTCATCTCATTCTTATCAATTACCTTTTATACTCTAGTAATTTCTTTTTCTTTGTTAGTAGTAATTTGATGGTTTCTGTTGGTTTCTCTAGTTTTCCCTTTTGTCTTTAGTAAGTCCCCTGTTTTATCAAACAACCAATTTTTCCCTGTAGTAGCGTTACTGTTAGTCTTATTACTGATACAGCTGATACCTTGATTACTTGTGGAGATGCTGAGATTGGAAAAAACCCAAATACTACACTACCATGGTGATTGCTTAAATTCTTTATGTCCTTTGTTTGGTTATAATTTTTTAATCTACCTTGTATTCTTTCCTTAGTTACTAGATGGTGGTTCTTTGGTAGATATAAGGAGATCATGATTGTTTTTTGTGCTTCTTATTCAAGCATGTTGATTTATTCTAGTTTCTAGTGCTGGTTAATATTTACTTGTTTTCATAATTCTGTGTTCCTGTTTTCCTTGTGCAGATTTTACGTTGATAATGTTCCTATTAGAGAAATTACGCGAACAGAATCTATGGAGGAGACTTCCCCTCTAAGCCAATGACTTTGTATGCGACAATATGGGATGCTTCTGATTGGGCTACCAATGGAGGCAAATACAGAGTGAATTACAAGTATGCACCCTATGTTGCGGAGTTCTCTGACCTTGTCCTGCACGGTTGTGCGGTCGATCCCATCGATCATGTAGCCACGTGTGACAATGCTCAAAGTTCCAAAGCATTTCCTTCCGGGGTCACTCCGAATCAGAGAATCAAAATGGAGAACTTCAGGAAGAAGCACATGACATACTCTTACTGTTATGACAGGGTCAGATACCAAGTCCCTCCATCGGAGTGTGTGATCAATCCCCAAGAAGCTGAAAGGCTAAGAAAATTTGATCCCGTCACATTTGGCAATGGCCGGCGCCACCGTGGAAAACGACACCATCACATCAGAGGAAGCCAGGCTGATGCTACTTCATTTTGAGAGGGTTCCATACCAAGACATATTTTCATCCTTGATTCAGTTTGATTACCTGGGCTGATATTTTCTCTTTTTTTTTTTCCTTCCTTTTTGGTGTATAGAGAGAGAGGCATAGAATTCCTGAATATGATAGTTTTGATATGGTTCTTGCTGGTGGGGTATGTGTATATTTCAATCCTTTAGGGTCCCAGGTATTTTATTTTGTCATTCATGTCTCTTATGCTTTTACAAATTGATAATCTGTTCTGTATTTAGACCACACCTCAGGGTTTCAATAAATTATTTAGCATGAGTTTATTATTCAATGTGTTAGGTATCAGTCATTTCTCCCAGCACTGCTAATGAAATATAAAATACTGTCTGCTAGTTTATGTGGTCATATTTGTCAGCTTCTGGACATCAGATAAAGACGGTCATTTTATAAATCCTATAATTGGAATCCAAGGTCAAGGTGAATGTGACAAATGATACAGCAGCGCTGCTGCAACTGGTCAGTTTGCTGGGGCTTCAACTTGGTGGTGACCAGAGTTTTCTGTCTCGGCTTGTTCTTTCCCATGTATTATTCCCCTATGGTGTGTGGATTGAGTTTGGGAATTTCAACATGGTGGTTGAGATCCTTATAGATGCAACCTCGTGGGTTGTTGTTATTGACCTGTAATGTGTCTCTTTTGGCTGTTGCAAAGAGAAACCATAAAAGATGTGAATTGGAGACTGAACTATAGAAGTGGGGAATGGGTGAAGTTATGCTTGTTGTGAAGAATCTTTTTTTGATATATTGAAGGTTTAGGTTGAGGTGAAAGTTTGTCTTAGTCCAAGGTTAAGCCATGCATGCCTTGCCTTGGAGCTTATAAAGCGCTTATAAAGATATTTACAGATTATTTATTAATAGAGAAAGTCTGGAAATTAAATTCAAGTAATGACGATATATGAGGGAAATATTAACCAAGTGATCTAATCCTAGTTGATGTTATGATTTTTTTTTTAAGCATAAATTCAATTTTAAAATATATTGCAATTGCAAGTCATTGTCCATCAACAGAGGTGTTAAATGATGTAAACCTCATAAACATGGACACACTTAGTGGTGTGCTGTACACGTTTTGAATCCTGACACTCACACGATACGTGTTGGACGTACGTTCATATGTGTCCAGTTAAAAAATAATTTTTTGATCTAAAAAAAACTAGTTGGATTATTTTAAAAATTCTTCGGTTGATCATAAAATTATAAAAAGAAGAATTAATTAGGTCTATGACAAAAAAGTTCAGAGAAAAGAAAAATAAAAAAAATCATACAATAAAATAAAAAAAATTATAATATATATATATATATATATATATACTCGTGTTCTGTAATTTTTTAAGTTTGTGTTTTATATTCGTATGGGTCCTCTGTCCTGTTTTGTAGATGGGAACGCTTTTTGTCTGCCTTAACTCTGATTAAGCATTGGATCCCAGAGCAAATTTCCCTACCTAACCTGGTTAGCACCTTTGAAAATGTCATTTCATCAACAACAATTTGATAAAGCATGTCATATCATTTAGACTTAATTAATGATAATTCTGGTACAAGTAACTAACGAATCCACACCACTTTTAAAAGCTATCTTGACAGACAACAGCACTCACTGGTTTGTATAATACCCGAAAATTTTCATTTGAAGAAAATCTGAGGATAAGCTTTCCTTGAAAAAGCAATGCTTACTCTATTGCTTTAATTAAAGATCGACTGATTAATCAATCCTAAAGCAAATACTCTCTCGCGTGTTCAATTGAACATGAACTGTAACCACATATCTTTGAAAATAGTAGTAGACTGAACACAAATACCAAACACATTGACATTGTTTTTGCAGTACATTCACATTATTATCTTTGACAAATAAAACATAAGAGAGACCCACATAGCTACGTTTTTTCTCCACTCTTCATTATTAACAAAGAAGGTTCAACAATATTGTGCCAAAACACCCATTTTAGGGAAACAAGCATATAAATAGATGGTAGGTCTGCAGTAGGTCAAAAAGCAATATAGAACTGCAACCTACAATACATTAACATTTATTTAGCATCGAAGAAAAAGCACAATTGCTGCAAGAATCAACGTCAATTTGACTTTTTCTACCAAGAATTAACCTGAGAAATAATCAAAGCCCGTTAAAATCGTTACAAAAATTAAAATTCCAATTTAAATGAAAAGCTAAGCCAATGACCAAAAAGATGATGTGATTGGAGAAAGACTTTGCTTTTCACAATTACTTTCCTGAAATTGAGGCCATAACATCATACTTTTGTATTTTTTTTTCAGAATAGTAGTAACTGTAGTAAGTTCTGAAAAATTAGGAGTAAACAAAGAAAGTATTTTCTTCTCATTTATGACACACAACACAAATAAATTGTGTTAAAGCTATATTATCATAGAAGGGAATCTAAACATAAGCAGATAACGACATTCTGAATTGAGACCGACCATTTTCGCCGTGATTTGGGTGCATGTTTTTGTAACTGACGAATCTAATGTCTAATATTCTTGTTCTTGGCTTCACCTTTAATACAAGGGGAAATTGTTAGATACTTTTTGAATAAAAGGAAACATTTGTTATATTTTATTTATTGATTGATAAATCAGGTATTGTATTAAACATATAAGGGAAGTGAAAGATAATAATAGCCCATAAAATTCATAAGTCAATTAATAAATGGATTAAACTGAGGATTTTTCTTACACTTAGTGAATCTAAGTATTTTTTTAATATGAAACATAACTCTGACACCAACTTTAAACATGTCTTCATTGATATAATAAGGGAATATTTTTGTCACTTAGCATTTTTAAAATAATTAGGAAAACATATAAGGGACCAAAAGGCTACGTTGCTTGATGGATTAAAAATTTGTTATTCCAGTTTAGCATGTGATTAGCACCAGTAATGCTACAGCAAGAGCTTCAGTTTTTCTTCCCAATAAAAATCAATAAAAACCAGAACGGACTCTTTAAGCAGAACCAGAAAAATGTTTAATCAAGTTTTGTTACACTTCTTAATTTAAAAAAGTAAGATTTAAAACAAAATTTCCTCACAAGTAGTTGTATAAAGGATTAAAAAAATTCAAGCTTTTAATATGAACAAATAAGTTATTGACCTAAGGGCTGAGGCCTAGCCAGTTCTGTGGGGAGGTATTAGGTACAAACAGTTACTACGAGGTTAGATATTAAATTCTTAATTCAAGAGCGAGACAACTGCCATTTGCAATTTTTTATTTTCATTTTGCATTAATTACTTTAAATTACAATCTCAAACTCTCCAATCGCCTTTAAATTTTAGTTAAATGTGGGGATCAAGTAAAAATGTAAATTTTTTAAGTGAATCCAATGTATCCACCATCTCCCCTCGCAAGACGTAGAGATCTCAGTGGTATTTTTTGACTCTTGGCACAAAATATTCTCCATATACTTCTAGTAAGAATCAAATCACAGACTAAATGATTAAAGAGCTCAGTTGCTATCATCCGTGATAAGCCTTAGTTAGTAAAAATATAAATAGTTACATTGCATTTATGATGATTGATGTTTGATGGTAATCAAAAGTAGTTATTAAAATGTTTGGATAGACAAGAGGAATTTTAATTTCACTAGTTGCACTCTCAATCCATTTGTAGACCAAATCCCTGTTGGCTGCCAACTAGGTTTGAACTGGAGGGAGCAATAGTCAACTATGAAAAAGAGACGATGTCACCTTCATTCCTCACGAGCCACATGATTCATAAGTATGCCAGAATCACTAGTCATGGTCATTGAAATCTTATGTGGTGCAATTTACTGCATTTTTCACCCCTTTTAGGCTTTCAGCTGGTAGGGATTGAAAAGCCCTTCAACTACTGCCAACTTGAAAGCTGGAATGGAACCAATTCTGGAGTCCCCCAAACTGAAAAGATTCCCTTTAGGCACATGTTTCTCCTACTTCAGTTGAACTTTTAAACTAGTTAATAATACCCAATTTCGGCCTAGAACAATCACATTCATAAGTGAAGGTCTCCTAGATAAATACACTGTTAAAAAATGAGACTCATGAGTGAAAACATTGTTACGCTTTTCTTTTGTTTCTTCTACTCTTTTGCTTGCTTTATAAAAATCTAACATGCAATTCTAGTAATAAAATTTTGCAAATGAATTTGTCAATATCAAATATAAGGCTTTGTTACTAAATTATTTGTGCTATTCACAACAAAATCTTTCTTGTGTTGATATGATTAAAGCATGTAGATTCTTTTGTCATTTTTTCTTTTCTTTTGTTTGGCCTTGCTGCACCCTAGATTCCCCATTGCGCATCCGCTTAGCTCTTAAAGCCTTCAACTCTGCTACTTAATCTCAGTGTTCTTTTGTGTCTACATTATGTGCTTTTCGTTTACATCGAAGGGACGTATGCAAAGATAAAATGAGCAAAGATGACTCCTCTCAAAGAGATCACAGATAAATGTGTTCACAAAACAGTTCAACTTGCGTTTGGAATAAAAAGGGCCTAATCCAATCAAATTCAATTGAAGTAGTTTAATTTGAAAACCTCTTCTCTCAATCAAAACTAAACTAATGGACTTGGAATTGACAAAAAACAAAAACTAGTGGACTTGGACCAAATTGGTTCAATTTGGTTTGGTGTTTTTGACCAAAACCATTATCAGCCATTAGTTTTTGTCTCCCTCTGGGAGCAGGCGATAAAATTGGAACAAAAACTCTTTTTTTTAAGAAAAGGAATTTTTTTTGTAAAAGTTTATATTCTTACATATCTGATGGCAACGTAGAGCTAAAACAAACAATTTGGCAAAATCAAAATCTTAAATGAATAAGAAAAAAATATAACTCCATAATGAAGTCTGGGAAAAAAAAAAACCTTGGCCAAAAGTGAATAATAAAAACAATATATAACTTGATACTAAAGTCTAAACACAATTCTGTGTAATTTCTTCTGAAAAGAAAAAATAGTTATTCTAGAGATTGACTGTCAGATCCTGAAACCATAAATTAAACATATAGTAATTAGTTTGGATCGAATTTATCTTAGAGTGACTCAATTATCCAAACCAAGTAAACTAGTCCAGTTTAAGTTATCATGTTCACTGGATCAATTGGAATCCATGGCCTCTACTCACAAGTATGAAAGACAACAAACAATATATATATATATTTCTGCACACAAACAAGAAAGTAACAAAAGCATTTTATTATTTTATCATTAAGGGACATCTTAAGGATCAATTTCAGCCTGAGGTTTTTGTCCCCTTCTGGGATTTGCTACAAAATCCTACACTTTTGTTTACAGATAATAAATTGTTCTGTTTTGGTTTGCCAATGAAATGCTGTTTCATGAACCTCCGGCCTCCTGTTTCTCAATAAGTTTGACAAAGTTACGAACAATTGCCTTGCCTTCAGTTGTTATAATGCTCTCTGGATGAAACTGCACCCCCTGTAATTTTGAAGGGCTGAAACTTTAGCACCACCCAAAATATGATAAGAGAAAGAAGGGAGACAATTGCCAGTTTAAAAAAAATGAAATAAAATCATGAGCAAACATATCTGTGCTTTTAGGTGAAGATTTCAGTTTGATCTCAGACCATCAAATTATTCAAGCTTACTCTTTCAACCCAAAAGCAAACATTAATATTTCAACCTATAAACACTGAGAAGGATGAGACTTAACAAAAGGGTTCGACATATCTGTAACAAAGGTCTCCTAATGATAGAATAATTTACAGCCTAGAAAACATACTAGCAATTTAACATAAGTCATACCGGGAATTAGGTATTTTATGAGGCCAGATGACAGACATACCGTGATTTAGAGAGAGATAGAGACAGAGAAGGAAAATACAGTCAAATTTTTTTTATTTTTTATTTTTCTCAATTCTGAATTTGTTTCATTAAACTACACACTTACTGATTACTTAACTCATCCTTTGCTTTTGTGTTACACTCAAGTTAACTCTTGGACATTAAAATAGTAATGAAGCACATATTAAACATAAGGGATGATACACAAGATCTCTAGGAAGCCCAAACTCAGATCCATGAAAGCATACATTACTAGATATTTTGAAATTACAAAATATGACCTAAAGCTTGAGATAAAACTTAAAAGAGACAAAGTGTGTTCTTTGGGATTCTGAAGCCCCAAAATCACTTTTTTCACCAAAAAAAATTATTATTCGTACATTTGGATAACTTTTTAAAAATATTCAGAATTTCAAAAAAATCAGTTTCAGCTTTTTCAAAGAAGCTAAAAAAGTAGCTTTTGAAAAAAATCAGTTTTCAATATTTTCAGTTATATATAAAATTTAAGTTTCATAATAACTTTTTTTAAAATTTGAAACAAATGCACCCAAAGTTCACCATTTTCCTAGCGCCATGAAGCATATCAGGACATATTAGAGCGATGTCAACTAAAACCTATATTACACATGTTTTCTCAATTCCTGGAAAGGATTCAAGACCTTTTCTTGAATTGTATTAAAGAAAAGAAATACCGGCACGAAGAATAGGAAGTTACCTGTAGATGCCTATACTTCTTGTGACGAGCTGCCATTATAAGACCATCCTCAGTCCAGGCTGTTAACTCAAGTTCCTCATGAGGAAAACTCTCCTTTTCGATCACAAGGCTGTGGTATCTACCAGCCAAGAAAGGACTGAAAATGATAACGGGAATGGGGCCCGCCAAACAATGTCAGAAGAACTCAGAGAAAGTTATGAGCAAAGAGAATGTAGTAGCTGGATGCATAACCAGCAGCCAATGACATTAATGATAGTGCATATAGAAAAATGCAAACAGAAGATCATAATACAGCAGTCATATTTTGTAGAAAAGCAACAGGTCCCTACTTTGATAATCCAGCAAATAATCCATCTTCTCCTTTCTCATCATAATACACCAAAGAACTTTTTCCATGCATGACACCGAGAGGAGAACGCACAATCTTCCCTGCACAAGATTAAGGCACACACTCTTAAATCCTATTGTAATGGCAGAGCATAAGGGAAGAAATGAAAGTGAGGTAAAAATGAAAAAAGTTAAAAAAACAGGGGATGCTTGCCACTGAAAACAAAAGCCAAGTTTCCACTGTAATGCAATGATGAACAATATACAAATATATCAAGCAGATTTTACACTCAGTTATATGCACTAAATATATCCTATACTGAAGGCTTGAAGGAATCTTATAAGACTCACCTCCAAAAGCTTCCCCAATGCATTGCAAACCCATGCACACACCAAATAAAGGTACAGTTGGTCCAAGTTCCAAAACAGTTTGCAAAGATATACCAGAATCTTGAGGTGTACCTGTAAAGAGGAACATCATACACAACAGTCTTATGTGTGTATTCTATTCTTAAGCCCTTCATTTTCTTCATCTAATAAATCAAACACTGATCATTTATGTAGCTAAAATTTATAAAAAGGACAACAAAAGAAATTTCTAGAAAAGCCTTACCTGGGCCAGGTGATATCAGCACTCCTCTAGGATTTTTCCTGTTAATAAAAAATAATCTAACTGTAAAACACCATAGGTTATGAATCAAGAACCTGAAGAACATTTATGCTCCCACGACTTGCATCATCAATAGGAATAAGTCAGACATGCATAGCCATTGAAAAGATTTTTACCTTTTTAACTCCTCCACAGTCAACTCATCATTCCGGTACACCTCGAAGTGAAATCCCAACTCCCCCATATACTTCAAATATAGCAAGTACAATATTAGAAAAAGTAAAAATCAAAAGATGTACAAGTGCAACACATTCTCCATGAAGCCCCCAAATCTATTCCAAATTATATGTTTCGTTAAAATGAAATAGGAGAGAGGGATTTCAACTAATTATAACTCTTCTGAAAAAAGTTCGTTTTAATATGAAGCACAAGAGAATTAGGGGAAAGGGAATTCCACTTGCTGCATATTTTCACAATGCATGTAGCTAAGTGGAGTTTGGTGAATGGAGTGGAGCCGTAAAAGGAACTTAACCCATTGTTTAGAAGCTTTAAAGTATTAATGATTAAGGAGGTAACCCAAACCATTCTCAAATTTTCATGCTTGTCAAAAATCTAAAAACTTCATTCCTTTGTTTCTTTTGGATGATCATTAACAATTTAAACCCTCAACACTCTAACCCATGGGGTGGGCAATAAAAATTGAGAAGCAGTATTGGAAACTAAATTTGTAATCTACTAATCCATTCTGATCCACAAATTATCTTCACAATTTCCAAATAGAGTGGTACGTTTTTACCTCTCCAGTCTATTGTAATTCAAAATACTCCATTATAACCATCCAACTCCGCCCCTCCAAAACTCGAAAAGATAGAGGAAAGACATGCTTTCTTCATTTTCCAGACTTCCCCAATACCCATATCTTTAAAGAAACTTACTTACTTTGACAGTTCCCTTTACCATTTTTTTTTATTTTGTTGCCATATAAATCCTACATCAAACTATTTACCATTAGCGGTTTCCACTTCAATACAAGAGGATCAACAAGGATACAACACAAAACACAGATATGATACAATATGACACAAGCACAAGGATTTGTTAATTTTTAAAAATATAGAACACAACACAGCTACAATAGAACATGTAAAATTAGTATAAAATCATTGCAAAAACACAAATCTTAGACTGAAGGAGGGAAATAATGTTTTAAATTAGCACGAGCGATTCTAAATTGATACAGTGATTTTTCAATAGAATATAATCAAGTGATAATATTATCTGATTATTGTAAGGATGAGCCTTGTCTCAATTGTAAAGTTGCAGAAGTAAGACTGTACACATCTATCTTCCCCATGCCCCATTAGATGGGATCCCTGTACACTGGCCACTGGACCACCCTTATTATTTAGTAAGTAAACAGTTATACGGTATATTTATGATCATTTGGAAGTGTCCATGAAGTGTACAACACATATAAGTGTCCAACAAGAACAAGGCGACTGTTTCAAAGTGCATGTGTGTCCTAGGTTGTCGGAAGCGTTTCAGCTAAAGTAAATTTCATAACATGCAGCCAAAAAATTTGGTTCTTTGTATGCAGTAACCGTTTAACATGGAAGAAACATAAATGCTTGAAGCTAACACAATCTCTACCTTGCTGCCTATAGCATAAGTTATGACCTGTACTTGAATCAGAACAAGTTTTTGGTGCCTCCCAAGCAATAGAAAAGTTTTGCTCTGCTCTATTCATCATTTGACACATTGGTATTGTGGGTGATCGTTGTTTTCCCTTTCACTACATTATTAATTAAATTGCTTAGCTTTCAAACGACGAATGAAATAGGGCAAAACTTTTCTCTTGATCTGAGAGCTCCTAAGAATATCTCCTTGAAATAGAGGTTTGATTTCGAGAAGTTCAACTAATTTGCATCAATCTATAACAACATCAACAAAATCAACTAATTGGATCTTGTCAAAGTCGTCTAATTAGTCAAATCCATAGATTTTAACAAAGAAATTCTAATCAAAAGACGAAATTTGTTGTTCCACATAATCAACGGTCCTTATCATTTCAAACCAAGCAGTGAAAGTAATCCAAAAACAAATCAATGTCAAACAACAAGAAGAAATTACACAATAGCAAAAGAATGAACCTGGCACAGGTTATAGGTAAAGCTGTCATAGTTGTCAATAACAACAATCGGATTGGTGGAGTTCCTAGCTGAAATGGGTGAGCTCGAATTCGCTTCCAAGACACCCCCTGTGGGTTTTGGCACCACCCCATTTTCCCTCTTGGCCAAAACACGTAAACCTGCAACCAAAAAACAATATTTTTTTTATCAAAATTTGAGAAAATAAAAATCAAGAGTGAGACTTGCAGGGGAAAAAAGTGGAAGAAAATGAAGTACTCAATGAGGAAGGGGGTTGATTCCGGAGAATGTGGGGTAAGGAAGAAAATCGGTGTGGTTTGGAAGAGAGAGAAGGGTACTGGTGAAGAAAGGAAGCGTGAGAAAGCGACATAGTCATAGAAGCCATGATACGAGGACAATGGATGAGTGACACTGTCCTGTTGGGTGTTGGCGCTCTGCTTCTTACACGGACTCTCTCTACAATGGAAAACATTAAAACCCTCGTGTTTAATATGTTGAAATTAAATCCAAATTATAATTTTTTTTATTAATTTACAAATAAATATATCTTAACTTTTTCCAATTTAAAAAATATTATTTACAACAAAGAAAATATAATATCATTTAAATGCATTAATTTAATTTTGATTTACTAACAGTGAAATTTTTTTTACATTGTCATCTAATTAAATCATCCCATTTGATTAACTTTTTAAGAAGTAAATATGAGACTTAACTACTTTTATTTATATAATAATATATGATTGAATGATAGTGTAAAAAAAATAATTCTATCAATGTATAAAAATAGAACTCTAAGTATATTATCTGTAAAATATTTTTATGTCTATCATTCAATTAAATAATCGTACTTAGATAACTCTTGAAGTAATAGGGTGAGAGCTAACTTTTTCTATGTAATTGAATTATTTGTGTAGACAATTTGATATTATTGATGTATCAAAACTAAACTAAAAATATTCATAAAAAAATTAAACTACAAATATATATAGTGTACATTTTATTTGTTTCCCATGATCCTTACATATATATATATATATATATATATATATATATATATATATATATATATATATATATACACACACACACTAGTTTTTTAACCCGTGAAAATAATTTGTTAACCATTATTGAAAATAAAAAATTTATTTAAATATCTCTTATAAAAAATTGAGTATATAAATTTATTTTCAAAAATAAGTTAATAGTTAAATAATTAAATAAATTGAGAAAATATAAATGTGTCATTCTACTTTATATCTTATTTTGAATATCATGTTTATAAGGCTAAAAAAAATCTCAATAGATGAACTATAATAATAAAGAGCCTATTTTATGAAAATTTTACACATTTTGAAAGTTGAAATTGTTGAATAATGAAAGTGGATAATTTTATTATATCATAAGTCTTATATGAATGACAATAGGTATCCATAACAAAAAAAACATGTCTCATGCCACAGTGTTTAGAATTTTGCCTTCATCCCCATCCTCATTCTCATCACTGTCACAAGTCTCTATTCCCCATTCTCGTGGAGATTTGAATGCATGCACATATTTATAGATTTATTAAAAGAATTTCAAAAAAATTAAAAATATTTTAAAATTCAAAACATGAGTCTATAATAACAAATATTAGTAATGCAATATAATCCAAGTTAAAAAATAAAAATTCATACATAATGCAAATTCAATATAAATAATTAAACAAAATAAAGATATCATATCCCCTCCTACCCCACTTAACAATCTCTGAACTTCTATATGAAAACAAATTCTCCTTATTCTATCTCTATGGTGGGTAATTCTGCTTATGTGTACCGACTTCATGGTTTTTTTTTGTCACCCTAATTATTCACATCTTTTTAAAAAGTTAAAATATTTTATTTATAAAAATATAAAAATATATTTTCTAACTAATAAAAAATAATTATTAAATTTAATTTATGTGATTTCAGTTACACCCCATTTCCTTTACATACTTTTAATAAATTAAAATATCAATTTTAAAATATATATTATAATTAGTAAAAAAAACACATATAATCCTAATTTATGTCATTTCAATTATTAGAGTGGTATATCAATTACACAATTATTTTCAATAAAAAGTTATGCCATTATTTAGTTTTTTAAAATAATTAATAAATAATTAGTATCATTATAAAAAAGTGTAAATTGTGGGATCAATTTTTTAAAATATTTTAATGTTGAAAAATTGAAGTCTTGTTTTTCAAAACAATTAATATGAAAAATTGTGGAATTGATAAATTGGAATATTTAGGTTGTAAAAAATTAAATATGGTATAATAAAACATATATATATATATATATATATATATATATATATATATATATATATTATGATTTTTAAGCTTACATTTGAAGTTAGAAACTTCTTCGCCACCTCGTCCTCATTTAAATCTCTTTTATCCTCATACTCATTCTCGTACAGTCTCCATTTCATTTAAGATTCGAATCCTATAGTATTCAAGGTTTATTAAAAACTTTTGAAAAAGCAAAAAAATTTCAAAATACTTTGAAATTTGAAACACAAATTAATATCTATAATAATAAATACCACTAATACAACATAATTCAAATTAAAAATAAAAATACATACATGATGCAAACCAATAAAGATAATTAAAAAATAAGTATGTGTTAAAGATTTTCTTATTATAATTAATTATTATAAATATAATTGTTTTGTTATCATTAATACTATAATTATAATTGTTAATTATAATTTTTTTTGGTAATGTAATTATAATAGCTTTGTTATCTTTAATACTATAATTATATATAAAATTTTAATGGTATAATATATTCAATTATCATTTTGTTTATATTATTTATTATTTGTTAAATAATTTTAATGGAGAGAGATATGAAGGTATGACTGGAAAAAATAATTAATAATTAGAAGGTAAATTAAATTCTAAAATTTATTTTAAATATTAAGATTATGAAAATGATGGGGCATATTTTCTCTATGAATGACACATGAAAAATAAATATGTGTTAAGATTTTCTTATTATAATTAATTATTATAAATATAATAGTTTTGTTATCATGAATACTATAATTATAATCGTTAATTATAATTTTTTTGGTAATATAATTATAATAGCTTTGTTATCTTTAATACTATAATTATATATAAAATTTTAATGGTATAATATATTTAATTATTATTTTGTTTATATTATTTGTTCAATAATTTTAATGGAGAGAGATATGAAGGTATGACTAAAAAAATAATTAATAATTAGAAGGTAAATTAAATTCTAAAACTTACTTTAAATATTAAGATTACGAAAATGATGGGATATATTTTCTCTATGAATGACACATGAAAAATTGTCCATATAATAAATCTTAATTATTAGTATTATAGATACATTATAGATTATATTAAATCATTTAAAAATACGTTAAGTTTCACTAAAATATCAAAATTAATATAATATAGCGTGTATTATTATATTTTTATTATCAATATCATTATAGTATAATGTGGCAATTTTATATATTATAATAATTTTTAATAAATTATATATTATACTAATTAAATCTGACATGCAAAAATAAAATGATATATAATTAATGCTATTCTTTAGAATTTAAATTTAAATTTGAAAGTGATTAATTAATTTGAGATTGACTAATTGATTATATTTATGTGTTAGTTTGTGGTATTAAATTTTTAGTTATAATTTGTTGACCATGATAATATTTGCTATGATTTTAATTAATAAAATAATTTTAAATTAATATAAATTCTATGTCAATGATAGCACAAATTTAAGGTTGACTCAATAATATCAATTTGACATCTCTTCTTTAAATTCATGGATCTGAAGTTAACATAGATTATGATTAAAAGATATATATCTTATTAATTTTTACAATGTATTGTTCCAATTATTTAATTTTAATGCATTGTTAATATAAAAATATATTTTACACATATATTCAATTATACAAAATTAAAATACTCAATAGCTAATTATCGTATTTAAATGTAATTTGAATATAACAAAATAAAAAGAATATTATATTTAAACCATATTGAAAAACTCTAAAAAACCTCACGATTATATTGTACCTTTGAAACAATCAATAAGATAATTTTATCTTCTTCTCCATTATTCATTCTCTCTATTCTTAAGGTTAAATAGAATCTGTTATGATTTGATATGATATTGTATTTCTCATCTTTTGGTTATAAATAGCCTTTGAATGTTCTATATATTGTACCTTTGAAACAATCAATAAGATAATTTTCTCTTATTCTCCATTATTCATTCTGTCTATTCTTATTTTCACAACACAATATCAGCACAACTTTGCTCTTAAAGTGAAGAAGCTCATTAAGAGTGCATGCACGATTCCTTCTTCTAAGATTCTTGTTTTACGATTTCTTTCTCTAAGATTCTTGATTTAGGGTAAAAATTGGGAAAGCGTAGATACAAGTTGGAAATGCCACAATTCTTTTTCTAGTGCCACTTTCACTTCCAGAGGAGGTACTTGTTCGTGGTTGATTTTTCTTTCCCTATATTATTATTATTATTATTATAGCATCAGTGTACACAGTGGTGAATATGAATGCTTGAGGTAAGACATCCTAACTATATTTATCCTCCTAACTATATTTATCTTGAATATTATATGTTAAGATTCATCTTTACTCAATGGGTCTTTATATTAATAAACAAGAAAATGTTGCACCCAGAAAATTATGCTAAACAATATTTTTTTTTATGGGTCTTGAAGACACCATTAAAAAAAGAAGAAGAAAATACTGCATCCTAAAAGGATTGCTCAAAGCAATAATCATTAATTGCTTTAATTTTTAATTTATTTTTAAATTTTTTATCCCATAAATGAATGACAATCATTTCTAGAAGTAAATAAGAATCAGTCCAAGAAATGGATGAGAATTATACAAAAAAATGGATAATAATTTCCTGAGTGAATACATCCATATTATTCAAAATTATTTGAAAAATACAATTGATTTATTTCTATATTTAAGGAGATTTGCATGTTCTCATAAGTGAATATGTCAAAAGATCATTCCATAAAGTGAATGAATGTATTATTCACATTACCTAAAGTTTGTGACATTATATTTCCTATAATGAAATTTTCATATTTATACTCCCCAAAGTGAATATATCTTCACGCCAATCTGAAAATGACGTGAAGAATCTCATCCCCAACTAAGCTTATTGGATGACGTGTCTTTCTAAATGCATAAAATTATATAATATCATACTTAAAATATGGCTTTTCTTCTAAATCATTATCATTTCCTATAGTTAAAACATGATATTAATCCTAAATCTAAAAACCATTTTAACCTTTGAAAATTGAATCATAACTAAGTAGCTAGCAATTACATAATCTAAATCAAAATTAGTAATTGAAATCCATACTTAAATTCTAAAATGTATAGGGAAATACATAAATTTCGAAAATAACTACAATGTCTCAAAATGCATGCATTGCTCCAATTCTGTCCGCATCTACTGAAGCATTCTAATACTAACATGAATCTAAACTAAGCTTTACTTCAAAATAAGGCTCACCCTCTGAGCAACTGTGTCTACAAAGTTGGAAGCGGAAATATACTTGTACCAACTGGAAGGAGGAAGGGAAGGGTGGTGAGTCAACTGATTCAATGAATAGATTTTCACCCATTATCCATATGGAACAACTAAAGAATATACATAATGCAATATACATGCAGCAACATAAAACCATTTGATATTTATATACATAGTTGTAAAGGAAAACATCTCTGAATTCATAGTTTCATATAAAGGCATATCTAAGTTCATAATCAAGCAAAAATAAATCAATGTGGCAACAACAGGTCCTACCAAAGCACTCATATCTAGGTATTACATATCGCGTCTCTAGTGTGAGCCCTTGGGTGGAGGCCATGTTTCGCTATCGCTCACATGTGAGAATTCCCAAGGATTCGTGGGCGTTACGTATTGTCGTCTCCACTTTGTTCTAATACTACTTTGTCACGCATGGGCGTTATGTATTGTCGTCCCAGTGTGACAACAAAGGGTACCTAACAAGATCTCGAAGTTTTGCTGTCTCCTGGGTACCTTACAAGGTCCTGAAATTTGGACACCTAATTAGGTTCATCTCTGCTCTATGAGATTGCGTCTAAGGACAACAGGACCAAGGTTAATGATTCTTTCTATCAACGTTAACTCATCTAATGCCAACTATACCCATGATGTCGATAAATATTAGTATCAATAACAATTATACATAATATCAAATCTAATAGATTTTGATGAGATAATAATATATCAGATTAATAACAAAATAACTGTATATTAGATTATATAAAAAGATTGGATGTTTAAGTCAAACTAAAATCAAAACTGAAAATCAACATGGAAAAATATTCACATATAATTCTTTCATCATATCATCTTAAAAGACAAGAAAATATCTTAAAACAAAAAATGAATACCGAAGACTATTTTCTAAAACCAAACGCAACCTTAATACTCAAAAACAGAAACAAAGAGTAGCATTTGCTCAAGCAACTAGCAACCTTTTTTGAAAGTTACCAAACAGTGAAGTCAATCCACAACCAAAGATAGACAAAATTGAAATGTTATTGTTGAGCAAGAAAAACAAACATAACAAGCATAACGAATTTGTGTTTGGATACTTTGAATTCAAAGGGCAGATAAACAGAGCCAAATGCACTAACTCGGTTGCTCCCAGTGTTGCCCCAAACCACACCACACGTCACGTTGTGTTGAAGTTAGAAAAGAAACCCTTTCCTCCAAAAACTACAATGACGAAAATCCCCCTTGTTTTCTTCCAGAATATTCTCTCCCAAATCCAAATACAGCACCCTCCCCCACAGTCTCAGATTCACACCAGCAAAAATTAGAAATTGTGAGAGAGAGAGAGAGAGAGAGGGAGAGAGAGAGAAATTGTGTGTGTGTGTGTTGTTGTCACTTGTGAATGTGAGCCACCATTTAGGACCATACATCCACACATGCGTGCTGAATAAGCCATTCCCCTTAATTCCAAAATTCTTCATTAACCCTAGATCTTCCTCTTCAAGCTCCTCCCTTTGCGTCACTCTAACTCAACAACTGCTCCCCCTCAATCCGCAGTTCCCATTGCCAGATCTCTCCAATTCAACAATTCCTGTTCCCTGATCCATCTCATAGATTTTGTACACAATACCCATTTGGCAAAATTCGATTTTTATTTTTTTTCACCTGAATCATTTGTTAGGGTGGTCTTGTTTCTGAGCAAGTTTGCTGCTTTTTGCTTTAATTGTTCTGAATTCTGCATTTGATTTTGTGGGGTCTTCTTGAATTGCGCTGTTTTTGGTGATAGAACTGTTTATTTATTTTTTTGCTTAGATCTAGTTCTACTGGGGTATGCTTTATATGTGGTAGTAGTGTATTATTGTTAGTGTGTTCTCATGGCAATGCCATCGGGAAATGTGGTAGCACAAGACAAAATGCAGTTTACAAGTGGTGGTGGTGCTAGTGGTGCTGGCAGTGGTGCTGGCGGTGAGATCCACCGGCACCAGTATGGCCAGCAATGGTTTGTTGATGAGAGGGATGGCCTTATTGGCTGGCTGCGAAGCGATTCGCAGCCGCCAATGCGATCATTGACTCCCTTTGTCACCATTTGCGTGTAGTTGGTGACCCTGGTGAGTATGATATGGTCATTGGTGCCATTCAGCAAAGGAGGTGTAATTGGAATCAGGTGCTGCTTATGCAGCAGTTCTTTTCTGTGGCTGAAGTGGTTTATGCGCTGCAGCAAGTGGCGTGGAGGAGGCAGCAGAGGTATGTCGATCCAATGAAGGTGGGTGCAAAGGAGGGTAGAAAATCTGGTCCTGGGTATAGGCAGGGGCAGAGGTTTGAGGCTGCAAAAGAAGTTTATAATTCTAGTATAGAGTCGTATAGTCATGAATCAAATACCGCGATTACCAGAGCCCCTGAGAAAGGGACTCCACTAACTGAGAAGGGTGAAGAACTTAAATCTGCTGGCAAGGTTGGGAAGACGGATGATAAGAGTTTAGCATCTGCTGAGGAGAAGAAAGGTAAACAATTTTGGATCAATCAGTTTGTATGTGTTTTGATGAAATATGGTGAATCTTGGATCTTTAAGTGAATAATGTTATTTCAGCCTTCTGCATTCATTGAAATCCACGTGTTTGTGACATTGCTGAGTTGGAGGCGGTCTTTTTTGAAACAATTAATTATAAAGACATTGGTGCATTCAGGCAAATTAATTGACTTCACTTTGTGTTATACTAGATATTGGTATTATCACTTGTGTGCACCCTTGTGAGTCAGAAATAAGCATTTTATTCACTTTGGCTTCTTGCAATGCTCACTTTTGGCCCTTAAGGTAGTCCCATACAGGTATACTTAAGTAATGGATGTGGAAACGGTTTTCTTTGGGCTTGTTAGCAACAATTTATAGCAAGTTTGGTGGAAATAATCAGATCAATTTGTGCATGTGTTAACAAATCAACTTGGGTGTTAGGTAGAGGCTAAGTTAACAATTGAGTCAAGTCTATTTTTGGTATCAATAGTGTATGGTTTGAATATCACTTTCTTGAAGAGCTTATATGAATAAATTCTATTTGCCTGCAGTCTATTAACTTTTTGCTTTCTTGCTTCCTTTAGCAGATGCTATAATGAAGAATCAAACTGAGGACAACTTGAAGGGCTCAGGGAGTTCTCAAGGATCTTTGTCCAACTCAGATTCTGAAGCTGTGGTTGTAAATGATAGAGTTACATCAAATTCTAAAGGTTTTCATTTTGTTGATTGTGATTTAAGTGTATATAATATTGGAGATTGCAAACCTGATTGTGATTTAAGTGTATATAATATTGGAGATTGCAAACCTCCACACTTTCATGTGGAGAGTAACAAGTTCCGTATTTTATGTTGGACAAAAAATGCTTCCCTCTTTTTTGAATCAGCTTATATTATTGGATAATTTTGTTATTTTATTCTACCTACATTAATTACTGCTTTAACTTTTCTCTCACCTAAATAATCGTCTCTATCTTCTATTTCGCTTCCACGTGCTTCTTTATCGCTTTTCCCTTCACTTGAGAACAACTAACTGTCTTCTCAGACTTCAGACTGCCGTTGTGTGTTATTTTTCAAAGTAGTTTACTTGTTTTTCTTCAAGTCATGCCCAGATTTTTTATTGGTTGATTCAAACATTATAGAGGTTGGCAATATGGTTTCTGAATTTGGGGATCAGGCCTAGTAGAATTGTCCAAATGATAAGAAAGGATGAAAAAAGAGCAGCCTAGTGCATGAGACTCCCATTTGGTGGGGTTTAGGGAGGGTAGATGTTTGCAGCCTCACTCCGCTTTGCACAGAGGCTGTTCCCAAGATTTGAACCTGTGATTTCTAGGTCATTACTGTTGCATCGAGGCCCAGATGACAAGAAAGGATAGTTACATTTAATTATTACTTGGATGTGGTCCATTGCGTACATCACAGGTGGAGAAAACTGGGGTCCTAAGTTCTTGTACACATGTGTATGACTAACACTACTGTATGGAATCAAAGCGTGCTTCCATACAAGCATTTTATAGAGCTTATTGGGGCACAACTCAAAGTTCATTCTATTGGGAAGCGTGTGAGAGAGAGATAAAAGAGGGAAAATATAATTTAGGTGAGAGAAAAAGGTTAAAGTAGTAATTAACGAGGGTGAAGAAAATAAGTTAATTACCCAAGATTTTAGGTTGATTTGGAAAAGAAAGGATGCGTTTTTTTTTTGTCCAAAATGCAATGTGGAGCTTGCTGAACATACTACACCTGTGGAGGTTAGCAATACCCTGTATATATCTTATTGAAGTTAAAGGGAAGATAGCAGCAGTCCAGACAAGTTTTATGCATGCATTCTAGGAACTAAGTATGCAATACCCTCAGACTTTTTACCCTTTTTTCCCCTTTGACTCTCTCACATGCATGCAATGTACCAATAATAAAAGAAATGCACGCACTTAATCCCTTGCTTGCTTAAGATCAGATAAGTATAGAGTCACATCACATGCACTTGTAGGATCAAGGTCACCTCTTAAACATATTTTGCTGTACAAATTTTTGCTTTAATGTTTTTTACTATTTAATTTTAAATCAATTGTTGTGCATTATGTTTCCAGGGAATGACTCAAATTCTATACGAAATCAACATCAGAGCCAAAGTATTTCAACCATAGCAAAAACTTTTGTTGGCAATGAAATGTTTGATGGGAAGATGGTAGGGTGCTTTAGATATTTCTTCTCTTCTGTTGATATCATTATTTTGGGATGTGTAAATGCCTTCCTATAAACTTTCTTATTTTTCTTCTTCTATCATTTATGTTCTATATTTAAGGTTTGCCTTTATATTTTTCATTTGTAGGTGAATGTGGTTGATGGACTAAAGTTGTATGAAGATTTATTTGACAGCACTGAAGTTTCAAAACTTGTTTCATTGGTCAATGATCTAAGGGTCTCAGGAAAAAGAGGGCAATTTCAGGGTAAGTGAACTAAGTTGCTCTAATATTCATGCTGGAAGATCCTATTACTACTTCCTTTTGTAATTTTCCTTGATTGATAACAGATAGGTGTAACCATATAGATGGCTGGCCCTTTGCCCTTGTTCTTGAGTTAGAGACTTCTTCTTATAAGGCATTGGACTTGTATCTATTTTTCTGTCTCTGTTTCATCTTAGCAGTTGAATGACCATGGACAAAGAACTGAAAGAAGCAGCAAGTCCTATGGCTAGATCTAGTATACACACTAGTTGGGTGTTCCTGTAGCTACAACTATATTGAAGAGCCATGAGAATGCATTAGAATACACATGAATTGGGCCATGTAGTTTACTGGGGACAAATGAAGAGAAGAGAGAGAGGGAGCAATAGGAGTACATTACCATATTACTGTATTTTATCTGAAATGCAAATTGGTTGATGCTCAAATTCATAACCGTGCATGTTTAATACATACATTTTGATGTTTCTGATTGTTATGTTTTATATGATACCACTGCAAAATGATATCTGCTTTGTTTTCACCATTTTCTAGATTAAGCAAACAACTTTGGTTTTAGTATTGCTTAATCTTTTTTATTAGCAGGAAGTCAGACATATGTGGTTTCGAGAAGGCCCATGAAAGGGCGTGGAAGGGAGATGATTCAGTTGGGTGTTCCCATTGCCGATGCACCACCAGATGGGGAAAATATGTCTGGAGCCCAAGAGGCATGTTATAGTAGTTTTCTATTGATACCAATCATTCTCGTAGTTACACATTTTTCTTATTTTCAGCCATGATATAGTCTTTTACCACCCTTGTAATAATATGATTGATTAAGTTCCACAAATTGAATATGGCAGACAGGAACGTCGAATCTATCCCATCCTTGTTTCAAGACATTATTGAGCGCATGACTTCCTTGCAAGTTATGACTGTGAAGCCTGATGCTTGCATTGTGGATTTCTATAATGAGGTTGGTTCCTGTGACATTCTGTTTTTTTATTTGTTGGGGTTTTATGTTGGTATCGTATTTGCTAAGACAATCTGGTATTGCAACTGTCTTTAGGGTGATCATTCACAGCCTTACAATTGGCCGCATTGGTTTGGAAGGCCTGTTTATATTCTTTTCCTGACAGAATGTGAAATGACTTTTGGGAGAGTAATTACCTCAGACCATCCTGGGGATTATAAGGGCAGTCTCAAGCTTTCTCTTGTCCCTGGGTAATGCTTGATAACCTTGTCTATTTTGTATAGCAGAGATTCAGTATCTGCACTTTATTGTTATAATTTGTGTGTAGAGTTTGATCTTAGCCTTTAGTATCCGATGAAGTTATAGCATTCAACTGAGCATTGCCTATACTCTATTATAATTTATTAGTAGTGTAGGTTATGGTTAGAATTTTAGATTTAGTTGAGTCCATCATCGGTACTAGGTTGAGTAGATTATTCCCGAGTGAATTGCCTAATTGGCTGGCTTTATCAAATCTCCGTATGCACGAGGAAATTGGTGATATGTTTCTGAGTTTTTGTGTATAATTAATTAAATGCTTATTGAAGTTGAAGATATTAGTGTCAAAATTTGTAACAGATAATATTTCTCTTGATGTTACATGTGTTTGTGTGGAATACACCGTATTGAAGATTTGTATGGTAAAATTACATTGCTTCCTCTTAGAGAGGGCATTGGTTTTATTACTGTATTTTGGATTATTGTAATTTGGCTCTGGCAACTTTATAGCACATAAAATTCCTTTTTGTTGGTGACAATATTTGTCTTTTGTCATTGCCGTGACTGTACAATTAGAAGCCTGTCAACTGTTATTACAATGAGCCCTCTTGTTTGTTGAATGATCTCCTGTGGAAGTTTGGGGCATTCAGGTTATGGAAGCTATTGGGTTTAGGGTTGGATTGGAAAACCCTTGCAGGACATGCTGACCTGACTTTGATTTTTATTTCCTTAGTGTGAGATTTGGCTCTTAGCATTTAATATTTCATGCATTATGAGGAGAGTATATAGGCCACTTGTTTTTGATGTTTTTACTTCCATTCGAATTATGTCTACCCTTGTTCAGATCCTCTACTTTGGGCCTGATATAATATGATTTGATACTTTGTTTGCTGTAGGTCCCTTCTGGCTATGCAAGGGAAATCCACTGATTTTGCTAAACATGCTATTCCTTCTATTCGTAAACAACGCATCCTTGTTACTTTCACCAAGTCCCAGCCGAAAAGGCCACCGCCAAGTGATGCTCAACGTCTTGCCTCGTCAGCTGCTTCCTCTCATTGGGGTCCACCACCAAGCAGATCTCCCAATCACGTTCGTCATCATTTAGGCCCGAAGCACTATGCTCCAGCTCCGACACCTGGAGTGCTGCCAGCTCCCCCCATTCGGCAGCAAATTCCACCACCAAATGGTATGCAGCCATTGTTTGTGACTGCCCCGGTTGTAGCCCCCATGCCATTTCCTGCACCCATGCCGATCGCACCTGCTTCTGCAGGATGGGCTGCAGCCCCTCCAAGGCATCCCCTCCTCGAATCCCTGCGCCGGGCACAGGAGTTTCCTCCCCCACCAGGGTCCGGTAATCCATCTCAACAGTTACCACCAGGTGCTTTGACTGAAGTGAACCCGAGTGTGGAAACTCCATCCACACCTGAAAAGGAAAATGGGAAATCTAATCACAACAGTACTGCAAGTGCTTCACCAAAAGGAAAAGTGCAAAGGCAAGAATGCAATGGGCATGTTAATGGAACTGAAGTTGAACAAGATGTAGAGAAAGAGCAGGATAGCAATGACAAACCAGTGGATAGCCAATGAGGTGTACAAGGCTATAGAGACACACACACACAGACAGTGTGAGAGAGAGTGGAGAAGCTTATCAAAGGGAAGGGGTAGGCTGCGAACTTAACTTGAGTTTGAAGCAAATGTAAAGCGCGGCAACATTTGAAATGTCAACATACTGCAAAGGAGAACAAGGGAAGGAGGCAGAACAATTTTGGTTCTCTTTAGAAATCCTTTCTTTGGTTCATTTCTTTGGTTTTTTCTTCTTCTTGTCTTTAACTCCTTACATTATTACAGCAAGGAAAACCCCATTCTTAATTTTCATTTTGACTTTCCCTATCTTTAATTCTTTTAAGCATCTTGATATTTAATTTAGGAAA
Organism: Dalbergia oliveri; assembly: GCA_030441495.1. Taxonomy (NCBI): domain Eukaryota; kingdom Viridiplantae; phylum Streptophyta; class Magnoliopsida; order Fabales; family Fabaceae; genus Dalbergia; species Dalbergia oliveri. The sequence goes on along the minus strand of JAMLFY010000002.1, from coordinate 43,683,051 downwards.
AATAACCTAGATTAAGGCCTTTATATTTGTCACATCCAATTCTCACATTAAAGAATGACATGTGGACATTTTCTTAAGAATGGTGCATATTTTTCATTTTTAAGTTACTCATTTCAAGAAAAGTATATATATATATATAGATATCATTATTTGATTTGAGAATTGATTAAAATGGATATAAGAAACTTGATACTAGTCTTAACCTTTAATTTATGCGGTAATATAATATAAGGGATGTTTATTCTGTATGGATATAAGAAATTTACTTGCAATCCTTTAGTTTACATCATAAATGGCATGTTGAGATCTGAAAACCCTCTAAACCTTGGATAAGGGATATTTAGTATCAAAATGACAGGTTGATATTTATATAAGCAAATAGTTTTTTTTTTTTCCAGATTTGTACTAGATATATATACTTATAGGATTCTCATTTAAAGTTTTGTATACACATAAAAATTTAGGATGAAAGGGTAACATCTCGATCCAAGGTAGAAAAACTTCTAGACTTAGAGAGACTTATATAAGAAATTACATTTATCTCACCTCTAAAAAAAGAGTGAGGGATCAAATATGTAATTTGTCAAATATGAAATACTGTCTTATTTCATCTGGCTAGCCCCACAAGATTCTCATATTTAAGGCTGTCAGTAAACTTCTGATACTAAATATAGTCCTTTTTTAATGTTGTAATTTGATGAGTTTATTTATTGATTCTTGATTATTTAACAATTTGGATTTACTTCTTCACCTTCTAATAAATCATTTTTAAAACTGTTTCACCTGTATCTTGATAATTTATTAAGTAAAACATATTTTAATATAATTTTAGGAAAATATAATCTTAAATCCTTTTCAATTTACATACTCAAAACCTAAATTAATCTGATTACAGTGATTTTTTATAAAAAATAATAATTATACAAGTCAGGAAGCACTTAGCTCTTGTTCGGCTATTGAAGAACCTAATTGAATGATAGTGCTAGGGGTTAACAACGGTTGGTTGAATTGAATAAAACCTAAACTTGATCCCACTTTTAGAGTTCATTTTTGAAACCCAAACCGACCCAATAATTACCAATTATGTCCGGTATATCCTGTAACAAACATTGAACAATATATAGGAATTTGGATATTGTACATAGTAAAGTTATAAAATGTTACAAGAAAGAAACAAAATTTTAGAAATATACCATATCAATGTAGATATTTTACGATATAAGTTTTAAAATAAACTATATCAATGTAGAAATAATATCAAATTATGTAAAATATATTAATTGAACTTTAAAATCTTATAATTTTTCATAAATTATTATAAAAATATATATTTCTTAAGGAATTATTTACTTCCTTTAGAGCTGAACTCAATATATGACCCAAACCCATTCAAAAAGTGTATTGGATTAAACTTAAGGTAACCCATTCCAATGGCTTTAAGCTTGGCAATTTAAGAGGGTATACAAAGAAGTCCGTGCATGTATATTATATGTTTTCATAAATTCATAAACGCATAATATTTTTATTCCCACGCACAATCTGCATAAAATAAACTTACCAAAAAAAAATCTGCATAAAATAAGAGCTGGAAGCCCGCGAAATCAATCCATTGAAAGGGAGATAAATCCATACATCCACCCTTTGGAGTGAAATTCGGGATATTTAGGATGACGTCATAAAATCCCTCAAAGCCACAAACAAACAGCATTAAACTCGAAGCATGAGATGATGAGAACAGAACATCCTCGAAAGAGAAACAAAAGCTAAAGCGGTGATGGCAGAGGTTGTTGAGCTTGAACAACAAGACAAACAGCACCCGCGTCTCATCATCCCTAACTTCCTCTCGCCCCATGAATGCAAGGTTTGGTTACCTTCTCAACCTTCCCTTTTCATATTCTCTTCCCCGTCTTGATTTTCAATTCATGCTATCTTGTCGAGTCTAGTCTGGTATAATAATAATAATATATTTATGTATGTATGTATGGTTGTATGATTCCATTCCATTCAGACATTCTCTATTCTGATTTGATTTGATTTGTGTGAACTGAAGGAGCTGGAATTCATTCACAAGAGTAGCAGCACTGTGGGTTACAGACCCAATGTCTTCTCAACCACTCTTTCCCATCTCATTGCCACCAACTCTGAACACTTCATCATTCCTTTCATCCCCATCCGAGGTCACTCAAACTCAATTTCCTTCCATCAATATTCCATTTTTTTTCTTTTTTAATGGTTGTTTAATCACTCAACTGAGATTTATTTAAATGAAATTGATATGTATTTTTTTTTTTTAACTCCAATTAAATCAAATTTGATGACAGAAAGGTTGAAAGACAAGGTAGAGGAGTTTTTCAACTGTGAGTACGAGCTCTTTGTTGAATTCACCGGTCTTATCAGGTTATTCCTTGTGAAATTTATTATTTGAGCTCTTTTTATTTTAACCCTGTTGTCAAATGATGCTATGTTATGTTATGAATCAGCTGGAGCAGAGGAGCAAGCATTGGATGGCATAGTGATGATAACAGGCCCTACCTCAAACAGCGTCACTTTGCAGTCAGTATTCAACTCTCAAACACCCCCCCTCCCTTTTTTTTTTAAGATATTGAATTCCTGTCCTCTTGTATTATATATATCTACTCTTGCTGATAGAACAACAGCTTTTGTTCATGAAAGGCGGTATGCTATTTGAATAGTTATGGGAAGGATTTCGATGGTGGACTCTTTCACTTCCAGGATGGTGAGCCAACCTCGATCACGCCAATGGCTGGAGTGAGTTTTCGCTTTTCGCTAGTGGTCGATGTCATTGTTTTTTGTCAAATATAATTTTACCTGCTGCTAACATGGGAGGATAAGTTCTCAAAATTTCATTATTGAAATGCTCATTTGCAATTCAATGTAGGAAATGAGCAGTCTCACACTGTTTATCTTTTGTAAACTTGAGGATGATCGATCAATTTATTTTTGTCTTTTCCCCTCAGGATGTTGTGATGTACACTGCTGACCACCTTAACATTCATTCTGTTGATGAGGTATATACAAGTGCACTCCTTTCTTTCATGCACTTACTTACTTGGCAGTATACACAAGCAACTGTATTATTTTGAGTTGTAATCGAACTTAAATCTGCTCCTCCCCATCCACATGGTCCAAGAAAAGGGAGAGAAGGAAGTGTAATATATTCTTTTTGAATTTCACACATTATTGTGCTTCTTATATTTTTATCATTCCTCTCATTGGTCAATTTCAATCGAAAGTTGATCTTGGTTATTGTCATTCCAATAATTTATTTCTCTAATGTAATGAATTGTCCAAAGTCAGTGATTAGAAACCTCGGCCATAAACAATGTCAATCAATTGATTTTTTTGGATATGGGTATGAATTTGGGTGACCCTTTTGCATTTTTTTTAAGAAACTGAATTGATATAGCATTATCTTATTTATATATTAGTGTTTTTGGGTACTGAGTGCAGCTACTGAAATAAAAAATGTAGAGAACTCATATGGTTCTTATTTAAAATCTATAAATAGTCAGTTTGAGGGTTAGCAGTGTGTCTTCATTATTGTTGGCTGGCAGGATGGTAGTAAAATTACATACTTGGATAGTTGGATCTTAGAAAATCTGAACAATACTATGCAGCAGAGAGGACTCCTCTTGATTCAAATATGTCATTTTTCATTAATCTTTTCCCGTCATTTGTAAACTTCACTTTCAGTTAGAACCATGCTTGCCCCCTGTGTGATTCTCAAAATTATTAGCATATGCAGACCTTCATTTAAGCCTTTCCAGTCTCTCTCTGTTACATTCAAGGCATATAAGAAGATTATGGAACAGCCATGTTTGATAGATAGCAAACAGGAAATCATCAAGTATAGTTACATGAAAGTTACCATTTTAAACATTATAGAATTAGCTTTAGTAAATTACCCATTTGGTTTCTATTTCAGTCTCTGAGATAATTTGCTTGTGTTGACTACATCAATTAGTAAATTTGACTCATTGAAGCCTAATGTGGTAATTAAGTAAAGAGAAAGTTTTGTTCTTAAGTTCTATTAAAATGAAGTGAGGAGTGGAAAGATTAAGAAGGCTGTAGTTATCTAAAATAACTTATTTTATTCTAAAATCTTACTTGCATTTATAATTTCGTGTCTTATTAATTTTTTTTAACAAATAAACAAAGACCTTTCTGTTTCTCTTGGAACAAAATATGCAGATGAAAACTGCCGCCCTTTCTATTGATTATTAGTAAGAGATTAAATTTAATTTCAAGACTGATGTAGGCAACAGTTGTAAATATTTTTTTATCAAGGACTTAATTGACGTGAAATCATTCTCCAGGAACCCGAATTGTAGTTCAGTCATCATTATATGGCAATCTTATCTTTCTGATATGAAGTTATCCTTGACAGATAACTAATGGAGAAAGACTCACACTTACTTTATGGTTCACTCGTGATGGTTCCCATGATGAGGATGTGAAGCTTGTTTCTCTTCTTTCTCACCACATCTTACATAAGAACGTGACTGATTCATGCCTCCCATTGCCTGCATCCAGTAATATGTACTGGTTTTCACAGAACCAAGCTTCTAATTGCCAGTTTGGTTTTAATATATGTTGGGCTAGACTGCTTGTACTTGGATATGATATTTATATATCTCAAGACAGTAGCTGTGACTCTGATGTCTCTGAATTACTGGTGAAGCCAGTGCGCTTAGTGAGGGAAAATGAGTTGTTAGACCAGGAATTTGTCAATATTTTGCATGCACTTCAGGTATTTTCAAGAATCCTATCAAAGTTATATTTTCTTTTGATATTAAGACGTCAACTATGTAACAAATATTCGTATGCATATATTGAAGGGTTGTGAGAAGTGACCTTGATTTTTGGTCTTCTTTCTCACTCTTCTTGAAAGTTGGATTATTAATGACTTTAGTACTTGTAGTCTTGGCAATGCTACGAAAAACAAAACTTGCTAGAATATAGTTTTCCCATTGTGGAAAATGTCCTATCTTATGGTAGATTTAGTTTTTTTTTTTTTTAACGAAAGAAAAAAATTATTAACAAAATGAGGAGGAGAATAAAAGTCATCAATGTGTTGAGCAGTCTGGCCAACTATACAGTGCATGTATTCGGACTTCTGTGTTGTCAAAGTTGTTATATGGTCCAATATTCACTAACCACATTTACTACAGTTGTTTATGCATAACTGATTTCATCCAATTTATTCTATTTGTTGAGGAAAGTTTCTGCAACTACTGACTCAAGTTCTTTGGCTAAACAGGTTATTCATTTCTATTGTTGGAAAGGATCTGCCTTACAGACCAAGGTGTTAGGTAGAGACACCAAGATAGTAAACCTGTCGGAAGAGCAAAGAGAGAAAATCAATAGTCTGAAGTCTTTACTTTTGAATGATGCTGATTTGGCATTGAAAGTTTTTTATAGTATGCCTTCTGAAGAAAATGGGCGCAATTGGTTTGACTGGACAGGAATTGTGGCTGCAGTTGCTGCTTGGGAAGATTATGTGATGAAGTTAAGTAAACAAATTAATTTACAGTTGCCTTACTGGAGTATGCATGAATCTATATATACTGTACAATTGGGTGAGTAGTATTCATGATCAACAAATCCAAGAAAAAGTTACCCCTGAAAATTGCGCTTGGAAAATAGCACCAATGAAACAACTAGAAAATAAATATTGAAGGTTGGATTGGATAGCATATTCTAGTCGATGTGCTTTTGAGAGTTTTATGATGAAGCTGATTAGAGAGAGATGAGGAATGAAACTCAAGGATATCCCAAGATTACCATTGAATTAAATATTATAGATAAAAGATGGAAACTGCTACAACATATTGTATGCCTTGGTCTCTTAACTTTTTGTAGCACCAATTTGGGTGTAATATTACAGCTGCTGCAAGCTCATTAAGATTGTTTTCAGTGCCATTCTCTAGTATGTTCTACAGATAGTGCACAAGTGCAACAAACTTTCAGCCATAGTGATCTCTATGTTCATGATATGTGTTTGCATACTTTTAGCTTATTATATCTAGGCTGCTGAGTTAAGCTGTTTGGATATGCTCCACTTGTGCAAAACCTGGCCAAAAACATCATAGAATACAACATCTGCCTTGGTTTCGGTAATCTGCACAGTCATGAATCCCTGTCCATCATAATACAACTTCAATTCCTCCGGGTTCCACGGCTTGATATCACCCTTCCATGCCTTTGATCCACCTCCACTTGTTAGAAAGTGGATTCCACTACATTGTTTATGCAAGCAACATAAGCTTCGATTTCAGAACAATGATGGTGTTAATGATAACCATTTGCAAGTAAGATATGCTTACCTTTCTGTATCAATTATGTGCTCCAAGCAATGGTCATGTCCATTTATGTACGCATCGACTTTGTTTGCCTGGACCAATAATGAAGAAACTGATTAGAAATTGTAAATTTTCATGCAATGGTTTAGGATAACTAATTAGTTAACAACTTGGTTTGCCTAATTACACCATATACCTTGTTTTGTAAGCCCTAAGGTGGCATTTGTTATTGATTTGTAATATGTCGTTGTTTTGATAAATGCACATGTTTAAGGGTGCCAATGCTGTGACAATGTGTAATTTTCATACCAGGAGTATGAGATTATACAATGTATATTTTGAATTTGTGATACCAAAAGCTGGAGGAATCTTAAACACCTGACTACAACAATTGAGCATTAACAAAGGACCAAATGCTGTCTTAGTTGTTAAAAGTGTGATTCATTTATTACCTTTAGGATCGGTAGGAGCAGCTCCTCAAGCTCTTGGATATTACCATGATGGCCAGCACTTTTGATAGTATGATGGCCCACCACTATCTTCCATTTTGCCTTAGAGTGCACCAATGCTGAATCAACATCCTACATAACAGAACAGTCAATGCTTATTACCTTCCTTCAAGAGCTTATGTGTGATCAAATGAAAGACGTACTAATGTTTGACACTTAAACTAGTGTCTTTAATATCTATAACCCAAATTGTTGTTAGGCTAAAACTCCAAGTTAGTCCCTTAATGGGGGACAAATTAATCCATCAGATTTAGAAAATTTCATATTAGTCTCTCAAATTTTATAAAAGGGGACAAGTTAATCCTTCCTTCAAATTCTTGTCTAAACTGTTGCAGAAATGTCTATGTATTTTGTTAACTCATACGTGTCCTGTTAATTTTCACAATGAGTTATAACTTGTCTCATTTTTGTTTTATGCAGAACAAATGTCAATTTAAAGTCAAAATCTTCCTTTCTAGAGATCACTGATGAAAAAAAGTCTAAACAACTTCATTTAGAGAAGTGAGACAAGTTAATCCACCATGAAGGTTAATAGTACATGTAAACAAGTTAACAATATGCATAAGTAAGTTAATAGGACAGTTTATACGACAATTTTATAGAGGGATTAATATGTCCCTTTTTATAAAATTTGAGGACTAATATAAGATTTTCTAAATCAAAGGGACTAATTTGTCTCCATTATAAACCTGATAGACTAACTTGAAGTTTTAGTCTTGGTGTTATATAGTGTGTGTTTTTAGTATATAGTGTGTGTTTGATTCACATAAACTGCATATCATATTTGTCTTTGAATTATTTGTGGAACTGTGTACATATGTAGTAGTACTTGTTTTTCATGGGAGTAATTTTTAATATGTAGCCAACCTTCAAGAGTTCTGAAAGATAAGCTTGGCGCGGAAGCACGCCACGCCAGTCATAGGTATGCTCTTCTGGGTCGGTGAAGTATGAATCATGAAATGGAGTTGTGTCCACAAAGAAAAACTCCACAATTTCTGAAAAATATAATAAAAAAGAAAGAGATTGAAGATTGAATTCAAGAAATAAATACTCTCATGTACATAATCATATCACTACAACACACACACACACACACACACACACACACACACACACACACACATATATATATATATATATATATATATATATATGTTACATCTATGATCCCTAAGTGTAAGAGGGTCTTAATATACCTGCATCGACAATCAAAGATCTCAAGCAGATCCATCTGCTATCTTTTTGTCTTAGAATGGGGCTAAATTGCGCCTCAACATCACCTCTGTAGTCATGGTTACCCAAAACTGCCGTATTTAAAAGGCAAATCAAGTTTTTATTAACAAATATACTTATAAACTAAACATGGCACATACCGGATGGTAAAGCGCCAAATCATTCTTAGTACTAACCATTTCAAAGGATGTGTTGAAACTTGATTAACGTACCAGTGTACCATGTCTTTTGCAAGCTTGGGGCAGTGTAGATATTGACAAATGACTGGTAGAATGCTGGATCATCAACTCCTGTTAGGCCATCGTCGTAAAAGTTGTCGCCCGTAGAGATCACAAAATCTATGTTCAGTTCCTCTCCCACAATTCCCATCTAAGAAATAGGCAGTAAAACACGAGTTACTATTTGGTACACCAAATGAAAAACATAAAGGGAAAAAAATACAAGCAGTTTAAAAATTGTAACCCTGTCATGAACAAGTCCTTTGTGTGAAATAAACCGCTTCAAAAATCACTTCATACATCTATCCGTACATAAACTCAAGCCCATTTGTAATGTGGGTGAAAATCCTTGAGATTGACAACTAAAATCTTTTTTTCCCTTTTTTTGGAGGGGTTGGAGAGTGGTATTAGATATTAAATAATTCATGTGCCTCAATCCAACAGTTTAAGTTTTTAGACAAATAGTTTCATGATATGGTATTAAAGCTTTTATGACCAAGGAGTTTAGAGCTTTATAATTAAATTTCAGTACAAGGAGTGGCCCTAACTCAATAATGTGAGACTTTAATACACTCTCTCACACTTAGGACTTGCTAAGGATCAACCCTAAAAGCTAGCTTAAATGATGAAGGTTCCAAAACTTATAAAGCCGATCTAGGTTTTATCTCTGGACCATGTAAAACTTTGAAAGTTTTAAAAATAAACAATTTCACTCATAGACGAATCTATATTGGGCAAAGTGGGGGCATATGCCCCATAAAAATTTTAATTTTTCATAATAATTATATAGATATAGTATATTTTGTCCCATAATTTGAAATATTTTAACCCCATATTAATTTCAAATGAGACTAAATAAAAAAAATATAATATACTTTACTCATTTATACACTAATGTATTATTTTTACCCTCAGTTTTAAAATTTTCTGAATTCGTCACCAGATTCACTTATGTTTGGATATGAAAGAGTAGAAATTATAAGCTCTCCAACATTATTATGTGATCAGAGTCACAATTTCTTAATTACGGCAATGGTCATGGATAACGTCATATTCTGGCGGATTTGTGAAGTTCGTTTCTGACCGCAACCTGCTTTAGAATAAGCTAGCTACGCGTATTCTCTTATGGATTCTCCTAGGTTGATTAATAACGATAAATCCCTTTTTTTTGTGCTAAAAACCATTATGATACTTTATTTGGTTGAGTTCTGATGTCAGATTGTAATTAATGTCTTTGCATAACCATCTGAATTTGTTTTGGTATGATATAAAAAGCATTCGACCAATCATATAATTATTATCATACTTAACTTCTTTTGACAATATATACTTAATAATTATTTAATCTTCTTGCATTAATAGTGCATAACAAGAATATATATATTTTTTAAAATAATATGCATAATTAAGTGTAAAAGTAAAATGAAGTGGTTCATTGAAACTATTTTGTGTTTAGTGTGTATGAAGTAGAACGAATGCGTGTAGGTTTATCTATCATAGCGTCAAAGGGTCATATATATATATATATATATATATATATATATATATTGGTTAGCTGATGGAAGCGGTACTCGCATTGAGAAAGACCCATTCGGAATATGCCAATGTCTATTCCCTTGAATGACCCATCAACTGACCAATAAATGTGTTAGTTACCAGATTCTTTATGCTCAGTTGGAATATGCGTTGGAATTTGTCCTCCAAAAGATTAACCAGCGTGCGTGGTATGATTAGTGAGGTGTTTGGCCATATCATATTGATTTATGTGCTTGTGGTTTTACAGAAACCAGCTGTACTCTCACATGACTCTTTCCCCAAATACTGACCCAAGTGGGGTTTATATTACATTAATAATGAAGGAGGCGTCCCAATCAAAAAATAAACAATGAAGAAGGGGTATCCTGTAAATGGAACCTACAGGAGCCTAGCTATAATAGTGGCTATAATGCATCGACGTCGATGTTTTGCTATTGCGCCAAGCATATACCTGGAATATGCTAGCGAAAAGAGCCTTTGATTACATACACATATTGAAATTGTTGGTCTGTGTTTTGGGTCCGTTTTAGAAGCTCATTCAACTCAAAAAATCACTATGTTTATGTAATTCACATAAACTGGCAGTTTTGTAGCGGTTTTGCAAAATATTGCATGTAATTTTTATTTTAGTGTGCGTGTGTGTGTATATATATATATATATATATATATATATATATATATATAGTTGTTTAAAAAATATATCATATTTGACAAACACAATAATTACTCTACATAATAACCAAAAAAAAAAGAAAGTTACTGTACTTTGGTAGAGTAATCTTTTCTTATCAATACGGCACAGAGGTATAACCAGGTAATGCCTGTTCATGATTGATTGATTGGTAGTTTATTAAAGTCTTTTCAATATTTTCATTAGTTTGATCAACATGACTTAAAAGGCATTTTTTTCACGTCAATGGTAAGTGCGGTTTATTAAATAAAAATGTTACCCTCTTATTTTTCACGTTTAATTTTTTATTATTTAATTAAAAAAATTCACTTGTTATATAATATATACTTATATTTTAATCTGATAAATTATATTCCCTTCTTTTGAGTTTTGTGAAAATATAACTCATATTCTTTTTAGTTGTTAAGCTTATACTCATATTATCTTTACTTGTCAAATTTTAAATATTTATATTATAGTCATACTCTTTATATATAGAATATTATTAGTAAACTTGATAGAATAATATTTTTATAAAATTATACAAATATCTTTTAACTTAACACAGTAGGTAAAAATATTTTTATAACTTTATTGATATATGTGTTTAACATTTTCTAGTCTACGAACTTCGTCAACAGAACTGATGTCAGCAAGCTACCCAACCAATTCAGAACTGCCTATTGGCCCTTGGGAGTATCAGCTCCACCTATTGTGGGTTTGGCCAGGTTGAAAATTATTATTAGTAAAAATATTCTTTTAATACTAAAAAAATAAATATTTATTTGAACAACTATTTTTTAATTTTTATTATATTCAATGAATAAAAATGGGTGTCCCTTCTCACTTCTTTTGTGATAAAATAAAACTTCTCCTGTAGCTAATCACTAGATTTTGGATTTTTCAACTATGTATTAAATTTAACTGAAGCCTCCGAGAGTGCCTTCCATATTAGCAATGGCTTTTGCTTTCAGCAGGGATGTGTGAGTAATAGCATTTCTTACTTTTCTTAATACATAGTTCATACTCTGGGTAACCAGAGCCTTTAACTTTGACTTGAACTAGACACAAAGTTATATGTCTGATTATGTTATGTTCATACACATGCTTGCAACCATGATGTAACAGTACATCCTATAGAATCATGATTTGTATATTAACTAGTCGATCAAGATATTTATTATCTATAAGATATTCATTACTTTATTTCTATACTGCTTAATGAAAACACAATGAAAATACACGTAAGAAGGTGGGGTGTTGGGGCTAAATTACCTGATAGGCGACCAAGGACTGATTGTGGGTTCCTTTTCTTTCCCAGTCTCCAACGACCAAAACGTTAAGAGGCTCATCTGCTTTTGCAGTGTGTCTGAACCTCTGCAGCTCAGCTATGGAAGGACTTGCCAATAAGAGGAAGAAGACGCTACCCGTGAACATAACAGGGAATAGCATGCGTTGGTTTAAACAGGAAGCCATGGTTCTAAGCATCATCCCCAGCACACACACAGACAGAGAGAGAGATTTAATTTGTAAGTTTTACGAGAGAAGTTAGTAAATAAGGTACGCACAATTTTCGTATAGTTAATAATGACATACAAGGATTTATAAACCTATAAAATAAGGTAGGCAATATTCGTCACGAAAAGGATTACGTGCAGGATATTCTTTAATCCATGGAAGCTTTTGATGATATTCTTTTATATATTTGCCAACTACTCACACACATATATTCCTATTCTATTTAGAAGGGATAGAAAGGAATAAGAAAAATTTTCTGATGTTCTTTTTGTATGTGTGTGATTAATCAATCGCGTTGATTTCCTGTTCCTATTCTACTTCAAAAATAATTTAAAAGGAGAATTTCATTAATTCAATCTATTTTGAAGAAATATCTTTTCATAGTGATTAATTATTTAATGACAATATAATTAGGTTTAAAGAAATTACTTTTCGGTCTTTGTCCACTATCCCAATTTAACTGTTTAAGAAATAAAATTGATATTTATAGTCCATATGATAAAGAAGCAAATGACATGGTATTCACTCGCAAAAAAAAAAAAAGAAGAAAAAAAAGACATGATTTTAAGTTCCCTGTAAACCAGCAACGTTGGTTCGGATGGTCGCTTTATGCAAACGAAATTTCCGAATTTAACAAATGATAGATGGGAATGCGTATGTGAGGGTAGGAAATTTCCGAATTTGTCCAGTGGCTGAGCATATGAAGCAATTATTTGATTGAGAATCTTGAGTGAAATTCGGTATTCACAAAGTGTTTGTAGTGGACATTGTGGATTTGCACTCATGACGAACTTTTTAAGGAACCTATCACCCTTCAGTATATTCGTAAGTTTTATTTTTTTATCTCTAAGTAAAAAAACGAAAGAAAAACAGCAGAGTAACATTAAAAATTTAAATAAAAGTTAACTCATTTTAATCTCCAACTTTATACTCGAGCCATTTTAATCCTTAATTTTTAAAATGAGTTCAATTAATGACATTACAAAACGTGAGTCTTTATTCCCTTAACTCATTTTTATTTAACATTCCATCAATTAAATAATAATAGATAATTTTAAATTATACTTTAACATAAAAGAAAAAAAAACTAAGACTGGCTAAATGGCCTTGTTACAAGCTTAAATTTAAAATAAAAATATATATATATATATATATGTAGATGCAGCTTGGCCCAAACATAGACACAATCTTTGTGCTCAATTTCACCAATTTGGACTCAAGTAATTGGATGAAGAAATTAGGCTCGAATTGAATATAGCCCTCAAACCTCTATTCCTTCAATTTGGATTAAGCAATTCACCATCTTGGGCTGTAATTCTTCAAGACTTAGACTTGCTTCAAATAAAGTTGCCACAAATTTATTTAGAGCCTCTTTAGTCTTCTTAGATCTCGCCCTTATCATTAGATGTCCAAGGCCTTGTAATTCATCCTTGCTACATTCCTTGGACTTGCTTCCTTCCATGTCCTCATCAATCCCTCCTTCTTGAAGAGAATTCGTCCTCCAATTGGAAATTGCATCACCTAAATCAGAAGGAGATAGATCAGAGACATTAAAAGTAGCACTAACACTATACTCATCTGGGAGGTCTATTTTATAAGCATTGTCATTAATCTTTGTAAGGACTTGGAATGGACCATCTCCCCTAGGTTAAAGTTTCGATTTCCTAGGGAAATCACTTCTTCTCATGTGTACTCAAACCCAATCACCGAGTTCAAATACAACTTTCTTTTTGCCCTTATTGGCTTGCTTTGTATAATTCTCCATTTTCTTCTCAATTTGAGCTTTCACTTGCTCATGCAACTTCTTTACAAAGTCAGCCTTAGCATGTGCATCTTTATGCTTAAAAACAGAAATGTTAGGCATAGGTTGTAAATCAAGAGAAGTCAAGTGTAATACCTAGTTACACGTGGTGGACAATATGCTAGGTCCCTAGGACCTACTCTGTTGCTGTTCTTAATTTTGCTAAGTTTGGATCCTACTTATCCTTGGAGGACTATATGATAGAACCACATTCTTGAATCAAAAGTCCGATAATTATTCCTAGAGGGAAAATAAATTAAAGAGTGATTTTTAATAAATTTTATGAAACATTTAAACGTTTTATTTTTAGCTCATAAGTTTAGAAAATCTTGAAGTTTTCTGAATTTAACTCAAACCCAAAATTTGGATTTTGTTTTGTTGGGATTTTATTTTTAATATTTTATTTGAATCCAAATGGGGGCACTTCCTTATTTACATTTATGTTTTAAAGTTAATGGAGAGTAAAATAAAAATAAGTGAGTATTGAGAACTGGATGCCAATGAGGAAATATGCTAAGATTGGGTGAACTCTCACCGCTATAGCGGCCAAAGTGAGTAGGTTTTGCAGTTTTGGTAGTCTGAACCGTTTTAGTGGTCCTGAACGCCATAGCGGTCATAAGTGATTGGTTTAGAGAGTGCGCGACTTCCCTAACTGCTATAGACCGCTATAGTGGTCCCCTAGTATAGAAACGGTGTGAAATGCCACCGTTTCGCATAGTGAACCCCCGCCCTTTAAACACCCTAAACTGGGTTTTTCATCCCATTCAAAAACCCCTCCTCTCCAAACCCTTCCTACTCTCTTCCACTAAAATCCAATCTCAATCCTTCTTTCTCCAAGCGATCAAAGGTGAGATTTTATGGGTTTTGTTGTCCTTCTTCTCCATTTCATATCCCAAAGTATGAGTTGTTGGTTGTCTCCATTATTGCCAAGTGGGTGCTCTCCCAATATTGTTAGTTATGTTTGAATTATCTAGAGGTTGTTAGAGTCTAATCTTGAGTTTGTGGCTTCAATGGAAAACGTTGGTGTCATCCCTCCTTCTCGGAGCTTCATTGGTGTTGACACCATTACTTGTTCTCCAGGTAAGTGGGTTCAAATCCTATGACTTTTATGTTAGTCATTAGAACTATTTTCTTTAAATTATGACATGACTGCATGGGTTTAGAGAATATTCTAAGAGATTATAGATTATGGTTGGTTTTATTAAGTGTATGAAAATGATGAATTTCAACTAGAGTATGAAATATGTGTTTTAATGTTAACTCATGGGACCATTGTTGTTAAGATGATTTTATTAAAGAGTTAGAGTATGATTATGACTTGATTTAGAGATTTTATGAATTTCCCAATGACTCTAAGAGAAAGATAATTATGTATTATGAAGGTTTATGCAGAGGAAAGCTTAGAGTAGAGTTTTAGAGAAAATGACATGTTTTACGAATTAGAGATTAGATAATAGCTATAGAGAAACAAAGTGAGTAAGGCTAACCCAATCATTAACCTTGGTACCAAATTGTCCTGAGAAGACAATTTCACAAAGTAGAGAATGGAATCTAGTTAGGTGTCCAATTTGGATCCTAGAGGGATCCCAAAGATTTGAGAAATTGTTATGTCATGATTGACATGTATAACTAGAGATTCCTATTTCTCTAGTAAATTACCTGTTCTTTATGTTTTAGCAGAGATTACTAGTTTTATTGCCTTATATATATATATATATATATATATATATATATAAATATGATTTCAAGAAATTGCATTAATCAGTTTTGATTATTTTATATACCTATAAGTGTTTATATCTTTGTAAATGTTCCATGAGAAAGTTATGGGTAAGGGCCTAACTCAAGTTTTGGATAAAACTCACCCCTCTCCTTCTTCAATTACAGGTGTAGTAGTTGCTCCGGGTTCTCTCTTCACCTCCTCCCCCCAGGAGAGACTCAGTTAGTGAGCTTCACTTTAGAGTAAAGTATTCTTTTGCATTTTGCAGAGATTTAGAGTGCTCCAGGATACATTACGGCATGGTCCTGAACCATGAGATAGATTTGCATTGATTTATCATGATTATTTTGTATTTATATGATTATGGTTTTCATGGATATTTGTATAGAAAGCAACTCATATATTTTGTATCAAGAGTAGATTTAGAGCTTGATTTTAATATGTTATTAATGATTAGCTTGATTTCAAAAGAGCTAGAGATTTATTAGAGATGAAATGATATTTTATAAATGGATTTTATTATTAATTATGCATATAGAGTTTAGAGGCTTACGGGAGAGGATTCCTCATGTGCCCTTACTTTCCAAGTCGGTCATGACATCAAGGGGTTAAATCCATGCACTATCTCAAAAGGAGAACATTTAGTAGTACTATGGACAACCCTATTAGATGCAAACTCTACAAGAAGCAAACACTCTTCCCATGACCTAATATTCTTCTTTATAACAGCCCTAAGGAGAGTACAAAGAGTTCTATCAACTATCTCAGGTTGCCCATTAGTTTGGGGGTGACAAGTAGTTGAGAAAATCAATTTAGTATCAATCTTATCCCATAGTGTCCTCCAAAAGTGACTTAGGAATTTGATATCCCTATTACTCACAATACTCCTAGGCAATCCATGAAGCTTATCTTATGTCATTTGAAGTATAATGGAGTTTAAAATAACTCATTTTGTGCAATGTTAGACACCAAAATGAGTTATTTTAAATTTCATTCTATTTCAAAAGATAAATGATATGTCAATATATATCATTTAATGTTACTTACCATCATTTAATTGATAAAATATTAAATAAAAATAAATTAAGGGACTTATATAACTCATATTTTGTAATATTAGGATTAATTTGATTCATTTTAAAAGTTAGAGTAAAAACTCACGAGTATAAGTAAGGAACTAACATAGCATTAACTCTTTAAATAATAAATGGCATTCTAAATTCATATTCCATCTTTTTTTTTCTGAATTTATATTCCATCATTATTTCTGTCATAAATAATACGAAAAATAGCTGTTAATATCAGCTACCTCATGAACAAAATCGGATATATATGGCCGATAATAAGGTTTATGCCATGGGAGTGGGACAATTAGCTGAAATACCGAGCCAAAGGATTATGAACTTGAATATGTGCAAATGCCCATTTCGGTCTTTGACTCGAATTTTATTTTTGGTCGGAGACTCGACTTGATGACTAATGAAAAAAGTGAAATGTTAATTGTTACCAAAACAGTTTAATCCAATAAAAAAAAAGTTACCAAAAAGGATCCGTAAAACTTTAGGAAAATGCTTTGTGTACAAACATAAATTTACAATATATTTACACCATGTATAAGAAAATAAGAAACATTGTGATACAACTATTTGCTTTTTCCTATGAGCCTCACAATTTTATTTGTCTTCAGTGTATTATATAAAAATGTTGTATGTTTATGTTGCGCACATAGCACTCCTCAAAACTTTAATATGAAGAGACCTGATTGGGTAGATTTAACATATTACCATGCCGGGTTTATTTTGCCCATATTTTCTTTAGAATTTTACCATTCTATCCTTGCTCATATCAATTCGTATGGTTCCATCCAACATATCTCATTAAAAAAAAAGATGGTTTTTTTTTCCAATTGAATAAAAGCTACATTTTAGCACACAAAACAAGATTTTCCAAACAAATTGCGTAAATATTTTTTCTCCACAGTGCCCTTAAAGATAAGTTTTGCGTTGAAAAGTGTATTTTTAAGATTTTAAAGTATGGATCCATTTGAAAATTTACCAAATTATTATTATTTTTCATAATCATGAACAAGTGTCCTATGATAAGAAAAACCCTTAAAAGAATACAAAGAAAAACTACCTGACCTCATTATGACATTTCTTCAAACACAAATCACCTCAAGTACAGTATCCTAGAACACAATATCGGATATGGTTGACTCTCGAAACAGTGGCCAAAAAAGGTCAAAAGAAAGAAACACTAGCCAGTAACCTTTTTCTTAATAACACTTAATTAAAAATAACAGAGAAAACAACACATCATCGTCTAATTGATGCTTATACACCTCAATATGTCGTTACAGACATACATTACAGAACTATTTTAATTTCTAAAGGCTTATAGTCAATACTATGTAAGAACCATAATCATTGATTGTTTTTGAACAGACCAGTAATTATCCTTTAACTAGGCAACTATATAATTACATGGGAGAGTAGTTAAGTTTGGAGGTGTCCCATTGGTGCAGGACGTTACCGAAGACATCATAGAAAGCTATTTGAAGCTGGGTTTGAGAAATCTGTACGGACATGAATCCTTGGCCGTCGTAGTAAAACTTCATCTCCTCCGGTCTCTTCCATTTAACATCGCCTCTCCATGACTTGGACCCACCGCCACTCGTTAAAAATTGAATTGAGCTGCATTTCATTTTTTTTTCCAATCAATTGTTATTAGTTTGACCTTTTTTGTGATCCATAAAATTAAGTTCGGAACTTGTACATATTATGACAGTGACTAACATAAAAACATTTCCCACATAAACAAAAGAGAAGACGAAGTTGTGCCACCTGTCAAGGCTACTTATGTGTTCCAAGCAATGATCGTGCCCATTTACGTACAAATCAACATTATTTGCCTGCAAATTTGTTAGAGAGTAAATGGAAGTTATTAAGGACCACTAAATATTGGCACTTGGCACACTTATTATATACTGCATTATATCCACTAAGAGCAACAATACGAAAACAATAACTAATACTACGCAATATGCATAAATATATAAACAAATTGATTCCACGTTATATGACAGATAGATGGAACGCTGAATAACCTAGCTGTTAGCCTATAACCTGTCGTTTTGACTAAATTATTATTTGTATTCACCCAAAAAAAATAATAATAAAACAATTATTTGCTAAACAGAAATTTATATATCTCAAAGATTCTTTAAAAATGAAAAAAATCTTTTCAACGGTGAAAGCCCCTTTTCAAAAGTGTAAAAATACAAAAAAAAAAAATTCTATTGTTTTTTCTACAACAAAACTTCATACAAATTATAAAGAAGAGTTTCATGGTGGTTGCTCTAGTGACTATGGTAGTCAACACCTATGATGTCTATGGTATTTTGCAGTTGACATGTGCAGACAGATGATAGCACAGTATTAACACTTAAACATAGTGTTAAGTTTAAAAAATTACAAAAGACTCTTAAAAAAATGTCATTTATTTAGATTTTAAAATATTATATTGAGCTTGTCTGTTTCTATATCTACTAGAAGCATGTAGGGACCTATTTTTGAAAAAAGCAAAAAAAATGATTATTTTCTGCTTTTATTTTTTTTAGGAGCACCAACAAACATACTAAAAATTAAAATTCTAGAAATAATTTTTTTAAAAAAATTTATAAAATAAGTACTTTTTTCCACTTAGAACCTTAGCCAAACAAGCTCAATGTAACCTTTTAAAATATGAATAAATGACATTTTTATTTTTAAGAGCCTTTATTTTGTAATATTTTAAACTTAACACTATATTTAAGCGTTAATACTATTATTATATGCCCATATGTGTCAACTGCACAGTTTCATAGTCATATGAGCAGCCACCTAGTTTCATTCATAAATAATCACTGCAAAAAAAAAAAAAAATTCAACTATTAATGATATTGAAGATATTAATAAAAATATTATTAATAAAAATAATTTTAATATAAAATAATCATTATAAATACTTATAAATTTTTATTAACAATTATTAAATTTAAAAAATACACAAAAAATTTCAATGCCATTAATTATTAAAAATACTCATTTTGACAAGTTTTGTTCACAAACACGTGTCAAGCGAGTTACCTGAAGAACTGGAAGGAGACGTGTTACAAGTTCTTGGGTGTCTCCGTGATGCCCAGCACTTTGAATTGTATGATGTCCAATCACTACCTTCCACGTCGCTGTTGATTGTCTTAGTGCCAAATCCAAGTCCTGTTTATATATATGAATGGTTAATTCAGGGCAGGATATATGGTGCGACCCTATATGATAAGTGATTTTAAAAAAGAAAGTGTGTGTGTATGAAATTACCTTGAGAAGTTTAGAAAGATAACGATTCCTCGGTAACACGCCTCTCCAATCATAAACGTGGCCCTCGGTGTCAATGAAGTATTTTTGAACAAAAGGAGTTGTGTCTACAAAGAAAAAGTCTACATTTTCTGCCAGCAATTAAAGTAAAATTACCTCAATAATAGCAAGCGAATATACCTCAACGAGCATAAAATTCTACCGAATGATTGAAAATTAAAATTTAATTAAAATTTTCCCCATAAAAAAGAAATTAGATTAAAATTCTAATTACAGCTGCCATATTCTGCCTTAAACTCATTGGATTTGTTAGGTTTAAAATGATTTATGCATTTTTTTTCATTTGGTCAAATTGGTTTAACCTACCTTAGAAGTCATAAAAATTTTTTAGAGCTATATTTTTATATAATGATTTATGAAAAATTATAAAATTTTATAGTTCGATTAATATATTTTATATAATATGATATTATTTTTATATAGAAATTATTTGTTTTGAAACATATACAACATAACTCTTACATTTTGTTTCTTACTTATAAGATTTTATGACTTTATTATATATAATATCAAAATCCTCATATATTATATCAACGTTGTTTACAGATCAACATGATCTATAGTCTGGTTTAGGTTTTAAAAAATGATTTAATCTAAAAATCAGGTCAATTTTAAATTTTGTCAAACCTCACCAAACTTATTTTTTGCACACCCCTAATTCTAATAACTTAATTGGCTCTTTCTGAAAAAATGGCCAAAATTTTTTTTTCTAAAAATTGAAAAATAATAAAACTGAAATTGTAGCGGTTTGATTACCTGAATTGACAATATATGATCTGAAGCATATCCATCTGTTGTCCACATATCTAAGGGTGGGGCTTATTTGTGCCTTGACATTTCCTCTGTAGTCATGATTTCCCAAAACTACCACCAAAAAAAAAAAAAAAAACAGAAACAAATATTGTTTATAATATTTTCTTTAAATCAATTTCTTGTAAGAAATAGAGGTGGTTTTGTTTTTAATTTCTTGCATTCTTTTGCTTCGATCATAACTATACATGTTCTAAATTTTAAATTTTTCTTACCATTGTACCAGTTCTTCAGCAAGCTAGGTGCCGTGTAGATTTTGGTAAATGATTCTTCAAAGGCTGGATCATGCACTCCTGTTAATCCGTTATCGTAGAAGTTATCCCCCGTTGAGATCACAAAATCAATATCCAATTTCTCTCCAATTACACCCATCTGCCAAATTAAATAATAAAAAATATGATTGATCCGCAAATGATCATCAACTAACAAAAATGTTACAAATTGATTTAAAGGGTATCATAAATTAAGTCAATATTTATGCAACATTATCTTACGAACTTAATAGGATGCTGATATAACAGCATCTCATACTTTACTTGCTATACTGAAAATCTGTTGAATGCAACACTTTAGCCAGATTCGTCTCTTCTACAGTGTCTTATCCTATTCTATTTCTATATATGTTCCAATTAAATTCAATGCCTTGACTGATGTGGATTTTGGATTAGGTCATAAACAAATTTAATTTGTGTGTAGTAAATTTGGGCTTAATTTGTCACGTACTCAAAAAAATTGGTCGTGTGTCATTAATTCAGTGTTTATTTATTTCAAATATCTTATAAATGATATACGTCCATCCGAGAATTCTTCAGCCATTAAAGAACAAATCTGAACATCCGAATCGTAAACACTATTTCTTTTTTCTTTTCAGGTATACCGAGACTATTTGGAGCACAGTAACACTGATTAAGAATTGAAAAGTAACTTTATTTGATGTCTTGTTGTTATTGGTGTCCGCTTATAAAAATGCCACCTGGTGGAAGCATGTTTACTCACAAAAAAGTTTTCATTAATGTTTAGATAAAAAGATGACAACTTTAATTTTCTTCGGGAGAAAAGGAGTGGTGTCCCATATGCAGCATGTCTGGTTTGATATTTTAATTTTTAATTTTTCATATTCTATAAAAAAATATTAAAATTTTTAAAAATTATAAATTTTAGTCTTTAATTTTTATTTCTTATTTTTAATTTTTTTTTATAAATTTCTTAAAAATGAAAACTAAACATGCTCTAAATCTTTATGTAATGGCGATGATCTACAGAACTTTTTAGTTACACTGTAGTTGCACTCAAACAATAGTCAAGTTCGTCTGAAGATAATTTTCAATACTAAATACATTTTAAAAATTTAAATTTAATATAATAATAGTTTCAAATAACTTAATATTATTATATAATTAAATAAAATTAATTTTCATATTCACTACTCTAAAAATCATACAAATAGAATTAAATTTGATTAGGTGAGATCACATCAACATCAAAATCGTGTTTAAACATAACACAATTTTGTACGATAAACAATGCCCTAATAATTTATTGTTTTGGTTTATTCTATGCTCTTCTTTAATCGTTATTGTTACATGTGTGTGTGTGTGTGTTTTTTTTCACTTGTACTGTTCTTGTTTTTTCGTGTTTTGGTTGAGACGTTTAACATGCAATGAGCCGATTTGAGGGAACCGCAAAAATGTCAAAGAAATGGAAATATTATATTATACAGTATATGAAAAGAAAATTGGTGTGAGAAATTTACCTGGAAAGCAACTAGAGATTGGTTATAGGCTCCTCTTCTTCCCCAGTCTCCAATTACCAAGAAGCTTAAAGACCCATCAGCCTTTGGTGCATGTTGGAGACTATGAAGCTGTGCTTTGGAATAAGCAAAACACAAACTCAGAATAAAAATGAAAAAGAGGAAGGCAGAGCTGGGCTTGCTTCTAGGAGTAGCCATGGTTTTGGAGTGGCCACAAATTGAGAACCAAAACGATGGAAGGTAGATGATGCTTCGGTTAATGGTTTGGTTCACAAGCGTTGAAGGGAAGGCAACCCCGTTTTATATCATTTATAACTTTTGATAATGGGATGGTTTGCTTTAAAACTGTGGTTAATTATTATCAAATTAGTAACCCAATTAAAGCAATATATTGAGTGCGTTTGTTTGCATTTATTTTATTTTATGGAAAATATTTTTATAAAAAGTCACTTTTGATATCTACGTGCATTATTTGGATGAGATTCTCAAAAATTAGAAATAGAAAATAATTAAAATTTTCGAAACGAATTGGATTTTCTTTTCCCAAATAATCAATTTGGAGGACAAATTTGGGTAAATTCTAAAAGGGTACGTAGATTTTTTTTTTTTGGCAAAATACTTTTGTTATAAGGTACTCCTACCCATTTCTATATATATATTTTGTGCCAAAATACTTTTGTTATAAGGTGCTCCTACCCATTTATATATATATATATATATATATATCTGAAAATCCTAAGGCCTAAACTCCTCCAATTGTCCGAAGCAAGGATGAAGTACTTATAAAGACACTTTACGCTTAACTCAATGAATGAATGAGGTATAAAGTGGTAAAAGTAGTATGTACTAAGATTGTAATACCTGGGCATTGAACCCCTTATATAGTAAAGGCGACCCCATGATAAGTTAGGGGATAATCTTCCTGAACGAGAGACATTCATAGGATTTAGTAGATATTAGATATATTCCATATTTGTAAGAGATATGATATAATAATAATATGAGATTCCGTGAGCTAATAGGGATCTCTACAATTGGTAGTCAATCTAAGAGATATTCCACTTCAATCGGTAGATCTTAGGAGCCACAAAGCCATGTGGACAAGTTGTGAGACTCATTGGGAGAGTCCTTTGAGATTAGGTCGAGGTTTGGGGCCCATATTTCTAGTCTAATACATAGCTCTCGAACTTAGTCAAGCTGAGTAGTTGGTGAGAGGTATCACTGAGTTGTGTTTGTTGAGAATTGCGTCGAGCTCGAATGAATCGACTTGTTGTGTGCAACTTGGTGTGCCTTTCAGCTGTAGTGACAATCTATGGGGGATTGTGTTATGACATGTGGTGTACACTGGATGGAGGATAATCATCTCGATATTTGAGTGACAACAGTTGCTTATATGCCAATCATTGGATTTAAAGCGACCAGTCCTTAGAGTTCAATGAGGTGGGTGGTTCATCTCTCTTGGTTTTAGTGCTAGGTCGAGTGATGAGTATGGAGGACTTTGGGTGAGCTTGAATTACCTGATTATGCAAGCACCGTTATGGTGCATTTTTTGACTCCTGTGAGCCATTTGATTAAAGTGATAAGCCTTCAATCATGTTGCTTTCTTTTCCAGAAGCAATTTCCTGGTTCATTTCGAATGGTGTTGTAGTTGTTTGAGGGCTACTTAAGTGAGTGAATGCCCAAGCTTGTACTAATTAGGGCGAGCTGTTGGCTTATAGATTGAATCTAATTTGTGCAGATCTCAAGTTTGGTAATTGGCTACAAACTATATGTTGAGTCCACGGAGGTTTCCTGAATGTGTACTTTCGGCTACGGAGTGGTACTAGTCATGGACGTTCATGTGTTGTGTGTCGGATGGCATGGCACATTTTTTCCTGTCAATGGGTGATTAAAGCCCCTGTTTCTTCGATTAATCCAAGGTCTTGTTTTGTGTATGTCGCAGGAAAGTCTTATGTTCCTTTTTCTCTTCGTTTGTGAGCTTTAAGATTTTGTCAGGTTCTTACGGTTAATGAGATCTACTAGTATAAGTATGAAATTGAGCCTCCATCGTTGAATTCGATTGGGGATAATAGGTTGTCTTAGTTAGGCTATAGATTTTGCTTTGTTAGAACTCAGCCAAACGGCGGAGTGCCTAGTCGGATACATACTAGGACTCATATTCCAAGCTTTCGTCTAAGCCTTCTGTTGCTTGAGTTTGTTACCTTTTTTTGCATGCATGCTTTGTCTAGTAGATCATTTCTCTTGAGGTGTATGGGACTATGCCCTGGAGGAGAAAGGTTATTTTTGCGCCTACCAATCTTTTGATGAAGCCAGGAGTAAAGTGGTTTATCCTTTTAGAAAGGAGATTTTGTTGTTGGGTTCAACAATAATGGAGTTTTAGTGCTTATGTTAAGTTGGTTGTCCACCCAGTCCTCAAGTGAATCGTCTGATCAACTTAGGGATTCAGGAAAGGCCATGGAGTTCTAAGCTAGGTTGTCGACTTAGGAGATAGATGGGGTTCACCCAGATATGTGAGATGTCTTATGTTCAATATGCTTTAATGCAAGTAATGTTTAGATTAAGTCCGTTTGTTTCAAGTGGTCATTAACTAGGGACATGAGGTTGGTTGCTAGCCTAAGATGTATATCCTGTCTACCACTTTTTAAATTTTGACTTCTTCAGGACCTAATCATGAGAGAATTAGGGTCTTAGTAAGTTTGAGCTCGTCTTGGTCGAATTGGAATGAGCTAAGAAAGTGGAGTGCTTGGTGTGGAGCCTGCCAGGACTTGTACATAGAGACTTAGCCTAAAAAGGCGAAGTGTTTGGTCAGAATGTTGACTCAAGGTTTTTGTCGATTAGAAGTTGGTTGAGAACGGTGCGGTACCTAGTTGGGATTGCAACTTAGGATTTATGAAGCTTAAGGTGCCTAGTTGTATGTGGACTTAGGGTTTGGTGATCTGTTCAAATTCCTGGCTCGTGGACTTAGAATCCATATATTGAGTTCATTTAGGTGTGGCGGAGCATCATTGGCTTCTTGAATTTTCATTCAGCTTAGACTTGACCGGAAATGGCAAAGCACCTAGTCGATTTTTCGACTTAGGATTTTATGATGTTTAACTAATGGGCTTTTTGGGATGAGCTCGTCATCGGCTTGCGGCACATTGTGTCATACATTCTTTTTCACAAGACCCAATTACGAGGGAATTTGTGTTTTAGGGAGTGTTATACTTCGACTTTGTGGTAAGAGGGCACCGTATGAACTTTGACTTGGTTGCAAGAAGGCGAAATGAAGTCATTGTGAGAGATCGATCTATTTGCTTTACTTTTGTTGATAAAGTCCAACTTTCACTTTTGGAGTGTAGAGGGTAGCTCAATCTTAATTGTGCTTCAGAGACAACTCGAATGTGGATCCGAGGGCTCCCTAATGTGCTATGGGGACAGCGGGTGAACCAGGATGACCCAATTTGCACGTTAGGTTGGTGTTAACGAGGCTTCATTACCTAGTAGGGATGTCGACCAGGGTTTTGCATAATCGAGTATTGATTATATAGACTTAATTTATCCAAGTGTTTGTTCATCTTTGGATGTTCTGGAGTGTGTTTAGAGCTGGTTGGGATTCTCTATTATTGTGCTTTGTGTGGGTGTTCTCTAGGATGTGCTAGGAGCTAGTCCGAGGACATCTCGTCGTCATTGTGTGCTCTGGGATATGCTCGGAGCTAGTCCAGGACATCTCGTCGATGCACTGTTTTGGATTGTGCTCTGCTTGTCTGTGGACGTTCTGAGAATGTGTGCTCTGAGGTGTGTAAATATCTCGTTGTTACACAGGTGCTCAAAGGGCATGAGGATGCCCCATCGTCGCATGAGGTGCTCAGGGGCATGAGGACACCAAGTTGTCGCACGCTCTGGAAGTGCTCGGCATTATCCGAGGACATTTTGAGATTAGTCATCGAGGAGGTCAGGTACACTAGGAGCACGCTCTCTAGTAGGAGTAAATGCTGAGAAAACCTATTATCTGTACATAAAAAATGATATAGATATGTTTGGGATATGAAACATTGTTAAATCACAATTGAATTGAATCTTGAGATGAAATGATATGTCTTGCATTAAAGGAATCTTTATGAGGTCTAATGAATGTCATTTGCTTTCCTATTTCCTTTTGAAGTTGTGTTTGACTGGTTTTCATAGACCTTATTTGTTGTCGTCTGGTTTTTATAGACTTTGTTTGTTGGATGCTGAGAGTTGCTCGTTCTTAAGTGCTTCAAGGACAGCTCAGATGAACCGAGAGCGATCTGATGTGCATGTTGGAAGAGTGTTTCTCAAGTGCTTTGGGGATAGCTCAATAACCGAGGACGACCTGATGTGCACGTCGGAAGAGTGTTTCTAAGTGCTTTGTGGACAGCTCTGTGAACCAGGACGGCCGTTGTGTACATCGAAAGGACGCTTCGGGGAAAGCTCCTGTAGCGAGGACGGCTCGATGTACATGTCATTTTGCCTGAGTGCCTTCTATATGTACTAGTGAGTGCTGGAGTACGCGATATATCCATCACATAAAAATGATATAGATATGTCTTGTACATGAAAAATAGTTAAATCATAAATGAATTGAATCCAAGACATAAAAGGACATATCTTGCATAAAAAGATTCTTTATAAGATGTAAGAGGATATGCTCATAAGAAATATTCAGATTATAAATAAAATGATTATGAGAATAATAAAGACATATCTTGGGAGGCGATAACATAGCTCGCAAAGTGCTTGGTGAGGATGCAACCAGGGCTTGTCTAGGAACTCGGCCTAAAAAGGCAAAGTGCCTGGGGATGCCAGCGAGGGCTTTTCTGGAAACTCTGCCTAAAGACGGAGTGCCCAAGGGATGCTAACCAGGGTTTATCTGGAACTTGGCCTGAAGGCGGAGTGCTTGGCAGGGATGCCAGCTAGGGCTTGATGTCCAGTGATTTGATGCTAAAAAATAAGTCCTGAGTGATATACTTATGATAAGAAATCAAAGGATTATGCACAATGCATTGAAGAAATACTAAGGTTTATAGAAAACTCCTTTGTGATCTATGCACTTCTTCTTAGGTTCATGACAATTGTATCAATATAGTATCTTAGCACCAAAAAAAATCTTATTGATTCTAAATTTATCAAATCCGAAAATTTATGATAGTAATATGCTCAACCTCCAAAAAATATTTGGATAAATTGATTTAAAAAGTAGTAGTATTCTCTGACATCCAAGAGATCTACAAATTACTTTAATTCCAAGATAAGGCTATACTTAGTATACAAATTAAAATAATTTGAGTTTGAGATGAAGATATATAATAAATGGCTTATGAGAATAATAAAGACATATCTTGGGAGATTTGGGCCGATGGATGATGAGGTAGCTCGGAGGCAACAATAAAGATCGGCATGTCAGAGATAATGGTCGGCATATAAGAACACTCATACCAAAGTTAATTGAAAATAAGATATTTCTATCATGTAAGATTCTTCATATTGGAATAATTTAAGTATGATAATAATATAAGTGTATCTAGCACTTTAAAAACCATCAAATTAATGTGAATTAATTCTGAGGATATGATGTGATCAGCTTAAACCGATTTTGAGAAACATTACCAGTGCTAGAATCTTATTGTAGATTTTTAGGTGATAACCCAATAATTTATATATTAATACAATAATGTAAAAACATACCAGACATGTGGTTTAGTGGTTGTGCACTCTCCTTGTTAGTGCAAGGGCAAGGGTTCAAGTCCTCTATTTTGCATTTTGCTCCATTTTATACCTACTTCCATTTTTTTTTTGGTTTTGGGCCAGAACCCAAGAACTTAAGGAACTAGTTCCTTACCCTTCATGAAGCAGTGGCCATGCCACCAAGGGAAGGCTGCATTGTTTCCGCTGCGCCAGTCCTAGTGGGAAGGTGTTGGCCTATTGTTGTTGCCATCATGGAGTGGCATGAAAGGAGTGTGCCATCGTCACATGACGCTCATGCGTGACTTGTGGCCTACCTGACGCCGCTGCTGACCACGACTTGTTTGCGGAAAGGATGGCGACCATTGTTAAGAAGGTAGCTGGCTTGCGATGCCTATCGTTCTTCTCCTCTATTGTTGCCTATTGTGCATCGCCTTGGAGAAGGAAGTTCTTCCTGCCCCGAAGATCAGGGTGGTGTAATGGCTTCTCGCTAGAGCTACTGGTAACTTGTCAGTTGTGGTGGTTTGTGGCCATTGCTTGTGCTTCATCAGAGATGGAGATGGTGTGACAACAAACTATGATGGCAGCCATGGGAGGTTTGCATGAGCACTGGCTATGCTTTGCTGAGCTAAAGATGGTGTGAGTGGTGGGTTTACTTGTTCCTTCCCACTTGAAGGTGTGTTTGCTTCATCATCATCTCCTTGTGTAGGATCGATGCAACAAAGAGATATACATAGTTAGTCAACAAAAACCATTAAGGAGGTTTGTGAATAAGAATTGTTTGAGAAGAATCATATGGTGGCTGGATTATTATTATTATCATTATCTTATGAGGACCGTCTTCTGGAAATTTATATTGGCAAGTATTATGTTGTCCAATTTGGAATAATATAAACAGATGATAATTTCAAGTATCCTTGCATCAAATTAATGAGAGTCATGGTGAGATATCATCTAGGAATCAATTTACTTGACAATAGAGATAGTTCCTTAAAAGGATTTGTAAAATCATGGTGAAATATCACCTGAAGTTGCTTTATTTGATGAAATAGGCTCCTGATGAGGATTTGTTTACTTGTCATGATGATTACTTGCCCTGGCCGTTCGCAGACCTTGGTGGGTAGGCTTGTTTACCCACGGCACCAATGTTCTTACTCAAAAATCCAGAGGCTGAAGCTCCTCAATCGTCTGAGTGGGTGAGGTACTACAAAGACACTTCAGACTCAAGTCAGTGAATGAATGAGACATAAAGTGGTGAAAGAATAGTATGTACTAAGATTGTGATACATGGCATCGAGCCTTATATAGTGAAAGGTGACCACGTGATAAGTTAGGGAATAATATTCCTTGAACATAAGAGATATTCCAAGGATTTTGTAGATATTAGATATATTTCGTATTTGTAGAAGATAAGATATAATATATGAGATATGATATAACAATAACAGGAGATTTTCGTGAGCTAAGGGATCGTATAATTTGGTAGTAAATGGAGATATCCCAAGCTAAATTGGTAGAGAATATCTAGAAGCCACTATGCCACATGACAAGTTTTGGAACCCCTTGATAAAGTCTTCTAAGATTGGGATAAGGTCTAGGGCTCATATTTTTAGTCCATTACAATATTCTTTTATTTTTTTTCCCATATTCTCATCCAAATGATCTACAAAGTTTTAATAGGTAATTTCTTTTTAATTTTTTGATAAAGGTAATTTGTTCTTATTGAAAAATGCTTTTCTTACAGAATAAATACACAATTACACACAAACACATTATATGAGTACTATCTTAAAATTAATGCTTTCTTTTCAAAAAATTATCTAAACGCATCTAAGAGTCAATACTTGAAGAGTTTGGGCATCCATTGTATTTTTGATATGGTATTGCTAGCTTTGGTGCAATCTGTGGGCCGTGTGACTCACGTGAGAGAGGGCATAGATCATGTTCTGCTCTGTTCGATTGTTCAGTGAGGTTGTCTTACTATTTCGCCTCATCACTTATTCCCTTTCCAATAAAAGGCTGTGACAGACAAACAAGTGACCGTGAGGGGACCAAACCAAGCCATTCACAGCACAGCACAGCTGCAAACATGATTTGATTCTTAGCTCCCAAGCCTCCCTTCCAGACTGAATGAATGCAATATTATAAATGAATTATTATTTATATATATATATATATATATATATATATATATATATATATTATTTTATATTTTTTTCAGAAAAGTTTCAAATTCATTCAACAGAAAGATTTTGGAATACAAGAATTTTGGCACTTCTCTATGCATTTGAGCTTTTAAATTTGGCTAAGTTTGTTAATGAATCTGCCACTGAATTAGAACTTTCAGAAACATATTGGGCTTTAAAATGAATTTTACTATTTAATTTTTATTATCAACTACCAGAGTTAATTATTTATTTAAAAATATAAATGAAAATAAAAAGATAAAAAAAAGCGTACTTTAAGCTTATTAATAATTTTAGCCACTATCCCGTGATTTAATTTTTATCATTTTATTTTGTTACTATATATAAAGGAAAATAATAAAAATAACATTTTTTGAAACGTAATAATAATTAAGCATAAAAATTTTATTTAATTTTATTTTATGTTAAATGAATAATTGTTAATGAAAGTTTTCTATTTAATCACATTTATCTTTAAATCTTCAAATCTTTGATAAGATATATTACTATTTTATCAATTTTATATTATGTTTGAATATTTAGATAAGTAGTAAATAATGATATTTCAGAAAATATAAAAATGGAATACTGACATGAATTTTTTTTTATAAGTATAATGAAAAATAGGTTAATCATAATTAAAAGTTCAAAGATAAATGTAATTAGTGAATACTTATATTTTTAATTTTAATTTTGATTAAATACTTATCACTGTCATTATATAATTAAAATTCATTTTGAGAATAATTTAGTATTATTTTTTATCATAACAAATCAACAAATAAAAAATAAGTTAATAGATGACTAAGAGAAGTACCGGTCTATATTGTTGAGCTTGTGGCCAAGATGCTTATTTTGAATAAATTTGGACCTTTTTATTGAAAAAAAAGAGTAAATAGAAAATAACGATCTTGCTTTTCTATTGGATAATATTGTGAAATTATTCACAGTGCCAATTGAACTTTTGAAGTAGACTTTGCATGACATAAAATTGAGAAGTGTTTAAATTCAAAGGTTTAATAAAAATATTTACAGCTAATTTCTGAATTATTTTCTTTTCAAATTTTTTAGTAGAAACATGCATTGCGGCAAGATTAACTCATTAAGCACTGTCATGATTTCGAGTTATTTTAATATTTGCTTCAAACTTTAAATATAATCTTCAACATTTCTCTTTTTATACAGTTTGCTTATTACGACGTCGCACTCTTGCTGGTCTAGAAAATTTTTATAATGGCATAGACTGATTAAAATGAATGTTGAGAATTATATGACACATCGTACGTCATCAATGTTTATCCGGGTAATGCATGCCGGTTGCGGTGAAATCCTGCGCCCGACTGGTCGACGGTTTCTGGATATAAAGAATTCAGCAGCCGTGTAATGTTGGCTGATGGGCTATGAGCAATATAAATAAATAAATGTTGGCCTTCTTAGCTTATGGTCTTGTATATATATATATATATATATATATATATATATATATAGTGGAGACTGACTCGTCAGTTTTGGTACATAATGATATATTGATATGCACAACACACACTCATCCGGTGAGCACAAGCAAAACCAGCTGCTGCGCAAGGTGTTGAATTGGAAATATCAGGAGTGGGAGAGTTATGCTTTCATTCTTACTAGGAGGAAAAGAAATAAAATCGATGTGCGGATTGGATGAGTAATACTACATAGTTAAAAAGAATTGTCAATTTGATTTTTTTTTTTATATATAAAATAAGGGTGATAGTTATACGATAAGACAGTGGTACAATCTACTTACTCATCTTGTTATTGAGATATATGTTTCATTAATCTAGTAATTCTTTAACATTTCTTTGATTGAATTATTACCCTGTTAATTGGAGTCTTTATGATGATTTCGGCTATGAAAACATCAATCATCCTCCTCCAAAGTTACTTTTGATTCATAGGATGTAGTTTCTTGGGGTTTTATTAATTGTTATTTTTTCTTAAGAAAATGACATAGATATGTCCTCCCTAATGCATGCTTGTAATTACCTGCTTTCAATAAATAAATATATCCATTTTTTTTTTGTTACAAATATATCCATTTTACTATATTCTTTTAAGAGTTTTCTTATTGGGCTCAGAATGCACATGCCTAGATGTATCCAAAGCAAGCATAGTAATGGTCTAACCATTTCACCATTGAGACTCACATAATAGTGATCAATTAACGAGTATCCAACATATCAAACAATGTTAGTAATAAACATTCGCCTTCCAATATTTTATACTACCCATCCCCCCTAACTAACACTAATATTTTACAAGGGATTGATTTGTAGACTTTTAATTGTGATACTATGCTTGCAGTTTGCTTTGCTTCCCATTTGGGATTGAGCCTTATCTTTCAATAATTATCTAAAAAAACCAAAGGATTGAACCCGGTTTGCTCTATCGACCTTTTCAAGAAGCACAAGGGAAACTCCACTCTTCTCCTTGCTCTTCACACCTGTTGAGCCCACTTTGACCGTGTAGGAGGGTACATACTTCAGTTTAACTAATTTTAACACTCAAATAAAAATTAGACACCGATATAGAAAATTATAGAAATGCTAAGACATGAAACGCTATAAATATTCTTTAAAATATGTAAAATACGATTTATTTATGAACGAAAACACTTGGAACTCGGTGATTCGTATGCATTATAACATAGAAGTGTCAAATATTAAAATTGAAGCATAATACTAATATCAGTGCTCTAGGGAGTTGGAAATGTTTGCTTGATATCACAAATGGCAACTGTATACATACAGATCTGAATGGCTCTTGATTTTGGGACCATGCTTGGGAACTTCCTCATCCCTCTTTAGATGATCTATATATTATAAACTGAAACAGAAATGGGAAATCAAGCTCTACTACATGTTTTGTGTAGACCTGCAGTCACATGCTCTAAACCGTGTTACGTTCTCTGTGCAGTAGCAACTGATCCTCAAGGACTCAAATCAGTCGTAGAAATATACATATTTAAGGTCCCAGAACTCCATCATCCACTGGCATCATCAACATTGAAACTTCTATCAATAGCATAATCCACAAAACTGTAAAGAGGAAAGACTCGCTCCCATACTTCTCAAATCCATCCAATTCCTTCTTAGCCTTTTCCCTAAGCTCTTCAGCCATCTCTGTTGCTTTCTCAACTCCATAAATCTCCACATAACTCTTACCCTTGTTTTTCCCGCCATTACCACCCTTATCTTTCAACCTCTCTTCCAAAATATCATCCACAACTGCATACAGTACCCCGACAGCTCTCCCATACCTCCTCAGTCTCTCTATTTCATCATCCTCAGCACCAGCCAACAATCCTCCACACACTGCAGAACACTCCCCCATTTCACCAAACTTTTTTCTTGTATAAATCCCACTGCATTCGGCCCTCCTTCAAGGTCAAGGAACTGCCCAGCAGCCATTCCAGTGGAGCCTACAGAGCGGGCAATCTCAGAAATAACACGGAGGAGGCTAATCTCAGGCACAAGGTCAGAGGGAGTATGGTAAAGAATGTGACGAAATCCAAGGGGAAAGAGTGCATCACCGGCAAGAATTGCCATGTCAACACCATATATAGTGTGGTTTGAGGGTTGGCCACGCGTGTGGGGGAGTCATCCATGTAGGGGAGATCATCATGTATCAATGAAGCTGCATGAACCTGTTTGCAATAAGAAAAACAATCCAATTTTATAACCTTGTATGTTTAAAAGACTAAGGAACTCTCATTCAGTTTATTATCATTACTTCTTTCACTTGAAGTACGTATCAGTACTTCATAAATTCCATCTTGTGAGGAACCATTGTTAAAAAACAATGCAAATAAAGGTATTGTTATAACCTAAGATTCTCAAAAGTCCATCTGCAGGTCAATTTAGCCACTATTTTATTTTCATGTAGATACGGCTGCCTGAAAATGGAATCTGAAACAGCTATTTATATGGGCAACACAAAAATACTATGACTAAACTAACAACTAATGTTATTCCAACTAATAAAAGAGGAAGTAAAAAGGAAATCCAGAGGAAAGCCCACCCCTTTTACGGTAGGGAGTTTGGTCCAGTTTTATTTGATTGACAAAACTCTAGTACCTTTGCAACACCCAAAAAAAATAGTTACAGTGATAAACCAGTCTCTCTCAAATTCCTGAACATCAAAAGTCGAAATTTTAAAAGGTATAATAGAATCAAAATGACAGGATATAGAAAGAAGATTACCATTTCGAGGGCACATGCAGTGGGGAAAGCGGCGAGGCGGCTCCCCCAAATAGTTCACAGGAAGAGATGCACATAACAGGTGGGGCTCGCTTGGCACCTTTGGCAAGGACTGAATACCTCATAGCTTCATATATTTGTGCAGGGTACTGAATTGGAATAGCTTCATCGAGCTTCTGATTGATCTCCACCATTAGTTTAGTCCAATATGTCTTCAAATCAAAGTTAACAGCTTTCGATTGAGTGGAAGCCAAGGAAGGAGTAGAAGCAGTAGTAGAGCAGCGAATTGGAAGGATAAGGTTTGGGGCTTCCGAAGCTGGAAGATGTGAGAAGAGGGCAACATTGCAGTTGCAAACAGAGCCATCCACAAATCTATAAGAAGGAGA
Organism: Dalbergia oliveri; assembly: GCA_030441495.1. Classification (NCBI taxonomy): domain Eukaryota; kingdom Viridiplantae; phylum Streptophyta; class Magnoliopsida; order Fabales; family Fabaceae; genus Dalbergia; species Dalbergia oliveri. The sequence goes on along the minus strand of JAMLFY010000002.1, from coordinate 43,648,065 downwards.
AAAGGACCAAACGTATTCCGAATCAGATAGCACAGTAAAATACTTCAAAACAACATCAATGTTTATCCATACCATTCTCAAACATATAACTATACTTGAATCACATATAAATGTCAGCTAAGTGAGTGCCACCCAAAAAGGAAAGCAAAGTATATCATATCAGGGCATTTCAAACTCAGAGAATCTGAGAGCACTTTCAGTAGCTTAAAATCCATTCAAACCAAGAATATGCATTTAATCAAGCAAATCATGGGTATGAAAATATTATGTCCAACACCAGGCATTGGGCCATTCTACTTCCACACGCAAACACACAGATTCTATCGCACCAATCGGATTCAGTTTCACTAGCATCTGCAGCATGCAAAAGAAGTAAAACTAACAGAACAGCACAGGGCATAAATGATCCAATTCAACAGCTTCCAATCTCAACCTCACTGAATCACCCGCAGTACTTCAACCATATCTATATTAGAGCTTTATACCCATCAACCCAAATTACAAAATTGCACAAAATCATTATCAGGGTAGCTTGAATCAAAGAAAAAGGGAAAAAATTACCAAGTATTCAATCAGAGCCCAGCAGAAGAGAACAGAAAGCGTTAAGCCCCCAAAATCCTAAACATATATATATAATGTAGAGCACAGATACAGCTAGGGTCAAAGAAAGCCACCAAAAACGACTGAATCCAGAATGAGATGTGTGATGAAACCAGATTGGAACACGTTCAAAGTAGGATGGAATCAAGTGAGAAAAGCATGGAACATGCAAGGGAACCAGATTGGGGAATTTTGAGAGAGAGTTGAACTGAGAAGTGATGTTGTTACCAATGTGAAAGTGATGAGGTTGAGTTGCGAACTTGTGATAAGGTAGTGGGACTGTGTCACTCACACAATGAATGCGGTGCGCTGAACTGTTACTAAACACGGCAAGGTGCTTGCTTGCCCAGCGATAAGGTACTTTTAGTTTGGTCTGATTTCACTGCTTTGTTTTTGTTTTCTTCTGTTTGGCACTCTCCCGGGACTCATTGAAGACAGTTTTGTCTCTCCTTAATTAGTTCTTGTTTTGATGCGGGCACCGAAGGGTATAGTTTAGTATTATTATTATTATTTCGGTTAACGAAGTGTATACTTTATTATTATTATTAGTCTTTTTGGTTAACGAAGTGTGTAGTTTGTTAGTTTGTCGTGTAATCAAATATTTATTTTTTTTTGGGTTACAAATCAAATCAAATATTCATTTGCATAACCGTTTTAATAATTTGGGTGAGAGTTAACTAGTATAGCTCACTCATATAATAATACATAATTAAATAATAATATAAGTTTTTTATATTGTTGTATCAGAATTAAATTCTTATTTATTAAAAAATTACTTTTTCGTCGTTTAAAATATAACATTGTCTGTTGTAATCTCTTATAATAATTTTATTTAGTTCAGGTCCTTTGTTCGGACGTAAATGATTATTAGAAAATCCATAAGTTATTTTTTTCAACTACCATAGGGGTCATTTAAACAAAATTTTTAATAAATTGGGATTCAAACTAATTTATTTCGGAGACTAAAACAACAAATTGCTATAATTTCAAGCATAAAACATATTTAAACTAAGAAAGAAATATTAATTGTATTTTCATGCTTTCTTTTGAAGTTTCATTGTATAATATTTTTATGATAAAATTGTCGGAGGCATTATATTACTGTTAGAATTATAAGGATAGAGTATTTATGGTTATTCTCATTATGGAATTTAAACTTATTATGTCCTCACTAAATAGTTTATTACTCGTCTACCAACTTATTATAGTTTAATTGTATGATATGAAATCTTATTGTAACATCTTATTTAATGAGTTTTAAATTATATTATATTCATTAAATATTAGGGATGCTACTTTATATTAGAATTCAGTTATTTATCATATTATTCATATTGATTGTTGAACGTCTCAGCTAATAAGATTAGAGGCGCTCACATTTTCGGCACAATGAAAGCATTTGGACTTAAATTTACAAGTTACCTGTGTGATTTAGGATGTGTTTAGATGAGCTTTTCTGACCCAAAATCATTTTTTTAACGAAAAAAATCACTTTTTATATATTTAATCATTTTAAAAAATAATTGAAATATCAAAAAAATAATTTTAACTTTTTTAATTATATATAAAATTTAAATTTTATAATTATTTTTTTAATCTGAAATAAACGCGCTTTTAATGATTTGAGAGGTACAAAGAATTTTGAATGAAAATAAGAAAAAAGCTATTTGCTAATAAATCAATCGTAATTCAAACGACACTTCTCTCCGTCTACCATCCTTTTGTTTATCTCTTTAATTCCACAAGGACATCCTCAAAACTTCCCCTATAAAAATAAATTTTTTTTTTGTTTTCATAAAAGTGTTTCAAGAAAATAAATTTATCCCCTTTCATTGGCAAAATATATTTTTGAAAATCCTTAATTCAAACGCATTTCGAAGTAGTGTGTTGGGGATGTTAGTTTGTGTTGAGATAATGGCTTGTTTTTCTTTTGCCTAGTATGCAAAGGAATAAATTTTTTTTTTTCAAAATTTCTACAGTTGATAGCGGGGATTATTTTCTTTGAGGTGAGAGATTTTTTAAGCGGTGAATTTTTTGCCACAAAACATTTTCTATATACACTGTCAAAAATGAACTCAAAAGAATAATGCTCTAACTTGACAAATTCTAATGGGCTACTATAAGATGTATGTGTTGTCAATTGTCATGAATTTTTAGGTTTGGCTAAGTTTATTAGAATAGACAAAGCAAAGAATACTAATTCACTTTTTAATTTTGAAGTGCAGGCAATTGTACTAAGAAGAGAAATCTACCTCTTGTTATGAGTTCTTCAACTATTTTAAAGAACAAGTTTTGAACAAAGGTAAGTGTGAAAAGAAGATTTTATTGATTAAACAAGAGTACATACAACACCTTCACACCAAAGTATCACAATAAAATATGAAGAAGATAAATTACATCTAAACTAAACTAAAAAGAAAGAAAAAAGAGAAGAAAACTAAAAGATAAAATATAAAGATTTGTTTGTCTATCTGAACGCTTTTTGAAGTTCTTGGCCTTAAATAAACTTTATATTCATAGGAACAGTTTCCAATTTCAAGCATGTGTAAATTTGAATAAAAACCTACCCACGACTGGATAACAACTATTCCAGCTAATTGGATATTTTCTGTTATTGGCATGAAATGTTGTCACTCCATTGACATGATTTTACATGCAATAACTGGTCCCCTTCTCTAATTGACCCATAAGCTCCTAAAAATTCCAATAACTACCTCATTCTCACGACTGTTACAAAACAAGCTTACACATTACTTTGAGTACCATAAAACTGCACCTGTAATTTAATCTTCAAACCACTAATTACACTCCATGTGGCCACCAAAGTTGGTTATAGAATGCAAACTTCCCTTTTACTACTTGGCCTAATTACCCCACACAATGGTGGCCCCACTTATTCATTTTTTTTAGTGATAACAGTATGTAAGTATCGTGAAACACACGTTCAATTATCTTGTCAATAAATGCTTTTCTTTGAAATTCATGCATACATAGCATCTAGACCCCATAAGTCCATTCAACACGTTTTAGCCTTTGGACTGTAAGAGAAGATTTTGTCTGTTTTGTGATTCTTTTCCTTCTGTGTGAAGTGTATGTATCAAAGAGAAAATATTATGAAGTATTTTAAATGTATTTGATATTTGGATTTTGAGGCGAATGCCTTTTTGATAGCAAAGTATTGGTTGTTATCTTTATCCATGAACTATATGTTTTAAACCAAATTACGTTAATTTTTTTTTTGTAAGTTGGTTTTAGACTTGCATATTTTTATTTGAGTAAAGTCTTAAGTTGATTTTTGACAATTTTAACATCAAATAAGTTAATGTTTAATAATTAAAAAATACCAACTTGGTCCTTAACAATATTAAAAGTAGACACTTGATGATTACTAGACAAAAAATATTAATCATGTTAGTAACAGTTTTATTATTGGATAAATTAGCCAATAACATCATTCAAACATTAAAAAAAAAAAATCTTCATCTCCAATCGCCTTCATTTCTTTGTCCTCTTTCCAATTGTTAAGCACCAACTTGGAATTTACTCTTTTTATTTTGTTTTTGTGCCTTTGACCCTGTCATTTTACACTAATTTTACGTGTTAGATCATATAGCTTGAAAAGTACAAATTATTTTAACTTTAATTTGTTTTAATATATTTGATAATGCATTATATTTTAACATAATTTTTAATCTCAAACCGTATTTATGGACCCAAAAAAAAGTCTCAAACCGTATTTTTGAATATATAGTGAGTGAGAAAAAGTAACATTTTGTTGAACTAAATCATAATTTACAAACTATAACTAAACATTTTTTAACTTGACTAAGTCTAACAACTTAAATTCATTCTATAGAAGTGTATTTGTTACACCGCAAAAAAATTAGGGAGAAAAATTCAGAAAGCAAATTATTCATGGAATAACTATTAAGGGATAAAAATTTTCATTTTAACTTGTTTGGTACCAAAAAAAAAAAAAGCGAACAATAATACTCTGCTGGTGACTGGTGTAATCACTACTGTACCGAAGCATCAACAACGGCACCACCACACCATCAATAGACAATAGCAGCATCACCATCACCATCAACAATATTTGCTACGACCGACAACTACCACAATCACAACAACACTGCTTCTGTGATTTGTTGTTGATATTGGATTCGTTGCTACTGGCAGGCACTAGAGTAGTTGTGGTTGCTGTGTTGTCCAAAAGTGTTGTTGTTGTTGTTGTTGCTGCTAACACTATCACCATCGGATATTTGCTGTTATTATCACCACCACTAGCATCCCTACGAGTTGTTGCTCCTGGTGCTGGCGTGCTACGTTTGAGGATTATTTTTTTGTACATTATTAGCACAATGGTTTATGGAGCTATATATATTATTTAAATCGCTGTCACTAGCTAGCCAAATCTTAATGGTTTTACTATGGATACTTATTGTCACTAGGAATCATTAAAGTGGAGATAAACAAAATATTGGGGAAAAATTTTACCCTAATTAAAATGGGATAGCATTTATATTGGAAGTTTTATGTTACTCCCTATTTTAACCTTCCCTTTTAAAGTAAATCAAGCATACTAAAAATGTTTTGGGTTGATCAAAAATAGGGGTGGTAAAATGGGTTGAGTTTGTGAAGTCTTGACAAAAATAGCTAAAATCTAATCATTTTTTGATTGAATCCTGTGATATTTTCAACTCAAATAGTTAAATGGGTGAACTCATTTGCCACCCTAATCAAAAGTGATGGAACGATTTGAATGAAATAGAAAAAAAATATATGGGTTCTCTATTATTTATATACTTTAAGGCAATAAAGTTTTTATCTATGGCACACTAGTAAACTATGGTGTAGCACGCACCAGTCAGTTAGCTACATTTGTGAAGTGAGGCTAAATGTAAAAAAGTGTAGCTTAATTCACTAACTACACTTTTAAATACATTTAGTCACACTTTAAAATAGGAAGAAATGTGCCGTGCAATTATCTCTCCTAGTACTTAATGAAGTTGATGGTAGAGACACATTTATAATTTTATATCTTACATGTCTCCTCATGCAAAGTCACTTTTGAGCCTGGAATGTGAATAATTTTTTATAAAATAGGATAACAAAAATAAACCTCTAATTACTTTTAATTATGAAAGTTCTGATACCATGTCATGAGGGATGAAAATCTTTTGTCCCCAAACAATGTCCCCTTTCATGTCCTACCAATCATGTATTGCCACATAAAAGATAAAAATTGAAAGAGACTTGAAAATTTAAAATAGTTACCAATTATATAATATTATCTTGGACTTGCAATACATGATTGGTGGACATGAAAATTGACATAGTCTAGGGACAGAAGATTTCCATCCATGTTATGAGACTATCTCTCTAAAAAAAACTTAAATTGATAGATAGAAACATATAAATAGTTTTATATCTTGTAGAATGAAATATAATTTGATAGAACCTATTCCATCATTCGGATGGAATATAATGTAATATATATATATATACACACACACACACTAATATTGTAAAAAATTGTTACATATATTATCTAATTATATATTGTCATATCAGCCATACATGATAGTTGACTATCTTTTTCATTACTTGAAAATCATTCAAATGAAATATTTTGATTGAATGAAGGTATAAAAACGTTTACATTCAATACACCAAAATCAATCTGAAAAAAAAAAACTTATTTTCCAATCAATTTCTATTATTTTCTAAATAATGGGATGAAAAATTTTCTTGTTAATTCCATCATTTGACATCCAAACAATCTATTCCATTCCACTACGTATAATTCATCTTACTCTATTCCATGTTATTCATCATTTAAAATATTCAAACATTATTTTTTAAAAACCTCACTCTTCTAAAGTTTCTGCCTTTTAATAATCCCTTACCAAGCATAAGATTAACTCTGTTAATTAGAGTTACTTTACTCTCCAGGATGAAGGTATTGGACAAAATTTTAAAGGGGACAGCAGGACTTGTTTGCAATCATTGGTGGCAGCCAACTTTTGTTCTGTTCATAACGTTAGCAAGACAATGCACATGATAAAGCTGAAATTCTTATCTTGATATTACTGTTTAGATAAAACGAGATATATAAATTATCCGATTGAGAAAGGAAACAGATCTCGAGTTGGTGGAAGTGGTCTGAGAGTCAGGTACATTTAGGCTGTCACTCTCTTATCCTATTCCAATTGCATTCAGATATAACCACACCGAGTTCCGAGCTTTAATTAGCATAGCAAATTGCCAAAGGTGGAGGAGTAATTGTCTCAAGAAAAAAAAAAAAGTTATTTCTTTCGCTTCTAAAAGTTTTTTTTTTCTTCTTAATAATTAAAAGAAGCTTAGCTCCTAAAACAGAGAAGCCAAAAATTACATCAGCAAGTGATATAGAAGACCAAAACCAGAACACAAAAACAATGGAAAGAACAAGTCCAAAGAAAGGATAAAGAAAGCATCACTACTATACAACCAAAAAACGCTGAGCAACAACTATCAACACGGACATGGCCCCTCAATAATGAGAAGTATGGCGTTTGCCAAGGCTTTCCTCATCTACAGAGAATAAGCCAAGGCTCTTTCCCAGCTCCCAAGCATATCATAAGGATAGGCGCGACCACCATCATCGGAGGAAACAGACGTATGATGATTGTGCTTCTTGCAGGACTTTTCGTACGTGGTGCTGTCTTGTATACAAAACCACACAAAACATTATTACTATCACTAATAGTGATAATATAAAGAGTTTCGTCTAATCATCTAATTCTATTTATAAGAATTTTAAAATAGTAGTGGATAAAGTTAACTGCTTTTATTAATGTGATCATATAATTGGTGTATGCCTAATTCTTCTTATATTGGCAATGCAAATAAATTAAATTGATCTTATTAGAGTGATGCATCCATCAATAACTATTCTTTATCATTTACCTACATGAAGTTTTCGTGGGGAATAACAAAAAATTCAGCGTTAACCGGTTTACTCTTATCAACTATATATATATATATATATATATATATATATATATATATATATATATATATTATTTTGGACTTATGGCCCCTTTGTATACCCCAAAGCAAAAAACTACTTTTTTTTTAAAGAAAAGCAATCAATAAGGATAAAAAAATGAAAAATAATATGAATGCTTTTCATTGTTAATTCTACATGCTACCATAATTTGTACTTTTGTAAATAAACTATATGATTATTGGTATCTTAGAGTATGATTTCATTCAGATATATAGAAATCACATGTTTACCAATCATGTCTTCTTTTTTCTCATTAATCATTTTTTGTCATGTAAAAAATAAAAATTTATTAACATTTAAAATTTTAAAATAATTATTAAATATATTTTACTTATTTTTCATGTCACAGAGTGACAGATGGGACATGCATGAAATGGGACATGATTTTGAAATATGTTGATTTCCAATTTCACACACACACACACACATATATATATATATATATATATATATATATATATATATATATATATGAGAAGTGTTTGGTTGACAACAAAAACTTATATTATATATTTTATCATCATTAAATGTGATGAGTGATTCCACTATAAGAAATGTGTGGGAAACCGATGTCATTATTGACGGATTTTCAATGGGTATAGTATTTATACTTACGTGTATCCATAGACATGAGGCCATTGATTTCCAGGCCGTTGATGAATATTACCGATGGTATAATAAACCCTCGACAGTTATCGACACGTGTACGACGGATATTAAATATAGCTTCCGTACAATTAGATAAAAAGACGTCATTGTGGCCGTTAGAAACATATAAATACCAGGTTTATTTATTTTTACCTGGAATTTGAAATAAATAAAATAATTCTTTTACTCATTTACAGTGGGTTTACCGACAATATTTTGATTTTTGGAAAATAATTTTATTTTATAAATATTACATTTTATCGACAAACATAACCGTTAATAATGATTTATTTATTTTTTTAAAATTTCCTTGTTTAATTGTGAAGTGATTGGTAATTTATTATTTATTTATTTATATGATAACCTAATTATCAATTAAACTGTATTAAATAAGAAAATAATAAAATGAATAAATTAAATTGATTAAATAAAATAGCAAATTATGACAATAAAATATATACAAATTATAATAAATGTAAAAAAATATCCAGAAGGAAAAAAGATGAAACCAGATAAAAACTAGTTAAACTTCTAGGCGTCAACATTATTCGTGACTATTTATTCAACCTTAAAATCAAGCTTCTCATATTTATTTTGAATATGACCACATCACAATAAAAAAGAGATAGACACAAACGTTCAAGTTAGGTTCAGCAAATTATAAGAGGGGCCTTTTTATTCAAAGTGTTTATTTATGTCTTTTAATATGATTTGATAATGTTCATAATAAAAATGAAAAAAAAATTCAGATCCTATTTATCTCATAGATAAAAACTCAAATACACTTATAAAAAAGAAAAAAAGGAAAAACTCAAAGATAAAAAGAAGATTAAATACCTAAATTAGTCATTCAGAAATATATCTAGGAACAAATTAGCTCATTAGAATTGAAAGTCCCATTGGTCCATCATATTTGAAAAAAGTGATAAATTGGTCTTTTCATACAATTAAAAAATATTGTGTACAACATTATATGTGGAGATCAATTTGTTTCTTTTTTGAAATGTGATAGGCAAATTTGAGATTTTCAAATTCTAAAGATTAATTTATTCCTTAATATACTTCTAAAGAATTAATTTATGTATTGTCTAAAAAGAATACGAATGAACTCCAAAGTGATTTCTGTCCGTTTTCACTTTGAACAGCAAACTAATTCTTAAGGGAAAAAAAATATACATGAGTCCTTAACCTTTTAAAATGTCAAACAATTTAGTTCATTTGTCAAATATCTTTACCAAACATTATAACATGGTTCGTTACATAGTTGATCTGACATCGTTATTATCCACACTTTCATCCTAATCACTCTCATTAATAAAACATTGCCTTTTTTGTTAAGCTTAAATTGTTTCGCTCATAAAACCAAATTGTATTATAATTGTCCTCTTCTTTCATCAAATTCATTTATTCATTACACCATCAGTGTAACATATTGAAGTAGAATTCAAAACCGTAACATTGTAAACATGATTATTGTCCAACTCAAGTGGAAGTGGGGGTTGGCCACTGTACGAGAACTTACTCTCTCTTTTATATATATGCAGGCAAAAAAGGCAAAAGAAAGAATACGTGTGTGTTGTGAACGTATTGGAAAGACAATACGTGAAGATGTTTCACATATTCTTATTGATCGGCAATGACAGCGGCTCAGTCATTCTTGGAGACTGTATTGCAAAGCAATACGTGATGCTTTTTCACGTATTTATACTGCTCATTGCCAAACGCAAAGGGAGTTCAGTGTTTCTGGAAAATTGTTTACCTATAATACATAATACACAACCACATATTGAATTGCATAATACTGTTTAACGTATTGTTTTTAATAAAAAATGAGTGTATATTGGTATATAATTTTACTACCCGTATAAATGGATAAATAATCATTTTTTTATTTTTTATTGGTAAAAAAGTCCAATTATTAGTTGGAGTATAAAAAAAATAAAAAGAAAAATTAGTTAGAGTACGTCCAACATGGAATTTTTAAGAATATCCCATATCTTGAAAGGACCCCACGCAATTTGTACTTTCTCCATTTGTACACATGGATGATTGGGCACTGAGCCCCGTTCAATGATCTTTGAATATTATGGGCATTGCCAATACCAGTTCTTGTCCAAGACTACTTGTCATATTCCTTGCAAACCCATAATATAAAGGGGCACGACACTGCCCTTCTCTCAAAGTCCACACCCAAAGCTTTAATTTTTCTTTCTCCACTTCTCCAGCTTCACAATGAGCCTGCTTGTTTTCATTGCTACCATAACCCTGTGCTTGGCAGCCTCCTCTGCAGAGCTTCAGAGGTTCGAGCATGCACCTAAACCAGATGGGTCTCTGAGCTTCTTGGTGATTGGTGACTGGGGAAGGAGAGGAGCTTACAACCAATCTGAAGTTGCAGTTCAGGTACACATACACATACTATATCTATGAATAATTACTTATATATATATATATACGTTGATGTGGCGCACTTATATTTGATCTTTGGCCATTTATAATGAATTTTAAATCTTATTGTAGTAGCTAGTTGATGAACTGGTGGCCACCACCGGAATGTAGGAGAGAAATTTTTAACTTAAAGCAGAGTAAATATACTACAACTAAAGTCTAAAGCCAATGAACTTTCACATTAATTCTTCTCGTGCTGCTATGATGTCGTTTTCCCTTTCGCTTGCTTGATGCTTTTCCTTAGGTCGAATGGGTGCATAGAAAACATTATTGCATGTGGGCCGTACACTTTATAATAATCAAGCACCATAAAGAAAAATTATAATAATCTGCCAATAATGCAGTTATGCAGCATATGAGCATGCTTGGGTAGTTCGTATTTGGACCGAAACATCTAGGTCTGTATTGTTATGATTTTTTTATTGTCTATAGCAGAAAGAGATTGATTGGCTTATAGGAAAAAAGTTCAGTTTTAAACGAGTATGGTCCTCTGTACTCACTTTTTAAAATATTATTTGAACATATGAAGAATTATGTATTAATAATTAGAAATTTTAGTTATAAATTTACTTTTGAAAAATCATACTAAACAATGTTTAGATAATGGGAGATCAATGTGCAAATATTAATAAAGATTTTAGCTATAATTGATGAGTTCCATCTTATTCCGCTAAAACTTTCATTTTTTTCCTCTCAATTTAGGAGAATGGGATGAAATTCTATTTTAATTTATTAACAAAAATAATTAAAGTAGTTAATTATTTATTTATCCTTTCTAAAAGATTATATAATATTCCTAGCTTTCGTTACAAGTGTATTATAGAAATAAAAATTTTATAATTATCATTATACCATTTCATTGAAATATCCAACCAATGAAATGACTTATTTCTTTAGTTAATGTCATTTAAGCTTTCGACTTTACACTCTAAGTTATTTTAGTCCCTAACTTTTAAAATTAGTTAATTTAGTCCCTAACATTGTGAAACATAAGTCATTTTAGTCCCTCAATTTACTTTTATTTAATATTTTATCAATTAAATGATGATAGATAATCTTAAATAATATCTTGACATACCTTATGTCATTTGAGGTATAATGGAATTTAAAATAACTCATTTTAGAGTTTAAAATTACACAAAATGAGTCATTTGAATTTTCCTTTTAAATCATAAAATATAAAACACCAAAATGAGTTATTTTAAACTTTATTCTACTTCAAAAGACCAATAGTATATCAACGTATCACTTAAGATTAAATATCATCATTTAATTGATGAAATGTTAAATAAAAATAAATTAATGGACTAATATGACTCATTTTAAAAATCAAGGACTAAAATAATTCATAAATATAAAACGGTTGATTAAATTGGCATCAACTCCTTCGTTCTATTACTACGTATTCAAATAATAGAGTTGGACAATCATGGATTCCACTTTGTTACTCACTACCGATGCAAACATAGCGTAAACCAAAGGAACTTTACATTACAAAACTCCACCTGTGGAAACCTCTATAATTTTTTTTCACAAATTGGTTCTTTTTTGTTTCTTTCTGGAATTTTCGTCCTGATGTTATAATTGGAAAAAAAGAAGCAACAATAACTAGTGCTAAATAAAACACAAGCTTGTTGCCAGCACATACAGTTTTGATATAGAATATGTCAAGACCCAAAAATACAGAATTATTCATTCAAAAGTTAACTCATCTTGTCATGTCCGTAGATATCTTTAAAGAACTTGTAGTGCCGCATTTCCACAACCATTGGTCAATTCCTCATCTGTCGTTTTGGCTCAGATCTACAGTGAGAATATTTTTCGGATAACAATGAATTTAGTTTTTCTAGATGGGTGTCATTGGAGAGCAATTGGACATCGATTTCGTGATTTCCACCGGCGATAATTTTTATGACGATGGCTTGAAAGGCATAGATGATCCAGCCTTTGACTACTCATTCACCAAAATCTACACTGCTCCCAGTTTGCAGAAGCTATGGTATAATGGTAATTTCAAGAGTTCAAATTCACTACACTAAATTTCATAGGCTATTTTTTCTTTTCTTTTTTTTTTCAAGTGAAAACGATAGCGTCTAATAAGACCTATACTTAATTTTTAATAATGACTTTTTTTGGTTGACTCTTTTTGTTTTTTTGGTTATATGCAGTTTTGGGTAATCATGACTATAGGGGTGATGCTGTAGCTCAGCTGAGTCCTGTCCTCACAAATCTTGATAAGAGATGGGTTTGCTTGAGATCTTATGTTGTGGATGCAGGTGAAAAGAAACTTGATTTCTTTTTCTCCTTGATGTTTTGATATATAGGGAGCTTAAAATATTGAATGCGAGTACTAATGAATTGATGTCATTTTTTTTTTTGTTACAGAAGTTGCGGAGTTTTTCTTTGTTGATACAACTCCATTTGTGGAAAAGTACTTTGGAGAACCTAAGGACCATGTTTATGATTGGAGAGGCGTACTGCCTAAAGAAAAATACATTTCCAATCTCCTCGAGGTTTAAATCGCTAATCATCTCCCAGAAAAAGAAAAAAAACAATGTCAAGCCATCACTAAGATTTGAAATTTTTTTAAAAAAAAGTATCCTATCATGGATAAATATGTATAATTTGCTATAAATATATAAATAAGCAAAGTAAATATATAAAATAAAATGTAAAACGCTTGCAAGGAATTACACGGATCTTCTAAAATATTTGAACCTTTTATAACTCAGAATCCTTAGATTTTCTATGTTAATTCATTAACAAGTGTACATTTGATTTCAATAGGACGTGGATTTGGCTTTGAAACAATCAAATGCAAAGTGGAAGATTGTGGTGGGTCACCATGCAATTAGAAGCGCCGGGCAGCACGGTAACACGGAAGAGCTTGTAAAGCTGCTTCTCCCAATTCTTGAGGTAACTTTACTGTTTTCATGATTTAAATATAAGACATTCTTTTTTTTTCAAAGAAATGGTCTCAATCATTATTTGCCCAGACAAAAATGGCCTTGCTCTCCAGGTTCGAACATCCTTCAGAGACCACAAACCTCTTAAACTATTCAAAATTCAATTGCTGTAAAGAAATAAAAATTATATATCTAGTGCTTTTAAATCATCAGCATCCAGCAGAGTCTATTGAATTCGAATTAATCTCGTTGGAGTCAGGTTGGCTAATTATGGGAGCAAAGGTCCCCATATATATCATTTCCTTGTATAAGACTTGAACATGAGATATGTTGAATCACTTGAATCAATTGGTATAAAAATGTACTATTTTTTAACAAGGCATGTACTTATATTACATGAATGTATAAATATATATTTCTCACATACCTACAAATCTATGAGAGTGTCTAAACTCTAAACAAATGTTTGCGTAACAAATATGTTTCCTCTTTTTATGACATTATTTCAAAATGGGTTCCAACTTATGCCTAAAAGGCGCAAATAATATTAACAAAACTATAGGCTTATTTACATAATGCAGACGTTTTGCAAGGCTATGATTAAAAGCTTCCATTAACAGCAAAGTGCCTAATTGCTTTTCAGGAAAACAACGTTGATCTTTACATGAATGGACATGATCACTGCCTAGAGCACATAAGTAGTCTTGACAGGTTTGTCAATATTCAACTCGATCTGCCTAGCTAGCTAGAGCATAAATAACTGCATACACATGCTTCTCACATATTGTCACATTTCACCCGATTTAAATTGATTAACACATTGAATTCAAGCCAATTCAGTTATAAAGAAAATTCAATTTAACCCTTAAATAAATATTATCACAACGTCCTGAGAGGCCGACCAGAAAAAATGATTTTAATTTTTAATGGTGTCAATGGAGTCACCACCAATTTTTATTTTTGGTGAAAATTGGAAAGCCCTTTTAATTTGGTGAAATTGGTCTTTCTAAAATTGATTGGGTTTGAGTTTGATTATAATTAAGAAAGGGTGAAAACTTAATCCTACTGGACCCTAATATATCTGTCTCATGACGGTTATCCAAGGTTCATTGTGTAAATTAAACAATAACTTTAACAATTTTATTTTACCCTAAAAAGAATTAAAGCCAAAAAATATATACAGAATTTAACCCAAAAAAAATTACAAAAAGAGAAAACAAACTTAAGAAAATTTAATTTTGGCTTTAGAAAAAATATTTGCTCTTACGTATCTTCTGGACAATAAGAAATTCAAAATCAAATAGTTCTTCTAAAAAATGATTGTGTATTGGGTTAATTTTATTTACGAATAGAAATAAAAAGAAGGTAAAATCCATTTGTTGCACGGGATTCAAAGGATAAGCACAGGAAACCCCTTACAATTCGATAGTAATGAAGGAGACACCAGCCACTTAGTCACAACTATTGATTGTTGCAAAGATAATTTTTTTTTTTATTGCTTGTGAAACAAAAGAGGAACAATAGCCAAATAGAACTAAAAGACCCCAAAACCTCTAGAGTCGTAGACCTTTATTTTGAAAAGTCAAACTCAGACCCCAAACATCAATTGCTGGGCTATTGGGATAGTCAGTCATGGAGCAAGGGTGTTGGTCATTAAGGTTGAGAACCCGGGGGTTATTATGTGTTGTATAGGCTAGTTTCAACTTGGGATGATGGTGGTGTGGATATGGTTTGGATGAAGGTGATGATATGATGATGATGGCCGGTGATGAGGAGGATGGGGGGTGCAAGGAGATGGTGGCTATAGGTGATTTACAATGGAGTGGCTATGTGGCTAGTAAGGCTTGAAGGTTTCTAACTGAGATGTGGACTGAGATGGTGAAAGATCTGTTGCTTTCTTTGCTAAGTCTGTATGTATATCCACCTCTGTTAGATGTCTCTCCTTATTCATCAACTAACAAGAACTATATATACACTTTTACTCTAATATAATTAATGATAAAATTATTTAACTTGATGCTAATTGATATTAATTAAAGAAAACAAATCAAACTAATTAACAAAATAAATTAAGTCATAATCAATCAATGAATGCTAAATAAAATTAGCTTTAAGAAAGAAAGATTTGACTTACCTTTTTATTTTTCAGCTTTTCCTTTTTTATATTCATTAAAAAATATTTTTTTGAGACCTGATCAAAATTGGGTGCTAACAAATATGTACATGGATTTCAGTGGAATTCAATTCTTGACTAGCGGAGGTGGGTCAAAGGCTTGGAGGGGTGATGTGAGGTGGTGGAAGCCGGAAGAGATGAAGTTATATTACGATGGCCAAGGATTCATGTCTGTGCAGCTTACCCAAACTCATATTGATATAGCTTTCTACGATGTCTTGGGCAATATTCTGCACAAATGGAGCACATCCAAACACGTTCACTCAACCATGTGAACAATGTCAAATGCTGTAATAATATTTATGTAAAACAAACGAAAAAGTCACAGGGATCATTTATTTGGCTTATTTCGTTTGGCTTCAGATTCAACAGCGTGTACTTGAATCTATAATCCGTTGCAATTTGCTTACCAAAAAAAAAAAACGCTTGTATGTCCTACTATTTGCCAGACACGAATTAGTTATTACCTGGCAGCATCATAAGTGAAGTGTTCATGTTTTTCCGCCTTAATTTCACTTTGATCCACTTCCGGTTTTTCTCTGGTGACTTGTTTGATTGATTTTGGTGTTTCATTAATCCTTGTCCTACAAACCAAGGAAACTTTTTGCCTATGACTCCCAATCCAACAATTTAATTAGCGTCCCATCATGATACTGTATTATAAACCATCAATCGCAAATTAGGAGATGAAGTGAGCAATGTAATTTGAGCAGTGCGGTTTCTAAGGGTATATTTGTGAGTTTGGGTTTTGAAGAGGAAGGGAGGGAGTGGAGGACTTATAGTGTAAAATTATATTACAAGTTCTTTATTTTCCTCCTTTCTCCTTCAAAATCTAAATTTACAAACATATCCTAAAAGATGCAAATAATGCTTTCAGCCTTTTGCTGCATCGTCAAGGTCAGCGATGATGAAAACTGGCTCCAACATAGGAGCCAGCACATCAGATTGTAGATCAAATAAATATCAAAGTGGTGTAGATTGTATAGCAGAACCGCGTTGTGTAACTGTAATTACCCAATCAGCTGGTTGGGTTGTGCACTTGTGCTGCGATTGGATACATCAGATGTCATTATGTTATTCTACATTGAGGCAATTATGTTATTCTTGATGCTGACTGCATAATTGGTATGGGGACCTTGGACATCATACTTCTTTCACTGGTTTAATTTTCTGCTACTACCATGATTAGTGTACTTTAGCATATTCCTTGCCTTCAGTATCTTAGTTTTGGCTTGAGAACAAACAATAGTATTCTCATAATTTTGTGTGAAAATACATTCAGAGGACATTTTCTACAGTAATTTGCTTGTTGAGCAGCCACTATGTTTTCAATTGACAGCTCAAAAACACTCACTACTTATGGACATTGGGCAGCCCAAACATTAACAGGAAAAAATAAAATCAAAAAATGCAAAAGAAGGCAAACAAAATATAAAGGATGGGTTCAAAGGAGTGTTGAGCATTATGAGGAGTAATTTCTATTTACTCTCTCTTGGAGTCTTCTTGTTCCTCTTGCCCTTCTGTTGATCTCTCCCTCATTGTTTCATAGTTCTTTCTCATTTCAATGTAACTAATTAAGACTGCATAGTTCCTCTTTGATTGTGTCACGAATTTATTGGATCAATTCAATACCATACATATACATATATATACAGTGTTCCATTATTGAGCTGCACATTTCTTTTCCTTCTATATATCATCACTACTTCCTGTACCATTACACACTAACAAAAAAATTCAAATTGTTAATAATTAAGAAGCGGTTAACTCTCAGATGTTAACTTTTAATGATATATCCATGCAAAAAAAAAAAAAATCCCGACAATTATGCATGTTTGTTGTCATTAATGTCTCCTCGTGATATCTTATTAGTGACAAGGATATTATGAATAGGAGAATGATAATAGGTCCGAAAGCGCTTGACAAGCTTGATTGGTTAGGCCTGACATAATTTGTTCAATAAACAAAATGTTGAATATATTTTTGTCACGTTTGAAAATATAGCACTTTTTTGTTTTGATCTCAAAAATATTAATTTTAGTCCCTCTTTTTTCAAAAGGATGATCGTGAATGACCTGTGTGACAGGGATAAAAACATAATTTTTTATGTATTCCAAAGGTCGTTTGTGTTTTTTTTAAAAAAAATAAAAATTGAGGGCTTAAACCAAGCAAAATGAAAAGCTTATGGCGACTAATAAATCAGGCTCAAATTTTATATATGTTTAAAAATTAGCCTTACTCATTCAATTAAAACAAACCCGTTCTCATGCCTCCAACAATTTTTTTTTATAAGTAAGGAGTGCTTAACCAAGTGTTCAACAATACAATGGAAAATGAAAATGAGACTCAACAATAGAGTCTAATACTAACTTCCAAACACAACAACGATACGGGTTAAAGAAGCCATCAAACACAAAACCAGCTTCAACAATGAAGCACAGCCAAAACGAAGCACAAAACACAATCGAAATCAACATCAAACTCAATGAAAACCAACCACAACATATTTGAAATCTGAGAACCAAAAGAAACCATTGAAAGCGGAAAGCTCAGCCTCGCTGCAGAGAAGAACCAGATCTGACTGCGATAAACTCATATCTACACAAGGAGAAAACAGTGGACTGGAGCCCAAAACCAATACAAGACATGAGCCTTGAAACACCTCACTATAGAAACAGATCCATTGGCCTCACTCACAATAGGGAGGGATACACCGTAGACCATCGACCGGAGTATATATGTCGACCAGATTCACTAACAAAATAAGACAGAACAAGGGCAGAGGCTTACAGTTGCAAACTAGCATAGAGATCTCCAACCATTGTCACTTGTTTTTTTTCTTTTTCTCTTCCGGTCATCTTAATCTGTTACATGTTAGGTTCTTTTTTACTAATTATAAAGTCAAACAATGACCACAATAGTTTCTTGAAGAATTTCAAATCAGAAGCCCCATTTTAGCAATTCTTTCAATGTGTATGTTGCAACAAAAAATGACGCTTTGAATAGCGTATATGATATATATATGATTTGATGCATGTAATTTTCTCTTACATTTTGTCATCAATTCTTCTCCACAAATCACAATTACCTTTCAACGTCTATTAAATGTGTGAAATGATAAAATAAAGATTGGAAATGTATCTTTCAAATTACGTTGGCCATTAGGCTCGCAAGAGTAGGTCTAAGATAACGAACCCAACCCCGGCCCATTTTTTCTGTTGGATACTTTTCTTGATGTAGCTGATGATTGGATAAGGACTTAAAGGCCTACTTAATGTTTTTGGTGTGGATTTAAAATAAAAATTTGACCACTTCGAGTGATTTTTTGATTTTCATTGGCATCGAGTGAATGTGTGTTGAAAAATAATTTATTTAAATAAAAAACAAAGACTTGAGTGTGTTTAGTTGACCTTAATTGGAGGAAGGCCTTCTAGCCTCTTCTCTCATTTTTCTAAACGAAAACAAGGCTTGCTGAGAGCTAGAGAGAATTACAATGACAAATCAGGTGAATTCTTGCATCCTTGCTTCCATGACTAACTCTTCAGGAACGTATTATTTAATGAGAACTTGCATTAATTGAAATAATTGTTTCACTATTACGTATATGTAACCAAACGGAAGAAACAAAAATAAATGAGAACATGATGATGCCTGTGTTTTAATTTTTTCATGCGATAGGTATTGTTGGAGTCGTTATCACTTATCAGGAATGGTCATTCTATATTTGCACGTTGTTGTGGTCTAAACTTCTATTGATTTGTTGATGCTTTTTTTGTCAGAGTTCAATTAAATAAATCCTAGATTATGTAATACCTTACTTCATTTATATACCCTGTGGTCCAGTTAATAATGCTAATTCCGGAGAGGAGGAGCTGTTATGGTTAAAGCGAAACGTAATTAGCCAATTTAGCTTGAAACACCTCTCCTGTTTAAGGACTTAAAAATAGCAACTTTTCGTTGCCTACTTAATTTGTGGGTTCTAGTAACTTTGCAGTCCATTTCTTTTTGTATTTAATTAGTTAAACACTAAGATATTAATACCGTGAGCATTATTAGTCTCACCCTCAAAAAGTGTGTGGCAAGATAAGACAATTTTTTTTAAGGTGGCTGTTTTTGTCGTGGGTATGCTAGTTTTGTTCATCATTAATGCCGTAGCATTATTAGTCTCACCCTCGTATATTTTGTTTTTCTGCCTTTCCTACGTATCATGTTGTTTCCTTCTGGTGTTTTGGTTGCGTTCTGTTCGTGGTACGCTCGTTTTGGCTTTTGCTATATCTATTGCTGCTCTTTTTGAGAGTTTAGCAATTATATAACTATCGAAAAAAGTATAAAAAAAATTTATATGATTGCAGAAAAGCTCTAGTAATTCTCCATGTGGCACACTGTGTTGGAAATGCATTAGGGAGGCTTAATCAAAGTTGTGTTTTTTTGTGTTGTGGGAATTCTTATGTCTTGTGGTTTGTTTTTTGCTTAGTTTTAAACTAACCGGAAAAAAAAAAAAGAAGAAGAAGGAACTATATCAAATTATCAATGCAATAAAAATAAAAATAAAAATCCAATGATTAATATGATACATGCTGTACTAAACTGAAATTCTCCGGTCTTCCTGGCTTGTACCTCTGATATGCAGAATCCATATGTGCGCAAAATCAGCTTCTAACTTTTTTTTTTAATATTTATAAAACACTTTGATATATACATATATATTGACAATATATTTATTATTCCAGCATCATACACTCTATCCATAAAATCACATCAAATAATTATTAAATCTTGCACCAATAAATATCTATTTTTTGGATTCAAATAATATCACTCTTAATTAATTCAAGTTCATATCAGTTACCAACTTATAATTATTGAAACAAAAAATCTTAAATTGTAGCAAGAAGATGACTGTTTCGAGCTCATTGCTTAATTATACCTAAAGAAATATTACACCTTATAATGACATAGCATAGACTCTTAATACCATATTGAAATTATGCCGAGGCTGTGGCTAACTTCCCCCAAAAAGGAGGAATATCCAATTACTTATAAAAGCTATTTTGGTCTATCCTCAACCTATATGACTCTTAACACACCCTCATACCTCCGGTACAAGACACCTAGAACGTTGAATTTTGCGGAAAAATGGACATCTATATATGATGATCCTACTACAACCGGTTTTTTGTTGTTTAGGCTCATGTGGTGCCTATAGTAGCAGACAGTGTACTAATGGAGTGGTTGAAAAGGGACTCATTGTACCGCAGCATATCAAAATGTCACACCTGTCCCTTTAAAACAACGTTATCGAACGGTTGAAAAGCATCCGCCTTTGACATGTGGGTCGTGCTCAGGTGCAGCCTTCCGTGCTCAAGGTGATGTGGTTATATGAGAGTGTGGCATGTGTCTGTATAGTCAGTATTGTTAAGTGATGTAATAGAGATTAGGTTATATATAAAAATTAATTAATATGGTTAATAATTTTTTTTATTTTTTAAATTTTCTATTTTTTTAACTTTTAATTTTTTTTTATTTGTTTTTCAAAATTCAATATATCCAAATTTAGTGCAATGAAGAGTTCGTTTTTCTTTTTCAATTTTTATTTTATTATTTATTTATTTTTCAATCCAATTCAATTAGTTTTTTTTCCTTTTCCAAATGTTTTATCATTTTTATTGTTTTTATTTTTATTTTTGATTTATTTGTTTTCAAAATTTGGTTAGTCCAAATTAAGTGTAATAAATAGTACTTTTTTGTTTTTAAATTTTTCTTGTTAAAAATACTAAAATAAGTCTTTGTTTCTTAATGGAAGACAAAGACAGAAAAAATGATAAAACTTTTGGAAAAGGAAAAAAACTAATTGAATTTGGATGAAAAATAGATAAAACAAAAGAAAAGAAAATATAAATAAATAAAATAAAAATTGGAAAAGGAAAAACGTATTGTTGAATGTACTAAATTTGGATATGCCAAATTATGAAAAAAAAAACAAAAATAAAAATTAAAAAGTAAAAAAAAAAAAGAAAAATTAAAAAATAGGGAAAATGAAAAAAGTACTTTGTATTGCAATGAATTCAGAGTAACTGAATTTTGAAAAAAATAATAAAATAATAAAAATGATAAAAAAATTTTGAAAAAGGAAAAAATACTTAATAATATAAATTAACTTTTTTTAGCCCGTAATCCTAAACCTGATACAATAATATAATTATTAATTCACTTATTTAATCACTTCATTCACGCTTCTCAAATTTGTTATAGCCCATTTCATGCCACATAGTTTTTTTTATTGGACAAAACTCATATGAGCACCATAAATATTGACTATCTTGGACACGTGAGCAATGGTTTTCATATGGTTGCATAAGTGCAATTGCAACGTACATCGTTTATAAAGTGCATGACATTGCATCAATGCGATTACAACGCTTTTCGTACAAGTGAATGATATTAAAGCTCAGAAGCAACCTTTTATTGCACTGATGATTTATTCCTGTGTCTTCTAGTCAATTGTTCGAGTGTAGTACAAGAGTGTTCCATATATCGTGTCGAGCGGGTATACTAAGTATTCAAGTCTCATATAGTTTAAAAATAAGATAGATATTTTTTATAAGTCTTGACAACTCTTATTTTTTGAATTAACTTTAGAGATTGAGTTAGATCAATTCAATTTAAAAAAATTTGTTCCCAAACATACCTTGGAGAGTTGATTTTTTTTTTTAAATATTGATAATTGTGTCAAATTAGTTTAAGCTCTTAAATTTACAAAACAGTGTTTTAATTATAAAAAAGTCTAAGATTAGGGCACATCTTAAAACTCATCAAGTATTTACAAAGTTACTTATACATCATAATAATCAAATCCAAGTTATAACAAAATATATGTTTGGGAGACCGAGGAGGTGAGTTAAACTCCTTTGGTGCAAAACAAATTAAAGTAAAAAGGTTTTACAGGCTACCAACAACATTTATGGTTTATTATAATCAACAAACGACAACCTCTCCTCTCTGTAGTCCAATTTCCTTGTATTGCTTCACATTTCAATCACAAATAATTTAGTTTTCTTGCCCCATCTTTTTGGGGTTGAACATTAATTAATTATATCAGGAAAAAGTCAGTCTTAAGAGATTTCTTTTAACAACACAGCTAACTAAGTCGGCTTTTTTCAACTCCAACTAGAAAAGCACAGCCATACTAGTCTATAAAAGAAATAAATTAAATAAGAATAAAAAAATAACTTTCAACAGGAAATAAAAGTGATAAGAATAAAAAAGAAACATTTTTTTTATTAATTCGTTCGTTTTTTTAATTGTATGTAATAAGTTGTGAATGACAAATATGATGGCAATATTATAGGTAAAAACAAAAGGAATGCTGGTCCAGAGAGATGCCGGCACAAATTGATTAGTCCTTATTTGTATTAAGTTATTCTTATGAAACACTAATAGCGTATATCAAAGAACCAATTAGGGGTGTATGTATTGATGTTGCCAACTAGATATTATTAAAAACAAAGTATGTGAGCTCGAAACGGTATCTAACTTGCCTCCATTATCTATCTCCGTACTAATATATTGTCCATGCATTGTAAAATGTTTTAGTAGAAATCTTATTTTAATTTCTTAAAGATACATTTTATATCAATTTTTCATATATATTAATTTTAATTTTCATCCGTCTGGTTAAGAGTAAATTATATCTTAGATTTATTTAGAATAATTTAGATTGCTATTAGTTTGATCTTATTATTATATTTTGATTTGGTGATGATTTATTGTAGAGTATTTATTATTCTAGGCCTATAAATAAGTATTGTTTCTTTATAATTGAGAACATTGAAACATATATTTTATTCAACTTTTTTTCTACATGTTTCTATTTTTCACTATGTCTTCTAACACCTCTAAGTATGAATCTCTACACAGTTCAAAATAAAAAATTCCCTAATAACTCTATGAATAAATGAGATTAAAATATTAAAGTTCTAAACTGTAAAAGTTTAGAGATTAATTTTAAAAACCTTTAATATAAAGTGCTTTATGTTATTAAACAATCATTCACTTATACATGGATCTCTCTTGAATGAATTATTATAATAATAATTTAAATATGTCTAATGCGTGATAATGCATAATATTTTTTTAAAATAAGATATTAGGGGACAGGAGTGGAGATGAGAGTCATGCTCGCAACCTCTCGTAATTCATTGAGACATCCAGGAATCTACCGCTAGACCGTGGATTCACTTGCACATAAGAATGTATAATATATTGCGGTCATGTAAAAATGTTTAGACATGTAATGCATTGAAATTAAAATCAAAATATCAATTTGAAAAGTAATAGAGTACATCTTAATATATCTTCCTAACAATAAAAAAAATTTCTTAATCCAAAATTTCATTCACAATGACATTGTAATCTAATTAAAGACTATTTAATACATATACATGAGGTTTTGAATTAGGATAATCTACAAGTATACTAATTTGGAAGATTTAATATTTATATATAAAAAAACTAGCATGTAAATAATCAAATTAATACCCTCTCTATTTCAAAATAAAAGTCTCTTTTACTTTTTTTGGTTCATTCATTAATCAATGTATTTTGGTACAAATGTGTCTGGATACATTGATTGATGAATAAATCAAAAAAATAAAAGATACATTTATTTTGAAATGGAAGAAGTAATATGAGTTTATTTTTTATGTATTATCATCTAATTACACATATATTATCATATTAACAAAATAAATTTAACTCTCATTCTGTTACTTCAAATATCATAAAAATAGAATGATATGATTGGATAATCCTAATAATAGATACATCTTTTGAGTTTACTCAATAATGTTTCCACTATAATTGTTTCATATATTGTCCAACGATAAATTCTAGACGAGCATAATCATCGAGAAACTAGTCTCTGAATTTTCTCTATTAGCTTGGGTCCTCAAACAAGATAGAAAACAGTTGATACGGCCAATCTGAGGTCAACCGTGAACGGTTTAGATAAGACTTAAGGCGGTGATAAATAATTTAAAAGTCAAAATCAAACTAGGAAAGTCCTTTATTTAAGCATTTTATAATGTCACCAGTAATTAATAACTGATAACTTTGATGGTTGGCAATCACTTCTTGGGGGTCTCTTTTTGGTCGGGACGCAATTGATTCGCGGGCTTTGGTTCGCCAATGCTATGATAGTAACCAAGTTTCTTTCATAATTTAACTTATCATAGTTGTGCAACCTCATCTTATATGTGTTTATATGTATATTACTAACAGCATCTATTTAACTGAGAGGATGATTAATCGTGGGAGTAAGAGGAGTAACTCAATCCTCTCATTTGAACCGCCTTCACTATATATTACATTTTCATTAGGCTAATTATTTGGAGTGAAGTTTAATTTCAAGGAATATTTTAATTTGTGAAAGTCTTAATTTTATTATGAACGACGACATATCCTTAACTGAACCGAACAAGTCAACTCGACCCGGATGGGAAGATGTCTCAGGAGATGTAGTTCTATCTTAATGAATTTCTGGCTGGACTCTGAATCATTACATGTAAATAATAACAATTGGAATCTGCACAATATCTCGTTTGGTTGGGCACAATCCTTCAAAGCGCTTTTTGTTTTCCCAATGAACGACTCATGCCACGGAAACATTTCAAGAAAAAGGAATCGTAATACAAAAGTTCATTATAAAATGACTTGTCACCCTCACTATAAGAAAAAAGTATTTTCAACAATTAAAATATTGAAAGCATTAATAAAAGTATTGTGAAAAAATAATTTTAACATGAATTGATCATTGAAAACAATTATAATAATTTCCTTGTAGTGCATTTCTTTTTTCAAAAAATACCATATAAAACATTAAAACAATAACATAAGTTGCTATAAATAAAATTGTGATAATAACAATGGACTAGAATTGTAAAAATATTATTTGAACTACAATGTATGAACATAATATGGAGAGCTTTTTTTGAGCTGCTGGTAATATTGAGAGGCGTTGTTAACAAATTATATATTGAGGTAAAAAAATATTATTTTGCCAGTTAATTTATGCGCTCGTGATAAAAAAAATATGGTTACGTTTGTGCGAGAGGATATTATACTTAATATTGAAAGTGGCTTACAAATGGAAAATTAAAATAATACCATTCATCAAAAAATTGTAGCCATGATATACTGAAACGAGATGTTTAGTTACATCCACATCAGACCACATGAAAGAGCTGGTTAAATAAAATTTTGACACATTATTATATTTCGAAACTTAGAAAATTATGTGTCAGCAGTAAGAAAGTTTAATAATTTATTATTGAAAAATTTAATTTATCTATATAAAATTATGCGATAATTATAATTATAATTATAATTTTTAATTTAGTAATATAACTAATAGCAAATGTAAAATTATTTCATAATTATATTTATTAATATAGTGTTTGAAATCCTCATTCATTATTATTATATATTTAGCTTTTACCAATATTTATTAAAAAATATTATTAAAACTATTTAATAACATTCAAAAAATGTTATTAAAATTATAAAAAATGTAGTTGAAATTCTTTATTAATATTTTTATAAATGTAACATAAATAGTAGGTATGTTACTAATGAGTTTGGATAATATTTTTATATAAATTAGTAGCATCAAATGTTACTAAAATCTCATCAATGACATTGATGAAGTAGTGAGTTATCATTTAGTAAAACATGTTTTTTAATAAAAAAAGTAATTAAAATTTTAGTTATTAATATACGATTATCAAAAAATCAAAATCATGTATTAAAATGTTATCAGGGTGTTTGAAAACTTTTGAAATTGAATTCACACAAGAATTAGAATTTATTTCATTGATTTGGAACTAAACTTAATTTAGGAATTGAAATCATAAGAGAATTCAATTCCATCAAAACCTTTAAAAGTAAATCACAATCAAATAAATATGATTTAATGTGTGAATTAAATTTCAACAAATAAAAATACTAAAATAACCTTATTTGAATATAATATTTGTTCATAACTTATTCATAAATGACAAAATAATAAAAACAATTAAATCAATTCATTTTTAGAGATATTTTAAATCAAGAAATTGAATTCAATTATTTAATTTATTAACTTATTCTAAACATAATAATTGAATTCAATTCTATTATGAATTCAATTCTTGATAAAACTCAAATCAATTTCATTTTATTAAAACATTCTAAACATCTTGTATATTCCGACATCAATACTCGTTTGGGTGTTCATGATCTGACCAAACTTGCCAACATGTCTTGACCCTTAATTTATTATTAGATCAAGTTTTGGTTGTAAACTTTTGGCCCGA
This sequence comes from Dalbergia oliveri, assembly GCA_030441495.1. Lineage (NCBI taxonomy): Eukaryota > Viridiplantae > Streptophyta > Magnoliopsida > Fabales > Fabaceae > Dalbergia > Dalbergia oliveri. Next base: position 43,620,891 of record JAMLFY010000002.1, on the reverse strand, counting down.
TACATTTTTTAGTATAGTTTAGATCATATTTCTACTTAGTTTGATCCAACTTGAAGTTACATAACTAACTTTTTAATAGTTACATTTTTAAAAATAAATTACTGACAAATTATTAGTTTTTTATACATTAATAAGTAATCTATTTGCATAACATGAGGTTTTTTTATTAATATAATTTGTTGTGAAATATTTATTCTTAAATATCTCTTAGATTTTGTTTATTATTTTTTAAATTTTATTAGGCATAATATTTAAATATTTTTATTAGGTTATTGTCATAGTAGAGTTTGGATTTGAAATATGAACCAGTAAAAAAGTAAGTCATATTCAAATTCGATCAAACCTAGCTATACTTTATATTATACCAATAATATTATTTGTATACTAAAAAAAGGTGAGGGTGAGTGGGGCCACTATCACATTGGATGAGATAAATAAGTGGGGTAAATGTGGGTTATCATCATATCCAATAATAATAGAATAGGTATTTTAATAACACTCACTTTTAATTGTACAAATAATATTATTGTTTTGTATACCCTTGTATTAATATATATAGATATAGAACAATTCAAGTTAGATGGGTGCATTATTACAAGAGAGGTAAATTAGATTGTATAACTATATATAAATGATTATGATTAAAAATTAATTAATAATAATTAATACTCACATAATCAATTAAAAAATTACATAATTTTACATTTTAATTTTAACCATTTATCTAAGATCAAAGGACCAATATTTGTCTCTTTCACTCACAATAAAACCGACCCTAGACCAGCTTCTTTTCCTGTACTTGCATGGACCACACTCCCACTTGCACCCATCTTTCAACAATTTGAATATGGGAAACATTAAGATATCCTTTTAAATCTACTCAACAAAACAGAAGAATTCTAATATGCCAGAAGAAGGGTAGACCCATGTTTTCTGCCATATTTCTCTTCCTCTCTCCCACTAGGACATTGTTCCATTTATATATACATCATCTTTACGTCACACGAAAAGCTTTCCTCCTCTTGAGGCTACAACTCTCTCTTTCTCAAGCATGATCTCTTCCATTTCCCTTTGTCTCCCTCTGTGATAAGTTCTATATAATCCTTTTTATCACCCACAATACTAACTTGTATATATACTGTCATGCGAGCAAAGCATGCAGAAGTGAGCGCCTCCAGTATCACCCTCCTCACTCTCTCTTTCATTCAGGCTCCTTAATTTAATTACAAGTTTTTATCGACAATAATACATCAACGTTGTGCGAGCCATTACTTTAGGTCATGTGGCTTACATTAGTGGCTAATAAGATACTCAAGAAGCGACTGGGAAGCAGCAACTTCGTAGCGGATTATCCTAGTTATGAAGAGCCCTTGTTGGGCGTTGCAGCCATTGATCACAGCTCTACAACCGTTCTTAATGATCAAAAGGACGTAAAAAAGTACAAGTAAGATGAAAAATATCCTACTCCTATGATCTGATAATTGATCTTATACAACAATTGTAGAAAAAAAAAAAGGCTGCACATGATTCACATGATTCATTGCAGCATACATATGTTTGATATCGAGTTCAATTCGTTCTGCAGTTAGTTGTATTCTAAGTTTTTCTCCCATGCTCAATTTTTCTGAAATTCGTTTTTCTTTATTCTTGTTAAGGGTTTTTGTCAGCACATGGAACGTGGGTGGGATTGCACCGGACGAAGACTTGGATATAGAGGATTTGTTGGAGACATGCAACAACTCCTGTGATATCTATGTACTTGGGTATGGTCACAATAGCTTCTTCAGGCTACAATTTCCTAGCACAGAAAACCACGTTTTGAAATGTGAATAGAGCAACTAAAGCTTTTCTCTAATCATTATTACTATTATTATTATTTGACATATATTCAGGTTCCAAGAAATAGTGCCTCTAAAAGCATCAAATGTTTTGGGATCCGAAAATAGTGAGGTTTCAACGAAATGGAATTCCAAAATCAGGGAAGCTCTGAACAAGACAAGCACACATAATAAGCACAATAATAATATTTGTCCCGATGATAAGATAGGAAATCCAGCGCAGCAGTGCATAGCCCCACAGGATTTCCAGTGTATCATTAGCAAACAAATGGTTGGCATATTCATATCCGTGTGGACAAGGAGATATCTTCGTCCATTCATTCAGAATCCAAGTGTCTCATGTGTGGGCTGTGGCATCATGGGCTGCTTAGGAAACAAGGTGACCTAAACAAATTAAACCCCACACTTGAATTGACATTAATTTTGCACTTGAACATACAAGTCATCACTGTCGACATCAACTTTTTTTTTTTTTTAAGTACTTATGATTATTGCTCAATATAGTCTTCAGTTCACATCTGAATTAATTGGTTATCTAAAAATTAATCCTTTAATTTTAATTATTAGTATTTATTGTCTTTTTTTTTCCTTCACAACTACAATTAATTTTGCAGGGTTCTGTGTCAGTGAGATTTCAGTTACATGAAACAGGCTTCTGCTTTGTGTGCAGCCATCTAGCTTCAGGGGGCCGAGAAGGGGATGAGAAGTATAGGAACTCTAATGTTGCCGAAATATTTACCAGGACAAGCTTTCCCAAAGGCCCTTTGCTTGATTTGCCTAGAAAGATTCTTGATCATGAGTAAGCAAAATGCCAATTTAGAAACCGTCCACATTAATTTTTAATAATTCTTTGCCCCCCATCCCTTCCCTTGCTTTTTCTTTAATAATTAAGCTCCTTTCTCATAAAATCATGAAAATAAGGTGCAGATATTTAATAGGCTGTTTTTCATTTAGTCTTATTGCGGCTCTTGAAATAAATAATTTTTCTTAATGGAGAAGCATCACCAATGTCCAATGATAGTCTCCAGCTTTGAATTTGTCCCAAGAGAAATAATGCCGCCAATAACACTAAAATATCACTCGTCGTTTTGTTGTTACGTTTGTAACTAAACTATACTCTTTTAGTTAAATAACTATATATGTGAGAAGTTGTAGGGAAATTGTTCAGCTAGATAGCATGGGTCAGTGAGTTATTAAACAAAAAGTTGCCAAATAAGCCAAACAGAATAGAACGCGCTGCAAAGACACTTTTTTGCGCTGGTATAAACCGTTTAATTTGCAGCTATGGAAATATGTTCAAGTGGGCTTAAACAGTTGACTTCTTATTAATCACTGCATCATCAGATTAATGCAATTTAACCTACTCTCTCCCTACTTGCATATTTGGTTATAATTTGACATACATCTTGTAGTATTATTTTAGCCCCACCTAATCACACTTTTGTCTTGTGCAGTCATGTAGTATTGCTTGGAGATCTAAATTATAGAATTTCTCTGCCAGAAGAAACGACACGCTTGCTTGTTGAAAAGGGACTGGGATTCCTTATTAGAAAATGATCAGGTATATATTATCGAAGATTGGAATAACTTCTTGAAATTCATTTGAAAAAAAAAAAACAAACAAACATTCTTTAAATTTGTTAGGATTGTTCTGTAACTTAATTGGATGGAATGGAAATTAAATTAATGAAGCTATTGATGGAGCTAATGAGCGGAAACATAGTAAGAGGGTGGCATGAAGGGCCAATCAAATTTGCTCCAACCTACAAGTATTTCCCGAATTCAGACATGTACTATGGATGCTGTTATCACGGGAAAAGGGCAGAAAAGAAGCGAGCACCAGCATGGTAATTAATAATTAAGAGTTAGTTAATATAAAATCCATGTCAATGATCACAAAATTAAACCAATTCAAAACATTAACAGTTGAATAATTATGAAATTCTTGTTTGTTGTTAATTTAGGTGTGATCGAATAGTATGGTACGGAAATGGTTTAAAGCAACTTCAGTACAGTAGAAGTGAGTCAAAACTATCTGACCACAGGCCTGTCAAGGCAATGTTTACGGCAGAAGTCAGGGTTTCACCGGAGCTAAGAAAATTGCACAACTTGTTCCTATCAGAAAGATTTGAGCAAATTAAAACTCCTTTTGAAGTTTCCACCACTACTCATGAATTTAAATGTAAAAAACATTTGAGTTTCCGGTTGTAATTAATCATTAGTATGGTTAATTTTATATCTGAAAGCTAGAAAATTAACGTGCTGGAAATTCAGAGGATGGAAAACTTCTAGCAGATGACATATCATAAGTTTTTTTTGCCGATGAGTATACAGTAAAGTTGGTTGTTGTTCAATTATTCATATTATGTGAAGGATGTCATAGCCTGTCAAGGCACTATACTCTGAAGTTATTTCCTATCTTTTGGAGCTTAAACAAATCGAATTTTTCTTGTTGTTTGTAACCTGGGAATCAAATAAATTGGACGACTCAACCTGTATGATATTAAATCTAATTTAAAAAACAACTACTATTCCAAAACGACACAATAGATTAATCGGCTAATTATTGAGCAAGTTAGGAGGACATTGGTTAGTATTGGTTTTGTTATCTATGATAGAAAGTGGAACATCGCCCTCTTATCCTCTCTGTGCATGAAAAGAGCATAGTTAGATAATTTTTTTTTCAAGGATATAGGGCAATTGTTAAATCTATATATGCGTTGAAGATATCATTTTATAAATGCAACTTGTGAGAGGAAATAAGCTAGTGTGTTTTTTTCTGGCAAGTGTTATATTGTTATATTACTTGAAGCGTACATAACCCTTGAGGACAAAATATAATAAACATAAAAAAGTGAAAGGCTTCTGAATTAGAGTTGTGCAATCCAACTCCATCTGAAAGGGATCTTGAATCGCCTCCACGCCAGCCCTTTTGACGTCGCCACTTACAACTTGCTTGTTAAATACTCTATATTTTGAATGCTCATCTATATATAGGAAACACAGTTTTCTGTGTTGTAGCAATTCAATATCTATTGTGTTTTTTTTTTTTGGGTCTGAGATTCTCAAAATTTATAGGCAATCCCTTGAAGTTCTATTTTAAATAGGGATTCTTCTTTCACTTGTTCATCAGACTTTTGTTTTTTTGGTCAGAGGAATTAGGAGGGGTAGCAGTCCATGGACCGGAGATTGTGTTGAAGAATTGGGCTGGGCTTATTTCCTGAACTTTCTTAAGAGAATTTTGTTCTACTATTAGAATATAATATCAATCCCCTGACAAATTTAAAAAAAAAAAGATAACAGAATATGATATCAATTAACAAGATCTGTCAGGTTGACTACAAAAATAAAAACAAGATCTGTCAGGAAAAAGAGAACAAGAAAGACCAACTTGGTGCTCAAAAGAGTTGGAAGAGATCAATTTAATTAGTCCTTGAGAAATCAATATTTATTTCAATTTATTTAGTCCAAACATTAACATCTATAAAGAAAATGTCAATTGATGTCTGAAATGTTACGTTATTTAATGATATATCATGTCATCTACTAAGATAAATCTCATGTTGACACTTAAATGTTACAATATATCAATTTGATCCATAAGAGATTAACTTTAACTTCTTATGAGGATCAAAATTCATGTTTCTGCAACTCATTTGAGGATCATTTTAGGATCCACTTAGATAGATGATGTGTCACATTATTATATAATGTGATATATCATCTCACAACATGATAAATGATACATCAATTAGTGATTTCATTATTGAGGCTAAATTTGGACTAACTTGAAATAAAAATTAATCTTTTAATAATAATTAAATTGATGTCACAAATTTTTTAAAGACCAAATAATGTGTCAAACTCTTTCAATCATCAATTTCAAGTTTTTTCTCGATGTGTATCATTTTAATTTATTTTAATACATCTCTGATTCTTTTTTCTAAAAACTTTTTATTTTCTCCTTGTACAAACATTTATGAATAGAAAATACATTTTTTCTTTTTTTTTCTATTTTCTTTCCTATTTTTTATTGTGTATATGTTACGGGTCAAGCCCTAGCTCCTAACCCATGCCCGAAAGTGCAGTCTAGGATAAACATCGATGCATTATTTCATGAGCCCATTGGGCCCAAAATGAAAGTAGTTGAGGTTGGCCCATTTTTGGGAAGCCGACGTGGTCCATGAGACTTCGGATGCCGTTAAAGCCCTAGTAGCCTCTATATAAGGAACTAATGTTTCGAATAAAAAAAAAAGGGGGGAACTAATGCTACTGTACAAAGGTACGCATGCCTCTAATCTGACCTCTTGGATCATTGCTAATTTGAGCATCGAAGTTCTTAGTGGTACTTATTGTTTTTCACCTCACGTCAGACATCTTAGAAATCAGTGAGACCCTCATCTCGGAATTCATCATTCACGGAAACACAGCACATACTTGTGCTAGGTAACTCTATTCCATTAAACACGTTACGAAAAATATCCAAAGCAAAACAAAGCATATGTGTGTGTGACTCTGGATTGCTGCTTTCCAATTCCCATTCAGAATTATCTCCAGCTTATCTTTTAGATCTTTTTGCCCAAAGAAAAAAGTGTTGTACAACTTTTTCTTCAAGAGGCTATTTTATACGTGAACTTCCTGTTGACGCACAGATTCTTTATTGCTTGCGGTAAGGCTATTTCTACGGATAACTTTTACTTTAATTAGGTTTGATGCTGGGAATTAATTAAATTTGGATGAAGCTTCCTGCATCCGTGTTGGTGTTTTTCATTTCTAATTTTTAATTGATGTGCTTTTATTGATAATTATACAAGTGTCATGTTGGTTTTGATTTAATTTTTAGTATTTGTAGAAAGGGCTATGTTATTTGTACAAAGTTAATTTCTTCGACAACTAACTTCTATCGACATCCTTCAAAAATTACTTCATAAAATATTTTTGCACTTTTTCTTTTTAATAAAAACTTTTATTATTTCTTTGTAACACAAATCAAAGGGATTATCTGGAGTACGCTGATCTTGGTTTGTTGCATAAAACATTTATTTTGTTAGAAAAATTCAAAAAGTATATTTTTCCTATCTCTTTCACAAAAAGGAGGACAGAAAAAGATACAGGGCAACTCATTTCATTCAAAATTAGTTTCACTATTATACCAACCACATCCATTAGTATTGCAAATAAAACTTGGGTATAAAAAGATATTTATGCTATCATTATTCATAACCAATTTCCATATCAAATTGCAGTTCAATTATTTTATTTCTGTTTTTCCTTTTTAATCCACTTATATGAGTATTGTATTATTGAGGGACTGTAATATTTATTCTTTGGTGGTTGTTTCACTATTTTCTTTTCTTTTCATTGTTTAGGATTGTGTTTTATTTTGTCCTTTGAGGGTGTTTTGTTTTCCCATTTTATGGGTGTTTTGATCTCTCTCAATGGGCATTTCTCATTTTATAATCTTACAAATACACAAATATTTAGATCTATATTAAAAAATGATGTGATACATTTTAATTTTCAAGTTGCAACATCTGATGTGATGTTTTCCAATATGAACAATATTTAAATATTGGTAGTCTTTGTGCAAGAAACAACCATATATCATTAATTAGTTCAACGTGGAATACATTTACTTCTTATCCAATCTAGTTGTAATATGAATGTTTTGATTCATAGGTGGCATTTGGTTACCAAGAAATAAGGGAAGTGGAGATGGAGACATAAAATATTGTAAGTATCGTGTTTGGTTGGTGGGCAGGAGACAATTGAATGAGATTGACCAGTGGGTTGACGGCGGTCGATGGCGTTGAATGAGGTTGGCCAGCGTCCGTGTTGACCAGGAGGCGGAGTTGACTGGAAGTGTTGACCGACAATGGCCCGTTGATTGGCGTTAATCGCGGACCATCGTTATCGAGTCGAACCACCAGGAGGTTTGCCCTAAGGGTTAAATTTCTATCTTTGTTGTCCCCACTTTTTGGAGAGACAAAATATAGAAAATTTTTTCCATCTTTGTACCTCATTTCCAACAAACATCATCCAGGGATTGTCCCTATTTGTGTTCCTGGATACAAACCAAACTAAGCCCAAGTGTCCTTAAGTTTTTCTAGTAGTGAACCAAATTAGCCACAGCATCGCACACTTGCTTCAAAACTTTAGAGGCCTAATTTGATTCACCTAATTAAAAACAAATCTTTTTCTTGGATGGGAAATGAAAATCAAATTCGAACAGGACTCAAGAAAAAAGCACCTTCTCAACAATATATCATAGTTAGATCCTTTAATTAACAACGACACCAAGCTCCTTTGCATAGCTAGCTGCAAGGCAGCAACTATGGCCAACCTCAAAACCTACTGCATCTCTTCCCTAACTCTACTGTCACTTCACTACCTCAGCTTCTTCGCTCTCCATGTTGCCTCCCACACCCCTGCACACAATCTTGCCATCAACTGCGGCTCCAACAATTCACAAACTTCTTCCGATAATAATAGTAATCGGAACTGGACCACTGATGACACTGACAATAATAATATCCACCCCAAACTACTCACCACCCCAACAGTAACCGCAACTGCACCTAACCTCCCTCCTTCACTCTCCACCGTCCCTTACGCCACGGCGCGCTTGTCACGCTCTCCCTTCACCTACTCCTTCCACCTCACTCGTGGCCCAAAGCTTCTTCGTCTCCACTTCTACCCTGCTTCTTACCGCGGCGGTTTCAACCGTCGCAACTCTCTTTTCACTGTCAGAGCTGGTCACCGCACACTCCTTAACCACTTCAACGCTTCACACCACGCAGACAACCATCACAAACCCCAAGGAGCATTCTCAATACAATACCGCGTCAACGTGGAACCTGCTGCAAGCCACAACAACATCCTAAACATAACCTTCACACCTTCCTCAACCACACACCCACATGCCTACGCCTTCATCAACGGCATCGAGGTCGTGTCTTACACCAACAACGTCGTCAAAGGCTCCAATCCCAAACCACCTCCAACTCCAACCAAAACCTCAAAGGAAAACACAACACTTCCAATCATGGCCTCCATTGCAGCCGCATCCATCATTCTACTATCCATAATCACGTTCGTTATCTTCCTGTGCGTAAAACGAGCTTCTTCAGCTGGAGACACAGACACCGAAGCCTCCAACGCCTGCCGCCACTTCTCCATCGCGGAGATAAGAGCCGCCACCAACAACTTCGACGATGCCCTAATCATAGGCAAAGGAGGGTTCGGCAACGTGTACAAGGGACACATCGACAGGTGTCACGCGCCGGTCGCAATCAAACGGCTCAAACCGGGCTCTGACCAAGGCGCACGCGAGTTCCAAACGGAGATCAACATGCTCTCGCAGCTTCGCCACCCTCACTTGGTCTCCCTCATAGGCTACTGCAACGACGATGGAGAAATGATCCTCGTCTACGATTTCATGGCGCGTGGGACCCTACGCGACCACCTCTACGACTCAGAAGAACACAACCCACTATCGTGGAACCAACGGTTGGAAATATGCCTTGCGGCGGCGCGTGGGTTGCACTTCCTGCACGGCTGGCCGCGCGTGATCCACCGGGACGTGAAGAGCACAAACATACTGTTGGACCATGATTGGGTCGCTAAGGTTTCCGATTTTGGGCTTTCTAAGGTTAATGGGCCCAATGGGTCCCACGTGACCACTGACGTGAAGGGTAGTTTGGGGTATTTGGACCCTGAGTACTACATGAGTCTTTGGCTGACTCAGAAATCTGACGTGTACTCTTTTGGGGTTGTGCTGTTGGAGGTATTGTGTGGGAGGGCGCCCATCAAGCGTAGGGTGGACAAGCAGGAGCAGTGCCTTGTGGCGTGGGTCAAGGGGTGTTATCTTGAAGGGAATGTTGATCGGACGGTGGATCCCGCTTTGAGGGGTATGATTAGGCCCAAGTGCTTGAAAAAGTTTGTTGAGGTTGCGTTGAGTTGTTTGAATGATCATGGGAAGGAACGGCCCTTGATGAAGGATGTTGTGAAGGGGTTGGAGAGTGCCATGAGGCTTCAACAGAGTGGTAGCAGAGGTGGGGCCCTTGTTAGGGAAAAAGAGGAGAATAGTAGCGAGGAGGCAGCACTGAGCTTGACCAAGACTAAGAATGTGGGCCATGAAGAATTAGACGAGAAGTTTTGGGGTGTGAACGAGTCTAGTGGTAGCAGGGCTACAACGACATACAGTGAGGAGGAGCAGGCTTTGGCACTGCATGGGGTTCTCTGAGCTTGGAAATCCAAGAGCACGGTAATAATTGTCATAGTCCTCACAGCTTTGAGTAATAATTGAAAAGGCTTGTGCTAATTGTAAGCAAAAATGTTATTTTAACATATTAAAATTGAGTGTTTGTTGTGACATCAACTTATCACTATTGAATATGATAATAGTTTCACTTATTTTATTACATCTAATAGTGATAATAAAGTGGGTGTCAAAATAATACTAGTTAATTATAGGAGCATGCCCATCAAAGTCAGAAAAAAAGAAAGAAAAAAATGTGTACTGTGTATGTGTGTCACCTTTGCTTGGTTACCGATTTGAAGAAGGGATTCCATGAGACTGCTTTTGTGTTTAATTAATTAAATTTATATGGTAAAATATCCTAACAGTTATAAGTGGGTCATTGGTATTTTTTATTTTTGTGAATTGAAAATGATATGAGCAGCTAGCTTGTATTAATTAATCGGAAACACTTGTACCAAAAAGCGTGTGAGTATACATCACAAAGTCACCAAATAAAAGTAGGAGCATCACCTTTACTTGATTATGGATTTGAGAAAAGAATTCCAAGACTGTCGCTATGTGTTTGATATATTAATGGTGAAAAAAAATCATAAAGGATCAAAGCAGGACAGCGGTATTTGATTTTTGTGTATTAAATGATATATGTAGGGATCATGATAAGATCAAGAATATAGAGCTATGCTTGATTAATCCCTTATCTTTGATATCATTTTCTCCTTTTACGTGGAGCTTAGCATCTTTTCATCTTGCTTCAATTCGATAAAGAGATCAGATGTAACGAAAAAACAAGTGTGACCTAGCCTAGCTGGTGCGGGATTATACAATTTATAGGGGGACAGGATCAAAGCGTGAAAAAGCACGATCGTGAGGTAGAAAAAAGCTAGCGTGATGATCTTTGCTCTTTTATACAAATTGCAAATTTTACTCGCAACAAATCAGCAGTGCTTCTTGAATCAGATATATAATAAAGCTAAAGACTGAAAGGAAGGGAAAGATTAAAGAAGATGGAGACTAGCTGAGAAAGATGGCCATGCTTTTCCAAGGGAATCAGCACAAGCATATTCCAATCCTTCTAAAGCAAAACTGTACATTTCACCAATTCTAGAATGGGAGCAAAGGGATGCCACGGATCCCAATCATTTTGAACCAAACGGGTAGAAATGAGCGCATCGGTAAATTAAAATTGCAATGACAAATATTACAAGCCAACCATAAGTTAATTTGATCATATGAACGATATTAGAAGAATTTATATTCAAGTATACATATATATGCTAGAATAGAGATGATGAGAAGACTAGGTAATTAACGAGTCCAATCGTGCTCACGTGTTGGTCTATTCCACTTAGAATTTCTTTTCCTTTTTTTTTGGGCAAAAATGAGGCAGCCTTCTTCACAATTCATTTATCGAATCTCTATCACAAGATATATAAAGTTTGGAGGAAGGGGATTGTGACCTCCTTATAGCATGTTTTTACTTTCTATATCTGTTTAGAGCACCACAACATTATTTGAACGTTAACAAAGAGAGATTTGCTCAAACTACAGTTAGGATTGTACAAACAAAAAACCAAACATGCTTAGTTGATTAAACAACTAAATTAATTTAAAGTTACCTCTACGTAATTAGTTTAATAATTAATTAAAGTTTGAGGTATCTGTCTCCTCTTTGCGCTAAGGAGTAAGCAAGCAGCGCACACCAAGAAAGAAATGTAAAACAACAAAAGTACCGGTCACATCCCGCTATAGAAAAAGAAACCATCATGTGCACAACGACGAGTCTCTATTAATTTGTCCAAAGGTGAGAAGATTAGCAGTAACTTACCACTTAACCATAATTAAAAAAACAACACACACAAAAGAAGAATCTTGAAAAATATTGATGGTGACGGACATGAGGTAGACTACCTTCAATTAGCATAACAACCACAGGGAGCCCTACGTAAATTCAAACACCAAAACAACTTTAAAGTAACAAATTAAAGATGATAAAAAATCAAGAGAAGAAGAATTTCTAATGAAAATTATAAAGATTTAGAGTCTCTGCAAAACATCCTTCATCAAGTTAGGGTTGGAACTCTGAAATTCAATTAGCTCGTCGAGTGTAATAAACCCGTCACCGTCTGTATCAATCTCTGCCATGCGACGCTGGACTTCCTCCTGCGAAGTCAAGCCAAGCACTTTGAGAGCATCGGCCAACTCGCTCAACGAGATCTTGCCGTCGCCATTCACATCAAAGCGCTTGAAAACGCGCGCACATTCAGCTCTATCACCCATACTTCCTTTAATTATTTTGTTTTCTTGATGATCACGAGAGGAATTGGATTTGAATTAAGGATATTGAATGAGTTAGACGTTTAAGATGTTGAGAACAAATTCACGGGGGCCTCTAGACTCGGTCTTCTTCTTCTTTTTTTTTTCCTTAATGAACGGATCACCCCTATTATGTGTTTGTGTTCACGCAAAGCCAAAAATTGTAAATTTGATTGGCAGGAATTTGTGTGACCACGTTGATTTCTGGTCTGAGTGGTCTCAAACATTCTTTGGCTTTCTATAGCCAACTAGCACCCGACATACATGGACTTGCAACCTTTTTTTTTTTCTTCTTCCTCCTCATGCTTGTGCATAATTCGTCAATTTTAGGTTTCATATATATGAACATGTAAAAGTTAAAAAAAAAAAAACCTATACTTTGTGACGCTATGGCTATTTCCAATTTTTCGGTCGTAAATTTCGAATAAGATAGATCTAAAGGAGTTATTCATCGTTTGGGTCTATCCTTTGGCTAGGAGGGAAAGTCCTTGGTAAGATCTTTAAAGTGGCCTACTTCCATAATGGGTATTTTTGGATTGATTGTAAGTAGTGAAGTAGAATAGAGTGAAATAAAATGAAATGAAGATGGATTGATTAACATAATTATTTTATTCTATTATTTAGATATTTTAGTAATGAAATGAAATAAACTTCTACTTTATTGTTTGAATACTCAACAAAATAGAATGGAATGATGATAATTTTATAAATAAAAAATAAGAAAATAATAGACTCTGTCTCAATCCTCCCAAATTGAGGAAAGGAGGACAAGAGATAAGACAATAAAATCGAATAGAATCTATTTAATCTTTCTCTATTTTATTCCACTAATTTTTTAAAGAATCAAAGAATAGAGTTTTAAACTTTTCGATCCCATTTCCCAATTATCTAATTCTTTAATTATTTCTGTGCAAAAAGAGAGAGGAAAGACGGAAATAAACTTTACGGAAGAAACAAAAGAAGAGTCTCTAGCATGTGCATATAGTGAATCTGAATTTAAAAAAAAAATTTATAATATAATTTTATACTGAAAGTTCTTGTCCTTATTTTTTTTTCAAAACTTATATTCACATAGATACGCTAAAGTCAAAAACAAAAGATAAGTAGGATCCACCAATTGCTTTCTCTCTCCCAATGGTGAGAGCGGGAGAAAATAAGCAGACTAAAAAAGTTAAAAATGCACGAGTTCCAAATTACCTAACACTTTGACGCATCCAAAATTCCAAATTACCCACACTTTTTTCATATTCCATTGACCATACATGTCAAATTTTACATGGTCGTTTTCACATCACCTTTTACCCAGCATAAAAAAATGATCACTTTTCTTTCTTTTCTTTCCTATTCTTTTGAAACTGTGGAGACAAAATTATACAGTTTTCTTATTATGTTTTATCCTCATACTAGTTTCATTTCTATTCACGTTTGTGGTCTTCAAGCTAACGTATGTGGAAGGCATGGAAAGCTCCCATCTCGTAATTAGGTTTTTCTTTTGTTAAAAAAACTAGCACTATACCCGTGCTGCGAACGGCTAACATTTTATTTCATTACAGTTACACAGTCATAAACTATTAATAAGGTAAATTATATTTAATTTTTCTGAAATTTAGTAAAACTTACTCTGGCTCTACTTTATTTATTCAAGTGATAATGATCTTCTCAAAATATATTGTTCATTATACAATAGAGAGAATCCTGTAATAATTTTATAAACTTATGAGAGATTTTTATAATAATTTCATAAACTTAAAATTTTTTGAGCAAATTTTATAAATAGAGAAGACTCGAGGTGAATTTCACTAAACCTCAAGAATGGTTGACGTAATTTTCCCTTATTAATGTATATGGTTTTTTTTTGACAAAAAAAATTAGGATGAGAAGATAACTAATGTGCATGTCTATATGTATTTATACACTAATAATATATAAATATTCAAATAATTTAATTTTTATACATTGATAGTGAAATCTTGACCCATTTAAGCTAATTAATTTTCAACCCAAAACATTTGACCCACGATTAACAGGCTAGTTCGCCTAACTCATTAGGTTACCCGTTTACCTATTTATTTATTGATAACTTGGAAAATCTCTTAATTTATCTAAGTTATTGTATTCTAATCACATTTAAGTTGATCTATTCTTGAGTAATTATGTTGAGAAATTAATTTAAATCATCTTAGTTGATTTGTTTAGTAAGTTGTGATTTTATGGAGATTCATTGGCAAAATATCCTCACTAAATTGATTTGATTTGCAGAATAAGATAATGGATAAGTAGTAGAGATTTTCATTTGATTTATGGAGCATTTTTTGGAGATTCTATTTTTAAATTAAAGAATTGATAATCCCAACATTTGACTTGAGTGCTCCAATACTGATTGAGTGCACAAGCACCAAGATGCATAGTGGATCATGGATGAAGTCTCGTACAAAGCTAGTGTTGCAACATTAAGTTTGGTGTTTGACACTAGCATTGAGGAGTTAGCATGCAAATAAAAGGGCATTAGAGTCTTTTTACTTTTATTTTTACCTTATGAATTGGATTGTCCTTACAAACCAACACAGGGTTTTTCAGTGTTTTGTCCTCACTCACACGCTTCTGAAAAACTTTTAGGAGAGTCACCCATCCCAAAATTGCTCCAAGTCAAGCACGCTTAACCATGAAATTCTTTAGTGATGGGCTACCAAAGAGAAGATGCATCTTATTGATATAGGTAGTAAAATCAATTCATATAAGCATAGAAGAGAAATCCAACCAACCGGTCAACAGGAACCCACCTAGCGGTTGGGTTAAGCTCCAAAACCGGGGAAAGTCAAACTGGAAAGGCGAACTGGACGGTTGGACCGGTTTGATTTTTTTTTTTGAAATTTTTTTTTCAAAGCTTAAAAATAGATATATATATATATATATATATATATATAAAATATATAAAAAAAAATAACCAAAGAAGGGTACTAACAAAAATTGTTGAGTTATTATTCTTTTTCTTTGTCATTTAAGAGCTCACCATAAACCTCTTGGTCACTAACAAATATTGTTTTCAAATGCTTTGTGAGGTAAAGACTAGAGAAATTTTATATGTATTGTGTTTATTTTTATGGACCTATGAATATTTTTTTGTTGATTATGTTAATGTTAATGATTTAATATATTTATTTATATTCTAATTAATCATATGTATATATTTACATATATTTTTTATTATATTCCGTTGAACCCCAGGTAAGGTTGGACCTGTAAACCTTTAACCAGGACTTTACCGGTTCGATGTTCGTTTTTTTTCTTCCTTGCATATAAGTCATCTCAACTGTATAGTCTCATACCTATATAGTCTTAGGATCTCTTTCATTCTAGTGTGTAATCGGTCATTCATGTACCCCTCCGCTTAGAAGCCTCAGGAGTTGCTCATCATTGCCTTCTTGGCGATCACTCCCCGCCCTTGTCATTGGGCATTACATGCCCACCAGCTTCGGTTTGGTTCGTCCCTGAACCACATCGTCCTGGTAAAGGCCGCTCTAATACCAACTTGTAACACCCCTTTAACTATAGTGTCTTGCTTAAGTTAAAACACAGTAATTAAGAGTGTGGCACTTCGTATCATGTTTATATGTCATAGTATCAATTTATTTATTTACAAATAGATAGTTATGCCATTTCAGTATATGTGTATAATATATACAGTCATCCAATAGCTAGAGTACAAATATCAAAATACAAAACATAATCTTGCTCTAAAGTAAGACCCATAAAAAATAAGTACAAAGGGTTTATCTAAATCAAGTCTATTATCAGGTATTTAGGCTTCTAATTCTAACATAACATGGTTGACCGGTGTATCACCAAATCCTTTGGTGAAAGTCGTCTCCAAAATTTGAGGTAGACATGAAATACATATAGGGATGAGAATTCTAAAATTCTAGTAGGTTACTCCCATACACATATAAATGTCATCATTATCTATCCAACTGCTTCAATTTGATTATAAAAATATTGCATGCAAGGAACATAATTAATAATGGATATATTAGTTTATAAAATCTTTTTCGAACCAGGTTCATTTAATACAATCATCATTATTAGAATTTGTGATGTCAATTTAATACATAAGTATCTAATCTCAATTGAATAATGAAACTCATTCTCATAGCACATAGCATAAAGAGTAACTTAAAACAATTGCTACTTTACTGTCTTGGCCCTTGACTATGGTGGTTTATTTCGCTCCTAGGTAATAAACCTTTAGGATTGAGCTCATTCCTATATATGATCATTGGATTTACTTTCTCTAATTCTTATACAAGCCTATTCCTAGTCAGGTTTACTTTATCCAACTCAATTCAAGGGTAGTCAAGTTTACTTTTCCCGACAGAATTTACTTGCTCTGGCCTAAGAAACATAATCTTATGTTTTCTTTCACATATAAGCAATTGTAATAAGTATTCATATTCATATGTGTCTAACATCATCAATAAGTTCACATATCATAAATGAGATCAAATCATGAACCTTTCATCATCTTTTAGCTAATTCAACATGCTACCAGGATTTTTATCAAGAAAAATATAGTTAAATTATTAAACATGGTTGGAATAGAGAAAAATTATTTTTCAGAGACACTTCAACATATTAATAAGATTCTGCAAAAACTTCAAAGCATAAAAGGTTTCTAACTGTATTAATAAAATTTCATAATTTCGAAGGTCAGAGTTACATAATCTTAGCCAACAGCAAGAAGTCTAAATTTTTCTACCCTATTAAATAAACCCATAACTTCATACCAAAAAAATTAGAGTTGAACCTCAACATGTCCTCAATAACCTATTAAAATTTAAGCTAATAATTCGATCATTTGCTAGGCTAACAAAAATAGACAAAATCAATACTACAAACTGGACTAGCTGGACAGAACCTTTGACCTATTCGGCTTTCCATTTTTGGAAAATAGCAAAAGTGATTAAGAAGACTTAAGAAAAATACTAGAAACTCTTCCATATGTTAGCTTCATCATATAATAAATTTCAGCTCATGATCATGTCTCCAAATAGTGAAAAAAATCAAATCAATTCACCTGCTTGCTAAACTGGATTTTCCAGCAGCATGAATTACAACATGTTTAGCAAAAAGAGTTTCCTAACATTATCAAAACTCTCTACGAAAATTTATACATCAATATTCATATATTATCAACCCATAAAACCAAAAATTTCAGACCCAATCAATTAGGAAATTTCAAAGTAAAATTTGAAAGAAAAGTGGATGAATAAAACCCTACTTGCTCTTGTAACTCTAGTTGTTCTTCTTGGCTTCCTTCAAAACTTTCAAATCTAATTTTTCACTTAAACCAATCAAATTCTCCTTCAAAATAGCAAGAGCACTAGCTACAACTAATGGTGAAGTGTGGTGAGGATTCTCTACAAAGATTTAACTTATGGATTACAAGAGGTAAGTGGTAGTTTGTGCTTTGATTATGAAAATTTGATGTTGTAACTTTAAGGTTCTTAATTGATTTTGGGTACTTTGGTGAAGAAGAAGAATGGAGAAGGCTGAAAGGAGAGTTGGTCAATCCTTTTTTGAAAGGAAATGATAAGGTTTTGGGTTTTATTTATTTAAGATGACATGTGTATAGTTTTCCTACCAAAACAATTGTTTAATTAAAATAAAAATTATAATATTTGTGTAACTCTCATTGACTCATGAAAAAGATGATGGTGTATCCAAATCCTAGCCATACATGCGTCAAAGATAGTAGAAAATTTATACTGCAAAATTTCATACAGTGTAAGAACTCCACATCGAAGTTTTCCTGAATAGATGAAATATTGCCCCTGGGTGATTAAAACTTGATAAATTTTAATCTACATCATCCATTTAGCTTAACATGATTGGTCCACTTAAATTTAGACAGCAAGTTGCCTTTTTTGGTGTTAAAATTGCACACGATATTTCACCGAATGGGTAGAATACCACAATAAGAAAAAATATTGCTCTAAATTTAATTTCGGGTCTAGAATTTCATTTTTAACTATTTCTAATATTCATCCTATCACATCTCAGTCCTACATCTTTTGGATCCGATCTGGAGTTATGGCTCTCAATGGGCCTATGGGGCCCATAAGGTTATTATTTATTTTTCTTTTTTTGTTTTTACTCTTCTCCGGGTTATCCTTATTATCACTACGTCTATCAAAATATTGAAATTCTTGTTAATAAAACTTAAATTAATTTCTAAATAACTCCAGGTGTTACAAATGTCACTTTCAAGAATATAAATAGGTAGCTTATAGTTTCTTCAAGACAATTTGAATTTTTCACTTTTGAGTTTTAGAATTCTTTGGATTATTGTTTTTGTTCTCTCTTTTCCATGTGTTTCTAAACTCCTAAAGGTGTCAGGGAGATAGATTCTTAGGAAATTGTTTTGCACCATTTTTGTTAATTAAATTTCCTTTTAATTTGTTCTTTATTTTCTAGCAATCTTAACGCTGTTCCTGGTTTGGCCACCCATTAATTGATGTATGGTTTTATAAGATTTCACTTAATGAAATAAGTCAAACTAGAATTTAATATGGGTTAAAGAGCTAGAGATAGAAGTGCTTATCTGCGGTCTTTATGAATTGTTGTTCTTCATCCTTAGGATAAATTTAAAATAATATAAGAGATCAATTATCTGGTTTATCCTAAGAGGATTATAATAGTGAGAGATCATACTATAACTACTAGTAATGAGAAATTTGACTGAGAATAATACTATTAGGAAAGAATATTAACAATTGGATAGTGCAATTTTGGGAACTTTGATGAAATCAACCCCTAATATTTGTCTTTCATCTATATTTCTTCTCAACTTATTTTAGTTTTTCTAGTTTAGATTTATTTTAATTGTTGAATTAATTTACTTCATGTTTTCCTGAATAGTAAAGTGCCCAATTGAATTGGTGCTTGAATTTTAACCTTGGTGGGATGACAATATAATACCTTGAGTCTACATGTCCTTAAACGAGTCTAGTATAGCTCTAAGGTACCCAGGACGCACTCATGTTGCTAGGAAGGCTTTGAATTCAAAAGTCGCATTTAGTGCATCTCAAGCCTTTTTGACACTACTATAGCGGTCAAGTCGTTTTGGGGGTTTAGCCACGGTCTTTGGAGATCACTATAGCAGTCATGTGTGTATGCGACCGCTATAGTAGTATCCTCGACACTAGAACAATGCAAAATAATGTAGTTTCATTTAAGTGAAACCTATCCCTATAAATACCCTTTCTCACGTGTTTTACCCCAGAATTTTGAACCCCTATAGCCTCCTCTCCTTCTCGTACATCACCACTCTCATCCTCCATCAACCCTACCTTCTCTACGCTTCAAGGTAAGGATTGTTCATAGTTTATGCTCTTTTCCTCTCCTTCCCTCCATGTCTATGTGTTTGGGGAGTTTATGTTTTAGGGTTATCATAGAGTATTCATTAGTTTTGTTGCTTCCATGGCAATTGTTGGTGTTATTCCTAACTCCCAAGGTCAAATTAATGGTGACACTTCTCAATCGGTCTTTCCAGGTGAGTAGATTTAAACTCATGACTCTATTTTCAGGCATTATGATTATGTTTCTAGCATTATAATTGCTAAATATGAATCTATAAGTAGAGATATGTTATGAATATAATTTTACAAATTATGCCAAGTTTGAAAGATTTAGGAATCTTTGAATAAATCATGAAAATATGTTTTAGAAAACCATGGGAACATAATTGGTATGTTGTATGCTATGAAAATATTTTATATGCTCATAAAAGATTTATTAGAAAATATGTAGTTTAGCAAGTTTCCGAAATTGTCAAACACGTTTTTATGGATTTATGATATTACCACATTTTCAAGACTTGAGATTTCAGACTATGCTTTTAAAATATCAAGTTAAGCTATATTGGAAAAATGATGAATAAAGTATGATTTAGCTTCATGAACAGATATGTTATTATGATTTTAGGGTTATCATGATTACAAATCACGTTATTTTGAAATACAATTTTAAAATTATCAAGTTATGAAAGTATGTTAGTTTGAAGTGTGATTGTAGAATTTCGGTTTTATGATTAAAAGTATGGGACTCAATATGATTTATAGCAATTGTCATATATATATTCTGTGGACTTTTGGAATCACGATGCCTACAAACCGTAATCCCTTGGGCATGATTTCATAGTCACAATTATGCTAAAGTCAAATTATTAAAATTATACAAATCTAGAGCTCTCATAGTTTTTAGAGTTTTCAAATTTATTGATTTATGTGTAAACTAGTTTTAGACGGTAACTACAGAATAAAACGGAAGTGAAGTAACAATTGTGAAAATCGTTAGCCTTAGTACCAAATTGTCTAAGAGGACAATCTCGCCCCTAGAGTATTCAAAGAATAGAACTTAGTTAGGTGTCCAATAAAGGACCTTACGATATATCCATAGATCATAATAATTATAGAGATTATTATTATTATACTATGTATATATATCCAAAGATTATTGTTTCTCTAGTATTTACTGCACTACAAGTTTAAAGTGATTTCATTGAAGACAATGAACTTAGAAATGATTTCCTATGAACCCATATATTGATAAGTGTCTTCCTATGTAGCTATGTATAAAATATATAAAAGAGTTTTATGCTGCTGTATATATATTATGTTTGTGTCTATCCTTTAGATGTTTCATGGGATAGGAATGGCAATAATTGATTTTTTACTTATAATTACCATCCTCTCCCTTTCTCCTTATATGTCTATTATCATTGTTCTAACAGACAACAACTATTCTAGTGGTGAACTCACTACTGAACATCACGCTTTTACTAACATTTTTGTTAGTAACATTTTTTGAAATGTTGCTGAATGATATATTTTAAACAACACTTTTATTGAAAATGTTACCTAACATCATTCTTGAAGGAGCGGCCCACTCAATACACGCTCTTTCAAAACCAGAAGCGAACCTCAAAAGAAGAAATGTTGCGCACTACGCCTCTGTGCCTCTGTGCCCTGAGTATTTCTCTCGATTGATCCTCACAACTCTCTATCAATCTCTATAGAGCGCACCCCTTCCTTATCTCTCTCGATTGATCTCTCTCTATCAATCTCACTCGATTGATCTCTTTCTATCAACACCTCTGCCTCTAGCGCACTACCTCTATGAATTCAAACCTCATCTCTTCTTCCGCTCGTGTTTCAATGGATCAATCGTGATTCTATGTTCTTGCTCAAATTCGATTTGTAAAACCTAACTTGATTTGAATCGCTCAAATAAACTTTCATTTGCTTAGAAGTGATCTCGCTTCATTTCTCGTCTAGGTTCGTATTCTTCTCCCTCTCTCCGATTTTAAATCTGTTTATGAATCTTGAATCTCGACTTCTCTCTTAGATTTCTTAGATCTTGATCATTGATTTGATGTTTAGAGGAAACATAGTCTATATTACCTTTTTTGTTTGCAAATGCAATTTGGGTTATTTGAGCGTATCATGTGTTTGATGAAATGTCTCACTCATTTTGTACAGTTTCTGGTCTATGTTTATCTAGTGACGTAAATTCCGTCATTGCTTTTATTTAATTTGCAGTGAGGTGTATGCTGTACCGATTGTGGGGTCTGTTCCTACTGCTGTGACAAGCTTGTTGGATCTTACACGCCTGTAAGCATATTGCTTGACTTATCTTTGCATGTTTTCATGTGTTATGGTAGTGTTGGAAGGGCCAATTTGGAAAGTTAATAGTGTTTGCTGGATTCCTAGTTTACAATACCAAATTGGAATAGTTGTGGTGGTGGGTGGATCATGGATTTGGTCCATGTGTATGGTGCGTGATTGAAGTCCAAGGCTTGTTTTTTTAATCTGATGACTTTTAATGTGCATATATTAGCATGAATGATATAACCTGGTCAATTACGTTGCCCTATTTTTGCCTTGCTTCACTTTAGTTGCACTACTTGTGTAATACATACAATAGGCACAATTCTGTTCTGGTCATGAGACCATAATGGATTTCAGATGTTCCAGAGTAGTTGAAGTTCATTTTGTATATCAGAACTGCATCAGTTCAGAAAAATAGATGAGCAGTTACATGACTTTGTTAGTGTCTGATTGCAGAATCTAAAAAATGTTTATAGACAAAACTCAAACAGTAGGAAACAGAGAAAGGCCTAATTCCAAAACCAAAAGTAAATAAAATAAAATAAATAAATTAGATGAAACAGAAATCTATCAAACCATTAATTTCGGTTAAGTTGCCTTGGCTACTGAAAAGCGCATACAAAAACTTGCCAAGCTTTTGGCTTTTCTAACGAATAAAGCATTTGTGGAAATTGCTATAAAAAGCGCATAGAAAAACTTGCTCTGTTTACTTTGTTCATGCTAATTGCTCTGTTTCTTACTCTTTTTGGTTTAGGCAGATCATCATATAAATTTTCTATATTTGTATATTAGTTGCCAGTAGCACTAGGGGACAAATTGCTAACCGAAAGATGTGGCAATACCAATGATATGTTTTCTGCTAAGTTTGTGCATTTTCATGTACGGATGTACCTTTTTTCATCAAATTTGCTACCTTTAAATCATCTCTATTTCTCATTTGAAGGAAGAGCTCAGATTTGCACTATTGAAAACGCAAGCTGGAGAGAATCTTTTCCTTGATCAGGTATGTTCAATTTGACGAATTGTTATTTTCCTTTTCTTTTTCTTTTCAGTCATTATTTTCTTGTTTTCATTCACTGTCTTTGTATTAAGGAAACCAACTGTTAGTTGCAAGGAAAACATCTTTCAAGGGATCATTTTGATAACTACCCTTGTGTCGTATGTTATTTGGGTAAATCTGGTGGATGTATTTTCCTATCTCTGAATGGCTTTGCCTCTTCATAAATTGACATTCTTTCCTAACTGTCATCTGAATAAAACTTTCAAAGTTTTTTTTTTTCTTCTTCTCTTTATAGAAATATTGAAAGATGTATCTTATGGATTGACAACTGTGTTTCTGATATTTCAGTATCATATTCTCCATTGTTGGCCTTGTATGGCACAGTCAAAGGTTCACCATGTGATATGATGTCCATTTCAGAGAGCTCCCACTCTGCCTACTGGAAAATAAAATGCTGGGATTACACCCATATGTACATGCTTTGAAGAAGATTTAGTTTGTATAGATTTTTAATTAATGTTCTTCTTTTAAGTTGTATAGATTGTTGGTACTGGAAAATAAAAATGTTTAATTTGAGCTATTTGATGAGAAAAGAAATGGCATTGTAGATTTTGAGGAGTTTGTGCATGCTCTTAGTGTCTTTCATCCTTTTGCTCCTTTGGAAAAGAAAACTGATTGTAAGACTTCATTAAGTGTGTTTGTATTAGTTTTTTTTACATTTAAAGTGGCCTATGATCAAATCTTACCAAGAGATCTTTAAGAAGAGCAATTTTTCCCTTGAAATTGATCAGAACCAAACAATGACTACATGTTTTTTAGTTTTATTGATTTATCCATTTTAATGCTATTTATTGTAATAAAATATCTATTGGTTTAAAAATGTTGTGATATATGTGTTTTGCAACATTTGAAAATGTTACAAAATGCATGTAATTGTAACATTTTTAAGATGTTGCAAAATAGAAAATTAGTAACATTTTAAAAATGTTGTGATATATATGTGTTTTTGTAACATTTGAAAAATGTTACAAAATGCATGTATTGTAGCATCTTTAAGATGTTGCAAAATAGAAAATTAGTAACATTTTAAAAATGTTGTGATATATATGTGTTTTTGTAACATTTGAAAAATGTTACAAAATGTAACACTTTTAAAATGTTAGTGAAAATAGAGAAAAAATGTTGCTAAAACTCTTTAGCGACATAGAGTAAGTATAACGTTTGCAAAAATGTTAGTAAAAGAAATAGCAACATTTTTTTTTATGATTTCGTAACATTTATTAAATGTTAGAAAAAATCAAATTCCTAGTAATGACTTTACATTGTAGTAAGACTTAGTTTAGGTTTATGTTAGATTATAGTGTTTCAGATATATATAGGTAGGATTTGAACCATGTATCATATTTTAATATTGTGTATTTATTTTCATATATATATATATGTGTGTGTGTGTGTGTTTATCCCTATACGTCTCATAATTTAATTATGGATTTTAATTACAGATTGTGATTGAGATTATGTAACACACTTGTTATGTAGTTATGTTTTGGTTTACAAGTATTAAACCCAATTTTAGAGTTATGTTGAAGCACAATAGTTTTACAAATTTGGATATTATGTTTTGAATAGAGAACTTGATGATGAGTTAGATTTAGTTATATTTTAATAATGAAAATTATGTCATTTCATGCATTTAGTAAGTCGCTACCCAGAAGGCTTACGAGGAACTAGTCCTCATGTGGTTACGTTCCCAAATAAGGTCGTAACAAACAATCCCATACTCATTCAATTATTACTTGTGACCGGTGCACTTGCCAAAAACTAATTTTCATAAATTAGCTAACATTTATTTATTCATTTATTTATTTTAAAAATTTAAGTTTGACTGCTTTGTAATACAAAATTTAAGCTAAATATTCACTTTTAAATTTATTTATCATCATCTGTAATTCTTATTTTAAAAAGAGTTATGTTATTTGTACTCACAATACATGAGACACCGTGTCAACTCACATATCATTCATCATTGGATGGAGTGTGAACCTCATTCAAGTAAGGTTCTGTAATACCCAGGTACACGTGTCTTTGGCCAAGTCCAGGTACGGTCCTAGGGTCCCAGGACCCACCCATGTAGCCAGGAAGGCCTTGAATGCAGGAAACCATGTTGCGATGCAAGTTCTCAAAATTTTGCCGAGCGGACTCACTGTAGTGAGCAAGCGGGCTAGAAGGCTCACTGGCGCTTCAGCGAGTGGCTGCTTGAGCTGGCTCATTGCAACGAGCTTTACTCGAACCCTAGCCCCTAAAGGAGCTCTGTTCCCTCCTTACTCTCATCCTTTATTAATCTTGCTTCCTCCAAGCTTCAAGGTGAGTTTGGTTGATGGTTTATGCTTCATTTCTCTTCTCCCTTTCATGTCCAATAGTTTGAGTTGTTGTTATGCTCCATTGTTGTCAAGTAGGGTGCTCCCCCAATGTTGTTAGAGTTATTTTAGAGTTATCTAAATGTGATTAGAGTTTGATCACGAGTCTTTGTTGCTCTATGGCAGTTGTTGGTGCCATTCTAAGTTTCTGAGGTCAAGTTGGTAGTGCCCACACACTAGCTACAAATAGTGAGCGGGTTCAAACTCATGACCTTAGTTTCAATCATTATATGTTTTATACATGATGATTGTTAAGCATGAAATTAGAGATGAAAATATGTCTGGAGATGAATTTACAAGTAGAGATATGATAAAAATATGATTTTACATACATTCCAGTTTGAAAGAGTTATGAATCTCTTGATTTTAGCATAAAAATGTATTTTAGAAACCAGGGGCCCATGATTTGGAATATTGTGTGCCATGAAAGTGTCAAAAATATGTATTTTTGCAAGTTTATCAAAAGTCGACAACTATGTTTTATGGATTTAAGATATTACCAAGTTTGCTAAAGTTAGAATTTTCTTTTATGTTTTTAGAGTACCGGTTGATATATTTTGGGAAAATGTTAACAGAGTATGCTTTAGTTTTTGAAGTATGATTGAGTTTTCATGATTTTTAACCCTATTGGTTTTAAAGTATGACATTGAGTTTTCTAGTTTTTGAAAAAATATGCTTAGCTAGAAATGCTTCATTTGAACTTATACATGAAATTATGATTTTAGAATATAGGGGACCATTTGGCTCTATAAAAGTATTGTATGATTTAATTCATGATTTGAATTGACTATGAAAATTGGGATTAGCTATGACTGATGAAATGAAGCTTAAGGCTCTATGTTTATTATGGAAGTGAGACATATTGAACTTAGAAATATAGAACTCCTCTTTTTATGACTTCAGTTGATTTAGACTAGGGAATTATTGAGATGAACAAACTGTGAGTTAACGGTAGTTATTCCGTTAACCTTGGTATACCAAGGCCCACCAGGGGCAAGTTATCCTTGTTTTAGGTTAGTCGCAGGACGCGTTCGCCAAGAACGTTAAGATCTCAGCTATGGACTCATGTTTGCCAGGGATTGAGTACCATCATTTAGTATGGATAGTCTGTTCTCTTTGTAATCCCTTGAAAAAAAAAATGTAGTTTTAATGCTTCCATTAAATGATGATTTTATAGTTATTTACATAAAATAAATAGAATAGTTTTGATGAATGTTGCATATTTACTATTTATGCATTTTCCTTCATGTCCCATGTGGGTAATGGGCGAGGATTCACTCACTAAGTCCATTGACTCACCCCTCTCTCTTTCTCTTCATAGTTGTAGGTCCAGGTGTCTTTCTCCTCCAGCTTATAGAGGTTACTACCAATTGCTAGCCTTATTTTGAAGTAAGGCTTAGTTTAGGTTTATGTTAATTTGAGAGTGCTCAAGTAATCTTGCAGGATTCGAGTCACGCATGTATTTTGAGATGTTGTAGTATTTTTTAAAGTTTATATATTTTGCTCCATGCTTTCGGAGTTTAAGAATGTATTTGGAATGTAGACTATGGTTAAAGGATTTATGTATCCTATTAGAGATATGTCTATGATTCAGGTTTTAAGTGCTTAATTTGATTTTCAGAATATGGTTAAAATGTCTTCAAAGTTGTGTAAGTCAAGTTTCTCACTATTCATGAACATGAGTATTATGTTTTGATTAAGAAAGTGATAATGATTTAGAAGGAAATCATATTTTATATATGGAATTTTACTATTTTTTTTATCCATTTAGAGAGATACGTCACCTATAAGACTTACGTGTGGATGAGATTCCCACTCCTGGTCACATTTCAGATTCGAGGTGTGACGGGTTCACATTTCATCTAATGATTGATAAGATGTGATTTGATTAATATCTCATGTCTTATAAATATAAATAATATTTTCCTTTTAAAAACTTGATTTTTTTACTTTTAAAAATATTTTTGCCTTTTTTCCATATTTTTTTATTTTAAAAAAGGTTTAATGAGCTCGCTTATTTAAGGCTATCGATCAATCTTAAACAGGGTCAAGCTGTAATTATGGTGTCTACCTTAGGCCAACTTTGTTTAATTTGTAGGCTAGGAAATATAAATAATATATGATATATGCTTCAATATATTTAAATTTATTAGATTTTTCATTAAAAGAAAAAATGTCAAAGAAAACAATGAAAAACAAAAGATGATAGATAATATATTTTATAAAGATGAATTAATGTTTGCACTAAAACAAAATTTGTTAAAAAAACAACTTAAAAGTGAGAACTATTGCTACTTCAATGTGGATTCTATATATACTCGGTAGAAATAGGTAAATAAAAAAATTATATTTTGTTTTCATTTATGTTGCAATTTAAATAGACTATTACTCATAAATGTTTCAACCTCATAAACATATTAAGTAATGAATAAAAACAATCTTCAATTTTTATTCAATTACTTAAATATCATATCACTATTCATATTTGCAATAAGTTAGGGGAAAAAAAACCACGTCATGAAAACAAACTAAAATGTTAATGTTAATTTTTATTTTACTATTGAACATTTTGCCACTCGTAGACTTACAATTTTTTCAAATACAATTATGTAAAAACAAAACATTTAAATGTAAACTAGAATAAAAACCTAATACACAAAAAATATGACGTTGTAAGGAATTAAAAGCTATGACTATAATATTAATATACATAAACATGACATATTAATTATTATAAAAATCCTGGAAAACCAAAATTTTGAATCATTTAAAAGAATGGTTAAAGTAAAGCAACATTTTTTTAATAATGAGTATATTTAAACTCTATCAATTAGTATAAATTAAAATTAATAACGTAGTGTTGTTATAAATATTTATATAGAAGGTATTATGCTAGATAAAGGATATTTCCTCCAACCTATGACCATAACAGACATAATAAACACCTATTCCTGTATATAGTACACATACTTTATGTTAGTATAGGACACATTTTTAATACTTTAATAAGTAAAATATGAAGAAATAAACATGTAGATGTGAACAGTAGAACTATTGCGGAATGGAAAACCTCTTTTTTTTTGTATAGTTTATTGATTGATGCCAGCCCATGAATTTAGACTTTAGCGAGCGGGTTTCTGTGGCTATAAGTGTAGCTAATTTGGAGTGTTCTAATTGAAATTGATTTGCATTTTTGCAGAGACAATTGAGAGAGGAGTGTTTTTTTTTTCTCATTTTTGATGTGTCGGAAATAAAGAGAGGAGATGAATTTGGTTGGCTGAGGGAGAAAGGAAAAGCATGACAAATTGTCTTTGATAAAGATTTATATATATATATATATATATATATATATATATATATATATTTATTATGTGTGTGTGGAGAAAAGGTCTACTCCACTTAGCAGAGATTATTGTTGTGCTCACTGTGTGATGTGATAGACATGAAAATAAATAACTGTAGAATGCCTCTGAGGGAATGGGAGCAGTAGATTCAATCTTTTTTATACATCATAGACTGTTGAAATGTTGTAGACTCCTTATGCCTTCTGTCCTTGGCCATTCTATTCCTTTTAAATTTCTACCAGGTTCATTAAAGTTTAGCCATATCATTCCCTTTGAATCCCTCTCTTGTTATTCTCCCAGACACACACCAAGAGTCCATTTTTGGCAAGATGTAACATAAAAGTCTGTTCTTTAAATTTGGGGATGTATTTTAGAAATTAGGTTTAACTATTCTACATGTTGCTTTAGTTTCACCCAATTTTTAATTAAATTTCTATAATTTTTTTTTACTAGGCCTCTATAGTATATAAATTTTTCAATTGGATCCATGTCGTTATAAAAAATAGAAAATTCTATGAATATTTTATTTTCATCTCTCTTCACCCTCTTATGGAAATATAGTATTAGATGAATATTCTATTTTTTATAATGGTAAGGACCTTATTGAAAAATCTCATGCATTATAAACTAGTTAAAAATTTTAAATTATAGGGACATAATTGAAAATTAAATAAAACTATAGGAACCAAAAATAATTAAACCTTTTAGAAATTATGCTCGTTTGCATGCTATTATTTTGTTAAAATAGATATTTTTTTTATATGATCGTGTAATTTTTTTTAGTAAAAGAAGAATTACTAGAAAAAGTACAAAACTTTTTTTTCAAAAGCTATAATTTCTGTTTTTTAGAAATTTTTATAACGTTAAAAAATATTTAAGAATAAATGAAGATATTTTAATATTATATTCAAACATAAATTGAATTTACATTTAAACATAAAATAACTTTAGCATCGAAAAAATAATTAAACAACTTTTACTTTTTTCGAAGGATGTTATTTAAAAAGATCAATTAAAATAAAATCTTTTTCTAAAAGCTCATCCAAACTAGCTCATTATAGATATTAATAATGGAGAAAATTACACTTTGCCTCTTGAATTATAAATCATGTACACTATAACTCCTAAATATTTACAAATATGCATTTTAACTAAAGTAAATGTATTATATCTCCAACATGTGTAAAATGACGGCCTAAACTTTTCTAAATATGTAATCTTATACCTTAAAATTTCTTAAATATGTGATATTTTTGTTAAAAATTGATAAAAAAAAATTAACAAAATTGTCAAATTGCACATTCTAAAAAGCTTAGGAGGTCAAATTGTATATTTTTAAAATTTAGGGTTTAAAATGCATATGAGCTAGTTGAGGGGGCAAAGTGTACTTTTTTCATAATAATATAAAGAAATATAAAAATGCACTCCTTCGATTTATTTTATCAATAATTACTATTTGCATTTTATATACATACACAAGGTTTTATTTCATGTTTCAAAATTATTATTCTTAGATAATTATTAAACAATATAGTTTGAGTTAAATTTTGATGTAATAACAATATAGAATTTTTTTTATACAATTATTTAATCATATATTGATACATTATTAAAATAATTTTAAATTCAAAAATCATATACATGAATAAATTTGATTAAATAATTGTGTAAAAGAAAATTTGTAACACCCTAGAATTATTTAGAAATTAATTTAAGCTCTATTAATAAGAATTTCAATACTTTGATAGATATAGTGATAATAAAGACAACCCAACGGATGAGTTAAAAGAAATGAAAAATAAATAGTAACTTTAAGGTCCGCAAGCCGGTAAGATAGATGAAAACCTAAAAGGACCAAAAATGCCTGAAACTAAAATGATAGGATAAAGTTTAAAAATGGTTAAAAAATAATATTGTAGATCCATAATTAAATTTTGGGCAATATTTTTTCCTAAGTATGATATGCTATCCATTCGATGAAATATCAATGTACAATTTTGACAAAGAAAAAGCAACTTGTTCACTAAATTTAAGTGAGCCTATTATGTTGAGCAAAATGGATAACATAGATTGGAATTTGTCAAGTAAATTTTAATCACCAGAGTAAATATTTCAATTATTCAGTAAAATTTCGATGTGCATTTCTTTTATCATATGAAACTTGCAGTGTAAATTTTTTACTATCTTTGACAAGTGTATGACTATGAATTAGCCACACTATTGCCTTAGCTAAGACTAAATGGCAACCACATAAAAATTCTAATTTATATTATAAGTTATATTTATTTGTAGTAAAGAATTATGACATGTCTTCATATATTAATTAAAAAAAAGAAATAATCATATTTCTTACACCTTATCTTCTCAAAGATTCAGCAGCCTCCCTCTTTTTCAGCCTCTTCATCTTCTTCTTGCACAAAACCTCATAAGCAAACCAAAAACTCCATCATACAACATCAAAGATCAAGGATTTAAACACAAAACCTAATATATTCCTTAAAATCTTCACATCCCACTCCAACAAAGAATTTTCATCCTACTTCACCACCAAGAGTAGCTATTGTTTTTCTACCTAAGGGGAGTGTTTGGTTGTTCTTGCATCAAATATTGAGTAGAAAAGCACTTAGAAAAGCCAAGACAAACTCAAAGGTTTTCAAGTGACAAGTAAGACTTTATTTGTTCTTTTTTCTTTCAAATTTTATTATGAAATTTTCTGAATGATTGAGCTTGAGATTTTTAGTTTTATTGATTGATATTATATAGATATTGATGTGTTTAATTTGGTGGAGTGTTTGGATGATATTAGAAAATCATTTTTGTCAAAACATGTTTGAACTATATTGCTGGAAATCCAGTTTTAGGCATAGGTGAATTTATTTGAATTTTTTGACCTAGTTAGAGGCTTTAAATTGAGTTGAAAATTTTATAGGATGTAGTTAACATGTTAAGGTAAAAATTTTGGGTTGTTCTAGGCACTTTTTCTATGTTTAAAAATGCAAGAACCAGTAGTCAAGGTTGTTGCCTACACAGCCTATTTTGAAGCATTGAATTTGTCTAATTTTATTACTATATCAAATGATAGAATTATGCTTTGAAATTTTTACAGGGTGTTGAGGACATCTTGAAGTCCATTCCTGAATTTTTGTATGAAGTTCTGGGTTCATTTGATAGGGTAATAAAATCAGGACTTTTGAATATTAGTTGAATTGAATAGTTTTTGACCTTTGAATTTGTGAAATTTTATTAACATAGTTACAGACCTTATTATGCTTTGAGATTTTCACAGAATCTTATGAAAATTTAGTTTGCTCTATTTTAGTGAGTTTTGATAGCTGATCCATAATTTTCTTTAAACCGAAATTCTGACAGCATGCTGAATTGTTGAATCTATAATGAAATATTAATGATTTGATCTCATTTATGTTATATGCATCTATGGATGATGTTAGACACGTATAAATATGAATATTTATTACAATTGCTTATATATGAAAGAAAACATAAAATGTTTCTTGGGCTGGAGAAAGTAAATATAGTTTGTCGGGAAAGTAAATTTGACTACCCTTGAATTGAATCGTGGAAAGTAAACCTGACTAGGAATAGGTTTGTGTGAGAATTGGAGAAAATATATCTAATAATCATGTGTAGGAATGAGCTCAGTTCTAAAATAGTCTATTACTCAAGAGTGGAACAAACCACCATAGTCAAGGGTCAAGACGTTAAAATAGCAATTGTTTTAAGTTATTCTTTATGCTATGTGCTATGAGAATGAGTTTTATTATTAAGTTGAAACAAATACTTATGTGTTAAGTTGACATCACAAATTCTAAGAATGATGATTGCATAAAATGAACCTTCGGATTAAGATTTTATAAACTAATATATCCATTATTAATTATGTTCCTTGCATGCAATATTTTTATAATCAAACTGAAGGCTGAGGTAGATAATGATGACATTTGTATGTGTATTGGAGTACCTCCTGAAAATTTTGGAATTCTCATCCCTATATGTATTCCATGTCTACCTAGATCCGCAGATGGTATGCACTAGAGGATACATTGATACATAGTAACTGCAGTTGTCCATGCTATGTTAGAATTAGAAGCCTAGATACGCTCTGATTAGAAGATTTGATTTAGATAAACTTTTTTTTGTATCTATACTACTGAATGTTATGCGTTTTACTTTAAGAGCGAGTTCTGTTGTATATTTTGATATATGTACTCTAGCTACTAGATACTGTACATTATAAGGTATAAGAAAAGGCATGACCCTATTTGTAAATAAATAAATTGTTATTATGATATATAAATGTAATACGAAATACCACACTCTTAGTTATAGTGTTCAATCCTAGGTAAAATATTGTAATTAAGGGGGTGTTACAATTTGGTATTAGAGTCATCCTAGTATAGCCTAAGGAATGGGACTATGCTTCAGTATTCTGAGCATATTAGAGAATGTCATGAAGTCTAAATTTTGATTGTTTAAGTTAGATTTAAGGTAGTATGCATGATTGGTTGTGAATGTTATGGGTTCCTGTCGCACCTAGCTTAATATTGAGCCTAATCAACTCAATACTTTTGTTTGGTGTGAGGAACTGATGGCTTCTAATAGGCATAATGGGAACGATAGGGGCAATGCGAATGAAAATGAAGCGGGAATGATGGACATTTTTCAAGAAATGACTAATGAGAGAACAGGCTATGGTGGCTAATAGAATGATGGAAAGACTAGGAACGGCTAAGGAAATCCAATTTGGAACCCAGGAAGAGCGAAGATAGATGTAAAATGCCAAAAATTTGCTGAATTTAGGAAGGCTAACCGATGCCTTTTAGAGGAGCTTTTAATTGGAGCAAGGCAGAGGAATGGTCAAGGCAATGGAGAAGATCTTCTTAGTATTGGCCTAGAAAGTCAGAAGGTAGCCTTTGCTACTTATATGTTGGAGGCCAATGCCGAGTTTTGGTGGAATGAGACTAGGAGACCGCTTGAGGCTTCTGGATGGAAATCATTTGGGATACTTTTAAGGAGGCTTTTTATCAGGAAGTATTTTCTTGCTTCAATAAGAAATGCAAAGGAGTTAGAATTTATGATGCTTAAGCAAGGAAATATGAGCATAGCAGAGTCTCCTGCAAAATTTGAGGAGTTATGTAAGTTTTCTAATATCTATCAATGTGATCCCGATGAAACATGGAAATGTATCAAGTATGAAGGTGGATTATGAGAGGATATTGAAGCTTGTTGGACTTTTGGAGATTAGGGACTATGTAGCATTGGTGGACAAATGTCAATTGGTGGAGGGATATAATAGGAAGTTAACAATTTCCAAGTCTGCAAAGGATGACTCTAAGAGAAGATTGGCACCACAAGGCCAAAAGTTTAAGCTCATACCTATCAAGAGGGAAATTCCACCAAACAATAGTAAAAGGAAGCAACAACAGCAGGCACAACTATGCCTCAAGTGTGGAAAAAATCACGAACAGGCCATGTTTAACGGGCAAAATGTTTGCTTTGGCTATGGTAAACCACGACATAGAATTTATGAGTGCCTACCTAAAATCAACAGCCTAGCTCTAGGCTATAACACCAAGGGCGCGTTTTTACTCTAAAGGCTGAAGAAGCTTCTCAATCCACAAATGTGATCCAAGGTAAATGCGAAATGAATGGTAACATCTTAAATGTGCTACATGATTCAGGCACTACCCATTCCTTCGTATCCCATGATTGTGTACATAAGTTACAACTACCTATATCTATACTACCCTATGATTTGATACTCTTCACCCTCCTGATAAGAAGTATGTTAAAACTAGTCAGGCATGTATAGACCTTCCTTCCAAATAGATGGTAGAGAATTTGTGTTTGACTTAATATGCCTTCCCTTGTCAGGTTTAGATGTAATTCTAGGTTTAAATTGGCTTCTTCTAACGAGTACTTTGTCTTTGTGCTGATAAGACTATTTCATTTTGTTCACCTCCTCCTGCTAAAACCTGTGACTTCCATGTGTTTTTATTTAAATTCAATCAAGTCAGACCCTGACAAAGTTGAAAGTCAAGGATATGTTCTCCTCTTGGCAAGTAAAGCTAAAAGTGAGAATAAGCTAGACGAAATTCTGGTGGTTAGGGAATACCTTGACGTTTTCCTAGAAGATATTCCGAATTTCCTCCAAAAAGGGAAATTGATTTCTCCATTGAATTAGTACTACAGGTCCTATTTCTATTTACCCATATAGAATGTCTCCCCTTAAATTAGCAAAGTTGAAGGCACAGATTGAAGAGCTTTTAAAGAAGTAATTTGTTAGACTAAGTGCTTCGCTGGGAGCTCCTATCCTCTTAGTAAAAAGAAGGACGAAGGCATGAGGCTATGTGTTGATTATAGGCAACTAAACAAGGTAACAATAAAGAATAAATACCCTTTGCCAAGAATTGATGACCTTATGGATAAATTATGAGGGGCAACAATGTTTTCAAAAATTGATCTAAGATCAGGATATCATCAATTTGGGCCAAGATGAAGATATTCCCAGACAGCTTTTAGGACTCGTTATGGACATTACGATACACGGTAATGTCATTTGGGCTAACTAATGCTCTAGCTATTTTCATGGATTACATGAATTAGATTTTTCGACCTTACTTGGATAAGTTTGTAGTTGTTTTCATAGATGACATACTTATCTATTTGAAAACTAAGGATGAGCATGCCAAGCACCTTAGGATAGTACTCCAAATTCTAAGGGAACGAAACTCTATGCTAAGTTGTCAAAGTGTGAATTCTATATGGAAGAGGTCAAATTCCTAGGACGTGTGATGTCCCATGGAAGGTATATCAGGAGACCAAGTAAGGTTGAAGCGGATTTCATTGGAAAAGACTGACAATGGTTCCTGAAATTAGGAGTTTCTTAGGATTAGCTGGATATTATAGATGGTTTATTAAGGGTTTTTCTCATATAGCCCTACCTCTAACAAAGTTGACTAGGAAGAATGCCTCATTTAGTGGATACCAGAATGTGAAAGGAGTTTTCAGGAGTCTGAAACGAGGTTAACCATAGCACCAATGTTGGTACTACTTGATCCTTGTGAACTATTTGAAGTATATTGTGATACTTCTAGTAAAGGATTAGGGTGTGTATTAATGCAAAACCGGAATATAGTTGCCTATGCTTCTCGACAATTAAAACCACATGAGGTGAATTACCCAACTCATGACTTGGAAATCGTAGCTATAGTCTTTGCTTTAAAGATTTGGCGACATTACCCCTATGGAGTAAGATTTGAAGTTTTCTCTAATCATAAGAGTTTAAAGTACTTCTTTGATTAGAAAAAATTGAATATGCGATAAAGGATGTGGATGAAGTTCCTTAAGGATTATGAGTTTAATTTGAATTATCACCCTAGCAAAGCTAATGTTGTAGCTGATGTATTAAGCAGGAAGTCTTTAAGCGTGACATGGATGATGATTAAAGAGGAAGAATTTGTGGAGAGTTTTAAGAATCTCAATTTAGGAATTGCCATAACTCCATAAAGTATTTCATTGAACCAAATAAGGGTGACAAGTGAATTCAAAGATCTAATTTTAATGGCAAAATGTAAGATCAGGAATTCCAAGGGACTTTGAACTTAGTTCACATAGGAAAGTTGATAGGATTTAATCAGGATGAACAAGGACTGTGGAGATACAAGAGCAAAATATGTGTACCTGCAAGTGATGATCTCAGGAAAAGAATTTTGCAAGAAGCTCATGAGAGCGACTTCACCATGCACCCTAGAACAAGCAAGATTTATGCAGATTCGTAGAAGCTGTTTTGGTGGCAAAAAATAAAGTCAAACATAACAAATTGTGTCAGGAAATGTTGGATTTGTCAATAAGTTAAGATAGAACATTAGATGTGTTCAAAAATGCCTATTTGTAAATAAATTAATTGTTGTTATGATGTATAAATATAATAAAATGCCATACTCTTAGTTACAATGTTCAATCTTAGGTAAAATATTGTAATTAAGAGGGTGTTATAAAATTTACATTGGAAATACATTTAAATTAAATCCATTAGTTTCACTCCTTTTTGTAAATGAAAATTTAAGTTAATAAAGAATTATTATAAATAACTAGTTAAAAACAAACTTTTTATTTACAAATTAAAAATTAAAACACGAATAAAAGTACAACTAAATAACTAAAGCTCTCATAATGGCAAAAGATAAAGCCAATAAGAGTTAGCTCATTTGGTAGGCCTTTTGCTTATATTCCACGATGATTTAAGATCAATTCTCTGACCTAGACTTAGATTTTCTCCTCAACCTAAATTTTAACTTATCAACAAAAAATAATGAATAATGGTGAGAAATTAATGAATTTTCACATCGATTAACAAGCACTAGTACTGTATATCTATAGGTCGCACCCCTGTTTGTCATTTTGGATTTTTCCTGGTACTCTGTGATTTTCGAAAAATTACATCAGTGCGAGTGTTATTTGAGTAAAATTAAATTGTTATAATTTGTTTTTTGAAAACAAGCCCAAACGCAAAATCCTTGAAACCCAGGAACCACGGCCTCCTGACACAGAAGAGAAGACAACATCACACAACACTACATTACGTGACATAACGCGGCCGCCAATGAAGCCCATGTCATTGTTAACAACACAACACTCTCAACAGCATCGTCGGAAAACACCAACAACATCAACTCTTACCCTCGTAGGTTGATTCCCAACATCCCTCCTTCTCTCACTAAGCAACATGGAGATGGAGGACTTAATAATAGACCACGACCTCAACACGCCACCGCGGCCGTGTGTTCCGCCCAACTCCGACCCCCGTGCGATTCACGCACGTGCCATAAAATTCCCGGCAACAGAGCGCGCCACATTCAACAACCTCATAACCCTCTACTCCAAATCGAAGCTGCTGTCCCACTACTCCGTCCGCGTGTTCAACCAAATACCTTCTCCCAACGTAGTCTCATGGACCGCGCTCATCTCCGCCCACTCCAACACCCTTCTCTCCCTCCGCCACTTCCTCTCCATGCTCCGCCACCCCTCGCTCCCCAACCACCGCACCCTCGCCTCCCTCTTCCGCACCTCCGCCTCCCTCTCCTCCCTCTCCTTCGCCCTCTCCCTCCACTCCCTCTCCCTCAAGCTCTCCTTATCCAGCGACCCTTTTGCCGCCTCTGCTCTCCTCACCTTCTACTTCAAGTCCCGCTTCCCCCACGACGCACGCAAGGTGTTCGACGAAATTCCCCACAGAGACAGTGTCTGTTATTCCGCCATGATCGTGGGCCTCGCTCAGAATTCCTTCTCTGTGGATTCATTGTTGGTCTTTGCTGACATGAGACGTTGTGGTTTTGCGTCCACTGAGCATAGTGTTTCAGGGGGTCTGCGTGCTGCTGCTGAGCTCGCTGCGTTGGAGCAGTGTAGAATGATACACGGGCATGCGGTTGTTACTGGGTTTGATTCGAATGTGGTGGTGGGTAGTGCTCTCGTTGATGGGTATGGTAAAGCAGGTGTTGTTGAGGATGCAAGGCGGGTTTTTGAGGGTAATTTGCCTTGGATGAATGTGGTGGGTTGGAATGCTATGATGGCTGGTTATGCACAACAAGGGGATCATAAGTCTACTTTTGAATTGTTTGATTCAATGGAAGGTCGGGGACTGGTGCCGGATGAGTATAGTTTCTTGGCAATCTTGACAACACTATATACTGCTGGGATGTTTCTTCAGATTGATCATTGGTTGACGAGGATGAAAGAAGATTATGGTTTGCAGCCAACTCTGGAGCATTATACATGTTTGGTGGGTGCAATGGCCCGTGCAGGACAATTGGAGCGTGCAGAGAGGATAGCATTAACGATGCCCTATGAGCCGGACGCGGCTATTTGGCGAGCTTTGCTGTCAGCTTGTGCTTTTCATGGTGAGGCTGATAAGGCTTGGTCTATGGCTAGGAGGGTGTTGGAACTTGAGCCTCATGATGACTCGGCTTATGTTATTGCTGCTAATGTGTTGTCATCTGCAGGAAGGTGGGATGATGTTGCAGAATTGAGGAAGCTGATGAGAGACAGGAGGGTGAAGAAAAAAGGAGGGAGGAGTTGGATTGAAGTGCAGGGAAAAGTTCATGTTTTTGTGGCAGGGGATTGGAAGCACAATAGGTCAGTGGAAATTTATCAGAAGTTGGAGGAGCTTATGGGGGAGATTGAGAAATTGGGATATGTTCCTGTTTGGGATCAGTCGTTGCATAATGTTGAGGAGGAAAAGAGAAAGGAAGCTCTTTGGTATCACAGTGAGAAGTTGGCTGTTGCATTTGGAGTGTTGTGCGGATCTGCACCAGCAAGGAAGCCGTTGAGGATTGTGAAGAATTTGAGGATCTGTAAGGATTGTCATGAAGCTTTTAAGTATATGACCAGAGTTTTAGAAAGGGAAATTATTGTGAGGGATGTCAACAGATACCACAGATTTCGGAATGGTAATTGTACTTGTGGAGACATCTGGTAGCATATACAAATTATAGCAAACATGTCTGAAGCTTCTTTCTGTTGGTGAGCAATGCTGAACTAGAAAACTCATTTTTCCTGGTAATGGTAAGTCTTGTTTATTCTAGGTTCTGTCGTTTAGTTTATTGTTTCTGTTCACATTTTGACCTATCTTAGCCTTTCTAGTGACATACTGATAGACTGATAGTTGAACTGTGAATTTGACAACTAGTTCGTGGATATATCCTTTCAAACAAGGAGAGGCATGGAAATATCTTAGTTTACAAATTTAGTTGATCTTATTGGCAGGATGAAGTTACATGGGTACTGTTTGATTATATATCATTATCATGAAACACTGTCCCTTTTACAACAATTATAGAGGAGGACAAGCAATGAAAATTGGTTCACTGAAGAGATCAAATAACACTGACTGATCAAGACGATTGTGTTTCTTTATTTGGCTCTTCAGTGCATATTCCCCCTTTAAGAGAAAGTGGTCATGAACCAGGAAGCTTGCTACACTTTCTGATGAAACAAAGGTGCCTTTTAATACTTAATGCATATTTTGAAAGCAACATTATGTCTTTCCACAGTTACAACAGAATAATTATAGAAATTGATTGGAAATGTTTATTCTCACATGCCACCCATAGGGATTTAGAATAGGGAATGAACCATCTAGAAATAACAAAGAAATGTGAACACTTCATGTTTCTGAATTTTCTTTATTGCTACAAGAATTTTAGAGTGAGAGAGTGGGTGGGAAGATTCGTTTAAGCTTCAGATATGAGAAAGCTTAGCATGTGTGAAAAATTGGGGACAACCAATGTCTCTTGGTCTTTTGTTGACCTCAAATATCTACATGGTTTCATGCTTTCTTTCTTTCCTTTGTTTTTGGTTTTTGTAAGCTGGTTTACCTTTGTTTTCTTGCCGGCATATATTTCTAGGAACTTTGTGGTTCATTCTCCCATAACCTCCTATGGTGTTTAAGGGTGTGTACCATTAACTCGTAGTGAGTTAGCTACCATTATCCAACCATCCCTACTTGCACTGTTTTGCTCAGACAACTTGAAATTCTTCACTTTATCCCTTACTACTTTTAATTATTTATACTCTCATTTTGAGTTTTGCTCAGAGAACTCAAGGTGTTCCAGAATCCAGATTGCTAAGTTATGTATCTTGTTGTGCTTGTTCTTACTGAAGTTGCCTCAAATTTTTTGTTTATGGTACCAATTCCATATCTTCTTATTGGCTATTTGGCAATCAATGAATGCTAAACTATTTTAAGTTTCACTGTTGTCAGTCATAGATGTGTCTCATAGATTGGTTGTCTAGTTTAATCTTTTTGGATTCTCTTGTTTTTCATGCTGAAGTTTGAAATTGTTGCTTTTCTGCACATTGGTTACTGTAAATTTCTAAAATTTCAGTAGCTTGAGTTTTCATCTTGATTTCTGGATTATTATCCATGTCTGGTTTAGTTTGTCCATTTTTTATTCATATGCATTTAAAAAGATATTACAATTTCTTCAACCCCTTTGTGTGATAATTTTCTTCTGTAGGTTATAAATAATAGCCTCAGTTGCTATTGACATTTTAAGTTTGTTCTTTTTGCAATCCATCTACATTACAGTGCTCTGTTTATTTATTCTTATTGTTTTTATGAGATACTTTGTGCTTCCATACAATGATTCGGAGGTCAAGTTTTGGGTTGGTTTGAAATAGATTTATGTTTAGTAGAAAAAGATAAAAAGAGAAATACACTTTTGTTTAATTTCTTGACTTTTTTATATTTTTTTATCATCTTTTCTTTCATTCTCACTTATTTCCATTTTCTATGGTTTGACGGACTGCATTATGTTCGCATCAAATCAAAATACAGAACGGCTGATGAGGTAGCCAAAGGCAAAGCACGTCTTTTTCTGAGTGTTACAGCCAAGGAAGCGAGATTTCTACGCTAATATCTGCTCTTGGGGAACCTCAGATTCATTCACCTGTAAAAATGAATGACTTCCTCCTATACAAACTTTAGAATTTGTTGGCATCTTATTAATTGGCTGTGTGGATTTCAAAGGCCAAAATTATTGAAAGGTAAAGGATATGAAATAATTGTTACCCTTCTGCTGATGATATGTTACTGAATTATGAGTTCTGATGGATTATATGAAATTCTGAGATGAAAGAAATAGAAGTGAAAAAAAGATATGGTAGTAACATCTAATATTAGTACTTTCATGAAATGTGTGTGAAGTGTATTGTTGATTTCTTATATTGAATCAAGGTATGCGATGCAGCAATGTTTTCATAGATCGTGTGCGTGTTGTCAATCAAGGAGATAACTGGTGCTTTGACACTATTATAATAATCTTTGATATTGTTTTGATTGGTGCTTTGACACTATTATAATTTTTAATCTTTGATATTGTTTTGATTGGTCATAATATTTGAGTATTTTAATCTAACTTTCACATAATCTTTTCTTTTCTTTTTTGGACGGGTAAAGGTAAAGGATTTATTGATTGATAAATTGAGCTACATCTCCGTGAGCAATGTTTAGGACCTCAACTGGGCCATCCTCTAACCAAACAGAAAAATCGAACTGGGCAATGTTCTTAGCTAAACAATGGGCCACTTTATTGCCTCCCCTCTTGGTATGAAGAAAAATAGCAATGACCAAGCACAACACCTAAGTGTTTACAGTCACGGGCCAAGTAAGTCGAGTCTT
This sequence comes from Dalbergia oliveri, assembly GCA_030441495.1. Taxonomy (NCBI): domain Eukaryota; kingdom Viridiplantae; phylum Streptophyta; class Magnoliopsida; order Fabales; family Fabaceae; genus Dalbergia; species Dalbergia oliveri. The sequence goes on along the minus strand of JAMLFY010000002.1, from coordinate 43,578,856 downwards.
CCTTCTTCCCATGGGCTACATCCAGCAGATCCGAGCAATCGGACTCCACATCAATATGACGGAAGGACGCGTCTACTGCTAGGGTTAGGCCCCATCTCATAGCATTGGCCTCAACAATTCTTGCTTCAGCTGCGAGGTGGATCTTCTCCGAAGCTGCTAGTAGTTTGTTTCCCCACTCATTCTCCCCAACTCTCCCCTCGTTCACATATTCTAATATTGGGGCCTGTATTAAAAAATCATCCACCCCACAATATTTAAATAAATTTCAAAACCCGTGCGTCAAATTACTATTTAATATTTAAATATAAAGGTTTGATTTGTTTTTTGATCTAGTCTGAAGTCGGGACATTCTGAACTCAAAACATATATTTTTCATAATTAGCCCTAATGAATTTATAAGAATTTCACTTATTTTGCTAGATTTCTCAATCGATTATTTTAGGTGCGTAGATCTCTCAGTTGATTCAAACTTGACAAAACAATAATAGTCATGATTCATGAACGCGATCATATATGTGTCGATTAAATTTTTAATAAACGAGAGTGAAGGAAAAGTCACACAAATTCACACGATCACACCTAACTAGCATAGTAGCATTAAACTCGCAGTCTCGCACAGAATATCATTTAGGTCCCCAGAGGCCAGAGTTAGCATGCTACCCCAAAGTTTCTAGCTGATATTCAACCTTTGATCTTTTACCCATCAAAACATTTTATCCTCATTTTCTCCAAGTTCCACTTCCCGTTGAGATTCCGGGAAAAGAAGTCATTGCAGTAAATCCTCCATCAACATGCTTTTTTTTTTAACATGGGTGGGTTCTCTGGACTCAACAAACTTTTCAGGAGCCCAATCTCTGCCTCCAATTTGGGGCTGAAGAACATAGCAATAGTAATCCACTCCTTTTCTTTGTTCACTGATCCCCTTTGCTCTATGCTGCTGTAGGCCCCATTGCTTAGAATCTGCTTAAAACACCGAAAGTAAGCATCAGTGATGGATAATCATAAATAATGTACAAAAGTCCTGTTTCTATCTTCTTATTGTTTTTATAGTAGTTCCAAACTTTTTTGATGTAATTAAGTAGGATTTGTTAATAATAATTAACTAATGAGTCCGAAAAGTATATTGAGGCTCGGAATTATAGTAATGCTAAACATTATTGTGACATGAATTGTTTAGGGAGTACTTCCAATATAGAGCATCTTAAATAATGCTTATTGTGTTCAGTTTTGGGGTAAGCGTAGCAGTGCTTACAGCAGTATATGCAAATAGAATTTACTCCCGATAAAAAAAAGGTTGGAGTGCATTCAATGAGACTTGATAACACCCAACTACAACAGATATGGGTCCATTCGGTTTAGATTTTAGTAGAATTGTTATTGAAATAATTAATATTGAAAAAATTGATAATAAGAGAATTGATGATAAAATAAATGATTTGTGCTTGGAAATGATGTTGAAAAAGTGAGTTTAGAAGAATTGATGTGAAATAGTAAAAGCTAACATTTTTACTTCCATTAGAATCAATTCCTATAAAAGTGATATACTTCTTTCAAAAGTGAAAATGCCAACCAAACTATTTTACTCTTTCTCAATCCGATTTTCCTCACTGTGACGGAGTAAAATTTGGTAACCAAACAAGCTGATGAGAGTATGTTTTTACTTCATTACGATGAGATTTTGGATTTTGCACCATCTATGCAACAATAGAGGTATTATAAACATGACTGATTGAGAATCATTTCACTTTATACAGAATCTAAAAATGATAGCTAAGGACTATGAATCTAGGATCAGTGCTCTTCTCTTTCAAATTAAAAGAAAAGGATGACATGTTTGGATTTTTATTAGGAAAGTTTAAAGGCTTTACTTTAATAACTTTTTTCCAATTAAATAATAGTTTGAGTTCCAATCGATAGCCACCAGCACAAAAAGTAAAGGAGATAAAAAAGAGTGCTACTAGAAAGCTATGCCAGAAAATCTGTCAAATATAGTTGATAGAGATGTGACAAAATTTTAGTGACTAAATTAAAATCACAAGTGATCAAAAAAATTTAAAATTTTTTAATAATATCTTATCACATAATTCGGATAATAATATTCTGAAAGATTATAAAGCGTTTTCTGATAAGAAATATGACAAACCTCCATTATGTCTCCGATGTTGACTAACCGCATCTGGGTACAAGGTAACAGGGATCCAAACCCCACCTTTCTTTATCTCCAGACCCTCCACTCCATTTACCTGATGAAGGATGGTTATGCCACTGGCATCAGTGTGTGGTGTGAGCCCTACGACAAGATCAGGTTGTGGGCATGGTGGATAGCAATATAAGCATGTCATCCTCACTGATTGCATACCATCATCAAAGATCTCCACTTCCTTCACGTCCATGCCTAAGGCTGTTCCAAATAACCCAAAAAGTGTCATCCCAAGTTTCGTTGTTTCTGGGAAATACGGCTCCAATGCATCCGTTCACATACCCATAGAAATTAAATAATGAGTCGCATATAGTTTCACTACACCTGTTAATTTTTTTAAAAATATCTATCCATTTTTCATATTAAGGAAGTATTATTTATTTATTTTTTTTACCAATACTACTCCTAAGTATAATTAATTGTATTACTTATTTTTGTTTTTCAAGAGAAGCAGTCTTATCCACTTACATATCTTTCTACTACTACTAAGATTCATTCATTGTTTTCTTAGTCCTTGTGTTTTCCTTGTTTTTCTTAACAGGTGGAATTTAGATCAAGAGTATATGTACTATATATAGAGAATACATTGAGAAAGGACCTCCGTGATGAAGGGAGCTCATGATAAAGATGTGGCTTTCTTCTTTCAACAGGGATGATTATCATGTAAAATCTGTCTACCCAGTCAAGCTTTTGGTCCTTACATCTGATGACAGTTCCATAACCTTGAACATCTCCTGGTCTGACTTGGTATTTCGCTCTCTCCTCAACGGGAAAGCTGGAAAAATTTCTCCATCTCAAGTTTCAGCTTCTCCAGCAATTGAGCGCTTAAACCATGGTTAACCACCTGCATTAACAATCTAGTTGTCTCTTGTCAGTTGAAACGAAAATAATTATATAGCTGCATCACTGAAAATCGAAATACAATAGAAGCTCCTGCCCAAAGTAATTTGGCCTGAATCAAGAGTGCATTTGCGTCTGTACTTTAAAAAAAAAAGAGAGACATAGTGCATTTACGTGCTCGTATTTACTAATCTAAGGTTAATAATACTCTTATTTTCTCGTTTTAGAATTTGTTCCGTTGAAAAGTAAAATTTAGCTCTCATTAAGGACGGATCTATTCATTAAAGCGTGGGGGCACATGCCCTCACTACTGAAATTGGAGAATTTATTTAGAAATACATGAGTATATATATATTTTGTCCCCAATATTTTATTAAATTTAACCTCGCATTAAAATAAAAATTGTGTAAAACTCTTTATTATGCTTATGTGTTATTTTTGTCTTCTTCATCTAAATTTTCTGAATCCATCAATTACTTTCATTCATGAAATTTTTACTCTCATTTTGACCAAAGATACCCTAAGATAGATTTTCCCTTAGTAATAATATGCTTATGCATATCAAGGGCTTACAATTTATTCAATAGTTACATTCATGAGTATACACACATGTAAGATTGCAAAATGAAAAAGTAATCAGTAATTGCATATTAGAAAGGATGTTGATTGGGATAAACAAACTTGAAAGAAGCCCCACTCTTTGGATGTGGTGTACAACTTCTCGAGTTCAATGTATGTGGCATTTGCACATACGAGGCTTTCCATGTCAAAAATGGGAATTGTTGGCAAGGGAGTGGTGGTTTCATGGGATCGAATTGGAGGTTCTTGTTGTGGGCCAATATACATTCCTAGTATTCCCATTTCTTGTTTCTTGGCCACCTCCATCACGCCAAGAATGGAACCACTGCCACCAAAGAAGCCAGCCTGCTGTGGTGATGCCATTGAATGGAAAAGCTCAAAGTGACCAAAGGTAGAATCGCTATTTAATTATGCTGCATTGATATGCAGTATTCAGTTTGGACTTTAGACCCGTTCTTACAAGAATTATATTAAGATTTAGCGTGGATTAATAACTTCTGCAATATGAACATACATACGATCATTTTAACTAATTAATCCAACCATGTGTTTGCAGTTGTAATAGGAAATTCGACATCCGAAAAAATTAGTTGAGAGACCAGACGTTTTTAATGATAACACGTGTGATCATGTGGGGTAGCAATAAACTTATTAGATGGTTGCTTGTTTAGGGTTTAGGGTTAACTAATACAAGTCACACACACATAAATGGTGAAGATGAGAAGTTATTAGAAGGTCACATTATCAATTAAAAAATTTATATGACTTTATGTTTTAATTTTGATAATTATTGCAAGATCTGATGATCCAAATTTACCCCTTTCTCTCTCATATAAAATCACTCCTCTCACTGGATTATCTTCCTATATATATGTCACGACCCAACTTGAACATGAACCAGGAAATCCCATTCCACGTAAGCCTCATGACCTCTGAGTCTCTATATGCATATTTAATATTCAATCCATTTAATAAACATCATTTCCATTTCTAAGAAACCTTTGGATCTTTGAAAACATAATCATCATTAATAGCATATCATAATCATTTCTAACATAGTTTCTAAAATTAGAAAACAATCATTTCTCAAACTCTAAACATATCCTTGTGACTCAAAATATATGAGTCTCCCTATACAAAGTATATATGAAACTGAAATCATGTAATTACAAAATAATCATGATAAATCAATGCCAATCTATTTCTATGGTAGGACCCCGCCTCACGTACACTTGGAGCACTATATTTCTAAACAAAATACCAAAGATACTTCACTTCAAGTGAAGCTCGCCAACTGGAACTTTCTACTGGGAATGAGGTGGATAGAAGGACCCGTAACAGCTAACGTATCTGTAATGGAAGAAGGGAGAGGGTGAGTTTCATCTAAAACTCGTGAGTAGGCCCTCACCCATAACCCTCTCATGGGAAAACCAAGAACATAAATAATCACATATAATCATCAGATTGGTTAGTACAATATCTCTGAAAATCATATTCATAGTCTTACATAATCACATGTACCTACATTTATATATGTATATATATTCAAATTATCATTTCATAACTCAATAAAAGGAATTTCTTCATTACTTTCCTATCTAGTCACATAAAATCATAGTGTAGTAGCTCCTAGAGAACAGTGATATCTAGTCTGATCCGTCTAGTCTAAGGGTGCCACACGGGCTCCACCCTCCTAGACCTCATTCCTCCCCCCTAGACCTCATTCCTTCCCCCACGGGCTAAGGGAAGAACATGTGTTTTCTGTATCTCTGGCCTAGGCATACTTGGTACCAAGGTTAACGGATATTCCCCGCCACACCCTGTTTCTTATCACCACTGTCTAACTCAATTAGAAATCTAAATTTTCTCAAAGTCTTCTATCCTAGAGTTCATAAGCTCTAGTATATAAAATCAATAAATTCTAAAATTCATATAATCATTACAACATCTCTAATCACTTCTCTTAAAACTCTATTCTTGAAATCATAAAATCTCTAATATATATATAAAATTATTTAAACATGAAAACTCTTGAAACTCTGAAAGCTTTGGTCTCATATAACTCTAACAATCTGACTTTAGCATAACTTGACTATGAAATCATGCCCAAGGGATCACCTCTTGCAGGCATTCCGATTTCAAGCCTCCAGAATATGTATCTGGCAATTGTTATGAATCATATTGAATTCCATACTTCTGAGTATCATAAAAATACTTATTTCTCTAAAAACCCTATCATATACTTGTGCTATACTCTGGAAATCATCATACCATTTCATAAATCTCTAAATATAATCATATTCATACTCTTGCTCTTTAATAAAAATCACTTTTAACAATAATGGTCCCATGAGTTTTCAGAAAACATATATTTCATGCTTTCATTTCTAATATCATATGGCCACGTCATAATTTCCTGAAATTAACTCTAATGATCAACATAAGGATCATAGGATTTGAACCCACTCACCGTTTAAGGGAGTATGTGGGCCCCACCACTGGAGAACTTGGAATGGCACCAACAACTGCCATAGAGCAATTATAACTCTAGATTAAATTCTAATAATCTCTAGAGGGCTCTATCCTTATTCTAACAAAATTGGAGGAGGACCCCCACTTGATAACAATGAAAGAAATGATCGGTCCAAATCCAAGATTATGAAGAAATAAAGACATAATCTAACATATACTTACCTTGAAGCTTGGAAATGATGGATTTGAGAGAGAAGAAAATTGATGAAGGAGAAGAAGGAACGCGTTCTGCGCGTTCTGCCCGAAACACGGATTTTATAAACTTTTTACCGCCTGGGCGGTGGAATGACCGCCTGGGCCCTCCTCTCCAGCTGACCGCACTTCTCTCTTTGACCGCCTGCGGTTCCAGGAGGTTCTCCACGACGCCTTGGCTCGCGGGCTCCAGGAGGTTCACTTATTTACATTTCTTAACTTTAAGTTAATCATTCTACTTCCCATTAACTTTAAAACATAAATGTAAATAAGGAAATACCCCCCATTTGGATTCAAATAAAATATCTAAAAAATTAAAATCCCAACAATCAGAATCCAAAATTTGGGTTTTAGTTCAAATCAAGAGTTTCCGAGATTTGCTAAACTTGTGGGCTAAAAACGAAACACTTAAAGGTTTGATAAAATTCATTAAAAATCACTCTTCAACTTATTTTCCCTCTAGGAACCATTACCGGGACTTTTGATTCCAAGAATATGGTTCTATCATATAGCCCTCCAATGAGGTGTAGGATCCTCACTTAGCCAAATTTAGGACCGGTGAGTCTTGGGAAACTCCAGGCTATAGAGACCCTGACTATATATATATATATATATATATATATATATATATATATATATATATAACGTACGCATTGAGATTTGATAGTTCAGCACATTTGTGGAATAATATAGTACAACAGGAGGATAAGAATGGAAAGAAAATTTCATGAAGAGCTCTGTGAGAAAAACAGACCCTTTAAGTATATTTCTTAAAAAACAGCTTAAAAATATACATTTAATAATTTGTTTTATTTCAAACAAAAAACTAATGTCAAGGTCATAATAGTCTCATTTATAACCTAACGTCATGTGGTAATTTAAAACTAATGTAATTCATATTTTTAATTTTTAAGCATCATATATTTGAAGTTTTCATTTTTGAGAATCTAATATTTTTAATAATGTTTCTCAATCACAAAACTGAAGTTTACTTTGGAAAAAAGCAAAGATAATTTTTCAAGAACTGAGTTTGTTTAGGTTAAAAAGTTTATATATATATAGTTTAAAATCCTTTTAGGTTATGTTTGGTTGAAGAGTGAAAATGGGAATAAATTTTTCATGATTAAATTTTTTTATGTAAAATTACATATAGAGTTGAATCACAAAAAATTTATCTCAATTGTTAAATTTTAGGAGATGCCAGTACAATTACTTCTAAAATTTCCTATGGATAATGAAACTGGATAATTAGTTTGGGGGTCAAACACCACCACTTCCAAGTCAAACTCAAGCAAAAAGTCAAAAATTCTTCGGTGGTGCCAACACGTTAACCGGCCAAAGGAAAGGGGAAATAATAATAATAATAATAATAATAATAATAATAATAATAAAAGAAACGACGAAGGCGCAGCCCAAAATTATGCCATCGAGCACTATTTTCGTGAGGGCCGCTAGGCGGCTCAATCACATTGATGGATCTTGTTTCCTTACGATTACAATTATTCATATACAAGTTAATTACTCTCTTTCATCTCAAGTCTAAAACAAAGAAAAACATTTATATTAAGAAAATAATAAATAAATACCGATAATAATATAAAAGCATGAATAAATATTAATAATAATATAAAAGTATGTTAATTAACCGTTGAGATACAATGGAAAGAGTAGATGGCTTTTGTTTTCATATAATTATTCATAGACAAGTCAAACTCATAATACAAACATACCATCTTGTAATATTCAAGGTACACGTGTCAATGGATAAGTTCATTATAGCCCCAAGGTCCCCTAGAAGACTCACCCAAGTTGTTGAAAGGGCCCGCATGCCAAGATCAGCAAAATGTAGAAGTTAGTGTTGTTGTCACCGTTATAGCGTTCAGGACCGTTAGGTCACATGGGCGTGTTTCTCTATTTTTGGTGGTCTGAGGAGCATTATAGTAGTCGTAAGTGACTATCTAGAGAGCGCGAGGACTCCCTAGACTGCTATAGTGGTCATATACCGCTATAGCGGTGCCAGAGTCTGTGAACAATGCAAAACGTCACCGTTTCATTAAATGAGCCCCCCACCATTTTAAAAACCCCAACTCGAGTTTTTCTTCCAGAACTTCAAAATCACTCCCAAACCCCCATTTTCTCTTTTCTCTTGATCCCACTCCAACCTAACTCCCCAAAGCTTCAAGGTATACATATGTTGGTAGATAATGTGCTCATTTTCTCTATTCCTCCTTGTTCTTGGATTAGATTTTGTTGTTTTCTCTCATTGTTGTTAAATGGAGGTGCTTCCCCAATGTTGTTAGAGTAAATCTAGAGCAATCTAGGTACCCATAGATTTTTTATGAGTTTTATGGTTGTAATGACAGATATTGGTGTCATTCCTCCTCCCTGGAGTCCTGGTATTGGTGCTTCAGTCTATCCCTCCAGGTAAGTAGGTTTGATCTCATGGCCTTATTTTGATAATTATATTATTATTTTCTAGCATTGTGAAGTAATTAGAGGATTGAAAATTGGTTTTCACATGAAATGGAATTACATGGAAAAAATGTGCCTTAGCTAGAAATGTTCCATTTTGACTTATGCATGAAAATTTATGATTTTAGAACATACATGGGACCAAATTGCTCTATAAAAGTCTTATACGATCTAATTTATAATTTGAATTGTTATGGTTGAGGAAATGAAATTTAAGGCTTTATGTTTATTATGGAAACTGAGACATGATGAACTTAGAATTGATAGAACTCCTTTTTTTATGACTAAGTATGGATTTAGATTAGGGAATTAGAAGAAGAGAGTTGTGAGTTAACGGCAATTATCCTGTTAACCTTGGTATATCAAGGCCCACAAAAGGCATTTATGATAGATCAGTCCACGAGAGACGCGGTTCGCGACGACTGAGCACCCACCCTTCAGTTTGTGGATAGTATGTTCTTTTAGTAATTCTTGAGAAAATATAGAAGATTTCTATGTTTATTGCAAATTTAGGTTTATTAGCTATTATACAATTTATATAGAAATGATTTATGAGTTTTGCATTATTATTTATGTCTATGTCATTCTTGTCTCATGTATGGTTATGAGTGGAGATCCACTCACTAAGTTTTGTGATAAAACTCACCCCTCTTCTCTTTCCTTTTCTTTATAGATACAATATTAGCTTTGGATCCTTCACCTCCTCCTCCTTTGCATTAGATACATTTAGTTTGGGTAAGCTTCACGTTGCCGTGGAATCTTTTGGTTACCGTAGAGTACTCCAGTGATGTGATGGGCAGGGTCCTGATGTCACGACCTAACCTGGACGTGAAAAATTCCATCCTCACGTAAGCCTCGAGACTGTAATGCTTTATATGCATGTTTTGCTCGTAAAAGAAATCTATGGGAAAAAAAATAGAAAATTTCTCTTTTTCTACATGCAAATTACCTAATCTTGAAATTCAAAATAATCAAAATTGTTTTAGCAGTCAAGTTTATGGTTTTCATAATCTATCTCTAAAGTCTGAAGCTATAATATAACATATGATAATAAATTGCTCTATTCTAAATTGTCCATGAAATTAGCATACAGAAGTTATTAAACACAAAATAACAATATACTATTTTAATATGTGAGATGCAAAATGTGATCTAAGGTCAGGATCCTCCACTATCCTGGAGCACTTTAAACCAACCCAGAATACATGCCTCACCCCGAGGGAAGCTTACCATCTAACTCTTTGTTGTGGTTGAATAGAATTTGCAATCATGATTCTATCTGTAAAAATAAGAGAAATGAGAGGGTGAGTTTTGATACCAAAACTAGAGTGAGTCCTCACCTGAATCCCTTCATGGGACATCCAAGAGCAATAAATAAAACAAATCATAATAATATTAAAAGTACTTGTAAATCTTATGCAAATACATGTCTCTATATAAATACATTTTCAAACCATCCTTTCATGAAATCAATAAAAGCAATTCATTTAATTCATTTTCATTCTGAAATCATATAAGCTTAAAACCATGAACTCTTTCATACTTTCTAGTGACTACTTTATCAATTCAAAAGTCATTTCATTAACTAACTTCGTACCTGGTATTAAATCAACTCATACTAATATAGCTTCTAAGAAACAGAAATCTCTGGGCACATCTGGGCATTACGTATCGGCCCCAAGTGTGTCAATTAATTCTCTGAAATCTAGTCACATCTGGGCGTTACGTATCGCGTCCCTAGTGTGACCATAATGGCCACCTAAATAGGTCCCTTCTCTGAATACTGGCCCGGGCGTACTTGGTACCAAGGTTACGATTTATTGCCATTAACACACAGCCTGTTCTATAGCTAGCTCCTAAATTAACCTGAAACTTCTTAAAACCATTTTATTCTCTAGAGCTCTAAATCTCTATAACTCTAAAGTTTGACCTTAGCATAACTGGGACTATGAAACCATACTCGTGATTTCAAGTCCAAGAATATGAATCCCATCTGCTCTGAGTCATCTAAAGATTCGTGCTCTAAAACATTTTGACTTAATATCTAAACATGTTTCAATAAGTCATGCTCTTCATAAACTAGAAACTCAATATCATATTATGAACTTACAAAGTCTAAACATATTTCCAATCCTTTTCTCTAAACTTGGTTACAAAACTATATCATGTAAATAAACCAGTTCCATAATCTGTTGAAATAATCACAAAACCTCTAACAATCACATATATCATCAATTCTGCATAACATCAGTTCAACAAGCATGGTTCCATGAGTTTTGTCTAAAACATGTTTCATGCTCTAAAACCAGGAGTTCTAAACATAAAATCTAACAGTAAACTCCAAATCCTCAGTAATTCTCTAAATCAAGCAGTAAATCATAGTTTTCATGAAAATAACTCTAATGCATAACATAGAAGTCACAGGTGTGAACCCACTCACCTGGAGGGGTAGAATGCACGAGAGCACCAACAAGACACTTGAGAGTGGAACTGACAATAATATCTGACATAGAAGCAATAAAACTCTAAATCATCCTCTAGATACTCAAATCTAATTCTAACTTTCATGAGGGAGCACCATGGCAAGAAAGCATGAAGAACACTAAAGCCAACCTCTAGAATCATGAGAAATTGGGAGATAAGGAAGCAAGATCAACAACTATACATACCTTGAACTCTTAAAAGGAAGAAAAATGGAGTTAAGTTGAGAAAATGATGAAGAAATGGAGTGGGGAGGTGAAGATTTTGCATTTCTCTATTGGAGAGGGGTAGAGTGTGTCTGGAATGGTCTGGACCCAAATGAGATTTTTATGTTCGCTATTGACCACTTGGGTGGTCCCCTGCCACTTTGGCGCACCGACTTACTCTCTGTTAACCGCCTGGGCGGTTGTTTGGCCGCCTGGGCGTCTCCAAAAGCTCCTAACACCAAATTCACTCTCTGTTAATCGCCTGGGCGGTCTCCAAAGTTCCAGATGCTCCAATGCTGTATGTATTGGATTGTACTATTCCACCACTCACTTATTTACATTTCTAATCATTTGTTTTCTTTCCATTAACTTTAAAACATAAATGTAAATAGGGAAATACCCCATTTAGATTCAATTAAAATATTAGAAAAATAAAAATCCCAACAAATCAAAATATCATTTTTGGGTTTTAGTTCAAATTCAGAAAATCTTACAATTTTATAAACTCAGGCTAAAAATGAAGTACTTGAGGGTTTCATAAAATTCTTTAAAAATCCCTCTTCAACTCATTTTCTCTAGGGAATAATTACAGGACTTTTGGTTCCAAGAAAATAGCTCTAATATATAGCCCTCTAAGGGCATGTAGGGTCCAGATTTCACAAAATTAAGAACAGGAATAATAAAGGGTGACTGGCACCCTTCTTGGTTTGAAAAATTTTCTGACCTTTTATTTATTTATTTTTTAAATCTAGGTTATTACATTGGACCACATATTCATACATAAGATTATTTTGTTTACCATGATTCTTTTGTATTTATATGATACGATAATTCATGGTTTATTTTGTATATTGAGCAACTTAGCATATTTTGTATACAACTACAATTTCAGATTTAGCTTATGAAATGAGCTTTTATGATCATTATGAAACAAATATGAAAGTTAGTTTATGATTTGAAATTAGTTTTATGAATTAGATAAGCATATAGTACAACTAAGCAATTATGAGACTTTAATGGGGATGAGATTAACTCCATAGGTCATAATCTAAGTTCAAATCGTGACATATCTATATCTATCATAACTATCGCTTGATTAAAATTTTTATCTTTTACCTTTTTTAACCAAAATATTAAACTAAAAATTCTTCCTAAAGGATACAGAGATAGGGAGATATGAGAGTCAAATATAGGAGCACCCACTCAAAGATGTGAGAGATATTCACAACCGCTAAGCTGCAGCCTCAATCGTTTCTTATTTTATTTAGTTATTCTACACGCATGCATGTTTATATTCGAAGCAAGAAAGCTACCTTTAGAGGGTTGAAATTTCCTGTCTTAAATCTTTACCTATACAGACATAACACAAAGATCCTGTTCCGATAGTCACCGCCCCTTAATCTACCCATCAAAACTTTTTTATCCTCATTATGTTCTCCAAGTGCGACTTCCCATTGAGATTGCGGGAAAAGAAGTCTTTGAAGTAATCTTCCATCAGCATTCTTTAAACAAGGGTGGGTTGTCTGGATTAATAAAACTTTTCACGGGCCCAATCTCTGCCTCAAATTTTGGATTGAAGAACATTGCAATCGAAATTCTCTCCTTTTCGTTATTCACTACTGCTCTATGCTCAGTGCTGTTGTAGGCCCCATTGCTTAGAATCTGCAAAACCACCGAAAGCACGAGTGATAATAAAAATCCATCATTTTGTTTACATTAAAATTTTAAAAATAATAAAATACGAATTTATTATGATCTCATGTTAATTATTCAAATCTTGTACTACTAGTCCAGTCATCCTGGTGTCATGTAAAATTCCATCATTTTAAAAAGTTGTCAATATCATTTTTTTTCTTCAATCCTTGTATTTTTTTTTTCTTCTTCTTAGTATAGAATTTAAATTTGGTTGATGCAATTAAGTAGGTTCTACTAAATAACTAATGACTGTAAAAAGTATATTTCGGCTCGGAAATAGCAATGCATGCAGAACATTATATTGACATGAATTGTTTGGGGGAAATTTCCAGTACAGATCATCTAACATAATTGTATATATATATATATATATATATATATATCTTTATAAATTTGAGCCAACCATAGTTGCTTCTCTCTCCTCCAAATTAATTAGCAGCCACATATCCATTCTGTGTTCATTCTGTTCAATATCAAATTAAATTTTGTGTTAAAGTATAGGCATGCTCATTGTAAAATGGTTTTACCGTACGTAGAAAAAATCTCCATCAGAGAAATGTAGGAGAATAGTCAATAACAGTTGTAGCTATCGAACCAACTAAAACAAAAGAAATTAAACATAGTACTTGAACCCAGCTAGCTTTAACAGAAAAAGTCATGATATGTTTACATCGTGATAAATTGATGATACAGAGATCTTGGACTTTGTATCTGATTACCACTGCTGATGATAGAGAAGGAACCACACTTTAACACAAAAAAATATGGGATATAGGACTGGATTCAATAAACCACGTGTTTTTCATTTTTCATCATCAAATAAAAAAGTGGGGAAAATAAAAGAAAGGGAGACAAAAAGATAGGACAAAGACAAACCTCCATTACGTCCCCAACATTAACTACAAAGGCATCTGGGTGAAAGGTGATAGGGATCCAAACCCCACTTTTCTTTATCTCCAGACCCTCCACTCCATTGATCTGGTGAAGGATGGTTATGCCAGTGGCATCAGAATGTGGGGTAAGGCCTACAACAAGATCTGGTTGTGGGCATGGTGGATAATATGTCATCCTCACTGACTGCATCCCATCATCAAAGAACTCCTCCACTGCCTTCATGTCCATGCCAATGCCTTTTCCCAATAATCCTAGAAGGGTCATCCCAATTTTTCTCAATTCTGACAAGTATGACTCCAAAGTATCCCTTCACATATATATATATATATCCATATATAAAAATAATGAACTATGTATATGTCCTTTAGAGAGCTATATAGAATTAATTAACGACTATATAGAAGCTAAGGAAAGAGAGAAAGCATATATGCACCTCAGTGATGAAGGGAGCATAGGAAAAAGATGTGGCTTTCTTCTTTCAACAGGATTGACCACCATGAAGAATCTGTCTCCCCAGTCAAGCTTTTGATCCTTGCATCTGATGACAGTTCCATAACCTTGAACATCTCCTGGTCCAATTTGGTATTTCGTTTTATCCTCAATGGGAAGCTTGAAAAATTTATCGATCTCAATTTTGAGCTTCTCTAGCAGTTCAGGGCTAACACCATGGTTCACCATCTACACAAACAATGTTGCATCATTGAAAAATATACGCTTATAACGATAACAAAATTATTCAATACTATAGTTATTGATGAATAATGAAAAGTAATCAGTAATATATAATTAATTAAATATCTGAAAGGTAAATTATGAACTAAACCTGGAAGAAACCCCACTCCTTGCATGTTGTAAACAGCTTCTCGAGTTCAAAGTCTGTGGCATTTCCACATACCAAGCTTTTCAAGTCGAAAATGGGAATTGTTGGCAAGGAAGGGGCTTCATCAGATTGAATTGGAGGTTCTAATTCTGGCCGTATGTAAATTTCTGGTATTCCCATTTCTGGTTTATTGGCCACGTCGTCCATCACGCCAAGAACAGAATGAGTGCTCCCAAAGACACTAACCTGGGATGATGCCATTGGTGAAGCTCAATGTGACCCGTGCATGCCACCCAAAGTTGAGATTGGTATTTATGTGCAGCAGCACGAATATGCCTTTTTCCAATTGGAAAATAATAAACAACAACCAACCAGAAATTTTGACAGATTTTGCCTCCAAATCAATGTGTTATAAGTGTCAATTAATGGTTAGATAAATAAATGGATTATGTCGTTTTATTTCATTCAACAACTATTATAATTTTTGTCGAACATTATGAAAATATTGTTTGTATGTATATCATTAGTGTACTTAATTTGGACCCTTTTAATATCATATAACATTTAAATTTGAATCTATAATCTCATTCGTACTGAATAATCCTTTATTATTAGTTGATTCTAAGTGATTTTATTGTCTTTTTCAAATTAAAAAAATTTAAAATAATGAATGGAATGAGTATGACTGAGCAAAGTTATCATTGCTAACTATTTGATAAGTTAAAAATGTTTGATTATAAAAAAATTAGTCAAAGGTTAAAATGTGTAATGATTAAGGATGCGTTTGTTTTAGATTTTGAAAAAAAATAATTATAAAAGCTAAATTTTAGATGGTTTTGTTCCAGATTTTGAAAAAAATGATTATAAAAACTAAATTTTATATATAACTGAAAAAATTGAAAATTGATTTTTTTCGAAAGCTATTAATTTTAGCTTCTACAAAAAACTGAAAACTGATTTTTTTGAAATTTCGATTATTTTTTAAAAATTGTCCAAACATGAAAAGTGATTTTTTTTGGTGAAAAAAGTGATTATTTGCCAAAATAATCACAAACAAACCACCCTTTATATATAACTGAAAAAAGCTTAAAACCATTTTTTTTTAAAAGTTACTAATTTTAGCTTTTACAAAAAAACTAAAAACTAATTTTTTTTGAAATTTTAATTTCTTTTAAATTGTCCAAATATATGAAAAGTAATTTTTTTGGACAAAAAAGTGATTATTTGTTAAAATAATCACAAATAAATGCACCATAAATTATTATAAGAATAAGTTCATGAAAATCAGAGATCTCATCAAAGTCGGATAGACGGGAAAGGCAGGGCCTTGGCCCCTTCCCCTTCCCCTCAAAATTTTTTCTTTTTCTAAATATATATATATATATATATATATATATATATATATATATAACTAAAAAAATATAAAAATATTGGGCTTATATGCGTACATTTTTTCCCTTTTTTATTACTTTGACAAGTTTGATATATTATATCAAGTATATATAATATTTTTTTATATTAACTTACATTATAAAATTTATAATTTATAATACGCGATTATAATTCAATATTTTAATAACACAACATTTCAAACTACTTCCTTGCATTTTTACATTTTTTTTCTTTCCTTTTCTTTTTATGATTAATTTTTTAATAAAAAATTAAAAAGAATATAAATAAAGAAAATGATAGAAATTAAAGTAAAAAAAATGATAGATAGATGGTTTTAAGTGAACACCGATTTTAATCCTTTGGAGATATATCAAAGAGAGATCAAACAAATCCTTAGAATTTTCTGCGCGTTGTTTTCTATTTGGCCTTCAAGTGTATTCTAGGTTCATACTAGAAATCTTAAGTGCGATTAGTTTACAGGACAATGATGAATTGGATTTAATTGAAATTTTCACAAATGATTGTCGATTTAGAGTATATATATATATACAGCAATGGTAACTTAGCCTTTATATGTATGTTTTGAATTGTGATGGGTTAAAATAACATTTGTAAAATTTTAAGTAAATAGCTAATTAAAAAAAAATCAAGAGAAAGCTTTATATTATGATTTTCTAAAGCATAAGGGTGCGTGTCGTAAATTATATTATCAATGAGGATGTGAAATTTAGGGGAATGGATGCAACATTTAGGGTCTGTTTAGTTTAAGTTTCTAGTTTTCCTTTCATTTTCATTTTAAGATTTTGTGAAAGAAATACTGAAAATTAGAAATAAAACTGAAAACTAAAATTTATAGCTTTAAAATCTTAGATATTTCTTTATAAAATCTAGAAATTAAAAATGAAAATTAAAATTGAAAACTCAAATTAACGCGGCTCTTAGTGTTTTAGAGTTCTTCTTGAATAAGAATTTGGTCACATGACTTTTTTTTGGGTCACGTGATATTTAAAAATAAATGATGATTTTGCCAGAGCATGTATGGGCTTGCAGTCCTAACACTAGATGAGTTTGATACGGAAAAAGCTACGGGCCAGTCCCAATACTGGGAGCTAGACCAAGCATGTTAACATATGGATGTGTGTGCATTTGAATCGATATCCTCACTGTTACTAGGCATGTTGTTACTGGGCATGTGGACGAGAAAGAAGATGATTGAGTTAAGGTTAGTTATTTCTTTAACATTTTGAGTTAACTATGGTTAAGTAATAGAGAATGTTCTATTAGAATGATCTTATAAAACTGTTTTCGTTAAATTAAACAGGGGTGGAGAGCAAATATTGGAGTAAATATGAGTTAATAAGTGCTATATTCAGAAACCTCAGACGGTAGTTTATGTTATTAAGGTAGTGTTTAGGATATTGTTGGGGAAATCTTCAGGAATGAACCTGTTATCAACAAAGCAACAAATATTTCCCTACCTAGTTAAATAGGTAGAACCAAAAATACTCTAGTATAATAATTTGGAGAAAATAAAATAAGAGACACCGCAATTTTTAACGTGGGAAAACCCCCAGAATAAGGGACAAAAAACCCGGACCTAGTCCAGTAAAATCTTCCACTATGATCAATGGGAATACAACAATCTTCCTAGTAGCACTAGGGAATCTCAACAATCAACAAAATACTCACCCAATGGGCGAATACAACCATATAACTCCACAATATGGGTATCACAAAATAGCCACCAGAGAAGGCAATAAAATTAATAGGCTATATCAAGTATCAAGCTCAACATTAGGAACAACATACTAAATTTTCATGATAAACGGAGCATGTTACGTCTAATGATGAACCCCACTGCCCTTTTTTCTTTCTCTTTCTCTCCCGCACTGTTTCACGTCTTCTTCCTGTGACTTCGCGTCACTTTGTTTTCCTTTTACTTTTTGTTTCCTTTTTTTCTTTTTTTCCTTTTTTTTGTGTAAGTTGTTGGGCCCCATAAGGAGGGAAGCCCACCAACAAATCTCCCCTTCCCGACTCAAATGGGGATGCGTTGCTCCACTAACCCGCCTCTCTCCAAGAAACAAACTTCGCCGTCGGCAAAGCTTTAGTCATCATATCTGAACCATTATCATCAGTATGGATCTTTTCTAATGAAAGCAATTTCATCCAATGCTTCACGTATTCAATGATACCGCACCTCTATGTGCTTCGACCTGAATGAAATGTCGGGTTCTTGCTGAATGGATAGCACTTAACTATCACAAAATAACACAAACTTCTCTTGATCAAGGCCCAACTCTTGAGGAATTTTTGATCCACAAGAGTTCTTTTGAAGCTTTAGGTAAGGCAATATATTCGGCCTGTGAAAGACAAAGCAACACGCTTCTGAAGTCCTACTCCATGACACCCTCCCCTCAAAAGTCATCAAGTACCGGAAGTAGACTTCCTAGAATCAAGATCACCAGCCATATCCGCATCTCTGTAACCATCCAACACAAGCTGACCACTACCAAAGCATAAACAAACTCTGAAGTGCCTCGCAAATACCTGAAAATCCACTTCACAGCTTGCCAATGATCCTTACCAGGATTAGAGAGAAGCGGCTAACAACACCAACAACATGAGCAATATCTGGCCTAGTACATACCATAGCATACATCAAACCTGCAACTAGACGCATATGGAACCTTCTTCATCTCTTCTTTCTTTCTCACTTGTAGGGCATTGTTGTGAACTCAACTTGAAATGACTAGCAAGTGGAATACCAACAGGCTTTGAATTACTCATGTTAAATCTCTCCAACACCTTCTCAATGTACTTCTGGATAACCACAACTTACCATTCTTCCTGTCACGAGTGATCCTCATGCCAAGGATTTGCTTTGCAGACCCAAGTCCTTCATAGCAAAGGACTTTCTCAAGTCACTCTTAAGACTCTGAATCTTCTGCTTGTCATGACCAACAATCAACATGTCATCCACATAAAGCAAGAGAATTATGAAATCACCATCAGAGAATTTCTTGACAAATACGCAATGGTCTGAAGTAGTCTTCTATACCCATGATCCACCATAAAAGAATCAAATTTCTTGTACCATTGCCTTGGTGCTTGCTTGAGGCCATATAGACTTTTCTTCAATTTGCACACAAGCCTCCTTCCCTTAACCTTGAAACCTTCTGTTTCCATATAAATTTCTTCCTCCAAATCACCATGAAGGAATGCGGTCTTCACATCAAGCTGCTCAACCTCTAAATTCAAGCTTGCTGCTAAACCAAGCACAACTCGAATAGAGGACATCTTCACCTGGTGAGAAAATCTCTTCAAAATCAATTCCTTTCTTCTCTTCAAAACCTTTCACAACCAACCTTGCTTTGTACCTTGGCTGTGAGACATTATCTTCAATTTCAGCTTGAACACCCATTTATTTTTGAGTGCTTTTCTACCCTTTGGCAACTTCATCAACTCAAAGGTGTGATTCTCATGCAAGGAATTCATTTCCTCTTGCATGGCCTTCAACCATTTGTCTTTGTGCTCATCAGAATAGCCTCTTGGTAGCTCTCGGCTCCCCACTATCATGATAGTCACATACTCATCTGAAGGGTATTTCTTAGAAGGCTGATGCGGTCTTGTAGATCTTCTCAATTGTGGCTCAACTGGTGGTTCTGGTGGAACTTGCTCAACTGGCACCTCAGAGTAGGTGCATGCTCATCACCTATTCCCATCATCAACCTCTACATCTCCCCCATCAACAGGAGTACTAGGAGGAGACTCTAGATCAACATCACTGTACTTATAGTAACAGACATGGCTTATCTAACTTCTCAAAATCTTCAATGGTTTGGTCTTCAAGAAAGATCACATCTCGGCTTCTGATTATTCTCTTACTCGCGGATCCATAACCTGTAACCAAAGTCTTCATGACCATAACCAACAAAGATACACTGTTTGGACTTCCCATCAAGCTTGGACCTCTCATCTCTTGGAACATGAACAAAGGCCCTCCCCAAACACTCTCAAGTGACTATATGAGACATCTTTCCCTGTCCATACTCTCTGGAACATCACCATCTAGAGGACTGAAGGAGAAAGGTTGATCAAATCCACTTAGTTCTCATTGCTTCACCCCAAAAGGATTTAGACAACTTTGCATGAGAGAGCATACACCTGATTCTGTCATTAATAGTACGGTTCATCTCTCTCCAACTCCATTATGCTGAGGAGTCTTGGAACGTTTTCTCAAGCCTGATCCCATGTTCTCTACAATAATCTTCAAATGGACCCCTGTACTCACCACCATTATTCTTCTCGAACACACTTCAGTTTATTCCTTTTCTCTTTCAACACTTGCATGGAAGCTCTTGAAAACTCCGAGCACCTGGTCTTTAGATTTCAAAACAAAAGCCCACACTTTTCGAGAATGGTCATCAATAAAAGTCACAAAATATGATGCACCTCCTAGTGTTTTTGTGTCCATAGTGCAAACATCAGTATGAACCAAATCTAGCACATGTGGTCTCCTATGAGGTCCTGAATAATGAAAAGCTAATCTAGCATGCTTTCCAACAAAACAATGAGTGCAAGTCTTTAAAGATGTACCTTTTAGAAGAGCTGATTCTTGGCTAGAACACCAAGTCCTTTTTCACTCAAGTGGCCAAGACGCATATGCCACAAGTTGAAGAGGAATCATCAACAACATTCACCTCCTCTTTGCACAACTTTCCAGGCAATGGTAGAGTGAAACTACTATCTTCTCTTGCAACAACTAGCGATCCTTTGGTGATTTTGAATTTTCCACCACCAAAGGTAGTGTAGTAACCTTCTCCGTCCAATGCTTTGATTGACATCAAGCTAAGACGCATATCAGGCGCATGCCTAACATTCTTCAACTGTAATCTACAACCCATGCTAGTTTCAAGCCACACATCTCCCATACCAACAATCTTGCATATCCCTTCATCTCCTAGCCTTATTCTGCCAAAGTCACCGCGGTGTAGTAGAAAAACTCACGCCTAGGAGTAACATGACATGAGGCACCAGAATCCATGATCCAACTAGAATCATCACATGCAAGATTTATGAAGTTCTCATGATGTAGAACAAAGACATCATCATATGCAAGGCAAGTGTCTTTATCATTGTTACTATTTTTGTCTTCATCTCTTTCTCTTGATTTCTCTCTTTTCAAGTACTGCAATGCTTCTTGATGTGTCCAGGCTTGCCACAATGATAACAATTAAATTCTTTTCTTGTCTTGGACTTCCCCCTTGACTTGCTACGCTCTCTCTGTAGTATTATGAGGTCTTCTACTCTGGCTTCTCCCAGTGACTCTACAACAAGTGCTTCAACTGGGTGGAGGCACTAATCAAACCCCGCTTCTTCTCTGCATCTTCATTCAACATGCTTTCTTTAACCATTGACAACGTCAACTTCCCATTTGGAGCGAGTTAGTCAATGTCACAACCAGGACTTCCCAACTGTCAGGCAAAGAACTCAACAACAACAATGCTTGCAACTCATTAGACAATGTAATCTCATTGGTTGTCAGCTGATTGACAATCTCCTGAAGCTACTCAAATGCTCTGGCATTGAATCACCTTCTTTATATTTCATAAGCTTCAAATCAAATATGCCTTATTTTGCACATTCTTCCTCTCATATAAATCTGCAATTTCTCCACATGCTTTGAGCATTAGTTTCTTTGTCAACATGTGGATACACACAAGATCCAACCACTGCATAATCAAAGCAACAACTTTTCTATTCATTCTGTTTCATTCGCTTCAACTTATCAAGGCTTATATTTATCTCCCTCAATTGGATCATACAAATCCTGTATAGCATGTCTTCCATGAGGGTCTTCCAAATGAGTAATTTTTGGAATTCAACTTGATCATATTTGGCCCTGATGTTCCTCCATTTAAACTTCAATAAAAAATAACCAAAGCTCTGATACCACTTTGTTGGGGAAATCTTAGAATGAAACTCTTATCAGAGCGAAGCAACAAATATTTCCCCACATACCAGTTAAATAGGTAGAACCAAAAATACTCTAGGCAGTAATAATTTGGCAGAAAAATAAATAAGAGACACCACAATTTTTAACGTGGGAAAACCCCAAATAGAGGGACAAAAAACCCACGGGACCTAGTCAGTAAAATCTTCCACTATGATCAATGGGAATACAACCAGTCTTCCTAGTAGCACTAGAGAATCTCAACAATCAACAGAATACTCATCCAATGGGCGAACACAACCATATAACTCCACAATGTGGGTATCACAAAATAGCCACCAGAGAGCAATAAAATTAACAGGCTATATCAAGTATCAAGCTCAACATCAGGAACAACATACTAAATTTTCATGATAAACGGAGCACATTTACCCGTCTAATGATAGACCCCTACACTCCCTTTTTTCTTTTCTCTTCTCGGCCGCACTGTTTCAGTTCTTCCTGTGACTCACGTCACTTTGTTTTCCTTTTACTTTTGTTCCTTTTTTTCTTTTCTTTCCTTTTTTTGTGTAAGTTGTTGGGCCCTAATTGAGGGAAGCCCACCAAACGATATGTCCTAGACAATGGAGATAGAGACAATAGAAGATGGAGATAGAGACATAAAAGACTGTGTCTCTATGATGTTTCGTTCGTGGAGTACAAGACAAGATAACTTCTTCGCATCTTGTTTGAAAATACAGGGACAAGACAATAAATAATAATGAAAGACATTATGTACCTCGGATAAACACAAGCTCGACTCGGGCCATGCGAGAAACCACCTGCACCACCTATGGTTGTGAGGATATATTGGGAAATATTAAATATGTATAGGGATATTATTGGAAGAAAAAATATTAAATTTTGTCTCCATATAGGGAACGACTTATAAATAATAGAGGCTGGCTAACAATATTGACTTGTAGATACAAAGTAAACTTGTTTCATGATCAGTTAGGTGCATAGTTTTTAGCATAGTTTTAAAACTTGGCTCTAATCGACTCGGCCTTAGTATTGGGTCACGGGTCATGGTTCAATCAGTAAGTCACTAGTTGACAGAACACAATTAAATAAATATATTAAAATTTAAATAAGGAAAAAAACAATTTACCCCTTGAACTTTGGTCATGTGCATTTTTACTTAGGTTTTAATATTTGTAACCCAACCCCCTTCTTACCAAATGTTGCAAAGAAGACCTTCTGAAAAGGTGTTAAAAACCGTCATGGACATGTGCTCCTCACATGCCTTAATAACTGGATAAAAATACCCTTTCTCTTTCAACTCACTTTTTCCTTTTCCCTTGCCCCAATCTCTCAACTCACTCATGCCTCCCCCTCTTGCTTGAAACCCCCTTTTCTCGTTTCTCAACTCACTCGCGTCCTCCCTCTCTTGTCCATATCCAGCCTCTCCCCTCCATCTTGTTTTTTCTTGCTTATTCTCAAGGTGCAAAACAAACCCAAGCAAGTGGCGGCATGGGAGAACCCCCCTTTTCTTTTTTTTTTCTTGCTTTTCTCAAGTGGCAGCAAAGGGAAGAATGATGGCGAGCAGAAGCGGAGGAAAGGGGAGCGCACGGTGGTGAAAAAGGCTGCGAGCGGCTTCAGAGGTGGCAACACTGACACGCGGGCTCCAACACTGCCTATGCGTGGTGTCATGGCGAGGGATGGAGGCACGCGGATGGTGGCTTCATGGCCTGGTATGGTGGACTGGTGCACTTGATGGTTCCCGCGTAGAGTGTTGATGGTTCTCGACTTCCAAGGATTGATGGTTCCCATCGTGAAGTGCTAACTGGTGTGGTGGCACTTTCTCCTTCTCTTTTATTTTCTGTTGTTTTTTTTATGATGATGGTGGTTTGTGACTCTGATTGGTTTGGTTTCTGGCTTGTGGGTGATGATGGAGGAACTGCTACGTAGTGAGCTTTACGAGGTTACTCCGCATTTATTCTTTTATTTTTCTAGTTTGTGACTTTTATTGTTTGCGGTTATGATGATGATGGAAGAGGGGTAGTGGGTGGACTGTGATGATGATGGTGGCAATGGAGGAAGGTGATGGTGCTGGATGTTTTTATGAGTGATGGGTTGTTTTTCTGGTGGGTTGGTAGTAGTGTGTTGGTTCTATCTATGATTGTCTGGGTGAAGAAGACGCTTGTAGAGTTGAGAGTTGAGAGAGAAAGGGTATTTTTGTCCAATTATTAAGGCATGTGAGGAGCACATGCCCATTAACGGTGGTTTTAATGTCTGTTACACAAAAGGTCTTCTTTGCAACATCAATTAAGTGGGTTGGGTTACAACATTTTAAAACTCAGATCTAATTGCATACGATAAAGTTAGGGGTAAATTACTTTTTCCCTTTAAATAAATATAATAAAATAGCATAAATAGTTAACTTAACACATTTAAAAATTTATATCCTTACATACACGTATATAAAAATATGTATACATTAATATTTAGCACATTTAATTTATAAAATACATATATCTAAAATAAATATTTGTTTTAATATTTTTAAAAATCTCAATCAAAGAGAGTTAACATCCTACACAAAAATAATTAACCCACAATTTTTTTATTTAGTCATAATCCAATATTAGTTACATGTGGCCATTTGAGTGAAGTTAGGAGAGTGGACTATTCTTGACATATAACCTATAAAGGGTAAGAAAGCAAAAACAAAAAAAAATATCGTGAAAGTTGGTAGCCCGCATGGGACTGGATCAAAATATTAGTCCACACTATACTTGGCCCATAATGGGTAAACACATGGTTGGCCTAACCTTTAAAACCTAAATTTTAGTCTCATTCCCACACTTTCTCATATCTCTCAGAGCCACAGCTACACTTCTCCTCAACCTTTCTTCCATTTATGTGTGAGTGCTCCATGTCTCCATCCTTTCTAAACTCAATCCTTCTTCTCTTTCTATCTCTCAACTACTTCTTACTCTTTCTCTATTTCTATCTCTCACTTCTCAATGATATCTTTTGGGATCCCTTGAGAATCCAGGAGCATGGCATAGAATAGGTGCAGAGGTTGAGCGTGAGCGCCTGTTCCTTCCTTGCAAGGCGGAGGCCACATATTCCTCGAGATGGCGGTTGAACTATGTGAAATGGTTCAACTGATTTTTCAAAAAACCAGGGTCATCCTGGTTTATTTTGAGTCACTTGCAAGTCAGACTATGGGTAACTCGAACCAGTCATTTTGTCACTGGTTCAATGGTCAAATAGGCCAGTCTTTAGTTTTAAAACTATGGTTTTCAGAACCAGAATTCAACTGAGTAAGGTCAGATTCCTGGGTCAATCGATGGATCACAGGTTGAATCGGATTTAATTAAATAAATATATAAAAAATCTTGTGTAACTATATATATATATATATATATATATATATATATATATAGTGTGTGTGTGTGTGTATAATTAATTAATTAATGACATATAATAACGCAGAACAACCAAGTCTAATGGCAATAGATCGCTTCATTATTAGGGGAGGTTAATTCGATCTCTCTTCTTTGGAGTTTTTGAATTATTTATAGCAATCCTGCAAAAACAATCAAGGGTGTTATATATTTCATCTAAAACAAAGAACTTTAAAAGGGAATGATAGGAATATGGAGAAATTAAAACGTCATGAGATAATTTGTTGTCAAACTTTTTACTCAATGGAACATTCCATTACTAATGGGGATCAAATTAGGTCCTGAGTAAAAATCTTTACAGTGTCTTATTACGCTTCTAAATACACATGTATTCACATTTTTTAAAAATAGTATGGATTAGTGCAAGAAGTTATGTCAAACTCATATTCCTTGCACCAACATATGCTTAGTGGGAAAGATTAATCAGGCAAGACATTAGTGATAAAATATGAGCATGAAAATAAAACCTTAGTTAATATGGTTCTAGATATATTTCCTGTTATGCACTCAACACTATCAACAATTATAAAACAAAACATTATTAAGAACATCAAAGCATTGAGAATGATAAAAACCAAAATTGAAAAATGCAACAAAAAGAAAATAGGCAAAGCAAGGATTCAAATTGTTTGCAAGCTTACCCGTAATCGCATTGGACCATAATCGCGTGGTGAATTGAAATCCCAAAAAGCGTAATGTAAAGGTGATGCGACGCGTAATGACATTGCGGCCGCAATATAACATGATGAACCTGAAATCGAATATTTATGTCATTTCTGCATTTCCATTGTTGCATAGCCTCAACCATCGTGTGGTGGTGGAAGGTGAGCTAATATTCGGCAAATGGGTGGTGAATGGCAGTCCAATGGACGGGAAGAAAGCGAGAAGGGGACGTGAGAGTGGAGTTAAGGAAAGGAAAAGGGATACAAAAATGGAGTTCAAATAATGCTAGGAATTGGTTGAGGATGTCTTAAAACTGGGTATTGTTCAAAAAAAAAAAACAAAAGTTGAGGGGTTGCTGGTTTTTCTAGGAAGAAGAAGAACGAGGAAGGAGAAGAAGGGTGTAGAATGTTGGGGGTAGGTAGGTGGATTTATCTTTTTCATTCTGCTTTTAATTTTGCTTTATTGGGTGGGATGGCCACAAGCCACAACGGACATAACGGAAGGGCTCTTATTTCTTTTAGTTTCTTAGCTTTTATTTTGAAATTTTGGGTGGGTTTGGGAATAGCAGGGAATTTTATTTTTTAACTTTTTTTTTAGTTGTTATTAATTGTTTCACTTTTTAATGAATAAAAGGGTAAAATGTGGAGGTTGATTTTTCTTTTTGTTTAATGTGTGTTTTTCTTTTTAAATTTAATGGATGAGTTAGTTGACAAGGAAAATAATTATATTATTGATTAAGATTTTCTTCTTAAAATTGAAAGAATATAAATTTAACAATAAATGTGTAATATTTTATCTAAAAATCTATAATTAAATATCATAAAGTTATAGAAATTCTACTTTTATTGTATAACTATTGTTCTAGAAACATGAAAAGTTTGTATTTGAATATGTTGGAGACATAAATTTGTATCAAATATGTTGGAAACATGTTATTTTGGTGCCATAATTGTTGTACTTCTTGTTATTTTGCATTTTGTGAAAAATATAAAATCACGCTGAATGGCCACAATTGGCATCGTAGTAGTCGCAATGGCCGCGTGAGTGACTACAATTTAGAACACTAGGGCAAAACAAGTTGAGAAAATGATAAGGCTTTCAAAGTGTGTTGATTGTGAGAGGCAATGCCGAATCCGAAACCTTTGACAACCTGATTTCAATATTGGGTGGCCAAGCAATTCAAGCAATTGTACCAAAAATAAAAATGTACACACAGAAGAATCAAATAAAAACCAAGTTAAAATCTATACTTAAATCAATAAATTAGAGAATCAGGAAACTGTATTGATATATGTATATAACCTAAGAGTCAAGCAAGCATGACTTAGAGAAGGAACTATTCCAAAGAACATGCAGGGAAAGACAATGATCAAGCTTTTAGAAACTTGTTGCTGGAATCCTATAAGATCATCATGGCAGAAAGTAAAAAAGAGATGGAGGAAGAAAAATAAAAATTAATAAAAAATAGGCAAATAAGCAAATAAATAGAGATAAATAAACACATAAACTGGATAAAAGATTGAATTAGCCACAAACCTCATCACCACCACCTGAAACCATAGCCACCACCACTACAACCACCATCACCACTACGAACCTAAAGCTACAACCATCACTTACATCTACAAGCCCTCGCTATGCACCTCGCGAACCCAAAACAACTCAGCCGCCACACATCACACCTATTGTCGTCGTGGAACCACCAATCTCAACCACCATATGTCCAAACCCTCAGAACTGCATCATCCTTACCTGATAGCCTTAAACCACCTTTGACCTCAAACTATCATTGCAACCACGGCCTTATGTCGTCGTTGAACCTCTCTATAAATGACCAGACACTTACAACATAACCTCCGAAATGTGAGACGACCATCACCAACGCACTTAGATCCACCTTGTCGAGTCGTGTTGTTTGCCATGCATTAAGCGCTCGCGGTTCGTTACAAGGCCACACCATTCCGATAATGATCTTTCTCATCTTCACCATCTTCCCCCTCTCTTTCGCCATTTAGAGTGTTAGAATATGAAAGAAAGAGGAAAGAATTGGAATAAAAAGATTAAAAAAAAAGAGAAAAATGAGAAGCTTCTTCAGGAAGAATGCATTTATATTTTTAAAATGCATTCCCTTCCATGCATGCTATTCCCAGCAAATGAAAAGAATCAAATCAAATCAAATCATTATGAAGGATATGAATATGCAAGGGAATCAAGAAAACCAGTCATTGAAAAGCATAATTTCTTGGTTTCCAAGGAGAGGCATGAACTAATGAGTTTTCAGCAAGGAAGAGAAAATAAACGGGCATCAAACTAGTTCAGGGCACTAGTTCAAAGGTTTAGAGGTCCAAGATTCAACTAGGTCAACGGAACATAATAAAATATACATAAATATATACATATGATAAATTTAAAAGTAAAATCCTCCATTAAGTTATCAACATTAACATAACCAACACAAAATAACATTGTCTTATTATACTTTATATATTATGTATGTCACTTTTGCAAACACTTATTTTCTTTTGGTTTGACTTTTTGCAAATAATTGTTGTGTACATGCTTCCATTCCATCATTTTCGATTTGAAGGCCCAACTAATGAAGCCATGATGACATATACGAACCCATTACCAAGCCAAGTGAAAGCTCAACAGCCCAAATTTATAACATCCCAAGGCTCAAACAAAGGAGGCTCTACTTTGCGCCTGCCTTATGGTGAGAGAGAGAGAGAGAGAAGAGAGAGAGTAGGTTAAGGTTGAACCCGTCTCTATTCCTCATTTGCACTTGAACCCATTAGCCCCATGCGCTTCCTACACTTTGTGTACTGATTCACCTACCGCTGCACCTGAGAAGTGAGCGGAGCAAAGGTGCTTGTGTGTGAGAAGCAAGGAAAGGAAGGGAAGACAGCTCGCGAAGCAATGTGAGGACTAGAGGGCGAGGAACGGAAGGACGGAGAGCTTAAAAGAAGAAGATGAAGATTTGCTTTCTCTGAAGTGAGGCTTGAGCTTTGCTGTTTTTCATTTTTTGCTTTTGTTTTTCTAGGTCAAATATTAAAGGAAACCTAAAGCCGACTGGTCCACCATTTTTTCCGATTTTACCTTTAGTCCATCCGTTTAGGTGCTCTTAGAAGCGCTAGGCAACCCTTCGGTAACTGGTTAACTAACGGTCTAATTTTCTCTTCTATGATTTTCAGCCATTTGATAAAGCTGAATAATTCATGTATTCGGCATTTGATCAACATGTGTATTGGAAATATCAAAAGTTGTCTAATTAATTAGATAGTTAATTAATCAACTAATGTATTGTCTAGAATAAGTACGAAATGACAATGCAATGTGGTGATAATGCTACACTCTGAAGTTGAAAAGACAAAAGGATAATATTGTGATGAGTGAACACGTGCTGAAATTTTTTTTGGCTAAAAAACTAAATTGGCAATGTTTTGATGATGGTTGAGGCAATTATCCCTATTTTACAGAAATAAGATGTGAATGTGACTCCCACTTCTTTGCAACCATGCAATTAGATTTTAGAATAGCACTTTTTTCTTTTCATTATTAGCTATTTTTTTCAAACAAATCTGGAAGTCTATGTAATTTTACTCAATTTATAATCAGATCTTTAAAATTCAAAAATTTCTAACCAAGTCTTTATATTATAAAAATTATTATAATCAAATTCTTAGATAATCCATTGCAATAAAAATTTGAATTTCAAATGTTCTTGGTAAAAAGAAGACAAATATTTTTATCAATTTTTTATTTTAGTAAAAAGAAGACAAATCAAGCACAAAAAAGGGCAAATCTTAATAGTAGGTAGATAATGTTTTTGGTATTGCTATGTTTAAATTTTATAATGATAAGTTGTTCGATCTAGGGATTTTATTGCAAAAGAAATTCAATATAGAGACTCAATTAACAAAAATTTAAATCAAACAGATTTAATTAAAAAATAAATGAAATTACAGAGATATATAAATTAATTACATTTTTTTCCTATGAAACCGATTTTTCTTGGCTGATATCTTTATCGTTTTTTTGGGTTGGCTCATTGTTGGGCCACCCTCTGTTTGTGCGAATTTTTGTTTTCTATGCTACTTTTCTGTTAAAACATTGTTGGACTTTTTGGAAGGATAGGTTTCTCCGAGTTGATTTTTTTAATAAAATAAAACTAAAGGAACAATAATCAAGGCAACAAAAAGGGGAACAATAATAAGCTTTTTCAAAAAAGGAACATGTTAGTTTCTTTGTATTTTGTGTCGTGTAGAGTATTTGTGTTAATGTTACTGCTTCGTAGACCAATACTTATGTTTGACTAGACAACGTGCATCAGATGGCAGCACAAGCCCAGAGAACTAATGAACCTAAAGATACTATGAGTTGTAACATTTAGTAGTAGATTGATGTTAATGTAAGGTTTTACTCTTGTATTTTTTAAAAGTTAGATAAATGCTCTCTTGCATTCTCACATAGGTGCATGTACGTAGTGCAGTCTACCTCAAAAATAGTTGGACAGCCCTTTTTGGTCTATAAAAGAAGTACAACATCTATTTGAAATAAACTACACACCAAATACCCAAATATGTAATTGCACAATAGAATTGGCCTCTCTTTATCATGTCCAATCTTAATGTTCACAACAAACAATAGCTCTCTATGAACACGGTTTGAACTTCTTGAGCGATGATGGACATTGTGGGCTACCGACTTGGACTGGTTGGTACAAGTTACGCACATGGATTAGTTTGGATGCTCCTATAAGAATTATAAATGCACACGGGTCTCCTCACTTGACTTTGAAAATCAATTGCACCGCTTGCTAGCCACACGATTGAAGGGAGCTCATGATAAAGATGTGGCTTCATAATGCAATTGCATATTGACTACGTTGTTCTTCCTCTCAGTTGAAGGGCGGAAGTTGACTTAGGAGGGCAAACGTGAAGTGTTGGTAAATCCTTCTAACCACCAATTTGACAATTTTTCTAGTTTGAGATTATATTTACTAGGATTTAGGATTTAGATTCTTTAAAGTGTGAAGAGTTATAAAGTGGAAAGTGATAGCTAACCACCCTTAAATCACTTGGCAGAACTCACTCAGAATGCAAATTATTAATACAATGATGGTTCACTCTTCACTTTCTCATATTACAATTCTCTTCACTTTAGAGTATACTTACCCTATTCACAATGACATAACTTAGCTTGGATATTTTGAATTAAGAGGATTTTTATGTACACTAAAGGTGTATTTAGTTAGAGGTAAAAATAATATATAAATTTTTAAGGATGTGTTTTATGCAAATTTTACACATAGAACTTATTTATGAAAATTTACACTTTATTTTTATCTTCAACTGAACATAAAAAGATTTATCAATTCTTGACAAACATATTAAAAAAATAAATTTTAAAATACTAATATGCAAATAAAATATTTTGATGACAACATAGAAAATAAAAAAAATTAGTGCATATTTTTTGTTCTCATGAATCAGAGATAAAAAAGCATTGAACTTATTATACATTAGTGAGTTTTTTTTCTCATACAACATAATATATTAACTTTCTAATATAGTCACAATTATTTTTTCGTTGTTACCGCCCAATTTTTCCCTCAATAATACGTCTTTAAAATAAAAAATGAAAAAAATAGATCCATGGTTATTTTTCTAGTCATAATATTAATTTAAATTTTTTTATTTTATATTACCAATGGAAAAATCTATTGGCAACACTTAAAAAAAAGATGGAATTTCTATGTTCAACTCTGATAGCGGCAGCAATTGCGAAGAGTACGATGAGACGCGGAGGCAAAATAGAAAAAAAATAAATTTAACAAAATAATTAAAATAAAAATGCACCAAATCAATAATTTTAATAACTTTTTAAAATATCTAAAAACATAATTAGTACTTTGAAAAAAAAAACACCTATAGCGGCATCTCTGCAAGGAGGAGGCAAGCAGTGGTAGTGGCCGAGATAGACTCTAAACGAAAGAGGAAAGAAAATCATAAGAAGAAAGGGTAACAAAAACAAAATCAAATCAAAAAATAAAACTGACTAAATTGTATAGGACTTCAAGACAAAGACAATGGTGATTTTCTCCCCAAAATTTCAGCCCAACGAAGGAGTAATGGCTGAAAATAAACAAGAGAAGGGAAGGAGACAGAGAGAGATAGAACAATGGAGAAATGGGAAAGGAGGATCTGTGGATATTAAAACACTTCCAGATGGATTTTTACTATTATTGACGGATTTTTCCCAATAACTTAACATAAAAATGTGGCGTTTCACTTATACTATTATCAATGGAAAATATCTGGTAATATTAATATTTAAACAAAAGCTTGTTATTGGGAAATTTTTACACCTCAAAATTCACCAATAATTTCAATAGTAGGCACGATTTTTGAAAATTTGAATATAAGCGAAGAAATCCGCTGGAAAGGTGTTAAAAAATCCGTGCATAAAATACTAAAAAATCGATAATGAACGTTAACTTTGGCATTAAGTTAAAAAATTCAATTTTTTTATCACTATTTTTTTTATCTAAAACTAACATAATTCAAAATAAGTTGTCCTAATGTGGGCAACTTGAACCATTTGATAACTCTAATTAATACAACATCTCATGCAATGTTTATACTTCTCAAAAAAAAAAAAAAAAAACTTGCATTTCATCCATTCTTTATGGTTTCCACTGAGTTTAACTTTTCCCCAATTTTGCGTAATAAACCAAGCCACTGAATCAAGGCTAAATATATACTAGCATGTATATATTTATCAAGGCTAAACCAAGCCACCCAAGTTACGTACTGTTTTTGAAAATCAACTTGGCCGGTTGCTAGCCACACTGCTGACCTCTCGATGGGGATGGATAATGCAATATGCATGTTGACTACGCTGTTCTTCCGACCAATTTCTCAACTATGCCTAGGATCATATCTTTGCCGTGTACTTTAATCTCCACTAAAACTAAATGGCGCGGAGAAATTTTTGCACAATGACGTATGAAGGATGATAAAATGAATAGAAATACTATTTTGAAGTTCTAGAAGTGAGTGTTTTATTAAGAGATTGTTCCATCAAACAATAGATGTAATGATAGTCTTGAGTCATTTTGTTATAGGTAATATCCAATAGAATGGTATTCATTTTTGGGTTCAAAATAATATTACTCCTTTGCAACAAATGGAGGTTTTATTACTTGTACATAAGAAAATTAACATCTAATACAGTATCACCTTTGTGTAAACACAGTATTTTTTTGTCTCTCCAGATATGAATACGCATATTCTTTGATTGATACAATACAATGTCTATGCTTCTCAAGTTCAAGAGAAAGAAAATACATTGTACCTTGCATTTAATCATTTATAGTCCGCAAACTTTGACACTTGCCAATTTTGCCTAAAAAGCCAAGCCACCGAATTACCAGTCAACACTAAATATTTACATGCATTGGCATATACTATATATATATATACTCAAAAACAACCAAGAAGGCAAACACATTCATCTCTAGACTATATACTCAGTTGAAGCTATGGAACAAACTCCTCTTTCACCGTTGGTCGTCCAGGAAATAGCAAAGGAGGGATTAGCCAAAGTTCCAGAGTGGTATGTTCGGCCACTGCATGACCGTCCAATCCTATCGACCACTCACCTTCCCCAAGTCCCTGTGATTGACATGGCCAAATTGTTGTCCCAAGATCTCAAGGGACCTGAACTTGAGAAGCTACACTTTGCCTGCAAAGACTGGGGTTTTCTTAGGTCAGTAGAATTTTATATATATATATATATATATATATATATATATATGAAAATAATAAGTTACACATTTGTTTAAGGTAAAAGTACCTATAATTCTGTTTCCTTAATCATCGATTTATAACTATAGGTGATTTTGTAATTTTCTTTTATCCATGTTGATTGTTGTCTTAACTCTTTTTTTACCTAATTAATATTCTCTTTTCTATTATTTCTCTCACCTTAACAATGTAATTTTTTTTCTCTTTCATTAGTTATAAGTTAAAAAATTATGTTGGTTTTGAACAAAGAAAATTATGAAATTTCTGTCACTTTAATTTTTTTCAAATGGATTTTCTGGAAACAAAGCAGTAATTGCATGCATAGGAATAAAAGATAATACCTGTAACAGGGATAAAACACGACATAATACAAGAAACATACTAAAGTTAAAAATTTATAAAGACAAATACGAATACATGTAAGTAAACATTTTATGAAAATTATACATTATTTAAAATATTATTTATATAAGTTTTAATTATATTTTATTTTCTTATAAACTCAAAACGTTATACTTTATTTCCATTTTATAACCATCTTTATATTGTATTTTTTTATGTTATAGATTAAGAAAAAATATATATTTTAAATTAATAATATACAAATTTGTGTTATTGATATGTCAATGGTTTGTCATATAAGATTTGGCATAGATACATATATGTCATGTAGACATGATAGCCAAATAGTGTGTCTATACCTCATAGATTGCAACAATGCATATAGATATTGATTTTATTATTATGCATGTAAAATATTGATTTTATTGCACCGAATGCAATTTTTCCAGAATATGCAAGGACAAAACAAAGAAACTGAAATTTCATAAAAAAATATTTTTAAGTAATCAACATTATTTTTTGGCTTACAACTCATGAGAGAAAAATATATTGTTAAGGTAAGAAAAATAGTGGAAAGAGACTATTATTCTCTCATTTTCACTCCATTGTATTTTTTTTATTTTTTTATTACAAAATATCTATCCATATCTTATAACAAGAAATGTTAAATTTTTTATTTTTAATACTACCCTAGTGCAATTAATTGTGAGTTTTTCAACAACATTATGATAATGTAAATTTATATTTTAATAGGGTAACATGTATATCTTTTTACTATTATCAAGATACATTTATTATTTTCTTAATCCATGTGTGTGTGTGTGTGTGTTTTTTTTTTTTGATAAATAGGGTGGAAAGGGAGGGAGTAATTAGATAAGAGAAAAGTTAAGACAACAACTAATGTAGATAAAAGAATATTGCAAAATCATCCTTGGTAACAAATTCATTAAGAAGAAAGAGTTATAGGCATTTTTGTCTAAAACAAAAATATTTAAGGTGTAGAAGTTAGCATTTATATATATATATATATATATATATATATATATATATATATATAATGGCACCATAAAAAAGCAATCATGTAATGTAGAACAGTAAATATGACTAACTTTCCATTTTACTATATGAAAAATCATATACAAAATGAGATATCTAATTGAATAAGAGTCAATATATCAAAATTAATCCTATATATGTTTAAATTTGTATTATTTTGCTGAGAAGTGTGAATGATTTACCAATAACTCTCTTTGGAATTGACTAATATGGAAAACCATTACCACAGCTGATCAATCATGGAGTTAGCACTTCATTGTTGGAAAATGTGAAGAAAGGCACCCAAGAATTCTTCAATCTCCCAATGGAAGAGAAGAAGAAGTTTGCAAAGAGTGAAGGAAAATGTGCAGGGATATGGTCAAGCCCTGTATTTTCTGATGAACAGAGATTAAATTGGGCAGATTTGTTTTACATGGTAACTTTGCCACCAAGCGAGAGGAAACCACATTTATTCCCCAATCTTCCCCTACCTTTCAGGTTCTGTGCTGATCTCTCAATCTCATGCACTCGTCCATGACCATTTGTAAAATATGATAAATGGGTAGGGACTTTAGAGATAAACCGTTTTAATCATAGGTCTAATAATATTTGCAACTTAAGGATATATTTCTAAGTTTAGTTAATTTTGCTCTATAAACTCTTCCTTGCTAGTCGAGACTCAAACTAGGAACATATCCTAGACTTTTTCGATTCATTTTCATGCTATTATATCATCTCCTTTCCAATGAGAATGATGGTTTATTATGGGAGTGAGAGGAAGGAAGATATGAATCAAAAGAGTCCAAGATAAGTTTATAATGATAAATAAAAAATAATATTTTTTAAAGGGATTTTTTCTATCTTATAAAATTTATATTATAATACTTTCAGATAACTTGTTGTTGAAAATTTGACACATGTCCTACTAACTAAATTTATTAATATTTTAAATATTCATGATTCAATCACAACATTTGGATTTAAAAGAGCACAGATATCCTTGGGAGTACCATAGCAAAAACCTTTTTAAAATTATGTATATAATATTCAAGTAAAATAAAAATTTAAAAAATAATATTCTTGTAGTGAAGAGTAAATATTAATTAGGTAAAAGAAAAGAGAGAAGAGTGAAAATAAATGTGATCAAAATAAAATTATAATATTGTCCAAAATTTTAAGTTGATTTAAGAGAAAAAAGAGTAAATTTTATGTGCAAAATAAGATGTATACCTTACTAACCCACATATCTATTCTCTTGATCAACTTATAATTAGGGTATCTTTGTAATTCTATTTTATCTACATTAATTACTCCTTTAATTTTTCTCTCTTCTAATTAATATTCTGTTCACTATGTTTCTCTACCAAAATAATATTGATTCTCTTGACATTTTAATCTCATCTGAAAATACACACACATATAAATATATATAAGTGTTGAAAAATTTAAATAATATTAATATATGTTGAAGAAATATACTTAATATTATTAAATAAAATATAAATACTTTTCACCTCAATCATACAAACCTTAATAATACAGGATTTTTCATTCATAAAAAAATAATTTTGTATTTTGCATAATAAAAAAAAGGGTAATTCATAATAAGGGAGGTAAAGAAAACCGTGAATTGTTGAAGTGATATTTTCATATATTTTAGATTCAAGCTAAGTAATATTTTCAATAGTAATAAAAAGTGAAATAGTATCGAATATAATATTTGAATTGTTTACTATTACTTGAATAAATCGTGAACTATTGTTTTATGAATGTCTTGAACTACGATTGAATAATATTTCAATTGTAAACACGCGAACTATTATTTTACAAATGTCATAGATTATATATATCAAATTAGTATTAGATATATTTATTCATCACATTTTTCATGAGCTCAAGATCAGAAATAGGTGGGGAATAGTGCTATTTAAGTAGAGAGAATATCAATTAGATGAGAGAGAAAAATGAAAGAAGTAATCAATGTACATAAAATAAAATTACAAAGATAACCCTAATTATAAGTTGATCAAAAAAGAATATATGGATCAGCTTTCATGTCCAAAATAAAATGTGAAGAATACTAACCACATAAGACAACGATGTAGAGACTAGCAATTTCATATATATATATATATGCACTTGAATATTGAATAAAGTTAGTAAAATTTATTTTTATTAATAGATGTATGTAAATGAGTTATTAAACTTGTGTGTATGCAAAAAAATACATCTCGCGTAAATTCTAATAATATTTTGCAACTAAAATATTCCACTTCTTTAGCTAAACAGTCCATCAACAACACAGTAAAGCTACACGTGTGAAACCATTGTACGAAGCTGGTTTGCTAGCTAGCACACATGTAGCAAATTTTAAGTGGAAGGACTGAAAACATGGGTGGGAAAAATGAGGTGTTTATTTTATATTTTGTCTCATAATTAATTCTAGCAACAAATTTGAAGCAAATTTATTGTATAGTTTGAATATATATATTGCTATGGTAGGATTTTGCTATCCAAAACATATTAATCATTCATATGGCTGAGATAATATCTTGCTTTGGTTTCAGAGATGATTTAGAGACTTATTGTGCAGAAATAAAAAACCTGACCGTCCACGTCCTAGACCATATCGCAAATGCCCTCAAAATGGACCCCAAGGAAATGAGAGAGTTATTTGGTGATGGAATTCAATCAATGAGGATAAATTATTATCCTCCATGTCCTCAACCTGAACTTGTCACCGGCCTCAATCCTCATTCTGATGGTTGTGGCCTCACCATCCTCCTCCAACTCAATGAAGTTGATGGCCTTCAAATACGAAAAGATGGACGGTGGACTCCGGTTAAATCCCTCCCTAATGCCTTCATCATTAACATCGGAGACATATTGGAGGTAATTCTTTTTTCTTTTGATAGAGATTATGCCCAAATTTATATATATTAGATCGTAAGTACTTGTTGGACTAATTACTGTCCCAACTAATTACCTGGCAGATGATAACTAACGGAATTTACCGAAGTGTTGAACATCAAGCAACGGTTAATTCAGAGAAGGAGAGGCTTTCCATGGCCACATTTTTCATCCCCAGTATGGGATCAGTTATAGGTCCAGCGCCAAGCCTTATTACTCCAAAAACACCAGCACTGTTCAGAAAAATTAGATATGAAGATTACTACAATGGGTACCTGTCACGGGAACTTCGTGGGAAAGAATTTCTGTATAGCATGAAGATCCAAAATGAAAGTGAGAGAAGCTCTTAAACACCTCACAATGGTATATATTACATACCACTTTCTATACAATAAATTGATGCTATGTTCAGTCATCGTGTATGACCAGACAAAATCGAATAAAATTACTACCTAGTGAATAATTAAGGTCTCGTTCCTTTAGCGTCATGACAATACATTTTCTGGTTGTAATGGTCTTTATTATTATTGCATGGTTGTAATCGTTCCTTTAGCATGAAGAACCAAAATGAAAGAGAGAGAAGCTCTTAAACATCTCACAATGACATATATTGCATATTACTCTCTACACAATAAATTGAAGACCTGTGCGATTATTAGTTTATTACTAATGTGAATGTGACCCGTACTTCTTCGCAACCATGCGATTAGATTTTAGAGTAAAATCCATCTTATTTCACTTCTTTCTTTTTTCCATTTTCAGTTGTCAATTTATTTAAACAAATGCAAAAGTCATTTTACTCAATTTATAATCAGATCTTTATAATTCAAAAATTTTAATTAAGTCTTTATATTATAAAATTATTATAATCAAATTCTTAGATAATCCATCGCAATAAAAGTTTGAGTTTCAAATGTTCTTGGTAAAAATAAGACAAATATTTTTATGAATTTTTTATTTTAGTAAAAAGAAGACAAATCAAGCAAGAAAACAAAGGCAAATCTTAATGGTAGATAGATAATGTTTTTGATATTGCTATGTTTAAATTTTATAATGATAAGTTGTTTGATCTAGGGATTTTATTACAAAAAATTTTCA
This sequence comes from Dalbergia oliveri, assembly GCA_030441495.1. NCBI lineage: Eukaryota > Viridiplantae > Streptophyta > Magnoliopsida > Fabales > Fabaceae > Dalbergia > Dalbergia oliveri. Next base: position 43,539,289 of record JAMLFY010000002.1, on the reverse strand, counting down.
ATATAGAGACTCAATTAAAAAGATATAAATTATACAGATTTAGTTTAAAAAAATGAAATTATAGATATATATAAATTAATTTACATTTTTTTCTGTGAAACCGATTTTTTGGGCTGATAACTTTATTATTTTTTGGAGTTTGTTGGGCCACCTACTGTTTCTGGGAATTTCTGTTTTCATATGCTACTTTTCTGTTAAAAGATTCCTGGACCTTTTGGAATGATAGGTATTACAGAGACATGTCTCGAAGAACTTTGATATTATACTTACCTTTTCTAGATTTTAATATTATTCCTATCTTCAAATAAATTCCGTCGACTATCCTTCATAATAATAAAAAAGAAAAACAAGAAAGAAAGAACCCACCCATCATCCCCACCAAACATCTCCTCTACCAATCCACGATTTTCCTCGGCAGATCCGGCGCCTGCAAACTTTCCCAATCGCAGGGAGAATGTTCTTTCAAATCTTAAGCCCGTGAGGCAAATGGGCCACGGAGACTTGCGATCTGAGAAAGGGGCTCTTAAGATTTATCGCGAACTTTGATGCTTATTGTCGACTTCTTTCATTTATATGAAAAATGTTAGTTGGGAAACAACGTTGGGTGGAGTTGATGAGAAGAAGGGTGGAAGGCAGCAAGGAAAATGGAAACTGAAGAAGTATTGACATATAGGTAGAGGTTAACCAAGTTGTCCAAACCAAACCGCTTCCTTCGTCACTTTTCAGCAGATCTTGCTCTATCTATGGCGCTTTGGGAAGGGGAGAAAGGAGCACGGAATGGGAAGGAGAATCATAGATTTGGGATAATTCTAATTAAAAGAGTAAAATTGACTTCTAAAAATTACTTTGGATTTATAGGAGACTAGTGGCGACCTTTTTTATTTTTGGAATATTAATGAACCCTAAACCCTATATATATATATATATATATATATATGCTTAGCTTAATTTTTGAAAATGTATAAATTGACACTTGATTTTTTTAACTATAAAAATTGACTTCTCTTTTAATTTTTATGTCCACTGTTAATTAAAATAAAACATATCCAACAAAATTTAAGGTATCAAATTATATATTGTAAAATGTCAACACACCGATGAAGATTAGAAAGTTCAATATTCATATGGTTCATGTAAGAAAGCCTTCACGTACAATTCATAACTAATCCGGTGACAATTGTGTCAAAATTATTAATTACTAATAACTAATTCTAAAGCAAAGTCACACGAAAGATGAAATGGGACATGGGTGATTTCGATATTGTTACACCGTTTGAAAATTTTCTGCAAACTGAGTATCTTTACATGTATCTTCTAGAAGTTATCATTTTCATTACGAATAAAACTATAATGACATAAAAGTAGCAAGTATGCTAAGAATAAACAGACTTAATTTGTTAGAGAGAATGAATAAGCCTATGGTTACTTATCCTTTTTGTGTTACGCTATTGAAGTGTGTATTGTTCTAATTTTCTCTTGAATTTTGATCCTTAGTGGAAATTGAATAACAAAAGAATAAAATGAAAATACCTTAACCACTACTAAAAACTTACCCATTACCTGAGAATTTTTCTATGGATTTTTGTTAAAAATTCAAATAAGCATATTTTATGCAGATTTTACTAGGAAAAAAAATCCAGGTAATATAATCGTGGATAATTGGTTGTTGGATTTTGACCGCATAATTAGTTGCAGATTTTTTCTCAAGAATACGAACAAATCTGACTAATTTCTTTATGGGTGTGTGGTTAGAAGGAATTTTGCTACGTATTTTGTTTAGATTATTTTTGTGAGAAATATTCGCAAGAAAATTCACATATAATTTGAGCAAGAAAATCCTTAAATTATATTGTCAAAGCAAAATCCACAAGTATTTCTCACAACAAAGTGCAAGTAACTAAATTCACAACAAAATCCAGTTAAACCCAATTTGATTTCGCAAGTAATTACAGGAATATTCCTATCAAAATCCACATGTAATTGGCTGAAAAAATTGGATGTAATTTAATTCGAGGTAATCCACAAGTCGTCATGGTCTTCCAAATTTTGAATTCACAGGTAATGTCGCATGTAATTTGCACAAGGAAGTCATTTTTGCAAGTAGTTTTACATGTTTTGCAATGAATTTTGCAAGTAATGTATAACCTTTCAAAACTCGATTTTAAGTAATTTTATATGTTTCAACAAAATTGGCAAATACTAAATTGTACTACAAATTTTGCACTAAATATAGACCAAAATTTAATTAAATTCCAAGTTTCACAACTAAGCTTTTCTAATATAACTTTTGTAGGAAAATTTGCAACCAAATTGAACAAATTTAATATTTGTTCATTAAATTTATTTATCACCCATACTTGCCAATATATATAATCTATTTCTAATAATTCATCATTTTCAAATAAACAAAATGTCTAATTCAACAACGAAACATAAATTTTCTCATAATATAATAACTTCAAAGTAATGCATTATCCAAATTAAATAAAAATTCATAAGTCATCTATCATCATATATAATTAAGTACTAAGAGGTAAACATAAAGCAAAGTAATATTTCTAATAAGTGAAAGCTATGCATTAAAGTTTTCAGATAATATACTATTCTCATCCTCTTCATTAGTTGAATAATTTTGATTATAGGATATAGGCTTTGAATGAGAAGAACTTGCTTTATAGTCAAATTTCTTCATCAATATATTCAATATTGTATTCCTTGTTTCATACAACTCCTGCTTCATATCTTACTCTCCTTCCTTCTTGTTCCAATTGAGCTTGTAAAGAAGCATTGAATGAATGAACTTCACTTCTTATATTTTCCTCAATCTCTCTTGATATGGTTGCTATTAGCAAACTTCCTGAGTAATAGTTTTCATTGACCTGCATAAAGAACAACCCAGATACTCTCCTTTTTTCTTTCCTCCCATAGAGTCAACCCAAATTTGCAAATCAGATGGCACAGACCTTATTGTGCAATAGCTTTCCAAGAATTAGTCTCAGTTGATGATAATTTCATTTTTTTTCTTTTCAAAGTTCTCCTATTATAAAGAAAAATCATTCAAGCTTATGGTCAACTACAAATAATAAGTAGTAACAACTTACTCTATTATAGCAAATGTATAAACTAAAGAAAAAGCCTATCATTTTGTTGAGTTGAGCATATAATATACTCACTTTTGAAGATATTAATGGCTGAAAAATCAAGAATTCATACCAGGAAATTACAAAAAAAAGGTAAAATATAAACAGAGCAATAGAGAACTTTTCATGAGAGGTGAGAAATTTTAATTTTTGTGAAATAGGAGCAAAGTATACATCATTGAATCTACAATAGAATCCGCAACTATTCTAGGAAAAAATTTACACAAGAAGTTCAACAGTTAACTTGGAGCAAACTCCACAGATAATTTCAGGTACATGAATTGTAGGAAAATGTGCAGGAAAAATCCGTAACTAATTTCGCACTAAATATTCACAAGAAAATCTGTAAAAACCCAAATCCACAACATAATTTTGTAGATGAATTTGTAGGAAAATATTCGTAAAGAAAATTCGCAACACTAATCCACAACTAAGTTCACACGAAGAATTTGCAAGAAAAAGTCAGCAGGCAACCAAAATCCACAACAAAATTTGCCGCAAGATTTTGCAATAATTTTGCAATAAACAAATTCGCAAGAAAATTCATGGCACTTAACCACAACATAATTTGCAGTAATTTGATGCAAAAGTCATAGCAACCAAAATCCGTAGTAACATCCGGAGAAAATGTCGCAACTATATTCCGTAGGAACAAAAATTTTTAGGATAGTTCACAGCAAACAAATTTCAGTGCAAAATTCACAACAACATTCCATAGCTAATTTCGCAGGAAACATTGCGTAGAAAAATCCCGATGAAAGTAATTTTTCACAACAAAATCTGTAGAAGAATTCACAAGAAAATTCGATATAGTTTTCTTCGAATTCAGCCTTAAAATGACTTTGAACGAGCATATGGATTTTTTACCCTGCAAAATTACCTACGAAAATATTTCTTACTAAAAAATCACAGGAAAAGACATTCCATAAAACTTTGCCTTATGGAGGGAAAGTTACTGGAGATTTTGCTACCCAGATTAGAATTCATAGCAAAATATTACCTGTTTGCTCATAGGAAACCGCAACAAAATTTGTAGGTATTACCTACGGAAAAATTCCGGAGGAAAATTTTGTAGTGTATTTTGCATATTTTTAGTAGTGAACATTAATATTCCCTTTAGGATTGGTAGTTAATCGAAGCCAAGCAAGCATCATGCACATAGTCAACCGCTTTACCTCCTGGTGGCAGTAGAAGAAGTGAATAATGCAGCATGTTCCACTTTGATATTAGTTCAAGAATGAAAGACTGGTCCATCAAATTGGCATCAACATTTTCGGCAGTTGAAGTGGTTATGATGGTGGTGGCCATGGACCTCTTCTTGGAACACAATTCCTTGGCAAGATGAAAGGGAAATGAGAAAGATGAATGTGTGTGCGAGGGGTGTTTGAATAACTATTTTCGAATGAAAAGCAACAATGGATTTTTTAAATTTCGAGAGTGGAGTAATTGACTTACATAAACAACAACTGCACTTTCTCCCCAAAAAAAACTGCACACTTAATAATAGGGTAGTTATCTTTATTAACTTACTAAAATTATTTCAAGGATAAAAGGAGAAAATAGAAAATTGGACACCAAACAGGAATAATTCCCTTTATTGTATGTATAGATATAGTTATAATGACTTATAAATAATTAAGAGAGATAGATGTAATATTAAAATCTAAAAGAGATAAAGTGTAATATCAAATGATCGAGGGAGATTTTTGTAATTTATCCTAGAAAAGTTTGACAAAATGAATGATAATAAGTTTTAAAAATTGGGTATGTCTACAATGTTAGTTTTTTGCGGTATTATTTCAACACCCAAAAAATGGTCTAAAATCAAATTAAAAGTAAAAAATTAAAGTTTATATTTTTAAGTAGAGGCCGCATAAAATTTAAAAGTGATAAATTGGGGTATTAGCAAGTTTGAGATATGGTTAAAATAATATTTTAGTTTTTTTAACCAAAAATACTATTCCAACATCCAAAATGTTATTCCAATTAGGTTAACACCCACTTCATCACTATTTGATGTGATTATGGTCATAACTTTTTTATTTATTCATCACATCCAATAATAATGAAATAAGTGTTCCAATTGAATCACTTTTAGGTTAAAATAGTAATATTTTAATTTGTCGTGTCGTGTAGAGTATTTGTGTTAATGTTACTGCCTCGTTGACCGATACTTATGCTTGACTAGACATCGTGCAATCGTGCATCAGATAGTGGCACTAGCCCAGAGAACTAATGAACCTAAAGATACTAAGAGTTGTAACATTTAGTGGTAGATTTTTGTAAATGTAAGGTTTTGCTCTTGTATATTTTTGAAGTTAGATAAATGCTTTCTCGCATTCTCACATAGGTGCATTTAGTGTAGTCTACCTCAAAAATAGTTGGGCTGGCCTTTTTGGTCTATAAAAAGAAGTAAAACACCTTTTTGAAATGACCTACTCCAAAATCCAAATACCTAATCTTTATCACGTTCAATCTTACCGTTCAAAACAAGCAATAGCTCCCTATGAACAATATTTGAACTTCTTGAGCAATGATAGATTTTGTGGGCTAATTTGAGTGGTTGATATAAATAATGCACATCGGTACGTCTCCTCAATGAGTCGACTTCGAAAATAATGATTATCGTTACGTCTCCTGAATTAGTTGACTTTAAAAATCAATTTCACCAATTGCTAACCACACGATTGAAGGGATCTCATGAGAGAAGACGTGGCTTTATAGTTTATATATAATGCAGTATGCAAATTGATTACGTTGCCCAATCTGACGCGGCCTTGTGCCAAGGTTGGCCGAACATTATCTTCTTCATTGTGTGGTTCAATCCACCCGTTATCTTTTTCACGTGTACGTTACAAAGACCGGCATAAAATTCAAAGTTGCTACAACAGGAATCTTTGTCCCCCAATCATTAGGTTTAATGAATGGCGAAGGTTGTACTGAACCTCCCACACACAACTTATCTAATGGTAAGGATGTGAATAATTATCCATACACTAATATAATGTCAATGCATTATAGAAGATTCACTTTCTCTTTCTCACATCTAACTGGTTTGTTAGTTTTTTGCACTAATTTACAACTTTTATCCATCGGCTTGCAAATTTTTATGTATTGGTTTTACTAGAAGTATAATATAGAATTAACTTATCAATACATCATCAAATCTTCACCATGAGATAACATGGTGTATGATATTCTATACTTTTAAAAAGTATTGTAGAATCCACCTCTTAACAATAGTACAATTTTTTTTTTCAATGTCAGCAAACAATGTTGATCCTATCACTTGTATATAGGTGAGTTTTTACATAGGCCAAACTGAGTTTGATATGGTGATGAAATCTCAGCCACATAAAAACTCATTTTATAGCTAACATGAAAAGTATTTCATAGTCTTTAATATTACAAATATTCCCCTAATATTCTTATCAATTTAAAATCTGGTAATACTACTTTAGCTCACATTTTTATTTATTAAGTTAGTTGCCTTAATCATATTTCTTTGCCAACCACCATCACACACCAGTGAACTCACAATGCTGTTACAGTAATGTTGTCTACCTGATTATTATTTGTTTATTAAGTGAGATAAATCACATAAAAAAACACTCCAACCTTTAAGCTAACATAAATCAAAGTAATTTGCTGCCATATTTTACATCATCTCCATGTTTCACACACTCAAATTTCAAATAAGAATAATCTCAAATCAACAAAACAAAGTCAAATTTGCAAATAAAATAACAAAAAGGAAAATCCCAATGCAGAGGAACCAGCTTGAACCCATTGCCGCTTCATCGCCGCCATTAACCATTATTGCCGCCCCTTTGCCTCATCCTCGAAACTCCACCACGGCGTATCACCACCAGCCTAACCGCCTGAGAACCAAGTCCACCACCACAAGCTCCACCGCACTGTACTTCTGACCTTCAATAGTTTGCGCCATCCTGGAGCGAGGGTGCGTTGTCCCCATCACAGAAGCTTCACGACCTCGCACAACCACCATTCTCCACCGCTTGAATCGCAAGCCATCACAAAGATGAGGGGTGGTGGAGGGTTCAAGGTCAGGGGAGGACGAGGGAGAGTGGTGGTGAAGGAGGGTGAAGATGATGGTGGCGAGGAGACCATCGTTGAGGTGGTGGTGGTGGAGGCATTGTAACAACGTTGATTTATGCTTCAGGTTTATAGAGATGACTCAAGAAAAGCAACAAGTTTTAATGGTGAATTGTTACTCTTTTGAACCAGATCTAAGTAAAAAAAAATGTAACCATATATGAGGAAAAAAAATGTTAGTTTTTTAATTGCGAATGACTCTATATTAATCAAGTAAATCAATGTATTGTTTTTCTCATATCTCATGAATCCATCACTCACAACCATTGATGTGCCTGTTCGTGGTGTGAAGAACACAGTTTTTTTTTTTGTATGAACTGGGTCTAAGTAATAAGTTTTTGCAGATGATGTTTTTTAGTTTTCATTTCAAGGCTCCTTTAATTTTTTATTATTCTCGTTTCACTTGACTAAAAATGCATTGATGTCTATCATTAAACCAACTTTTAAAATTATGATTTTACCCCATATTCTTTTTCTATTAATGGTCACCATGTGATCCCAAACTGAAATGGGACCACATAAGAATCTGCCCTTGTATATAACTATTGTTTTGTGTGGACCTAACTTTCTTTGCAATAGACGAAGGTTTTATTTTTGGAGGTTGAAGAAAGATTTATTAATAGAAAAACCTAATGTAACACTTATAAATTGCAATAAATATATTATATTCAAATTGAATAAGAAATAAATACATTCTATATTTAAACTAACCAACAATTTGTGGTTCTAGTTTTTACCTAAAGATTATCGATGTATAATGGTATAAGTAGCTTTCACACTGAAAAGGTGAAGACCAACACGATAAGTGTTGCAAAGTGAATAATATGTCATGCCTCTTTTTCAATATAAATCTGAATACATCTGTATTTTGTAAGGCCGTTAAAATAAGAATATCAATAAAAAGAAACCAAAATACTCATAAAGGGAACAACAAAACACCCATAAAGGGACAATAAAAACATCACAAAGAGGATAACAAAATAAAACGCAACCCTAAACAACAAAGAAAAGAAAATGGTACGATTGATGACCAAGAATAAAGATGGTTGATCCTCAACAATACAAACACGAGAATACTAGAGAAATAAGAGAGAAAAAAATAAGGATCAGGGTTTGCACCTTAAATGTTACATGTTTGAATTGATCATTTTACAAAAGGAGGCCAGGTTTTATTACTTGTACGGAAGAAAATTAAATTAACAGTATCACTTTTACCCAAAGGGTTTGTTTGACATGCCAAATTATAATAAGATAAAAATTGATAATATAAAATCTAATAAAATAAAAATTGAAAGTGTTTAATGTAATATTGTATAAGACATTATATTTTATGTCAAAATATATAGTATATTCTAATATTTTGATTTATATCAAATTTTATTTATTAATTACTTTAATATTTTATAACTATTTATTATTTCAATAAATTATAAAAATAATTTGTTTATTTTGTATAATTTAATATTTTTCTAGTATCGTTTATCATAAATATTAAAATGTTAATTTAATAATAAATACTAAATCAAAATATTTTTATTATTAATCCTTACTTTTATATATCACATATTATTTATTATATATTTTACTAGTATATACTTTATAATTTATTTTTGACAAAACTCCCATTTTAGTCTCTTTAAGAATTTCAAGTCAAAGAAATTGATCCCCTATAATAAAAACTATTAAAATTGGTCCATGTAAAATTGAATCATTGGACAAATTGGTTCATAAAAAAACCTCTCAAATTGGTTTTTACAAAATTGAATAGTCAAATAAATTAGTCCATACAAAATTAAATAATCGGTCAAGTTATAGTCCTTTGTTAAGTTTTACATACAGGGACTAATTTGGGAGTTTTCTTTTTTAGGGACCAATTTAATTTGTTCGATTATTAATTTTCAGAGACCAATTTAATTATCCAACTTAAAATTTTAGAGAGACTAAAATGGGAATTTTGTATTTGTTTTTAAAGTAAACCCCCCTCCCAAAATGGTCCCTATTAATTTTCAAATCCCACAAATCACCCTAACAAAAATAAATTAACAAATTGGTCATTGACCTTTTAAAATATCAAACAATTTAGTCCTTTAAAAAAATAAATGAACAAATTGGTCTATACTCTTTTAAAAATTGAACAATTTAGTCCCTCATGAATGACTAGGATGAGGTTTGATGGAGGGATTAAATTGTTCAATTTTTAAAAAGTTGGAGACCAATATGTCTATTTATTTTTATTAGGACTAAATTGTTTAATATTTTAAAAGATTATGGACTAATTTGTCAATTGATTAAGGACCATTTTGGGGGTTCACTCTTATTTTATATTAAATAATATTTATTATTTATTTGAAATATTTTTATTTTATTTTATTAATTATTATTCAATTAAATAAGGAAAATAAATCTTATATATTGAAAGTTATTCAAGTCTTATCATATCTACTTATGCTTGATTAACTTATCCATCATTTTAAAATATAAGAGAGGTTTGATGGATAAACTTATACAATATATTGTTTGCATCAAACAAAGATAAAGTAATTACATATTGTATTAGTTTATCTTATTATGTCTTACTCAATGTGCCACAGATAGGCCTAAATACATAATATATTTATGTCTCCTTGATATGCAAATTCTTTGATGAATATTAAAGCCATTGAAATGGGCTGAACCCGAAAAATATATGGGCTATCCTAAAAATATTGGAGTGGAAAAAAAGTTGACCAGACTCATCCTAAACTAATTTGGTTCAACCAAATGGACCAAGGTCGATGGTCCAAACACAGATTTTTTATTAAATAATTATCTGCATATATGAGTTGTTAATACTTAAATTTGAATCATTTAACCTTTTTTTTTTTACTTAAAAGAGTTTAAACTAAAAAACAAATATTGACAAAAAAATATTTTTTAATTCACTTCACTTTTACATTAAATTTTTCTTTTTGGTACATTACTTTTACATCAAGTTAAGTTGTCAAAACATAATTATATAAAAAAAAAAGCATTTCTCATTCTTACATAAAGCAAGAATAAGATCACTATTTATTGATAGTTTTTACTTTTATCCATTGATTTTTTATGTTAACTATAAAGTTTAAAAAAAAAAAAAGAAATTGTGCTTGGGCTAATCCAAGATCTTAATAGGTTAGGTTGAGCCAATATTTTTCTAATCTAAAACTAACTTAGTCCAAAGTGAAAATGTGGGCTCCCCTGAACGAGTTGAATCTCCATTTTGACAATTCTAATTAATATAATGTCTCATGCAACCATTATACTTCTCAAGTTAAAACAATAATTATAAAGAACACGTAACTTTGTATTTCATCCATTATTTATGGCCCATTAATTAACTTTGACTTTTCCCAATTTTGCGTAATAAACCAAGCCACGGAATCAAGGCTAAATATGTACTAGCATGTATATATATCTCAGAAAAACAACCAAGGGCGGCAAACACATCCATCCTCTGCCTTTATACTTAGTTGAAGTTATGGAACGAACTCCTCTTTCGCCGTTGGTCGTCCAGGAAATAGCAAAGGAGGGATTAGCAAAAGTTCCAGAGCGGTATGTTCGGCCACTGCATGACCGTCCAATCCTATCGACCACTACACCTTTGCCCCAAGTCCCTGTGATTGACATGGCCAAATTGTTGTCCCAAGATCTCAAGGGACCTGAACTTGATAAGCTACACTATGCCTGCAAAGACTGGGGTTTCTTTCAGGTCAGTAGAATTATATACATATAGATACACTTTTATATGAAAATTAGCAAGCTTTACATTTGTTTAAGATAAGAGTGTTTATAATTCTCTTCGCTTAATCATCAATTTATGACTATAGGTGGTTTTGCAATTTTCCTTTATCCATATTAATTTTTGTCTTAACTATTTCTTTTACTTAATTAATATTCTCTTTATATTATTTCTCTCACCTTAAAAATTTTATTTTCCTCTTTCGTGAATTATAAGCATGGAAGAGAAATTTGCTAGAGGGTCCATTAACCCCAAACATAGAAGTCAAAAGGTTTAAAATAAGAAGATCAAACGAAAAATTGGGAAGGAGATAGAATTCAGCAGTTTGGAACTTTTAATTTATTTTTTTTAAAGTTTAAACTGATATCTTGTGACGATAAGAATAAAAATGAAAAAAAAAATGGAACCAAAGAATGACACTAACAAAGATTGTTAGGTTGTTCTTCTTCTCTTTCTATCATTCACATACTCACCATAACGTCGTCGTAACCAATAAATTTTGTTTTCAAATGTTTTATGGACTTTGTTTTAAGGCTTAAGCTAGAAATTTTATGTGGATTGTGTTTATTTTTATAGACCTATAAATATATATATATATATATATATTTGAATTGATTATGTTAATATTAATGATTTAATATATTTTTTATATTCTAATTAATCACACACACATATATATTTTATTATATTTTAGTTGTACCTTTAACCTTTAAACTAATACCTTAATCGATTCAATATTTGGTATGATTTTCTCTTCCTTGATTATAAGTTAAAAAATAATGTCGGTTACGTAAAAAAATCATGAAATTTCTGTCACTTTAATTTTTTTCCCCTTGCATTTTCTGGAAAAAAAAAAACAGGAATTGCATGCACAGGAATAAAAGAGAATACTTGTAGGTGTTGAAAAATAATTTGCATGCATTATTGCAAATGATTTTTTGAAACAATCCCCCTCCCCCATATTATTATTTTTTAGTGCATCAGAAAAGTTAAAAAACAACAAAAATAGTACACACGAACGGAACGAGGCCCAGCCCGGTCACGAAGCAGCAAAGGAACCAAGGCAGCAGGTGGGGACGTCCAAAGCCTGTACTCATGGGCAGCGGGAACGCCCTCTCCCATTGCTTTAGTATAATTACAAATAAAATATTAACTTTATTACAAACGTATTTTTCACTTTTATTGCGACGCATATAAATTTTGATTTTATTATTACGCTTGTAAAATATTGATTTTATTGCACCGCACGCAATTTTACCAGAAAATGCAGGGACGAAACAAAGTAACTGAAATTTCATAAATAAATAAATATATATATATATATATATATATATATATATAGTTATCAGCATTATTTTTCAGCTTATAATTCATTGAAGAGAAAAAAAAATTGTTAAGGTAAGAAAAATAATGAAAATAGAATATTAATTTGGTAAGAGAAAAAGTTAAGACAATAATTAATATAGATAAAAAAGAAGATTACAAAATCACCCTTGGTAACAAATTCATTAAGAAGAGAGAGTTATATAGGTATTTTTATCTAAAACAAAATGTGGAGGGTATGGAGGTTAGCAATCTCATATATATATATATATATATATATATATATATATATATGTGTGTGTGTGTGTGTGTGTGAGAGAGAGAGAGAGAGTGACTATTACCACTCTCTTTCATTTATTGTCAACTTACTAAACTTATTTACTAATATTACTAAAATGTCCTTCTTCTTTTTCATAGTTGTTTCATGTTCCTTTACTTATCATAATTAGACTAACAAAATATTCAACTTAATAATTTTTTACTAATACAGTAAATTCACGTTTCAAGTAAAAATAAGATAAAATTAAGTCATTCTGGTAAAAAATATGTCACAGAAACATAGCATCAAAATCTTTATACCCATCCTAGTTGTGAATTATTTATCAAAACTGAAAAGGTATCTGTGTAGAATCAACTAGTTTGACGTTAAATTTTTTAAATTGAGTTTAAATGTAATTACATAATAAAAATGTTAGACAATTAAAAATTTTATTAAAATTTGTAGCCCTAATTTGTATTGTATATACGTAACTGTGCAAAAAGTTTATGGCTATATGCCATTTTTTTTCAAATAATTTTGTCATATTTTACTTTATTTGTTGTGATTAACTGACTGGAAATAAAATGTAAAATATATCATTTTCTATGGATATGACACTCCCTTATGTTTATTACCCTCTTTTTAAACGAACCCATTTGCTAATTTCTAAAAAACACTCTTTCTCATATTTGGTAATTAAAAAAATAAAAATATTTAACTTCATCCTTTTTGATAAAAAAAATATTAGGTGAAATAGCTTAAATATATATGAATCAAATAAAATAATTTAGTTTTAACCTATATGTATTATTATAATAATAAAAAAGTTAGCAGTGAATTAAATATTTACCGTACACATTCTTTAAAATATAAAATTGTTTACTTTTATCTTGTTATATTATTAATAAATATACGGAAATAAATTATGACAAATTTTTATTAATATTTAATTTTTTATTTAAAATATTAATTTTTAACGATCTTTGCACATGATTTATCATTTTTAAAGGATTCTTTAAAAAATGAAATTATGTTAATTTTATATATACTTAATGTTTTCATTTATAATAAATAAGTAAATTCATAAAATACTTAGTTGTCAAAAAATTTAAAATTATGAGCTATAATTAAAAAATTTTCAAAAACTTTTAAGAATTCAAATAAAATTAAATGTTTTAATAAAATCACTTTTAAACAATTATTTTGATTAAGAAAAAAGCAATATTTTTTAAAAATTATATAGAATTTAATTAAAAATTTCGGAGAGAGAGTGTATATATATATGTAATTCTAATATACTGATGCCGAAAAGAAAAAAATTATGTAATCTTATAAATGTATAAATTTGTATTTGTGCTGAGAAGTGTGAATGATTTATCAATAACTCGCTTTGGTATTGACTAAATATGGGAAACCATTGCCACAGCTGATCAATCATGGAGTTAGCACTTCATTGATGGAAAATGTGAAGAAAGGCACTCAAGAATTCTTCAATCTTCCAATGGAAGAGAAGAAGAAGTTTGCACACAGAGAAGGAAATGCGGAGGGATATGGTCAGGCCTTTGTATCTGAGGAACAGAAATTAGATTGGGGAGATTTGTTTTACATGGTAACTTTGCCACCAAGCGTGAGGAAACCACATTTATTTCCCAGCCTTCCCCTACCTTTCAGGTTCTGTGCTGGTCTCTCAATTTCATGTACTCTCTGCTTGCGTTTTCATCCATGACCATTTGTAAAATATGATAAATTGATAGGGACATTAGATATAAACCGTTTTAATGGGTCTAACAATGTTTATACCAAAAAATATTCGCAAATTAGGATATATTTGCAAGTTTAGTTAATTTTTCTCTGCAGACTTTTTCTCTTGTCAAAACTCAAACTTATAAACGTACCGTAGACTCTTAGATTCATTTTCATGCTATTGCATCATTTCCTTTCAGAAATGAAAAGGATGTCGTTTTTTAAAACTGAAAACAAAAGCTCCATTTTAAAATCTGAAGAATTTTCTTCTGTGCATGCACTGATGCACAAGGTAGAGTTATATATATAGTTCATCATGCATGTGTAAAGAATTACTTTAGGATGAATATAAATTTAACAAGTTAAATTTAGTCACAATCACATAAAAGTTGTAAGGACCCACATATATATAAGCACTTGAATATTGAATGAAGTTAGTAAAATTTATTTTTATTAATAGATATGTGTAAATGAGTTGTCAAACTTGTGTGTATACTCAAATATATCTTGTGTACGAAGATGGTTTGATAGCTAGCTAGCACAAATGTAGCAAATTTTAAGTGGAAGGACTGAAAACATACATGGGTGGAAAAAAATGAGGTGTTTATTTTATATTTTGTCTTATAATTCTGTCAACAAATTTGCGGCAAATTTATTGTATAGTTTGAATATATATTGCTATGGTGGGATTTTGCTATCCAAAACATATTATTTATATGGCTGAGATAATATCTTGCTTTGGTTTCAGAGATGATTTAGAGACTTATTGTGAAGAAATGAAAAATCTTACTGACCACGTCCTAGACCATATCGCAAATGCCCTCACAATGGACCCCAAGGAAATGAGAGAGTTATTTGGAGATGGAATTCAATCAATGAGGATTAATTATTATCCTCCATGTCCTCAACCTGAACTTGTCACCGGCCTCAATCCTCATTCTGATGGTGGTGGCCTCACCATCCTCCTCCAACTCAATGAAGTTGAAGGCCTTCAAATACGAAAAGATGGACACTGGATTCCAGTTAAACCCCTCCCGGATGCCTTCGTCATTAACATTGGAGACACATTGGAGGTACGTAATTCTTTTTTCTTTTGTCACAATTTTATATATACATATATATAGCTTTATTTGTACCTCAAAATACATATTATGCCCAAATTTATATACATTAGATAGTACTTTTGAGACTAACTATTGTCCCAACTAATTACCTGGCAGATGATAACAAACGGAATTTACCAAAGTGTTGAACATCAAGCAACGGTTAATTCAGAGAAGGAGAGGCTTTCCATAGCCACATTCTACATCCCTAGTATGGGATCAGTTATAGGTCCAGCACCAAGCCTTGTTACTCCAAAAACACCAGCACTGTTCAGGAGAATTAGATATGAAGATTACTACAATGGGTACTTGTCACGGGAACATGGGAAAGGATTTCTGTATAGTATGAAGATCCAAAATGAAAGTGAGAGAAGCTCTTAAACACCTCACCATGACATATATTGCATATTACTCTCTACACAATAAATTGATGCTATGTTCAGTCATTGTGTGTATGATCAGACAAAATCGAATAGGGTTACTACCCAGTGAACAATTAAGGTCTCTCGTTCTTTTAGCGTCATGACAATGCATCTTCTGGTTGTAATGGTCTTCTTTTTTTTAATGTGATCTTCTGATTGCAATTTTTGAGTAATAAGGTGAGGTGAAAAAAATGAGTACAAGTCATTTATTTTATGGATTTCAAACTTTGTGAGCTTTTATCTATGGTGTTGGAAAAAAAAACCAAAACTACCAATTTGGTTAGTCAAAGATACAAGTGACATTAATTTATTCCATGAAGATTTTTACATCAATTTATTCTATGAAATATATATGTGATATTAATTTGGTGACTCAATTTAATCATTGGAAAAAAATTTATGTTGATTTAATCATTGCAGAATAAATGTGACACCATTTTTTATCCTTGAAAATGCATGTGAAATTGGTTTGATCCCCATTTTTATAAATTGATGAACTTATTTGATGTCACACTCTTTATTAAAAAAATTAAAGTGAATTACGTGTATTTTTTAGATATTAAACTGATTAAATTGATGTAAAAAAGTAATTCTTTATTATATATGTAGTTTTTAAATAAACTTTATGTTGAAATATGACATTATGAAAAATATGATGTTTAGTTAAACTTATGTTGAGTTTATTATTATATTATTTTTTTACCTTTATTATTATGTAACTATTAAACTGGACATTGTTTTGTAAATCTTTTCAAATCACCACACTTTTGGGGTATATGGGGTGCAAACCCGATAACAAAAAAAAACCCTAAAAAATCTTTTGTTATTAAACTAATTTCATTTTATTTTTAAGAATTAAATTAATGTAAAAAATCTTTTAATAACTCAACTGATGTGACATATATTTTGAAATAACAAATTGGTACCGTAATCTTGAAAAAAAAAATTAAATAAAATCATTTATTACATTGAGAATATACAAAAGGCCCAAATACATGCTTCATTAAATCAATTAATCAATATCAATATATCTATTAAAATTGAGTTACAAGCTCGTTTGCTGTTCAAGTTTGAATACATAAAACCACTAGGAATGAATTCATAGTGAGAAGTTTGAGTATAGTTTATATGAAATTATAGGTTCAAATCTCGTTATGGTATGTAAATTAAAAAATAAAAAGGTTTGAATACAGGTTTGAATTTTTCAAGCAATGACATGGACACTGGGCTGGTTTTGGGTGCTTGCACTAGAGTTACCGATAATATAACCGATTGATGTGCACAAAGTTGATCTCTCCGCATGGAATCGCATACCACTCATGCACATGCTGACTGCTTTGTTCTTTCTTTCAATTTGTCGACTCTGCCCAGATCATACAACAAAGTTAGGGCAAACCCCCAATTTTGTATTCCATGAAAATAATATTTGAGAAATTGATCCTCAAAAAACTAGATATCATTTTTTGTTCTCATGATTAAAATAGGATAAGTTCATCCCTGATGATCTATAAAAATATGGCAAACAGGTCTCTGATAAAAATATAAATAGGATATGAAAAAAAGCACTGATTTGTATATATTTTTAATCATGAAGTATTAAAAGATGTATTCCTTTTCTTTAAGGATTAATTTGTCTAACTATTTTCATAGATAACCAAATTGGGATTTACACATGAAGTTATTTTCACATTAAAAAATGGGTGTATCATCGACCAAGACACCCATAACATTCGCTAGTTTGGTTGAAGGTAAAAATAGAGATAAAAAAATACATGGACAAGACTAGAATTGGGTATGCAGGCTGGCCGGCCCAGGCTATAGTTAAACGAGGCAACCGGGCTTGTCCATTTTCTAAATGGACTTCAATACCAACTGGTCAGCGTCCGTCCCAAATAAGCCTGCAAATCCGCGGACCAGTCCGCCTCAGAGAACTCACATGAAAAAAAAATTCAGAACTCAGAACTCATGACCTCATAGGTTCAGATCAGAACCAAATCACAACCAAAATACAAAGTAAAACAACCTCAGATCTGAACACCCACAAATAAAAATCAAGATCTCATAAACGAACAAAAACGGATTTAAAAAAGACAAAATAAAAAAACTGAATGAACACAGGAAGATCGGTGTGGTGGTGCTATTGCGCGACGACGTCTTGACAACGGCGGTGTCTCCACTTGCAGGTGAAACGCACCGGTCGATGGCGGTGGCAGAGGATGCAGTCGCTCACGATGGGGGACACGGTGGTGCGTACAGTGAAAATGTTGAGGAAAGAAAAGGAGTAGTGCGTGCTTACAGTTGAGAGATCGACTTTTGAGAAGCCAAGAAACTCATGGTGAGCTTGAAGCATTGAAGTGTGGCAGCAGTGACTTGAGATGAGAGAAAACAAAGAACGAGAGTTGAAGCGAGAGATAAGGATTTCTTTCATAGGGTAATTAGAAAATAAGGAAAGGGTAGTGAGGGCAGAGTCGTTGCCTCGTTGGGTAATGGCTATAGCTTTTGTTTTTTGGTCGAATGAGTGAATCATAAAAATTGGGCAAAGGCCCACACCAACTAAGGGCTTTATGTATCTTGCTTCATGCCACTCCCTTCGGCAATGGGTACAGCTAGCACTACAATGCTTGGGTTGGGTTTGGGCACATGGGCTAGAGGGATGCTATATGATTTTCTCTTTTTAAGTAAGGTTATATACTATGTAACTTATACTTTGACCTAAAAAGAAATTATTATGCGGCTAGCAGGGGTCCGCTAACTGGTAGCAGCCTGAGGTTGTGCTGACCAAAAGCCCATGGATTAATGATCTAAAATTATTCCTTATTTTAGGTCAATTGCGAGTAAATTGATTAGTCTACGAACCGGTATTGCTTTAGACAGACTCATGTGCTCACTGCAACAAAATTGAGTTTCACTAACACTTAAAAAATGTTACTAAATCATATAATAATCTTAGTAAAACACTGTAGCAATATAGACTATATGTTATACTTGAAAAAGCATTATTAAAGATTTTAATAGCAATACTTTTTAATAATAAATGTTACTACAAGTTAAATATGGTATAGTGGCTATTTTATACATGAAGGTCATTAATATAAATTTTATCCATATTTTTACCCTTAAATCAAATATACAAGTGATGGGGTGGGTGTTTTATTGAATGATAAATTAATATTGCTCTATCTTAAAGAATCTAGAAAAAGTTGAATGAAACATTTTGAACCTTTCTAATGTATTTAAGGGTGCATTTGTCTCAATCTTTTTAAAAAGAGAACTATAAAACTTAAATTTTATATATAATTGAAAAAATTAAAATATTAATTTTTTAGAAGTTACTCTTTTAAATTTATAAAAAAGTTAAAAACAGATTTTTTAAAAATATAATTATTTTAAAATGTTATTCAAATTTATAAAAAATTATTTTTGAATAAAACAAAATTCATCTCAAAAAACACATCCAAAAGTCCCTGACTTTTGTATGGACGAGAACAAATTATTCCATTTATTGCTTTTCATTTGATTAATAGTACGAAAAATATATAGAAAAAGGAGACATCAAGATGTGACAAGTCAACATTTTGTCATAAATGTATGCAACGACAGTTTATGAATTATGAAATTGGTACCCGAGGAATGAAACACGTATATCACTATAAAATCATCATATATTTATATCTTACTTAAAAAAAATATATAAAATATAAAGGGATAAAATAGGGGAAAAAAATAATATTTTTTTCTCTTTTTGTCTTATTTTCTTGCTCATCCATAATTCCTTTAACAATTTTCATTATTTTTTGTCACGTTTCTTTCTCTCATTCTTTAGCGTTCACAGAAAATGAAAATCAATATGTTGCGACACATAAAATTAATCCAAGTATGAAACTTGCTTATTTCATTTAATTTTTTATGTGTTTATAATTTATATTTCAAGATATAAATGATTTTTTTTCAGTTTTCCAATAACAAAATGATTTGATCTTTTCAAACAAATTCGTACAATAAAAAAAAACACTTTTTATATTAGGACATCAATTTATTTTTTTAAATTATGAGAGATAATAAAGGACTTCTAAATTTTAATAACTAATTTATCCTCTGATATATATTTTACAAACCAAAATAGATATTTTGACATGAAATTTTCGTTGCAAACATAGAGTTTGGTTTAATTTTATTTTTTTAATTTTCCAATTTTTAAAACTGAAATTCTAAAACTAAAATTTATAGTTTTTAAATTTTCAATTTTTCTTCATAAATTTTAAAAACTGAAAAATTAAAAATAAAAACTCAAATCAAACATGCCTATAGTATCTTTCGTCTTTCAATCATCATTTTCGTCATTTCCCAAATATTATCTGGCCCTAACTCGTTAATTGAGACTTCTACACCCAACTTGTTTGAGAGAGTTTACAATTTTCTCTCCTTTTTATCTATTGTAAATCTCATAAAATCAATCTTCATGCTAATTTTACTAAAGTACCATTTCTTTGTTTATTGTTAAATTAAAAATGTTTAACTTTACATTTTTTTCATAAAATACATTTGATTAAAATTTTTAAGTAATGAACAAATGAAATAATTTGAATGCAACCTAGATTTATTATTATAATAATAATAACAGTTTAGATATTGAATTCACTATTTACTTTACATTTTTTATACTTTAATTGTTACATCCATTTAAATAAATTATTTTGACGTGTTAAATTTTATTTGAGTTAAACATAAAAAATTTATTTAATTTATCTAAATTATCTTTTTCCGTCTATAGTCATATATTAATTATATAATTTTTCTCATTTTAACTCCTGTTTTTATTTAAATTCTTAAAAGTTTTCTTTTTTTTTCTATCACTATTGATTTTTGAATTTATAAATTTGCTTATTTAATATACAATTAAAGCTTAAATATAAATAAACTAATGATTTCAAATATTTCTAAAAATTCTTAAAAATTTGATAAATTCATGAGTTAAGGTTGTTATAAACTATTTGAAATTATTGAGCAACGATGGACTTTGTGGGCTAATTTGAGTGGTTGATATAAGTCACGTACATGGATTCGTTTGGATGCATCTAGAAGAATTTGAGTGGTTGATATATAAGTTCGTACTGTTTTTGAAAATCAATTTAACCGGTTGCTAGCCACACTACTGACCTCTCGATGGGGATGGATAATGCAATATGCATGTTGACTACGCCTTTCTTCCGCCCAATTTTTCAAATGTGCCTAGGATCATATCTTTGCCGTGTACTTTTATCTCCACTAAAACTAAATGGCGCGGAGAAAGTTTTGTACAGTGACATATGAAAGATGATAAAATGAATAGAAATACTATTTTAATATCTAAATTGAGACGCTCATTTCATCAAACAATAGATGTAATGGTGATCCTAAATCATCTTCCTTATCCATCATATCAAATAAAAATAATATTCATTTTTGGGTTAAAAATAATATTACTCCTTTGCAACAAATGGAGGTTTTATTAGTTGTACATAAGAAAATTAACATCTAATATAGTATCACCTTCGTGTAAACACAGTATATTTACGTCTCTCCAGATATGAATACGCATATTCTTTGATTGATACAATATCTCATACAATGTCTATGCTTCTCAAGTTCAAGAGAAAGAAGAAACATTGTACCTTGCATTTAATCATTTACAGCCCGCTAACTTTGACACTTGCGAATTTTGTCTAAAAAACCAAGCCACCGAATTACCGAGTCAACATATATATATATATATATATATATATATATATATCTCAAAAACAACCAAGAAGGGCAAATACATTCATCTCTAGACTATATACTCGGTTGAAGCTATGAAACCAACCACTCTTTCGGCGCCGTTTGTCCAGGAAATAGCAAAGGAGCGATTAGCCAAAGTTCCAGAGCGTTATGTTCGTCCACAACATGAGCGTCCAATCTTGTCGACCACTACACCTTTACCCCAAGTTCCTGTGATTGACATGGCCAAATTGTTGTCCCAAGATCTCAAGGGACCTGAACTTGAGAAGCTTCATTATGCCTGCAAAGACTGGGGTTTCTTTCAGGTTAGTAGAATTTTAAATGATTTAAATATAAATATAGTACACTGCCACAGAATACTATGGTGTTGTTTGATCTATATAACTGACCCACCTAATTATTGTTAAATCATTCACACTTCATCATTCACAACTCTCTTTGGTATTGATTAAATATGATGGGAAACCACCACTACAGTTGATCAATCATGGAGTTAGCACTTCATTGTTGGAAAATGTGAAGAAAGGCACTCAAGAATTCTTCAATCTCCCAATGGAAGAGAAAAAGAAGTTTGGGCAGAGAGGAGGAGACATAGAGGGATATGGTCAGCTTTTCATAGTCTCTGAGGAACAGAAATTAGATTGGGCAGACTTGTTTTACATGGTAACTTTGCCACCAAGCATGAGGAAGCCACATTTATTCCCCAACCTTCCCCTACCTTTCAGGTTCTGTGCTGATGTCTCTCTCATAGTCTCATGTACTGTCTGGCTCTGTTTTCGTCCATGACTAATTTGTAAAATATGATAAATGGGTAGGGACTTTATAGATAAACTGTTTTAATTATGGGTCTTATTTTTGTACCAAAAAATATGTGCAACTTAGATACTATTTTCGATTCATTTTCATGGTATTGTAGCATCTCCTTTCAGAAATGAAAAGGTTTCATGTTTTTCAAAAAAACAAGTTCCATTTTGAAATCTGAAAATTTTCTTCTGTGCATGCACAAGTTATAATTTTTACTGGTGATATGTATCTAGAGACATATAAATAGTTCACCAGATATGTGTAAATTCTAATAATATTTTGCAAGTCAAATTTTCCTCTTCTCTAGCCAAAGAGTCAATTAACAAAACAGTAAAGCTACACGGCCCGAACCCATTGTCCAAAGATGGTTTGCTAGAGCCATGTGGCATACACGTGTATGCCAAATTTTAAGTAGAATGACAAAATTATGGGTGAAAAAAAATATGAGGTGTCTATTTTATATTTTGCTGCATGGAAATAAAATTTTTGGCAAGTTTTTTGATTGAAAATTTTCCTTTACTAGTTAATTGTATTTGAAATGATTGGCCCAATTCAAAATGTCTTCAGTTTAAAGAATTAACAGGAAAAAAGGAGATGTTACAAATTGAATAGTTTGAGGACTGCAATGGGATTTTACTATCCAATATCTTGCTTTGGTTTCAGAGATGATTTAGAGACTTACTGTGCGGAAATGAAAAACCTTGCGGCCCACGTCCTAGACCATATCGCAAATGCCCTCACAATGGACACCAAGGAAATGAGAGAGTTCTTTGGTGATGGGATGCAATCGATGAGGATTAATTATTATCCTCCATGTCCTGAGCCTGAACTTGTCACCGGCCTCAATCCTCATTCTGATGCTAGTGGCCTCACCATCCTCCTCCAACTCAATGAAGTTGAAGGCCTTCAAATACAAAAAGATGGACACTGGATTCCAGTTAAACCCCTCCCGGATGCCTTCGTCATTAACATCGGAGACGTATTGGAGGTAACTATTTTTCCTTTTTGTCACAATTATATCCAAAATGCCGAACGGCGCAAATGAAATTTTACAAACAGCATTTGAAATAGAAAAGACAGTGTAAGTTATTTGCGCTTCAATGGAAACTGATTTTTCTCTTTTCTCCTTTTCACGTTCAAACTCTTTCCTAATTGCTTATTCAGTAATTCGTACCATACTAATTTATATATATATATATCGAGGTGTGTGTACGTGTGTGGGGGCGCTTGACCTGTATCTGAAATTAGATAGTACTTTAGACTAATTGTAGTTCCAACAAACTTGGCAGATGATATCAAACGGAATTTACCGAAGTATTGAACACCAGGCAACGGTTAATTCAGAGAAGGAGAGACTTTCCATAGCCACATTTTTGGTCCCTAGTATGGGATCAATTATCGGTCCAGCACCAAGCATTATTACTCCAGAAACACCCGCACTGTTCAGAAGACTTAGTTATGGAGATTACTACAATGGGTTCTTGTCACGGGAACTTCGTGGAAAAGAATTTCTGTATAGCATGAAGATCCAAAATGAAAGTGAGAGAAGCTCTTAAACACTTTGCAATGACATATATTGCTCTGTACACAATAAATTGATGCTATATTCAGCCATTGAACGTATATGATCAGACAGAATCCAATGGGATTGCTACCTAGTGCACAATAAAGGTCTTATTCTTTTAGCGTCATGACAATACATCTCCTAGTTGTAATGGTCGTCTTTTTTTTTGTGATCTTTAGATTGCAATTTTCAAGTAATAAGGTGAGGTGAAAAAGTCATTTATTTTATGTATGTCAAACTTTGTGAGCTTTTATTTATGGTGTTAATTTTTATAAAAAAAATAACTAAATTAAAATTTGGTCACTTAAGATACAAGTGGCATCACTTTAATTTCGGATATATTTTTCACATCAATTTTGTCCTTAAAATATATACACTACAAGAAAAATAAGTATTTTCAACAATTTAAATATTGAAAGTGTCAATAAAAATGTTATGAAAAAAATGATTTTTAATATAAAGTGATCGTTTAAAATACTTATAAGTTTTTATTGACAATAAAAAATTTATAAGTATTTAATTATTTTATGTCAAAATGTCTTTTCTTGACAATATTTTTGTACTTTTAATATTTTAATTGTTGAAAACACATATTTTCTTATAGTAACATGTGACATCAATTTGATCACTCAATTTAATCCTTTTGAAAAAAATTTGATATCAGCTTAGTGCCTATAGAATAAATGTGACATAATTTTGATCTATGAAAATGTATGACATTGGTTTGATTCATCATTTTTTTTATAAATTAATAAACTTATTTGATATTACATGTTTCTTTATATATATATATATATAAACTGATGTAAAAAAAATTAATTTCTAAATTGATTTCACATGTATTTTCAAAAGATTAAATTGATGTGAAAAAATCTTTTAGAGAGTGGTGTGCATTTTGAAGGAACAAATTGGAACCATAGTTTTGAAAAAAAAAATTAAATAAAAACATTTATTATATTGAGAATATACAAGAAGTCTATATATATATATATATATATATATATATATATATATATATATATATATATATATATATATATATAAGTTATCTATTAAAATTGAGCTACAAGCGCGTTTGCTATTCAACTTTGAATATACGTGGCGCATCAGAAGGTTGCCAGAAAGGAACTCCAGGGAACAAATAAACCCCTCTTGAATTTCTCGAGCAACGAAATGAAGTCTGGGCTGGTTTTGATATAAACTGGAAAGGAAATTCTTTTCTGTTTTTGAGAGTGGGTAATTATAATGTGGGATTTGGACTTGATGTTGGATAGAGGATTTAATTCAAAGCGTGACTCTAGTATTAACCCAATGTTCCATTTCTCACTAATTACTAACTAAACTAGTATTAATAAAATTCCACTATTCCTGTGGTTCATACTAAACTGGGATTCATGCATTTTCTAACTAAGAAAAATATTTCTTAAACATACAAATAACAAATATGGTCGATGAGCTTTCTAAAATAAGATTTTTATAATAATTGCTAAAAACAATAATTTTTTTCTCTAAAGTTAGCATAATCTATGATAGCATGTAATTGACATAAATCATTCTAGAATTTTATAAACAATTTACATAATGCTAAGAAGTCCTAATAATGACCAAAAGTATGATCATTAACTTCACTCCGTTGGTAGGAAATGAGCTTCAA
This sequence comes from Dalbergia oliveri, assembly GCA_030441495.1. Taxonomy (NCBI): domain Eukaryota; kingdom Viridiplantae; phylum Streptophyta; class Magnoliopsida; order Fabales; family Fabaceae; genus Dalbergia; species Dalbergia oliveri. The sequence goes on along the minus strand of JAMLFY010000002.1, from coordinate 43,513,647 downwards.
TGACAACTTGACTCTAGAAGGAATGACACTGAAACTACAAAGTACAAAGAAACATTAACAACTGGCAAATTTTACTAAGAATGAATTAGGAATGACAGAGGGCAGAATGTTATGAGAAAATTATGTTTGATAGTGCCTAACCCATAAACTTGATAAAAGAGGACGAAATCCCCCTTGGACAACATCGCTATAGTCATAGAAATTATGGTTCAGCATTTTTGCTATCTTTCAATTGAGTTCTGAACATAACCCCGGTGGTTAGGACCTTAGCTTATCGGGGTACATTGAACTAAAGCATCACATTAGCCCAAACTACCTAAGAACCAATTCCACCATTGCAAGCTCCACAACATTGTACTAGTGACTCGCAACAGTCGCATTGCCACTGCAACCGCTCGCGCACTATCGTCATCCCTATTGAGAAGCTTCACAAACCTGCACAACTCTCCACTACTTGCACCGTCGCAAGCCATCACAGAGATCTGGAGTGATGAGCGTCATGGGAGTGCAGTGAAGGAGGAGGATGAAGATGATGGTGGCAAGGGTGTGAGGACCACTTAGTGTTGAGGTGGTGGTGCCGACATTTCCAAGGAAGGGTGGTGGTGGCCTAGTTTTGGGAAAGGAATGGGTGTGGGTGGAAATTGAGAAAGAATCAATGGGTAAAATAGTCAAATTCTCTCAAGATTTTTCTATGAATATTAAAATACTAATATATATTTTAATTGCAGTTAATTTTATCCCTTGTATTCTATTTTAAATGGTCAAGATTTTATCACCATGTGGCTCCAAACATAGTTGGAACCACCACATAACCATTCGCCCAAGAAATGAAACAGTCCATAACCATCTCCAAAACACAAACCTAATCTTTCCAAAAAAAAAAAAAGATTTATCCCCGGATCAAAGAAAAAGGTATATTTGAACTTCTTGAGCAATGATTGACTTTGTCGGCTAATTTGAGTGGTTGACATCAGTTGCGTACATGGAATAGTTTGGAAGCTTCTATAAGAATTATAAATAATGCGTTAATAAAAAAAATTATAAACAATGTACGCGGCTCTCCTTAGTTGACTTCAAAAATCAATTCACCTATTGATCGCCACATGATTGATCTCTTGCGGGATGGATCCATCCCACCAATGCAATAAGCACGTTGACTAAGAGTGGACACGGGTGGTTGACAGATTCGATAAAACTAGATCTAACTAATTTTAGATTGAATTAATTTTTAAACTAAAACTTAATCCAATAATTACTTTATGATTGTCAAATGATTAACTTAACCTTCAAATAATATATGAGGATTTGACATTATACATATTAAAGTTATCAAATTTTATAAGTAAGAAATAAAATTTAAGAGATATTTTATCATATATATTTCAAAATAAATCATATCAATATAAAAATAATACCAAATTAAATAAAATACATTAATTAAATTGTAAAATCTTGTAATTTATCATTAATTACTATAAAAATATCTCTATAATACTTGTTCAACTTTAGGTTAAGAGCTAACCTAAAATATGATTTGAACCTATTCTCATAAACTTCGGGTCAAGCAAATTGACGGCCCAAGTTGTAAACACCTCTAACATTGACTATGTTGTTCTGTCTCCCAATTTCTCAACAATGACTACTGCTCCCTCCTTTCAATATATGAGAGTAGTTATTGTCACTCCCACTATCAACAATTTTTAGCTGATTAGTCTAATACCCTTCTTCTTATGTTCTAACTTGTTTTATTAATCATGATTTTTTTTTGTTTTCAAAACTAATTGAATCTTAATTATTTATTATCACTCTTTATTTATTATTTTCATTTGTGATATTTCTAAATATATTTAATTAAATTTTATTTTATATTTATAATATATTACTACTATGATATTTTAAATTTATATTTAAGAATATTATTAATTAATACTAAACATAGAAATTAACTGTAAGTATACTTTTAGCATAACATAAAAAATTCCTAACTTAAATCTAACGTTTAACTTGAATTAAATAAACACAGTGAAAGAAAATTTAATCAAGTATAAAATATACAACTTTTTTCAATACATGTTTGTGAAAATATAATGCATAACCAATCTTAATTTAAATATTGCAATTCTATAGAAAATAAATTTATCAAAATTCTTAAAGTGATATTTGGCATCACAACACTATATATATATATATATATAATAGTAAAAATTATGATTAAGTTGATTAGAAGGCACAATAGACAATATCAAATATATTTATACTCCTAATGCCTATTGCTACTTCCACTATCAACAATTTTTAGTTGAATATTTAAACTAATATTTAAACAATTTAGATTAAGAAAATAATATATAGTTGAATATCAGTGTTTTTTTTATACATATAAATTAAATTTTCTATATTTTCATTCATTTATAAGAAAATTTTGCAAATGATAAACTATTTTTTTGGTACATGAAAACAGTAAAATATTATGACAATAACATGTCGGCTCGGTGCAGACTTATAGTAGAAAACATTAATATTCATTAAGAGTGACGATAGGCATTAGGAGTGTAAATATATTTGATATTGTCCAGTGTGTCTTCTAATCAACTTAATCATAATTTTTACTATATATATATTTTTAGTGCTGTGGTGCCAAATATCACTTTAAGAATTTTGATAAATTTTTTTTTATATAATTGCAATACTTAAAGTAAGATTGGTTATGCATTATTTATTTGACAAATATGTCTTGGAAAAAGTTTTATATTTTATATTTGATTAAATTTTCAAGTTATTTGAATTTTATTTGACTGTGTTTATTTAATTTAAGTTAAGCGTTAGATTTGAGTTAGGAATTTTTTATATTATGCTAAAAGTTTACTTAGAGTTAATTTCTATGTTTAGTATCAATTAATAATATTCTTAAATATAAATTTAAAATATCATAGTAGTAATATATTATAAATATAAAATGAACTTTAATTAAATGTATTTAGAAATATCACAGATGAAAATAATAAATAAAGAGTGATAATAAATACTTGAGATTCAATTAGTTTTAAAAACAAAAAAAATCATGATTAATAATAGACAAATTAAAACTTAAGAAGAATGGCATTCTAGACCAATCAACTAAAGATTATTAATAGTTGGAGTGATATTAGATATTTAGGAGTGACAATAGCCACTCCCTCAATATATATGTAAAAAAAACCATAGAAAATGCGTATTAGGGGAAAAATATATCTTCGAATGTATAAAATTATATAAATTAATAAAATTATCTTTGTATAAACAGGATTATTCATCTTGGTAATTATCAACACATTCTAATTTAGCGTATAAATAAAAAAATAATATTATCTAAATATTATAAATAGAGAGATGTTTTAAAATATAAAAAAAATTAAAAAATGACAGATGTATTGAAATGCGATGAGTATCATATATTCGCCATCCACTTTATCACCATTCGCACAACCACCTAGGAGGGATGAGTTGAGGGAAGACTGGTTTGGGCTTTGTTACATAAATAAGCCAAAAAAATATTATGTTCAGAAATAAAATGAAAAATCATTTGATACTGAAATGAATGAATTTATATGAGCGCGAATACGCTGGGCCCTTGCGTATTTATGTTTATTTTGAATACGCATGGGCTAGTGTATTCATATGCAAAGTGAATACGTGGGTTAGCGTATTCATGTATAAAGTGTGTACGTGATTGTTAAATGTAACAGTAGTTGGTATAAAATTAATTATTGTTATTGTTAATTAGTTTATTTGTTAGGGTATTTTACTTTTAATATTAATGAGTAAATTAGTTTAAATTACTATTAAGTATATTAATTATTCATTACTGAAATTGTTATTTATTAGGGGTATTTCTTAGAAATGCTAAGTAGATCGGTCCATTTAGTGACCAAGCCATATTATGTGACGATATTGTTAATCATAGACGTTTAATGTTCACCGTGTGTTCTAGTCATTTTCAGGTCATTGAGGCATTCAAATATTGCAAAACATTTATCTCAATTGATAGCACTCATTTTTATGGCAAATATGGAGGCACATTGTTGATGATCATTGTGTGAGATAACACTCATCAATATTAATTTTAAACACAGACTATCTTAAACTAATTAAATACATAGATTCTGAAGTTTTACATTTTACCACCATAAATCCTAAACTAATTAATTTTTATGTAAAAATTCACCAAGTGGTTTGATATTAAATTGCTAAATTTAATAAAATAAAAAGCAATAAAAGAACTATCATCGTCAACAAATCATTCACATAAGAGTAACTAAATTATTCATATATATAATTAAGCGTGAATACGCTTAAAGCTGTATTCAAAATGGGCGTGAATGAATCTTTGTATTCAATTAAAACATGAATACATAGGTTTAGTGTATTCATACCCATTTTGAATATGCATGGTTCAAGTATATTCGCGTACATCTTAAAATGTTTAAATGAGTACTAATAAAAGTTTTTTCAATTTATATCCGTAAATAATTTTTTTTTATTTGGGTGAAAATTCCACTGGCTTGTACTTTGTATTTTGAAAAATTTCTCTCTCACCGACTTCACAATTCTCCCGTTATTGGTTATGCAATGGTTCTTAACAGTAGTATGAAAATTTTTTTGTACCAGCAATGATTTATCACTTATATTACTATTGTTTTCGTGTGGATGGATTTTATTTTTTGTTGCAATAATTGGAGATTTTATTACTCGTACATAAGAAAATTAACATCAATATAACATCACTTTTAGTTAAGTACACGGTATATTCATCTCTCCTCAATAAGCATATACTTAATATAATGTCGCATACAATAATGCAGGCACTTCTCAAGTTCGATGAAAAACATTATACCTTGACATTTAATTCATTATTTATGGCCCAAGAACTTTGACTTTTGCCAATTAATCCTACAAGACCAAGCCACCGAATCAACACTAAATATATACAGGCATGTATGCATATCTCAGAAAAACAACCAAGAACAACCAAGAAAGGCAAACACTTTCATCTCTAGACTATATACTCAGTTGAACCTATGGAACCAACCACTCTTTCGGTGCCGTTTGTCCAGGAAATAGCAAAGGAGGGATTAGCCAAAGTTCCAGAGCGTTATGTTCGTCCAATACATGAGCGTCCAATCCTGTCGACCACTACACCTTTGCCCCAAGTCCCTGTGATTGACATGGCCAAATTGTTGTCCCAAGATCTCAAGGGACCTGAACTTGAGAAGCTTCATTATGCCTGCAAAGACTGGGGTTTCTTTCAGGTTAGTAGAATTTTAAATGATTTAAATATAAATATAGTACACTGCCACATAATACTATGGTGTTGTTTGATCTATATAACTGACCCACCTAATTATTGGTGAATCATTCACACTTCATCATTCACAACTCTCTTTGGTATTGACTAAATATGATGGGAAACCACCACTACAGTTGATCAATCATGGAGTTAGCACTTCATTGTTGGAAAATGTGAAGAAAGGCACTCAAGAATTCTTCAATCTCCCAATGGAAGAGAAGAAGAAGTTTGGGCAGAGAGGAGGAGACATAGAGGGATATGGTCAGCTTTTCATAGTCTCTGAGGAACAGAAATTAGATTGGGCAGATTTGTTTTACATGGTAACTTTGCCACCAAGCATGAGGAAACCACATTTATTCCCCAACCTTCCCCTACCTTTCAGGTTCTGTGCTGATGTCTCTCTCATAGTCTCATGTACTGTCTGGCTCTGTTTTCGTCCATGACCAATTTGTAAATATGATAAATACGTAGGGACTTTGTAGATAAACTGTTTTAATTATGGGTCTTATTTTTGTACTAATAGAGGCTATTTTCGATTCATTTTCATGGTACTGTATCATCTCATTTCAAAAATGAAAGGTTTCATTTTTTCTAAAAAACTGAAAATAAAAAAAGTTCCATTTTGAAATCTGAAAATTTTCTTCTGTGCATGCACAAGTTATAATTTTTACAGGTGATATTTATCTAGAGATATATAAATAGTTCACCAGATATGTGTAAATTCTAATAATATTTTGCAAATCGAATTTTCCTCTTCTTTAGCCAAAGAGTCAATTAATAAAACAGTCAAGCTACATGGCCCGAACCCATTGGCCAAAGATGGCTTGCTAGAGACAAGTCGCATACATGTATGCCAAATTTTAAGTAGAACGACAAAATTATGGGTGAAAAAATATGAGGTGTCTATTTTATATTTTACTGCATGGCAATAAATTTTTGGCAAGTTTTTATTTATTGAAAATTCTCCTTTACTAGTTAATTGTATGGATTTAATTGGAATAATGTAGTGTAAAAAATTTTACACATTCATCCAATTATATAATGACATCGACAAATATGATTACTTTCAACCTCCACTTGAAAGTCATACAAAAGAAAAGATGTGATTGCATGATAGTGTGAACTCTTTTACTGTCAATGTATCAAAATTAAACTCTAATTGTATTTGAAATGATTGGCCCAATTCAAAATGTCTTCAGTTTAAAGAATTAAAAGGAGAAAAAGAGACATTACAAATTGAATAGTTTGAATATTGGTATGAGATTTTACTATCCAATATCTTGCTTTGGTTTCAGAGATGATTTAGAGAATTACTGTGCACAAATGAAAAACCTTGCGGTCCACGTCCTAGACCATATCGCAAATGCCCTCACAATGGACACCAAGGAAATGAGGGAGTTAATTGGTGATGGGATTCAATCGATGAGGATTAATTATTATCCTCCATGTCCTGAGCCTGAACTTGTCACCGGCCTCAATCCTCATTCTGATGCTAGTGGCCTCACCATCCTCCTCCAACTCAATGAAGTTGAAGGCCTTCAAATACAAAAAGATGGACACTGGATTCCAGTTAAACCCCTCCCGGATGCCTTCGTCATTAACATCGGAGACGTATTGGAGGTAACTATTTTTCCTTTTTGTCACAATTATATCCAAAATGCTGAACGGCGCAAATGAAATTTTACAAACAACATGTGAAATAGAAAAGACAGTGTAAGTTATTTGTGCTTCAATGGAAACTGATTTTTCTCTTTTCTCCTTTTCACGTTCAAACTCTTTCCTAATTGCTTATTCAGTAGTTCGTACCATACTATTTTTTTTGTATATATATATATATATCGAGGTGTGTGTGCGTGTGTAGGGGCGCTTGACCTGTATCTCAAATTAGAGATTATGCCCATATTTATATACATTTGATAGTACTTTAGACTAATTGTAGTTCCAACAAACTTGGCAGATGATATCAAACGGAATTTACCGAAGTATTGAACACCAGGCAACGGTTAATTCAGAGAAGGAGAGACTTTCCATAGCCACATTTTTGGTCCCTAGTATGGGATCAATTATCGGTCCAGCACCAAGCATTATTACTCCAGAAACACCAGCACTGTTCAGAAGACTTAGTTATGCAGATTACTACAATGGGTACTTGTCACGGGAACTTCGTGGAAAAGAATTTCTGGATAGCATGAAGATCCAAAATGAAAGTGAGAGAAGCTCCTAAACACTTTGCAATGACATATATTGCTCTGTACACAATAAATTGATGCTATATTCAGCCATTGTATATGATCAGACAGAATCGAATGGGATTGCTACCTAGTGCATAATGAAGGTCTTATTCTTTTAGCGCCGTGACAATACATCTCCTAGTTGTAATGGTCGTCTTCTTTTTTTGTGATCTTTTGATTGCAATTTTCAAGTAATAAGGTGAGGTGAAAAAAAAAAATGAGTGCAAGTCATTTATTTTATGTATGTCAAACTTTGTGAGCTTTTATTTATGGTGTTAATTTTTTTTAAAAAAATTAATTACTAATTTGGTCACTTAAAGATACAAGTGGTATCACTTTAATTTCAGATAGATTTTTCACATCAATTTAGTCCCTGAAATATATACACTACAATGAAAATAAGTATTTTCAACAATTTAAATCTTGAAAGTGTCAATAACAATATTATGAAAAAAAATGATTTTTAATATAAAGTGATTGTTGAAAATATTTATAAGCTTTTATTGACAATTAAAAATTTGTAAGTATTTTTAACGGTTATTTTATGTCAAAATCTTTTTTTAACAATATTTTTATTGATATTTTTAATGTTTTAATTGTTGAAAATACTCATTTTTGTTATAATGACATGTGACATCAATTTGATCACTCAATTTAATCCTTTTGAAAAAAATTTGATATCAGCTTAGTGCCTATAGAATAACTGTGACATAATTTTGATCTATGAAAATGTATGACATTGGCTTGATTCGTCATTTTTTTTTATAAATTATTAAAATTATTTGATGTCACATGTTTCTTTTTATATATATATAAACTGATGTAAAAAAAATTTCAATTTCTAAATTGTTTTTACATGTATTTTTAAAAGATTAAATTGATGTGAAAATTTTTTTAGAGAGTGGTGTGCATTTTGAAGGAACAAACTGGAACCATAGTAAAAAAAAACATTTATTATATTGAGAATATACAAGAAGTCGATCTCGAATATATATACATGCTTCACTAATCAGGTACAAGTTATCTATTAAAATTGAGCTACAAGCTCGTTTGCTATTCAACTTTGAATATACGTGGCGCATCAGAAGGTTGCCAGAAAGGAACTCCAGGGAACAAATAAACCCCTCTTTGAATTTCTCGAGCAACGAAATGGAGACTGGGCTGGTTTTGGATGCTTTTATTAGAGTTATTGTCTTATCGATAATGTAATCAATGTCACCGATTTGGTTTTGGGCCACAGACTTGATCTCTCCGTATTCCATGCCAGTCAAGCACAGTCTGAGGAATCCATGCCAACCATGCGCATTCTGAGGAATCCATTCGTCATTTTCTGACTTATATAAACTGGAAAGGAAATTCTTTTCTGTTTTTGAGAGTGGCTAATTATAATTTGGGATTTGGACTTGATCTTGGATAGAGGATTTAATTCAAAGCGTGACTCCAGTATTAACCCACTGATGTATTTCTCATTAATTACTAACTAAACTAATATTAATAAAATTATACTATTCCTGTTGTTCATAATAAACTTGGATTCATGCATTTTCTAACTGAGAAAAATATTTCTTAAACATACAAATTAAACAATAAATATGGTCCTATGAGCTTTCTAAAATAAGATTTTCATACTAATTGCTAAAAACAATAATTTTTTTCTTTTAAAGTTAACATAATCTATGAAAGTATGTAATTGACATAAATCATTCTAGAATTTCATAAACAATTTATATAATCCTTAAGGTACTAATAATGATCGAAGTATGGTTACGAGCTTAAATTCACTCACCGTTGGTAGTAAGAATGAGCTTCCAATGACAACTTGACTCCACAGAGCAAGAATAACATGGTAACTACTAAAGAGTACAAAAAAACCATTAACAACTAACAAATTTACTAAGAATTGAATTAGGAATAATAGGGAGGCAAAATATTGTGAGAAAATCATGTTGATAGTGCTCTAACCCATGAACTTGATAAAAAGAGGAAAAAATTAGCAAAATACATGCGAAATCGCTTATCAAAAGCTTAAGGAGGAGGAAGACTAGAAGAGAAATGCAAGAGAGATGTAGAGGTATAAGCGTAGCTAGGGTGTGTTTCCCGACCCTAGAGATGAGTTTATATAGTGTTGGGGTATTTTAATGAAACGACATTACTTTGACGCGTTTAAATATCGAGGGCACCTTTATAACGATTGACATGGGAAGCACAAACTGTGTAACAACACTTGACCTCTATATCACTATCCAACTATTCGAAACTCATCGAGCCAACCAGGATGACTGCCATAATCGCTAGTGATCCCCCTTGGACACCACTGCCATAGCGGTCATAGAAATTCTTGTTCAGGATTTTTGTTGTCTTTCATGCATTTGAGACCTTCCCGTACATAAGTGGGCTCAAGAGGCCTAACCTTCTAGATTTATCTAAACACGTCGACCTAAAGGATCACAGTAGCCCAAACTACCTAAGAACCAATTTCATCATTGGAAGCTCCACAACACTATACTTGTGACCCTCAACAGTCGCGTCGCTGCTACAACCCACTTTCACGCACAACCGACGCCCCTATTGCGAGAAGCTTTATGAACTTGCACAACTTTCCACTGTTGCACTTCGCAAGCCATCACAGAGATCTGAGTGATCAACGTCAAGGGAGTACCAGTGACAGATGTAGAAATTTTAGGTAATGAGGGCAAAGATAATATATAGATATAATAAGAAGTGTCACATAATTTTATCTTAATGTGAGTGCAAACTTAATAAGATAGTGGAGACAAACTATATATACACTCATATACTTCTAAAAGAATTCCAAGGTCTAGTGGAGGCATGAGCCCCCAATATGTTATGAATAGATCTGTCCCTGGCGAGTATGACAAAGGAGGAGGGTGAAGATGATGGTGGCAAGGGTGTGAGGACCAATGATTGTTGAGGTGGTGGTGCCGGCATTTCCAAGGAGGGGTGGTAGTGGCCTAGTTTTGGGAAAGGGATGGGTGTAGGTGGGAATTGAGAAAAAATCAATGGGTAAAATAGTCAAAATATTAAAATACAAATATTATTTTAATTGTAATCAATTTTATCCCTTATATTCTATTTTAGAGTCAAAATTTTGACACCATGCGGTTTTAAAATAAGTATTCGCCCAAGAAATGAACCCCAGTGCATAACCATCTCACAAACAAACCAACCTTTCCGAAAAAAAAAAAAAGATTTATGCCGGGACCAAAGAAAAAGGTGTATTTGAACTTCTTGAGCAATGATTGACTTCGTGGGCTAATTTGAGTGGTTGATATCATTTGCGTACATGGAATAGTTTGGAAGCTTCTATAACAATTATAAATAATGCGTTAATTAAAAAAAATTATAAACAATGCACATGGCTCTCCTTAGTTGACTTCAAAAATCAATTTCACCTATTGATAGCCTCATGATTGATCTCTCGGCTGGGATGGATCCCATCCCACTAACGCAATATACACGTGGACTAGAGGTGTAAATAGGACGGATTGAATTAAATTGGATAAAATTCAAACCCAACTCAATTTTATATTGGATTAATTTTTAAAATTTAAACTCAATTCAATAATGACCAACTAGTAATTGGTGGCCAAATCAATAAACTAACTTTCAAATAATATATTGAGAATTTAAATATTATATATATTAAAGTTATTAAATTTTATAAATAATGAATAAAATTTAAGAAATATTTTATCATATATATTTCAAAATAAATTATATCAATATAAAAGTAATATCAAATTAAATAAAATAGATTAATCAAACTATAAAATCTTATAATTTATCATTAATTATTATAAAAAAATATATCTTTATAATACTTGTTTAACTTTAGATCAGATCAAGTTAATCTGATATATAACTTAAACCTATCGAAATAAACTTCGGGCTTTCGTAGATTGATGGGCCAAGTTGTAAACACCTCTATCCTTGACTATGTTGTTTTGTCTCCAATTTCTCGACGTTGACTACTGAACCCTCCATTCAATATATGTGTAAAAAAAACCATAGAAAACACGTATGAGGGGGAAAATATATCTGTCTGAATATATAAAATTATGTAAACTAATAAAATTATTCTTATATAATCAGTATTATTCATCTTAGTAATTAGATTTAATTAATCCGTTCCTATAATTTTATTGAATTTTTAATTGGATTCCTATGAAAATAAATATTTAATTGGGTTCTTACCCTATCACATGTTAAAAAAATGAGAGTTAACATAATATTTTCAGAATATTTTTTTATTATAAAAAAATGAGTTAATGTCCACTTTATCCTTGACATTTCATACATTAGTCATTTGATTCCTCACTTTGAAAAAGAATATTGATTGGGAAAAGGTCTATTTTCCATTAGCCAACCTCTTTTTCCCATTGTTCGAGCTCTATGTCTTGTTGGCCGAACTATAGTTCTCATTATTCGATCTCTATGTCATGTTGGCTGATATCAATTTCCTATTTGCTTTATTTTTTCATTTTAGCCTTCATCCTACCAAACACTCCTAGAATATGTGGGATTTTTTTAATACAAAATTATATAATATTCTTTTAACTCTCACGTTTTTGTAAATGCCACTGACCATTTAAATATTTATTTTCATATACCAATTGAAAACTTTAAAATATATACCAATTAAAATTTAGTAAAATTATAAGACGACGATTAATTAAACCTAGAAATTATCAACACATATAAATGAAAAAAATATAATATTATATATTTTAAATAGAGAGATATTTTAAAATATTAAAAAATGACAGATGTATTGAAACGCGGTGAGTATCGTATATTCGCCATGCACTTTTATCACCATTCGCACAATCACCTGGGAGGGATGAGTCGAGGAAAGACTGGTTTGTACTTTGTATTTTGAACTTTTACAGAATTTCTCTCTCACCGACTTCACAATTCTCCCGTTATTGGTTATGCAATGGTTCTTAACAATAGTATGAAATTTTTTTCGTACCAGCAATGATTTATAACTTATATTACTATTGTTTTCGTGTGGATGGATTTTTTTGTTGTTGCAATAATTGGAGTTTTTACTACTTGTACATAAGAAAATTAACATCTAATATAATATCACTTTTAGGTAAGTACGCATCATATTTATTTCTCCTTAATAAGCATATACTTTGATTAATATAATGTCGCATACAATAATGCCGGCACTTCTCAAGGTGAACGAAAAAACATTATACCTTGGCATGTAATTCATTTTTGGCCCACCAACTTTGACTTTCGCCAATTAATCCTTAAAAACCAAGCCACCGAATCAACACTAAATATATACAAGCATGTATTTATATCTCAGAAAAACAACCAAGAAGGGCAATCTTGTAACTCTAATAAAATCAATCTTCATACTAATTTTACTAAAGTACCATTTCTTTTTTTATAGTTAAATTAAAAATGTTTAAAATTACATTTTTTCATAAAATACATTAGATTAAAATTTTTAAGTAATGAACAAATTAAATGAAATAATTTGAATGCAACCTATATTTATTATAATAATAATAATAATAATAATAATAGTTTAGATATTGAATTCACTATTTACTTTACATTTTTTATACTTTAATTGTTACCTCCATTTAAATAAATTATTTTGACGTGTTAAACTTTATTTGAGTTAAACATAAAAAATTTATTTAATTTATCTAAATTATTTTTTCCGTCTATAGTCATATTAATTATATAATTTTTCTCATTGTAACTCCTATATTTATTTAAATTCTTAAAATTTTTCTATTTTTTTCAAATCATTATTGATTTTTGAATTTATAAATGTACATATTTAATATACAATTAAAGCTTAAACATAATAAATTAGTGATTTCAAATATTTCTAAAATTCCTTTAAAATATGATAAATTCATGTGTTAAGTTTCGTTACAAACTATTTGAAATTATTGAGCAATGATTGGACTTTGTGGGCTAATTTGAGTGGTTGATATAAGTGACGTACATGTATTGGTTTGGACGCATCCAGAAGAATTATAAATAATGCACATGGGTCTCCTTTGTTGTCTTCGAAAACAATTTCACCGATTGCTAGCCAGGCTACCGACCCCTCGATGTGGATGGATACCATCCCACTGACGCAATATGCGTGTTGACTACGCTGTTCTTCCTCCCAATTTCTCATCCATGCCTAGGATCATGACCTCGCCATGTACTTTTATCTCCACTAAAACTAAACTGCATGCAGTGATGGATCAAAAAAAATTTGATAATAGGGGTAAAAATTATAAATCAATATAAAAGTAAATATATTATATTATATTTTATTATTTTGTCATATTTAAAATTAATATGGAATCAAACTTAATAAAATTATGGGATCAAAAATCTATATAACTATATAATTATTAAAAAATAAAATAATTGTTGGGCATAAGTAATATAAGGGCATCCACCCCTGACTGCGCAAAGAAATTTTTGTACATCGACATATGAAGGATGATAATTAAAATGAATAGAAATGCTATTTTAATATTTAGAAGTGAATGGCCTATTAGCACTCATTTCATCAAATAATAAATGAGATCCTTAATCCTCTTATCCACTTATTCATCACATCCAATAGAAAGGTATCCATTTTTGAGTTCAAAATAATATATTACTCCTTCACAACAAATGGAGGTTTTATTACTTGTACATAAGAAAATTAACATCTAATACAGTATCACCCTTGTGTAAACACGGTGTATTTATACCTCTCCTGATATGAATACGCATAGTCTTTGATTGATACGATATCTTATACAATGTCTATACTTCTCAAGTTCAAGAGAGAAAAAACATTGTGCCTTTCATTTAATCATTTATGTCCCAATAACTTTGACACTTGCCAAATTTTGCATAATAAACCAAGCCACCGAATTACCGAGTCAACACTAAATATTTACATGCATAGGCATATATATACTCAAAAACAACCAAGAAGGGCAAACACATTCATCTCTAGACTATATACCCAGTTGAAGCTATGGAACCAACTTCTGTTTCGGTGCCGTTTGTCCAGGAAATAGCAAAGGAGGGATTAGCCAAAGTTCCAGACCGTTATGTTCGACCACAACATGAGCGTCCAATCCTATCGACCACTGCACCTTTACCCCAAGTCCCTGTGATTGACATGGCCAAATTGTTGTCCCAAGATCTCAAGGGACCTGAACTTGAGAAGCTACACTGTGCCTGCAAAGACTGGGGTTTCTTTCAGGTTAGTAGAAATTTAAATGATTTAAATATAAATATGGTAGATGATACAATACTATGGGGTCATCTAATCCATGTAGCTGAACACACCTAGTTCTTGGTAAATCAGTCACACTTGATGATCTTCATCATTCACAAGTCTCTTTGGTATTGACTAAATTAATATGGGAAACCATAACTACAGCTGATCAATCATGGAGTTAGCACTTCATTGTTGGAAAATGTGAAGAAAAGCACTCAAGGATTCTTCAATCTCCCAATGGAAGAGAAGAAGAAGTTTGGGCAGAGAGAAGGAGACATGGAGGGATATGGTCAACTCTTTGTAGTCTCTGAGGAACAGAAATTAGATTGGGCAGATATGCTTTACATGACAACCTGGCCACCGAGCGTGAGGAAACCACATCTATTCCCCAACCTTCCCCTGCCTTTCAGGTTTTGTGCTGATCTCTCAATCTCATGTACTCTCTGCTCGTCTCTTCGTCCATGACCAATTTTTTAAATATGATAAATGGGTAGGGACTTCAGATATAAACCGTTTTAATTATGGGTCTAATTTTTACACCAAAAGTATTTGCAATCGAGGGTATATTTCTGAGTTAAGGTAATTTTACTATGATTTAATTTTAATATACAGTCATCCAATAGGATTTAATTTCAATACAGTTATCTAATCATAATGTCACATTAATAAATATGATTAACTTTCACTCTTAATATTGAAAAGTCATATAAAAAGAGAAATTTAATTAGATAAAATATAAAGTTGACATCAAAATTAAACTCATTTTACTATCCAAAGCATATTAATCATTCATATGGGTGAGATGATAATATCTTACTTTGGTTACAGAGTTGATTTAGATACTTATTGTGTTGAAATGAAAAACCTAGCGGTTCACGTCTTAGACCATATCGCTAATGCCCTCACAATGGACACCAAGGAAATGAGAGAGTTATTTGGTAATGGGACTCAATCAATGAGGATTAATTATTATCCTCCATGTCCTCAACCTGAACTTGTCACCGGCCTCAATCCTCATTCTGATGGTTGTGGCCTCACCATCCTCCTCCAACTCAATGAAGTTGAAGGCCTTCAAATAAGAAAAGATGGACAATGGATTCCAGTTAAACCCCTCCCTGACGCCTTTGTCATTAACATCGGCAACATATTGGAGGTAACTTTTTTCTTTTGTCACAAAAGTAAACACTCAAATTTGCTCTTAAATTTCTTTGATAGACAAATTAATCTCTAACAATTGTAAATACCCAAATTGATCCCTCAGTTATAAAAATAGAACACTACAATCATCGACCGCTGCCAAGCCTTGACCCAGAGGCAGAGATGAAAAGAGCACGCGAGAAGGTGGAGCTTGACTGAGGAGGATGGGTTAAGATGATAGGTGGGAGCTCCATCACGCCTATCAGCCAAGCCACCTATTAGCCAACTACGCCAGCTTTAGCTTTCCTTTGTCCTTTCAAGCTATATTTCATCTTAGATGAGCTTCACTTTCTCCAAACCAAGCATTACCCTTAGAGACCTATAATGTTTCATTTTAACAATTGTAAGAGGCCAATTGGAGTTTACAATTGTTAGAATCAATTTATCCATCAAGAAAATTGTCAGGGAATTTGGGTGTTTTCTCTTGTCACAATTATATATATAGCTTGATCCGTATCTCAAAATAGAGATTATGCCCATATTTGTTGTATACATTAGATAATACTTTAGACTAATTATAGTCTCAATTAACTTGGCAGATGATAACAAATGGAATTTATCAAAGTATTGAACACCAAGCAACGGTTAATTCAGAGAAGGAGAGGCTTTCCATAGCCACATTTTTCGTCCCAAGTATGGGATCAATTATAGGTCCAGCACCAAGCCTTATTACCCCAAAAACACCAGCACTATTCAGAAGAATTAGTTATGAAGATTACTACAATGGGTACATGTCACAGGAACTTCGGGGAAAGAATATCTGTATAGCATGAAGATCTAAAATAAAAGTGAGAGATGCTGTTAAAACACCTCACAATGACATATATTGCATATTGCTCTGTATACAAAAAAATTGATGATATGTTCAATCACTGTGTATGATCAGACAAAATTGAATGGGATTACTACCCAATAAATAATTAAGCGCTTGTTTTTTAGTTCTAGTTTTATTTTAATTTTTCAATTTTTAGGATTTTGTGAAGAAATACTGAAAATTGAAATTTGTAGTTTTCAAAATTTTCAGGATTTCCTTTATAAAATCTAAAAAAATTGGAAAACTGAAACTGAAAATTAAACTAAAAGCCTAAGGGTCTTGTTCTTTTATGGTATGTTTGTAAGTTTGAATTTTAAAGAAAAAAAGGGAGAAAGAATGATTTATAGTGTAAAATTTTATTGTCAAGAAAGACCCTTTATTCCCCTTTCCTCTATCCTCTTCAAAAATCAAACTTACAACCACACTCTTAGCATCATAAGAATGGATCTTCTTATTGTAATTGTCTTTTTTTTCATGTGATTTTGTGATTGTAATTTTCAAATAATAAAGTGAGGTGAAAAAGATAAATACAAATATCATAGAAGGCATTAAAAGAATCTATTTATTTCAAACTTTGTGAGCTTTCATTTATGGTGTTGAAAAAAAAAACTGAATAAAAACATTTATTACGTTGAGAATGAAAAAGTTAAAAAGACGATATGCGTACATGCTTCATTGATCAAGTAAATGCGTAGATATTGTTCAGTCAAAATTGAATTATATGGTCATTTGCTATTCACACAGCTCAACACTCTAGAGAGCGGAGCAAGAGTTCAGAACAAGGCGGATGTTTAAGTGGTGACTAGAGGTGGGAGGCTAGGTCCTGGGGCCTCGACCTAGCCTATTGGTGGCCTAGCCTGACCTAGTTTGTTTAGTAATTAGTCAGATTTAGGCCTTTTAAAAGTCTATTTAGATAAAGAGAGACCGTCCTCTCTATGAATCCTTTTAAGCCTAGTAGGCCAACCTATTTATATATATATACCTAAATATATGTAAAATCACAAATAGGGGTATAGAGGAATCAAACCATGGCCTTAAGCATTTTATAAAGAACACAAACCATCACATTATCTCACTTGTTTGTTAATATATAACTCAACTAATATATTTATATTAATTTTCAAAATTAAACAAATTAAATAAAATAATTTTAAAATTAATATTCAGCATTCATGAGACACATATTAGGATTGAATCTGATTCACAACTCAAGTCATAAACACACACTACAATTTTACAAACCCTAAAACAATCTCTCTATCTCTCATAGTCTCACTAGTCACCACCCCCACAAGGCTAAAAACAGCTGCGCCCTAAATAGCCAAGCCTCCATACCCAGCCATGACTAGAAGTTTACGCCCCACGAGCCACTAGCCACACCATCGCAGACCACGCACTAGCCACCAGTCACACCGTGGTCGACCGTCCTCACTCCGCAGCTTCCGCACCGTGTCAGCGTTGCAAGCATGAAGCTTGTGTGCCCATGAACTCCTCCCTGTATTCGAAGTCGCATGTCGTAGCCACTTGAAGGTCCGTCGCTTGAAGCTCCGCCGTGTGAAGCTTCGTCAGGTCGCACAGCTTGAAAGGTAGCCGGATCAGATCAGATTCCTTAGGGTGAAAGGAACACTTCCATATCCAAATCCTTCTTTAGTCCATATTCGTTTTTGGTTTTTGTTTATGATTTATTTGTTTATTCCAAATCCAACATGAAAGGTTTGAAGATTTGATTATTTGTTGATCTGTTGGGTTTATTTGAAGCTTATGATTTATTTAGTGTTGTAATATTTATCATTTTGGGTTTACAAATGCTGCTTGAAAATTGCAAGAGTTTATTTTTTTCTTTAATGAATTTTAAAAAGGGCTTTAGGCTAAACCAGGCCTCTCAAACAGGTTAGTGGCAAAAAATAAATCCTATAACAGGTAATAAGTCAAGTTCAAAGACCCAATGTGCTTGTTACAGGCCTTACCTATTTAGGGTGCCCCCTGCCTCCCACCCTATTGGTGATAAATGAGTTAGTCACCATGATGATAAGAAGATCTCGACCATTGAATATCAAGTCTAACTGCTATATAATAATTTAATTTTAATTTGAATTTATGTTTTCCTATTCTACCATTTTATCTACACCCCATCTTCTTCCCTCCTCCTAGAACCACCTTGGAATAGGCCCCTCGTTGGCTTGGAGAGTCTCCAGGCTCACAACCCAGAACTTATTTACCATGCGCCACCATCATCATGTCCCAACTCCTCTCCACGTCCACATCCGTCACCACAGTGCGCTCCACAGGGACATCAAGCTCGACAATATCCTCTTTGATTCGATAGATGTCTTCAAGTTGGTGGATTTCGGGTTCCGGAGTGGTACGGTGAGAGAGCGTGCATGAGTTGTGTGGTGGGGATGCCATATTACGTGGTGATGAGAAGGTTGATGTTTGGAGCAGTGGGGTACTTGTGCTTGTTTCCCATATATTCGTTTTGATTTGGTTAATACTGTAATGTTTGGTTCGAAAAAGGAAAGGAAAAAAATAAAAATAAAAAAGAAGAAGAAGATGAAAGTGTTGGACATGTTTGGTCTTATTACAAGAAGAATGGAATGAATGTAGAAGTGTGTTATTACCAAATAAAGGAAGTTATTTATACAGAGAAGAAAATAAATGACTTACAATTGGTAACAACTAGTTTAATTCACTATAATTGGTAACAAAAACATATAACTAACTAATATAACTAATTTTATCTTAGTATTCTAACACCCCGCCCCCTCAAGTTGGGAGGTAAATGTAGATTCCCAACTTGAAGAGTGGATACTTGAATGAGCAAGGTAAAGGTTTGGTTAAAGGTCTGCCAGATGTTGAGTCTTGATGTGGATGAGCTTTAGAATTCCTTTGCACACCTTTTCTTGGATAAAGTGGCAATCAATCTCTATGTGTTTTGATCTCTCCTGAAATGTAGGATTGGATGAAAGATGGATGGCGGATTGATTGTCACGTACAAAAGACTAAGGCTGAGGAACTTCAATGCTGAACTCATGTAGCAACTGAGTTAGCCATGTTAGCTCACTTGAAACACTTGATAATGCCCAATATTCAGCCTCTCAGAAGATTTGCTAACTGTAGGTTGTTTCTTAGTTTTCTAGGAGAGTAAGGAGTTCCCTAGAGCACAGGAAACCTGGTCGATCTTCTAGTTTTTAGGCAGCTATGTACTCCAATCAACATCTGAAAAATTAAGTTGAAAGGGTTAAAGAAGATTTGGCAGAAAACATGATCCCTTGACTAGGACAGGATTTAATGTATCGAGTAGGTGATGTAGGGGTTGTTCATGAGGAATTCTTGGATCAGACATGTATTGACTTAGCTTAGAAATAGCAAAATTAGTGTTTGGTCAAGAAATAGTTAATTACATCAATCTTCCAATCATTCTTCTATAAAGAAGGATCAGCTACAAGGTCTCTGATAAACGGCATTTACACCATATATTTAACTTCTAAACCTTAGGTTTTTGCATGGGTTTTTGATGTGTTATTGAGGAAATTAATAGTGTTTTATGAATTGAACTCAATGCACGATTTTAAGAAATCAATGTCAATTGCCCCATTTTTCTTTTGTGAATAGTTAAATCTTGTTACCATTAACTTGTCTCCGTGAGTTAGGTTTTTGTGCACAGGAGCATTACATTGAGTGCAAGCATCAAGAGCAGGAGCTGGAATTGAAAGAAGCAAAAGCCCACCATTCGGTGAGCGCTGAGCGCCAACAGAGAGCACAGATAATTCATCTTGAAGGGTCTGTTCTGGTGAGCGCTAACGCTCCTGCGATAACTTGATTTTTTGTTGCCTTTTATTTGGGCCAATCTCGGGCCCCTTGGAGGGAAAAGAACGAAACGAGAGGAAGGACAGTAGGCGGCATCTAGGTTTAGTTTTAGGAAGATTAGAACTCTCTTGCTCTCTCTACATCTCTCTCTTATCTTCTCTTTAAGGGTTCCATTGGTGAAGGTATCTTATCTTGGGGATTAGGGAACGATTGTTGCTATTATTTTCAGGTTTTCTCTTATCTTCATTGTTGTAATCCTCTAGATGAAGGTGTAGATTTCTTTACTAGTGTAGGGATTTAGGATGGATTGGGATGACATTTGAGACCATTTGTTTATATTGAATGCAATGGTTTCTTCATGTTCTGAGTTCTATTCCTTTACTTATGTGGTGATTGCTATAATCTTTATTGGGATAACTAAATTGGATCGTCATTTAGGGAAACCCTTTAGGCATAAATTGATAGATCTATTGGTTTATGTTTGAGGGAGAACATTAGAATTAACTTTCAAATTCCCTTTACTATAGCAATTGGCTCATCAAATGATGTGATTTCTAAATAAATTGGCGATTGTCGTTTATTAGTTATTTGCATTGATCAAATTCTAGAGATCGATTGATCACTAGTAGAATTGCCGGTAATTTATTACCAATAGCCACCAATGGGTTTAATATTTAGTCAATGATAATTAATTTCCAATCCTAGGAATACCTTACACTAGTGCCTTTTCTATTTTGCTATTATCCTTAAATTTAAATTACTTGCTATAATCTCAAAAACCCCAAATTTCTAATTAGCTAGTAACACTTCCTTGTGAGACGACTTGTTGTGCCATTTACTACATTTTTTGTGCAACTTGCACTTTATAAATTTTTAATTTGTTGTGAGTCGCGAGCGCATCAGTCTCCTTCTGCAAGATCAACTGATTAGAGTGATCATTATTGTAAAAGAACAAATTCAGTCGATTAGAATGATCAATATTGTACATGGGTTCTTTGTTGTCTTTAAAAGTCCATGTCACCAATTAGTGGCCACAAAGTGCATGTTTGGGAACAGTATTATCTTATTTCAATACCCTAAAATGGGTGTCCGTTGATATGCCTACTTTATCATCATTAGATGTGATGGTAGATGAGATACGTGGGGATCACCATTAAATTCAATGGTGATAAAGTGAGTATCCTAATAAACACCCATTTTTTAATGTTGAAATAACATTTTTTTGAAACAAAGCAAAACAGTTTTTTTTTGGGTGATGTCACTCAATAATTTAAGTCGTTGAATAATGGAAAAAAAAGCTGTTTTGTGAAGAAAAGTTGCAGCTAACATTTGGGCATTTTTTCCCAAAGAAAAGTTGTTCTATTAATTCCCAATTGGAAATACCCAACATATCCTCATTAACTTACTTCATAAAGTGATTATTTAGTAAATTACCTCAAAAAGTGATTATTTTTTAACAATCCAAATAACATAGCTTAGCTTAAAATCATTTTTTAGTTAAAATGCCTAAACATAATTAAACTGATTCTCAAATAAGCATTATATAAAGAAATAATTATATAAATAAGTGATTATTGAAATAAGCATAAGGTGCATTTATTTCAAATTTTAGAAAAAAATGATTATGAAACTTAAATTTTATATATAATTAAAAAAGCTAAACATTAATTTTTTTTGTTCAAAAACTACTTATTTTAGCGCCTACAAAAAAAAAACTGAAAACTTATGGCTTGTTTGGAAGCTGTATTCCAAAACAATTTTATATTTTTAAAAACAAGAAACTAGAAAATATTGTTTGACATGCTATTTTCTTCCCTTGATTTTAAAAATCAAAAACCTAATTTCAAGTTTTAAAAACAAAATAAGAATACAATTCAAAGATGTTTTGCAAAACAAGCAGTGACAACTTTGTAAATAACTCTTCTCTATCTCCTTCCTCATCGCGATCCACCCAACGACAAACCACTCAGGATTGCGAACCACCCAGGGACGCGCCCAAGCATCAGGAGAACCTTCGCATAGCACCGCCGCCTCACAGAGGACCAAGAACCTCCACATAGCACCAGCGCCACCTTGCACAAGACCATGAGCCGATCCTTCCTCCTGGCACCTCTGCGGCTTCGAAAGGACCGATTTGCTTCCTCCAACTCCAATTTGCTTCCTCCTGGCGTGTGGCTTGACAGGCCTCCAACTTCAATCTGCTTCCTCCGGAGAATCGCGGCTTCGCAGGCTTTGCGTCATCGCTGCCGCCCTTTGCCGCCGAGACCCTCCCAGCCATTGCCCTCTGTTCCTTTTCTTTGATGTGTTACTGTGATTTTGGAAAAATTGGGTGGGTTTCTTGTTTTTAAAAAAGAATATTCAAATAGATGGTGTTTTGTGTTTTATTATTAAAAAACTGTTTCTAAACTTGATTTTTAAAATAGTTTTAAAAAATAAAAATAAAAAACTATTTCAAACATGCCCTTAGATTCTGATTATTTTTTTAAAAATTATCTAAATATACAAAATGTATTTTTTTTTAATGAAAATAGTGATTGTGGGATAAAATAATCCCATCCAAATGCGCTCATTCTTAAAGCTTTCCTAAACTCGCCCGAGTTGATCTCTCCCATCCGATGGATCCCATACCACTCATGCACATACTGACCACATCATATCTTTCAATTTCTCATCTATGACAGGATCATATCTTAAAGAATCTAGGAAAACTTTTTGGAAACGATGAATGAACTTTGTAGCACTGATTGCTATTTTATTTGATTAATAGTATGAAAATTAAATGCGTGGAATGGTGTTTAAAACCTGTTGGAATTCAATTCTAACAAGAAATTGAATTCAATTCCCTGTTTGAAAGCACCATAAGTCAAGGAATTGAAATCCGATGAAAATTAAAACCCATCAAAACTATGAAATTAAAATCAAACTCAAATAGGTTTGATTTGATGTTAGAATTGAGCTCAAAAATTAGAATTTCTAAGGACCTTTGGTTTGAATTTTCAAATTTTAGTTTTCCAGATTTTGTGAAAGGAAATGCTGAAAATTGGAAATGAAAATTGAGAACTAAAATTTAGTTTCAGAATTTTTAGGATTTCCTTAACAAAATTTGGAAAACTGAAAATAAAAATTAAAAACTGAAAACTCAAACTAAATAGATCATAAATTACTCATTACTCTTTCTTCCCTTGCTTATCAAAACAAAAAAAAAAGGTAAAATAGTCTATATATACAATTTATTTCATTTAAGATACATTCTAAATTAAGAAATTGAATTCAATTCTATAATTTGAAAAGTTTATTCCAAACATAAAAATTCAATTAAGATGCAAATGAAATTCAATTCTTCAATTCCACCAACTAATAACTGGTCGAAAACCTAGTTACACAAAAGGAACACAATTGGACCTACTATATTTTGCTTGGGAACCTTAGATAAAGCAGTCAGCCCTGTCAAATAGGTCGGTTGTTTCTCTTTCGGCCACGAGGAGGG
This sequence comes from Dalbergia oliveri, assembly GCA_030441495.1. Classification (NCBI taxonomy): domain Eukaryota; kingdom Viridiplantae; phylum Streptophyta; class Magnoliopsida; order Fabales; family Fabaceae; genus Dalbergia; species Dalbergia oliveri. The sequence goes on along the minus strand of JAMLFY010000002.1, from coordinate 43,489,515 downwards.
AGGAATGACCGGCACATGATGACGATGATAATGATAGGGTACTTACAACTATAATAATAATAATAATAATAATAATAATAATAATAATAATAATCATGATGATGATAGATTAATAGGTTAATTGTGAAATTATAAAGTTGATTGAGTGCTACATTTTTATTCAAAAATAATTTTCCTGCTCAAAATTTTAATTGCCCTGGCTTACAGCTATTTATTGCCACAATGCTGTCTAAGGCTTTTGCAAGCTCTTCCCTTACCAACCCACGCTAAATAACAAGGTGAATTATACTCTATCCTCCTAAATTCAAAGGGTTTGGAACCCCTCTAGGAGGCCCAATCAATACTGGCCATGTGTTTAATGTGTTTAATGACTATTTAACTCATTATTCATGTATCAATTATCACCCCTTTTAATTATTGGGATTCAAAACTAACTCGAATCCCTTTTCTGTAAAACCATAGCCGCCCGCAACCACCAGCCACAAGCTGGCTATATCCAACTTCAATGAAAAACTTAAAAGCAAAAATTTCAAATCAGAAAAGTAGCAAGCAACAATAGTTTTGTTGATTTTCTATGCGTAAAACAAAATATTTATACGGCAAACTAACAAAGGGCATGGCTTATTGCTACAATGTTTTATTATCATGACTAGAAACTACTGTTAAAATTTTGATTATGTTATGATTTCTGGAATAGTTAGCAAGGGTTAGATTTTAGAAGCACTGATTTTTTATTCTTGGCAGGAAAAGTTTAAGATCTTATTGTTTTGGGATTAATTTAGGTCTTGAAATTACAAGAGAACGATAGCAATTTCATTTAACTTTGTAGGTGCTCAATAAAATTGGTGTGAATGTTGCCTCTGTACTCCTATGCTTTTGCTCAAGTCAATTTTGCTCAAGGCAATGAAATGGGTTGTTCATAGAATGACTGAAATTTTTAAATTTTTGGAATTATTAAGTTGATTGAATTGATGATACAAAATTCATAATAAGAAATTTCAATTTCTTAAAATAAGTTCATTGGGGTTAATTTTGAAATTTGAAATTTAGAAGGTTTAATTATACTGAAGTTTCTATAATTTCACTCAATTTTCAATTAGGTCCCTACAATTTAAAAGTTTGTAATTACGTTCTTATTTTTTTAAAAAAATTAATTGGGTCCCTCGTTAACTAATTCCAGAAACATTTATAGCAATGCTATGATGCATCTAATGAAGTCAGGTGTATCATGAAGTTTATTCATCTAAATCATTCAATGTATGTAGAATAGAAATCTATGGCTAAAAATAGAATATCTATCAATAGACTCTTTTAATATAATATATACAAAAATTACACATTAAAATATTATAAAAAATTACAACAAAGCCCAAAGCACCCTTATCTTATCTTCAATTCCCCTTCTTCTTCTTCTTCTTCTTCTTCTTACCAACAAGTTCTCCCTCCACTTCCACCCGTCTCCCACCGCACCACCCACCTCTGCCCCTCTTCGTCGTTGTTGTCCTCGAGAAGATGGAAAAGCTCGGCACAAGATCTAAGGCCTCGCCCTTGAGGAGGCCAAGATCCTCATCGACTACCTTTAGGACAAGCTCGCGTCTCCGCCGGCTCCTTTGCCCTCACCACTGTAGTTGCCGCCCCTGCCGTGGAGGAGAAGATGGAGTTCGACGTTGTGATCGAGGACATTCATTCCCAGGACGTGAGGATTGCGATTATCAAGGCTGTGAGGGATTGACGAGCCTGTGCTGAACGAGGCAAAGGAATTGATTGAAGGTTTGCCAAAGAAGTTCAAGGAAGGGATTTCCAAGGATGAGGATGAAGATGCCAAGAAGCAGCTCAAGAGGCTGGTGCTAAAATCTCCATTGTTGGTTTGTTTTGTTAACTTTATTTTTTGGATACTTTGTTTTGTTGTTGGAAGGCTTGGATTTGTGGTTGATTCTAATTTGAGGTTGAGATGACCTAGTAATGAGGATGATTAGGATCGAAATGGGTTTATGATGATGGATGGAAGGTTGGTTATTGATGATAATGATGGATAGGGAGGGGCTCTCCGCCTCAGTGGGTGGTGGGTGATGGGTGGTGGATGGTGGGGAAGGAAGATTGATGAGGCATAAGGAGATGCAATAAATAAATATGGAATATATAGGAATATTTTATTTTTTTGTAACTGTTGTTATTCCCAAAAATTTGATTGAAAAATTTTATACAATATAAGGATTTAATTTAATCACAAGCTTTTAAATTATAGGGATCTAATTGAAAATTGAGTAAAATTATAGGGACTTACAGTATAATCAAACCAATTTAGAATCCTATAAAAATAAAAATAATAGTAATTGCCGCATAAAGTAGTCATTAAACACATAGCCACCATTGATGGGGCTACCTACAAGGGATTCCAAACCTTTTCAATTTGGGAGGGTCCAGGAGAAACCACCAAATGACAATTGCAGAATGCATATTGAACGCCAATATACTGGCGGACAGGGATTGTAATGTGCATCCACTTTCTTTTTTTATTATTATTAATATTTACACAGTTGTATATATTTAATATTAATATTAAATTAGTTAGTTGAAAAAATAGATCAGTTCTAATAAATAAAAAATGTATAAAATATTTTAGTATCATAAAATAAAGAGAAGATCCTTCTTTAATTAGGAAATAAATAATCCTTCTTTATTATAATAATAAAACTAGTTTAGATATGGAATTCAATATTTACTTTACACTTTTTTAATATATAATATTTTTTATACTTTAATTGGTACTTCCATCTAATTAATTGTTTTTTCACTTACACATAAAAAAAATTTATTTAATTTATCTAAAATATTTTCTCCCTTCTATCGTCAAATTAATTATATATTTGTTCTCACTGTAACTCCTAACTTTAGTTAAATTCTTAAAAGCTTTCTAATTTTTAATTATCACTATTGATTTTTGAATATATAAATGTACTTATTTAATATACAATTAATGCTTTAATATAAATAAACTAGTGATTTCAAATATTTCTAAAAATTACTTAAAAACATGATAAATTGATGAGTTAAGGTTATTAAAAACTATTTGAACTTCTTGAGCAATGATGGACTTTCTCCGCTAATTTGAGCGGTTGATACAATCAACATCAGTTACGTACAAGGAATAGCCCTTGGAGGTTTTCTATTTGATATGGTATTTTAATTTATCAATTCCTTGTATGCAAGAATTAAGAATAATAAATAATATAATGCTCCCGTGGTCTCCTTGCTTGACTTTGAAAATCAATTTCACCGATTGCTAGCCACACGATTGATCCCTCGACCGGGAAGGATGCCATCCCACTAATGCAATATGCATGTTTACTACATTAATTGTTCTTCCTCCCAATTTCTCAACTATATGCCTAGATCATATCTTCGTCATGTACTTTTATCACCCAAATTGCGCGAAGAAATTTTTGCACAACGACGTCTGAAAGATGAAAAATGAAAGAGTGGTCTGTGTTTAGGGCTTTTATAAATGTTCTCTCACCCCAACTTCAACTCTCCCGAGATTAGATATTAATATTATTGAATTGCTGTATCAAAATTGAATTACCAGCTCGTACGCTGTTGTTCAAGTTTGAATAGAAATCAATCGCGCATCACAAGGGTGGCATCAGAAAAGAAGTCTACGGAGCTAAATAAACCCCTATTTGAATTTGTCAAACAACGATGTGGATTATCAAGTCTGCGCTGGGTTGCGTTGTTGCTATTAGTTTTTTTTCCCCTTTTACAAAGGCAATAAGCTAGGAATTCTTTCTAGGGATGAAGGAAAAATGGGGATCGCACATAGAATCTTTCACTTAAAATGTGTAAGGGACAATTACAATGATTAAGTTGTAAGCTCAACCACCGTGGTTGCTATTAGTTACGTACATATGGATTAGTTACATACATGGATTAGTTACGTATAAGGTGGGTATGCAGACGCGTTTCGCCCCCTCTTGACGGCACACAATCGCTGGGGACCCTTTCATAAATGGACTAGGCTTTGGTGCGTGCCCGCATAAGCCTGGACCACCGGTCCACGTAACCTTTTTTTCTATTCAAATTTTTGTCCCTACATAAACCCATGATTCAGACCAACCTTCCAAACCATTTGCGGACCACGTGGACCAATGGCACGCCGCGCGACTAAACATGGGCCAGCCCACATAACCCTTTTTTTCTTTCATTTTTTTTGGACTTTTTTTATACCCTATATTATATATTTATATTTATATAGTATATTTTACCAAATACAAATACAAAAAATAATAGATAAACCAACACACCAAAGTCCATCCATTAAGAATATAAATAAATATTACAAATGGAAGCATTCCCTCACTTATATGGGCTAGCGTTGGTAAACCTCCGGGCTAGGTCTGCCAGGGTTAACATGCCAATCAAAAAATTTCGCAGGTTGGCGGACTAAAGGTTTTCTGATCCAATTTTGTGCGGGTTGCGAGTTAAAATGTTGGTCCGCACCAATATACCAAGCTCTAGTTACATACATAGGTAGAGATGGAAGTAGGTCAGACCGTCGGAACCTTTATCCAGCCTATATTCAGCCTAGTTAGGTCTGACCTATTTAGTAAACAAGTTAGGCTAAGGTTTTTCAAAAAGCTTTTTTAGCTAATCATGCAGGTTTCAGGCTATAAAAATAGCCTATTAGGCCTAACAGATTGGCTTACTTATATTATTATTATTATTATTATCATCATCATCATTTAAATATCTAATGACAATAGAAATATTTTAATCTATTTGAAAATATATTTTTAACTAAAGTGTTTTAGTCTATTTTAAAATATATTTTTGATATATTTAGTAGTATTTTGACTTATTTAAGAATAAACATTTTAATTTTTAAAAATATTTTATAACCAAATACTTCTAGATAGGCTTTAAGCCAAAGGCTTTTAGAAGCCCTAAGGCCATAAAAAGGCATATGCTAGGTAATAGGTCCAAGCTTAGGCTCCATTTTGAAAATATAGGTCTAACCTATTAAAGCTAAAAGCTCAACTTGGCCTATTTCAACCCCTATACATAGGGAACCACTACTAGAAATCTGGGATATCGACGAAAACTACCAACGGGTTGGCAACTGAGGAGTTACCAACGGTATCTCAAATGGTTGTCACCTTTTTTGGAAATCAATGAGTAGATTATTAATTTGCATGACACCGTCGGTAAATGACTCTGCCATTACGCGCCACATGACGCGCATAGTTTTCGCAGGTGTACCAACAAGTATTTTATTTTATTTTTATTTTTTAAAGGTTACCAGAATATACTGACAGTATTTTATTTTATTTATTTTTTATTTTTTGGTAATTAAATTACCGGTATTAGATAGGTATTTTATTTTTTTAAAGGTTATAATTATACTGATAGGTACAAAATTATCAATGGCAGGATTGATGAGTATTTTATTTTATTTTTTTAAAAGTTACCAACGGTTATACTAATAGGTATTTTATTTAATCTATTTTTTTATTCTTTTGTCATTAAATTACTGAGGTGTACCGACGAGTATTACATTTTTTATTATTTTTTAAAAGTTATCGAGGTTTTTGAAAATTTCGTATGTTGGCGCACAAGTCTTGGTGTTCTCACATACCCGTCAGTAATAAGTGAGGTTTGAAACACACCGTTTCATTAATTGGTTACCGACGAATGTACAGGCAGATATTTTAAACAAAACGCCTTCTTTTTTTTTCATTTCGTCACTCTCTCTCTAAACCTCCGTTGCCACCTATTTTGCCACCGTGCACTGCCATTGGAACTCCATTTGAAGATGAAGACCACCATTGTGATCTAGGAGTTTTGGTGAGTATTTTAATCGGTTTAGTTTTTGATTTGGTTAGTTTTTCCATTAGTTTATGGGTGCCCATAGTGTTGTGTTTTATTACATTGGAGAGTAATTATTGTTGTTATTTTGTTAATGTAGGAGTTTTGTTTGAGGGTGGAGCAACTTATTGACATTGAGAGCGGTTTGCCATTCTACTTGATTATCTTATTTTATGTTTTCCATGTATTTAAGTATGTTAAGTTAAATTTTTCATATTGGATTTTCAGGATTAGATCTGTTGGATGTAGAGAGCTTTTACATTTTATTTTTTTCCACTATTGTAGAGATTAGTAACTAAATTCTTGTTATTTATATGGTTTAATATGTGTGTAAGATAGAGACTTATGTTTTTTAGGATATAATTGTAGGAAATGGGGATTGCATGGTTGGGGAAAGGCGTAAAGTTCCTTCCCCGACTTGTTTGCACTGTTGCTATGGGATTCTTTGTGTTTGCGGAAATTGCAGGATGCATGTTGTGGAGTTATAAGGGAATATACAATAGAACGATTTTTAGGATTATGTGAATTATATGTAATATTAAGATGTAACTGTTTCACTATATGTATTCTGTTGTTGATCTTTATAATAATATCTATTATTGTTGAATTGATCTGAAATTTCTAATGACGAAAACTCCTAATTTAAGGGGAAATGCTATCAAAATTTTGTTAAAATTTTTTTTAAGGATAAAAGATTAAAAGTAACTGTATTGAAAAAACTTAACAACCAGTTGAATGTGTTTTAAAGACTAATTAAAAGAAATATCTAATGACGAAAGCTTTTAATTTAAGGGGAGATGTTGTCAAAATTTTGTTAAAATTTTTTTTAGGGATAAAAAATTAAAAGTAACTATATTAAAAAAACATAAAAAAATCAATTGAATGTATTTGAAAGTAATAATTTGATGTCGTTAAAAAATTGTATATCTATGGTTGCATTGAAATATATGGTTGGAAGAAATTTATAGAGCATTGTTTGAGACATGAATATTTGTTATTTTTTAAATATAAATGAGGCTCATATTTTAAAGTCAAAGTATATAATCAAGAGCTTCAGAAATATATTATCCAAGATATAATGAAGACATCCCAAAATTGTGAAGTTGGCAATGATAACACTAAAAGACCTAGCACTTAGAATCATTTTTCTTGAAATTTGTGATGCACGTTAAACAAATGTGCATGATTCTCAGGTGGTGTAGGTATTTCATGTCATCATTGCCAACTTCACAATCTTTGGTAGTATCTTCATTGCATCTTGAATAATCTATTTTTAAAACAATTTGATTATACATTCTGACTTTAAAATAAGAGCCTCCTTTATATTTAAAAAATAAAAAATATTCATGTCTCAAACAAGAACGCTCTATAAATTTCTTCCTCTATGGTTGCATCGAAATATAAGAAGATGGAAACTTCTAATTTAAACGGAAATGTTGTCAAAATTTTGTCAGGATTTTTGTTACGGAAATAAAATTAAAAGTAGTTGTACTAAAAATTTAAATAGCAATTGAATTTGTATTTGAAAGTAATAATTTGATATCTTTAAAAAATTGTAGGATTTAGGGTTTATCACAAGCACAATGTTACCTTCAAACAAGGTCCTTTCCTAATGTAATTTATATTTTTTTTTGTGGCCTTTTTCATTTTTCAATATTGCTGGTAGAGGTAGAGGTTAACCTCGAAGGACAGCTTACTCACCACCCCTCTCCATCGCCCTCCCACCACCTTTGCTACCGCCCCTTCCACCACCACCTCTCCTTTTAGGATGATGCCAACTCCTTGGTATGCTGGCCCTACCTCCCCTTATCCCCAGTTACAGTTCATCCACAACAGTGACCCTCCCCCAGCCTACCACTGCCCGACTCTTAGCCTCGTATTGCACCAAACTCCTGCGTTCTAGGAGGTCGTAGACACAAGACCCCTGAGGAAGCCCTCGACCTAGATGGTAGGCCACTTGGGCTTGACGGTAGACCACTCCAAAGATGAGGACGTGGAAGGATAGGTAAGTTTAAATAAAGTTTCTATTACATTCTAATTTTGCATTGAATATGATATGTAAAATGTTTTCATTATTTTTAATAGTTTTGACTTGTTTTCTGAGGGTTACCGGATTACGGAGGTTATACAAATATTGTATAACCATCTTTCACCCACCTGGACTGACATCCCACCAAATGTCAAAGAGCTGGTGACGGAATGAAAGGTAATTATATGATTTATTCACCTTTGTTAAAATATATGTTTATATTATTTAATTATATCGTTATGATTTCTTATGTATTGTGAGTTTTGTGCATGCAGAGGACATTTTATATCCAGCTTTAATATGAGCCTTCGTTAGAGGGCTTGGAGGATTAGGTCCTCCAAGCGCTTGCGAGACATGTTCCACGATATCCATAAAAGACACATGAACTGCTCGTGGCTGAGTGATGCCGCCCTTAGTGAGTTGTAGTGCCATTGGGCCTCCGACTTGACCTTCAAGGACAATTCAGAGAAGGGTAAGACAAAACAAGCCTCTCAAAAGGTGGGTTGTTGCATACCGATGGCTCGAGCACCAAGGAAAGTACTTGAAAACGTCTGGTAAATCTTTAACTTTCTACATTTAATATATTATTAAATGTTAATTTACTACATTTGAATTATGGCAAATACTATGTTTTTATGATGTTCTTGTGCATATCTATGCAATCGAGGGAGTTAAATTGTCCTTTGACCCAGGGAGAGCTTTTGGAGACCTACACCCAAAAGAGTGTAGCACGAGTGGAGTAAGAGAGGTCTGGGTAGATCCTCGCTTCAGGCCACTTATGTAATTTTCAATTCAGACATCTTTTTACTTAATTTTTATTACTTTTTTCATTTATGTAATAATTATTGCTTACAATATGTTTTATCTTTTTTCTTTTGTAGGGGGAGTTCATAGACCTATGGAAGGGGCAAACCCAATACCAGACCCATGTGGCTTGATGCCGGGCCCGATGGTGATGTCCCTCCTCCTCCAAATGAAGAGGATGTTTAGGCCCATGTGGTTGGTGGCCCATACAAGGGTCGCATATACGGGAGGTACTACCCTGATAGTAGATCCCCATCCTTTGCCACTGGATCTACCTGGGGATGATACTGGAGGGAGCGTGTGCATGCCCTAAACCAAGAGTTAGGAGCAGGCAGCCATCCAGGATAGGAGCTAGAGACACAACTCCTTCAGGAGGTCCAGGAGCAAGCAACAAGCTGAGCAACAATGGAGTAGGAGCTTAGGGAGATTCGAGAGCTTAAGTTGTCCATGGAGCAATAGGAGAAGGCCAAGAAAGAAAAGATTAATTCAAAAAGATGTAGAAGATCACTCCGATGTTATTGCCTTCTTCAGAGACATACAGGCTTCAGGATCCTCTAGCTCAAGCAATATGCTCCCCCATGCCTCTCCCTCTATTTCTGAGGGCTCTCTCTCCTCCGATGGCACAAACAACTCTATTGGGTCCAATGATGATTATGGCGCTAATGATGTGACGACTAGTAGGACTTTGGTTAGATTTTTATTTTTGATATTTTATTCATTTATCACACTTAGCATATATTTTTATATTTTATTACGATACTTGGTTTAGTAATCGCACTTTGTATATATTTGTTATATTTTATTCATTTTTAATATTTTATTATGAGACTTTGTGTAGTTATTGTATCAATTTGTTTATTTTACTATTATTTTATTATTTTTTTACTTAACATCACTTTAATTGGTAATTGAATTATTATATAAAAAAAATCAAATATGATCCCTAGTTTATATAGGTGAGTTATAAAATTGAAATGGCATCAGCAAAAAAAAAAAATCATTAAATTTTATCCATGGTTACACCCATCGGTAACTAATTATAGTTTAAAATTAAATAATTTAAAAAATTCCAAAATCGTCGGTAATTATTAATAAAAAAATTATTGTTATTTTTAATAGTTTGTTGGTAATATTAACAATAATCGTCAGTAATATTAATTACCTTATGCCATCCGTGACGCCTATAATCTAATTGCACCCACGCTTTCATTTTTAATACCTATTGGTATAACCGTCGAAAATTACCAACATGTATAATAACCCGTCGGTAATATTCCATCGACGACAAAAAATCAATAATCCGTGTTTGTCAATAAAATAGTTAGTATAATAGTTACATGTCGGTTTCCCAAGCTTTTCTTGTGGTGAATAGATCACTACCAAGACCAAAATCACATTATTACATACACTGTGAAGGATTCGTGCTCCCTCAAGCTAGGGACCAACTTAGTCCACTCTCTAAAACCCTTTTAAATTACTATTTTAATATCATATGTTTTAATTTTTCATTCTGCCATCACTCTTTCTTATAATTTGGGACTGCCCCATTCCTAAATTAAGAAGTATGTTAGGATAACATGTAATAGGAAAAAGAGAATAGAAATTATATGAAAACGATATTATTGTAAGTCTAATATAATAGATAAAGGGAATTATCAACATCCACACTTTCACACGGAGATTAACAAATCTCCATATTTTCAATATTAGTAAGACAAAGCACATACTCTTTTTTCTTAAATCAAGTTATAATTATAGATAATTATGTAGTATTTTTTATATATATACATTAACTACTAAATTAGTGTTTTCATCCTTAAATAATTGTCCATTTAAAAAAATTTCTTTGTCTAAAAATAATTATCCATTTACAAAATTTAAATAGTATTAATTATTTATTTTCAATAATACCTCAATTAAATACTATTGGAAAAGGATACTAGGAGAGAAAATGTTGAAGTATTGAAAAGAAGGAAGGACAATTTAGTAAATTAGTCTTAACTTTCTCTAACTTTGATATTTTTTCAATCATTTATTTAATTCCAATTCGCATTTAAAATTAGACAATTATTTAAAAATGGATAGAGCAACATTTTCTCTCACTTCAATAATATCCTCTCTTATTTTTCTCTTTGTTTCATTACTCCACTCTACTTCTGTCTAATTGGTAATCTCTATTATTTTGTCTGTAGTTTTTTCTATATTATTTTGTGGTTTTCTTATTAAATGTCATTTTACAATTACTTCAATTATAAAATAATTTGCATTAACTTCTATGCAAATATAATTATACTATTCGCAGTCCAAAAACTTCTAGAATACGTGCCTATAAAATAAAAAGCAAAAAACAGTCAAATAAAACGGCAAGAATTGAAAAACAAAATTATGATTTAGATTTCAAAATCTAACCTCGTGCAAACTAATTTATATTAAGTTCAAATTAATCCATAATGTTGCGTCCCGGTTGGTGCGATTTGAAAGAAAAGAAGGGAAATAGAGTGAAAATTGGATGGGATTCACAACTGACATTTTCTTCTCCTCCATGCCAAGAAAACAGGGAAGAGTGGGAGAAAAATGTTGAAATGGCTATCATAGCCTCAACAAAAAATAAAATTAATTGAATGTAAAAAAAATGATATTTTTTTTATTTTTTTTACTAAATGATTAATTTGAAAATAAATTTTTATAATTTATATGATAATACATTAATTAATTTTTATATTTTTATAAAATTATCTATTTATTTAATTTATAACAAATAATTCAAAAAAAAAATGTGAAATCAACATGTTTATTCTTTATTATAATAGAGATGTATATGTCATCATTTTAATATAATTATTAATTTTTCTTCTCTTTATGCCATTTTCTTTCATTTTTTTGCTTTTCATTTTCTCTTCTAACTTAAACATATGACAATGTTACATTAATTTATAGGTGCAAGCAGGGTAAAGACACTATTGTGGCAAAGTCAAGAATTCATGTGCCTATATTTCTGTGCCATGAATGCATGAGATGGAAGGTGCAATTTTTCCAGCCACATATGTTGTGCATGTGTCAGAACGTACAAAGAAAAATGATCTTCATGTATTACGTGCAACCCATTCGAGGAGTGGCTTCTAGCCTATAAATAGAGGTCCCTCCTCCATCTATCATTCAAGTTCAGAGTGAACATCCCAACTAAGTAAAAATATATATAATCTCTTTAGAGAGTTTTTCTGGTTTTACAGCGAGAACGAAGTGCATTTTCTTAGAATAAATGTAAGTATTATTATTTTCTCTTTATTTCTGAGAAAAGATTTGTAATTTTATTTTTTTACAACAAAGTGAAAATCTTCTTTGTCTTGCTTGTGGTTTTTTTTTATTTTTTTTTTATCATTCATTAGGTGGTTTTATGTTAAATATTTTATGTCAATTATAATCAGTTGTGTCATAGTATTTTCATAACTCTAATGGCCAACTTTAATGTATAGTTTTTGTGATGAATAATGTATACTGTGATTTTGTCCAGGCCTGATAGATGTTAATAAGATAATACATATCGTAATAACACAATACTTTTTCAAAAAAAAAATGAAACAAAAGAAAGAGATTTACTGGTAATTAAAGGAGAGGTGGAATAATTATGAGGGAGAGAAAAATAAAAGAAAAGATATTATTGAAGTGAAAGAAAATATTAAAATAATAATTAATCTTGATATAAGCAAATTACGTAATTAATCATAATTATAACTAGCTTGATTAAAGAGAATAAAGAGTGAGTTTTTTTTTTTTTTGTACTAACTAAAATGTGGAGCTAGATAAAGTAACAAAATATGTGACTTGTATACTCACTTTTTAGTCTATATGAACTTTTCGCCATATCAACTTATTCATTAATAATAAAGTGTATATCTCAATTTAAGTGTCAAAATATCATTACTGAAGTAACCAATTAGATGCAAAAAAGTGTTCTATTATCAATAGTAGAACTTAAAATTTAATATATAGACTAAAGATATTATTAGCACCTAGCCAAGATATGCTGATATATAATGGAAAACGATGTGCAACAGAGTCACAATTTAAAATGCAAACAATGTTTGGAATTGAATTTGGTGTACACATGGACATAATGTTATGAAGTGAATTCTTTACATTACCAACTCTGATTTAGACTAATATGGGCAACCATGCATTTCCAGCTGATTAATCACGGAGTGAGCAATTCATTGCTGGAAAATGTGAAGACAGGTGCTGAACAATTTTTCAATCTTCCAACTGAAGAGAAGGAGTTGTTTCGGCAGAGAGAATGAGAATTGGAGGGATATGGTCAGGCATTTGTGGTCTCTGAGGAACAGAAATTAGAGTGGGCAGACATGTTTTTCATGGTCACTTTGCCACCACACAAGAGGAAACCCCACTTATTCCCCAACATCCCCTTACCATTCAGGTAGCTCTTTCAAGATAACCTACGACATGCTCGCTCATGATCATCAGTGATGAGAAATTTCAATACTACAATTAAAAATTGATGATATATGTGTGTGTGTGTGTGTGTGTGTGTGTCGCCATTTGTTTGCAGAGATGATTTAGAGACTTATTCTTCAGAATTGCAAAACCTAGCAACGAAGATGATTGACCTCATGGAAAATGCCCTCAAAGTGAACACCATGGAAATCAGGGAGTTATTTGCCGGAGGGACGCAAGCGGTGAGGATGAATTACTATCCTCCATGTCCTCAACCAGAGCTTGTGATGGGACTCAATCCTCATTCAGATGGCGGTGGCCTCACCATCCTTCTTCAAGCCAATGAAGTTGAAGGCCTTGAAATAAAAAAAGATGGATTGTGGATTCCTGTCAAACCCCTCCCTAATGCCTTTGTCATTAACATTGGAGACACGTTAGAGGTAAGGCAACCATTTGTTCTCTAATTTGGACACAATTAGCTAGAATATGCATGCCTCTAAGAAATCCTCTTGAATTGCAATATTATTCTAATCTTTCTTTTCCAATACTCACGAACTGATTTGGATTTGGCAGATGATGACAAATGGAATTTACCGAAGCATTGAACATCGGGGAGTAGTTAACTCACAGAAGGAGAGGCTTTCTATAGCCACATTTTACAGCCCTGGTGCAGAAGGAATCATAGGTCCGGCACCAAGCCTTGTCACTCCAAAAAATCTAGCAGTGTTCAAAAGAATTAGTATGGAAGAATACTATGCAGGATATCTTGCACGAGAGCTTCGTGGGAAATCATACATTGATAGCATGAGGATCCAAAATGGAAATGAGAAATCCCCCTAGAACAAATTAAACACGTATATGGCAGTGGCACTTCTGTGTAAAAGTTTGTCGTGGTTACAGATTTACTATACATTTACTTGAGGTAGCTTTCTAGATCTATCTAAAAGGTTATTATTTTATTGTATTTCAAAGTTGAAGGAAGAAAATAAAAAAAGCATTCAAATATGTAGTGCGTTCTGTCAAAAATATTTGCAAAATATCAATTTAGCATGCGGTATTTTTCGTTGTGCAATATACCCTTATTGATGTTTTCATAGCTTTTTTGTATTCCTTTTTTTTTTCGTGCAATTTTTATTTTTTGAACCTAAAGAAGAAACGATAACAGAAAAAATAATCCTATTAAAAAATAGTATTTGGACTCATAATATAAGGAACTATTTATTATTGGATGATATGTGCACTTTATTTGAATACGTTTAAAGTCAAATGATAGATGAGATGTGAGTCGATACGATTTCACAAACTATGAGTACGTATAACATAATTCCAAAATGCAAGTATGAAATTCAAAACATATAGTTAAACCCACAAACTAGAGTCTTGCAACTACATGCAAGTTATTTTCCTTACAAATATGCATCAATGTTTTGTACTAAAGCTTACCTTACAGTGTTAGACATTTGTGAGTATACTTGGGGATTATTGGTAATGCGGGAGTACAACTCACTTCTATAAATACTACACAGTAGATTCAGCAAAACAAACCAACCAGAACAACAGATTAATACTACAAACCAACCTGCATTATTGTTGGATGTTGCAGGCTTTCTGCAATGGGAAGCTACTTTGAAATGTTGAGCATGTTGATTTGGTCAGTAATCCACGGACTATATCTCTAGTGGTTTCTTAGATCTACTCAAGGAGCAACGTGTAACTATAGCATCCTCCTTCCGTTTTTCTTTTAAATGTTGGTTTGGCTTGGGCGCTATACACATTTGGCCAAAGGCGATTTCTTCCTTGCAGGCGGGAGTCAATGCCCATAATGCAGAAATATCAGATCATTTCGGTCACTAATTCATGAATTAGTGACCAATTCATCATGTAAATAGTGACCAATTCATCATGTAAATATGGGGCTAGACGGAATTACATCAATCACTATATTTTCATTAATGACGATTTAGTGACTAATAGTGTTAATAATAATATCTATTCTCAATCACAATATCGATCATTAATTCATAAATTAGTGACCAATTTAGTGACCGATTCATCATGTAAATATGGGCTTGTATATTGAATTACATCTTGTCGCTAAATCGGTCACTATTTTTTCCATTAGTGACCAACGGTGTTAGGAATAACATCTATTCTCAATAACAATATCGTCACAAATCAGCCACTAATTCATAAATTAGTGACTCAATTTTTGTGCAATAGTGAGTCCTTATACTAAATATAGTCATAAATCGTTGTATGAATTAGTGACCAATTTAGTGACTGATTTTTTTTGTGCGAATAGTGATTCCTCATACTAAGAAATATTGATAACTAAATCAGTTACTATTTAGTTTATGACCAATTTGCGACCGATATTTTTTACCCATTCATCCCTTCCTAGTGGTTCAATTTGGTCGCTAATTCAAAATTGCCAGTTTAGTGATCGATTCATTTCGATCACAAAATCAATCTCCATTTAACATATTTTTAGTAGTGGCGGTGAGGGAGGTGGTGATTAGGGGAAGGAGACAAGAAGGGTGGGGTGGGTCTTTTTTTTTTCTTTTTTTGTTTTATTTTTTAAAATATAAAATTGTAGTGAAAGAATATTTCAAGTATATTTTGTTCAATTAAATATTTTATGCCAAATTAAAAAATTTGTATAACATAGAAACTTAATGATAAACTTTTATAGAGAATTATAAATTAATTAAATTTTTTTTTATGCTCCCATTGGCAAAATTTTTTGGACCCGCCAGTGATGGTAATGTTCCATTAATTTGCGTGCAAGCAAAATATACCCACTTTTGTGGCAAAGTCACAAATTCTTGCGCCTAGATTTCCGTGCCTTGAATGCATGGTGATGGAAGATTCAAACTTTTCGTCCGTGTTGTTGTGCACGTGTCAGAAGTTAGGAGGAAAACTTATCTTCATGTTTTAGGGCCCACCCATTTGAGAGTGAGCTTCTCCCTTATAAATTTCCATTTTAGAGTGAGAAGCCCAACTCAATCTAAAAATATATATAATCTCTTCATAGAGCTCTTAGTTTCATAGAAAAAGGTATATTCTTCTCATGTAAGTGTTAGTATTGTTGTTCCCTCTTTATTTTAGAGAGAAAAATTATAATTTTATCTTTATATAGTGAAGATCGTCTTTGTTTTGTTCATAGTTTTTTTTTATCATTAGGTGGTTTTTACATTAAATATTTTGTGTTAATTCTAATTCTCTCAATTCTATTTCAATTTTGTTATAATATTTCCATGACTCTACTATTTAACATTAATATATAGTTTTAATTTTTAGGATGAATGATGTATATTGTAATTTTCTCCAGGCTTGATATATATATAGATGTTAATAAGATAATACATATCGTAATAACACTCATTATTTTTAAAACAAAAACTACAAAAGAAAGAGATTTACTGGTAATAATTAATGTTGATAAAAGAAAGACATTTACTTGTAATAAAAGAAAATATTAAAATAATAATTAATGTTGATATAATAATAAGAAATAAAGAGAAGAATTGTCCTTACCAATATGTGGGCTGGCTAAAGAAACAAAAACAAAGAAGACACGGAATGGGAAAGCAAAAGAAAGAAACAATGTTGGGGTGATAATGAAAATATCCAAATTTTTAAAAATTAAAAAAAATCAAGACCACGTTTAGTGTAAGAGGCTTGTATTAATTAGACTCTATCTTATTTTACACGGGAAAAAGCCTTGTATATACACAAGTTAAATATATTATTTTTAGATACACTCATAATAAAAATGGATCCCATTAATTTATTCAGTATATACTTACTCATATGAGCCTCAATAATTTATGTATGGGTATATCTAAGAAAAAATTCTTAGAATTCTGCTGGTGCAAGGATTTTCTTTACTCTAAACTGTGACTGTATACTCACTTTGTAGCGATGGAACCATCTACTCTTCGGGTGCCCTCTGTCCAGGAAATAGCAAAGGAGGCACAAGCCAAAGTTCCAGATCGTTATGTTCGTCCACAACATGAGCGTTCAATCTTACCTACCACTACACCTTTACCCCAAGTTCCTGTGATTGACATGACCAAATTGTTGTCCCATGATCTAAAGGAACCTGAGCTGGAGAAGCTACACTTTGCATGCAAAGAGTGGGGTTTCTTTCAGGTTAGTTGTTCATGCAAAAAGTGTTCTATATATTATCAGTAGTAGAACATGAAATATAATATATAGGCTAATGATAATATATATTAGCACCTAGCCAAGATATGCTGATAACGGAAACCGGTGTGCAACAGTGTCACGAAATTTAAATTGCAAACAATGGTTGGAATTGAATTTGGTGTATAATTATATGGACATCTGCTATGAGGTGAATTGTTTACATTATTACCAACTCTGGTGATTTAGACTAACATGGGCAACCGTACCATTTCCAGCTGATTAACCACGGGGTGAGCAATTCATTGCTGGAAAATGTGAAGACAGGTGCTGCAAAATTCTTCAATCTTCCAACTGAAGAGAAGAAGTTGTTTTGGCAGAGAGAAGGAGATGTGGAGGGATACGGTCAGGCATTTGTGGTCTCTGAGGAACAGAAATTAGATTGGGCAGACATGTTTTACATGGTCACTTTGCCACCACACAGGAGGAAACCCCACTTATTCCCCAACATCCCCTTACCATTCAGGTATCTCTTTCAAGATAACCTACTGCATGCTCGCTCATGATCATCACTTCATCAGTGATGAGAAATTTCAATACTACAATTAAAAATTGATGATATATATATGTGTGTGTGTGTGTGTGTGTCTCCATTTGTTTGCAGAGATGATTTAGAGACTTATTCTTTAGAATTGCAAAATCTGGCAACCAAGATGATTGACCTTATGGAAAATGCCCTCAAAGTGAACACCATGGAAATCAGGGAGTTATTCGCCGGAGGGGCGCAGGGGGTGAGGATGAATTACTATCCTCCATGTCCTCAACCAGAGCTTGTGATGGGACTCAATCCTCATTCAGATGCCGATGGCCTCACCATCCTTCTCCAAGCCAATGAAGTTGATGGCCTTGAAATAAAAAAAGATGGATTGTGGATTCCTGTTAGACCTCTCCCTAATGCCTTCATAATTAACATTGGAGACATGTTAGAGGTAAGGCAACCATTTGTTCTTTAATTTGGACACAATTAAAATATATATGCCTTTAGGAAATCCTCTTGAATTGCAATATTTTTCTAGTCTTTCTTTTCCAATACTGCTCAAACTGATTTGGCAGATAGCGACAAATGGAATTTACCGAAGCATTGAACATCGGGGAGTAGTTAACTCAGAGAAGGAGAGGCTTTCTATAGCCACATTTTACACCCCTGCTACTGAAATAATAGGTCCGGCACCAAGCCTTGTCACTCCAAAAAATCCAGCAGTGTTCAAAAGAATTATTTTAGAAGAATACTATGCAGGATATCTTGCACGAGAGCTTCGTGGGAAATCATACATTGATAGCATGAGGATCGAAAATGGAAATGAAAAATGCTCCTAGAAAAAATTAAACACAAACATGGCACTTCTGTGTAATAATGGCCTTGCAACTCTAGTTCATTTTAGAGTTTGAGAAATACTCTTTCTTTTCAGAATATATGAAAATTTATCTGAATGAATTTGGCTTGTCTCAAATAATTGATGGTGTTAGCTAGGTTTATCTTTAGTTTGCATAAATTTGCACCCACATACACTTCGGACTATTATACTCGCATGCAAACCCGATATAATTTTTTTTGAATGATCCACGCACCAGAGCAGAAAATATATATACTGAGTGGAAGCAATTATTATCACTACCATTTGTCAAACGTAACTCCTTATTTTTTATCTTTATGGGTAGCATTCTTAAAATGCCCTTGACAAAAAGCTTGTGGTATACTTATTTAGCTAGGAATGATATTTGAACTTCTAAAAATTATAATATCTATTTTGACACGCACCAAATTTCAAATTTAAGAGTGGAGAAGATAAATGAATAAAATTTAGTGGGATACAATTTCATTTAATGGTGAGATGATGGATATCTAAATAGGACATCCATTTTTTGCTATCCAAATATCATTTCTTTTTAGCTAATTTATGTTTTCAAAACTAAATTATATTTTATATGGTAGAATTCTCCATTATCTATTACCATTTCTTATTTATTATTTTTATTTGTGATATTTGTAAATACTTTTAATTAAAAACTTATGTTATATTTATAATGTTTTACCACTTTAATATATATTTTGGATAGATAAAAACAATAACACCAACCCACAAGATAGGCTAGGAAGAACACAAGTTCTATGTAGTAAGCTAGTGTGTGATTTCTGGGCAAGTGGAGCAAGAGATAGTAAATGGAGATATAAAACACTGTCTATGTATTTTGTTTTGTAGTGGAATATAAGACATGATGATTTTCTCAGGAACTTGTATAGAAATATGGGGACATGATAGAAATACTTGAAAAAGACATTATTTACCTCTGTCCATCGTCACGAACCACCAACGACGCCAACAGACCATTGCCAGGCCACCACCAGACCACCATTGGCCACCAGCTAACCACCATTGAACCACTGCTAGCCCACCACCGCTTCCAAAGCTGCATCGGACCACCCATGATAGTGAGGACAAAGAAGAAAATATTAAATATATATGGATATTATTAGAAAAAAATATTAAATTTCTCTTTCGTGTTCTCTTTTGTCTCTTTATTTTGGAGGTATAGAAATTTTATATATTTTGTATCTAGGAGAGAATTTTCTATATTTTGTCCTTATCTCCACAACCAAACAGCTTTATATCTTTAGTGTCTCTTTATTTTCTATTCGAGATAAAAACCAAACACTACGTAATAGATAGTTTAAAAATAAAG
This sequence comes from Dalbergia oliveri, assembly GCA_030441495.1. Taxonomy (NCBI): domain Eukaryota; kingdom Viridiplantae; phylum Streptophyta; class Magnoliopsida; order Fabales; family Fabaceae; genus Dalbergia; species Dalbergia oliveri. The sequence goes on along the minus strand of JAMLFY010000002.1, from coordinate 43,469,480 downwards.
TGCAACCTATTTTTTGGGTACAATATAATAACAGTTTTTGTTTTTGATTAGTAGCACTACAAGCAGAAATTCTTATAATACAATTTTTTTCCTGTTATATTGATCGCCTTTTTATATATAAACTCTGTGGATCATAATTTTCTACTTTACTTATATTTTTAATAGAATAATCGATATATCAAAAAGTAAATGTTGTAGAGTTCTTTTTTCAAGAGTAACTAAAAATTTTTCACAGTAAAATTAGAGTGATTTCTTGTTGCAAACTTAGCTCTACTTGCATAAGTAATGCAGCATATTTTACCATTATATTTAATATTGATTATTATAATTATTAAATATAAATTTAAAATATCATAATAACAATACATAGCAAATATAATTTAATTAAAGGCATTTAACAATGTCACAAATAAAAATAATAAATAAGGAGTAACAATAGTCAATAAAGATTCTATTACGTAAAATTTAATTTTAAAAATATAAAATATATAGCTAATTAAGTATAAATAAACTTTTTACCAAGGGCATTTTAATTTAGAAATGCTACACATAAAGATAATAAATGAGGAGTTGTGTTACCATCCTGAGTTTGTAAAATTGTTTTTTTTTTAATTAATCTTTGATACAATGACAATCTATTAATATAAAAGTTCAATAGTTCCACATTGGGGATTTTTCATTTGTCACTCAATCAAGCCAATTCTTTTAATAATAAAAACCAATTTTTTCGCTTAAATAATTTTGTCAAGTGTCGAACCAACCATCATTATCCTCTAAATCATGACAGCATATAACTAAGGGTAAATTACACTTACCTCCCTGAAGTTTGTAGAAATGCAACTCACACCCCCTATTTGTCCACCTAACACTCACACCCCCTCTTGACATAATCATGTAAAATTATTTTCTATACTTTTCTTATCTCAAATTTCATATTTGACCATCATCATGCAAGAAACATATTCATAATGATAAAACTAAAATATAAGATCAAACTCACTCACTAAGAGGGGAGGGAGGTATGGCATGAATACCAACGGAGCTCCGATGGAACGGGATAGCACCAATAACTCCATAGAGCAACCATAAACTCTAGATTAATCTATAATAACCTCTAGATAACTCTAACAACATTGGGAGAGCACCCCCACTTGACAACAATGGAGACAAACAACAACCCATAACATGGGTGAGGAAGAATATAGAAGAAACTAACATAAACCAATAACAAACACTTACCTTTGATCTTGGAAGGAGAATAAATGGTGTGGGATTGAGAGAGAAAGGGTTGGGAGAGAGTTAGAAAGGGAGGGTTTCGGTTTGGGGAGAAAGAGCTTGAGTTAGGTGTTTTATAGGGTTGGGGGCTCATTTATCAAACTGCATTGTTTTACATATGCTAACATCAACGCGTTTCCTGTAGCGAGTAACCTAGAGGAACAACAACTCGCTTCAGCGAACATATTTCGCTCAGCGAGCCTCCTAGCCTGCCTGCCACTGCAGCCAACATAACTCATTGTAGCGAGGCTCCGGAAAATTTTGCAATAGCACCCCAACTCATCCTTTTGCCATCCTGGCATCTGGGTTGCCTCAATACTCACTTATTTACATTTCTTAATTTTAAGTTATTTTAAAACATAAATGTAAATAAGGAAATACCCCCATTTGGATTCAAATAAAATATCACAAAAATCAAAATCCCAACCAATCAAAATCCAAATTTTGGGTTTTATTTCAAATTGAAAATCTTAAAGATTTTCTAAACTTGTGGGCAAAAAATGAAACGTTTAAAGGTTTCATAAAAATCATTAAAAATCATTCTTCAGCTTGTTTTCCTCTTGGGAACACTTACCGAGACTTTTGATCACAAGAATATGACTCTAACATATAACCCTCCAAGGAGATGTAGAATCCAGACTTAGTGAAATTTAGAACTCGACAATGGGTCCAGCCTTTGAGGTTGTACGAAACTTGTCTATTGACACGTGTATCCGGGATTACAAAGTAGGATAATGGTTAAGGGTTTTAAAGTAGAGATTTTTATTGAAAACACAAAGTTTTTAAGTTATTGAGACATTCAATGTATTGGAAGTATAAAAAATTTCCACCATAAGAAATCTTAACCAGTGCCTAAACCCTAACCCTAGTGCCTTATGTAGCGTTTGGTAAGGGGAGGGACAATGAAGAGTGAGAACGGATACATAAATAAAAAATATGTATAGGGGTATTATTGGAAGAAAAAATATTAAATTTTTGTCTTTGTATCCTATCCCACATTTTGGAGGTACAAAAATTATGTTTTATGTCCTTTGTTCCTGTCTTCACCACCAAACAAATTTGTGTCTCCAGTGTCTCTCTATTTCTATCTGTATCACTAACCAAACGTTACCTTAGGGCACTGGTTAGCAAAACCCATAAAAATGTTAGGGTGCTTTTGCTATCGGCTTGTAGAAGTTAGAAATACTTTTGAGTGCATTTTATGGAATACTTTTTAAAGCTTATTTTTGTTCTTTGAAACTCAAAAGACTAATATTATCTTACTCTAATTAATGACAATAAATATAAAAATTACACTTTTTAGTATCTATATTTATTATTGTTATTTTGAATAATTGAAGTATGTTTACCAAATAATATTATCATGACTCCTACTTAATCAGAGCAATTTTTTTATTATTTTATTAAATAATGAGAGTAGATTTTTGAGAACTCAACGAGCTAAATAACTTTTTGAGAGGTCATCACAATTCCAAACTAAATCTTAATAATGTTCCTTTCTATATTTGAAATTGGAAACTTGAGTTACGTGCGACTTAAATTGATTGCAATTGAATTATTGCAATTGGTAAGTGGCTCAATGCTTCAATGACAAGAGGATAACCGAACTGTAGTACTAGCGGATATTTTCTTCCCTCGGCACAATTTCAACACCTAAATTTTGCACACATCCAATAAGGGAAAAGTCAACACGCACTAAAGGTTGCTATTGTCGATCTCCTTTAAACAACTGATGGATACCTAATTAATTTCATTTCCGTCGTTTGAAAGACTGATATATTAAATAATTGTATAATTTTAAATGTGGACTAAAATTAATAAAATATTAATATTAATAAAAATTATGAGTAATTTATTTAATTATCTTAATTTTTTTAATACTTCAACTTTCTCTCTTTCTTGTCTAATGAGCCAATTGTATTTAATGTGAGTTAATACTCTCTCTCTTGTAAAATATCTATCAAATTTGGATAAATATGGATATTAAGAAAGGTGATAAATAATATGGATATTCTTATATAAAATTATGGTGTATAAATTAATATACTCTAATAGTCATTAATTTTTGAGTACATCAAATGGTTAAAAATAAAAAGTTATACTAATAGTCATTAATTACTCAGGAGTATTATTGGAACAAAAATATTCTACTTTATTGGAATGTAAAATTGACAGATATTTTAAAAGATGATTTTGTTCTAAAGTACAGATATTCTAAAATGGATGGAGTACTACTTGAGTTTTTGAAATGGATAATTATTCAAGAACAGATAAAGTAATTTATCTATTTAGAGTAAAGAGAACTTTCTCTACACTTCTTATTTTCAACAAAATAAATTTCAACCTAGAAACAGACAAAATGAAGTGTATTCGGCTCTCCTGAAACGTAGGCAAAAACCAATTTACTCGAAAACCAATTTTCTTAATAGAAATGTTTGTTTAATAATTTTTTAAATTTGTAAATTTATGTTTTTTTTTGTGGTAATAAAAAAATCTCAAACATAGAAATTAGTAGGTTGTTGAATTAATGGTTTAACTGGTAACCCAAAACATGTGAAAAAGGAAAGAAAATTTGAGTCTTTTTGCTATGGGTGTTCAAAAACTTTGAACTTGTGAAAACCCAGAAACAATATTGGATGTGTATTGGCGGATTCAACCTCATCTTCGATAGTAGTAGATTTTTCTTTGTTATCTTCTCCCATTGAAAGATGAAGAGTGCCTTATTGTAACATTGCAAACAGGAGCCCAAGACCATCTTCAACCTTGGTGACTGAATTGCGAAGGTGGCAACTACCTTGGATTCATGGAGTGGATGAAAATTCTCAAAAGACTAAATACAAAAAATGGTCTCTTAGAAATATATTAGGTGATAAAAGTAGTCCAAATTGATTGCTCACATTTTAAAAGAAGATCAAATTGTCCTCTCTTTACAAGGTTGTACATTATTTTTATATGAACTTATACAAAGAAATTAATTTATCATATTTTTAAGATGTAAAAGACTAATATGTTACTTTTAAAATTTAAGGAGCTTATTTATATCTTGATATATTTTTAAATGATCATTTTGGATATTTAATCTTCTTAAAAAATGATTAAAGAGAGAGAAGAGAGACATATTAAGTTGTTTTTTAAAAATTAAATTTGGTTTGGTTTCGAGTAGTTAACACATTTAGAATAAAAATATTATTTTAATATTTAAAAAGTGAATTTTATTAAAATACTCATCTTTTAATCATTGAATTTAATAATAGTCTCTATTTTCTTATTTTATCTATCAATTATATCTAATGATTAAAAATAAATATCCAAATAAATTTTTATTTTTTAAATATTAAAATAACACCTCTCACATGAGCCAACAATGACAACTCTTTTTCGTCCCACTTTGTTGTGATTACATACTGTATAATTGGATGTGCCCAAATCCTAGGAGTTGCACTTTCGTATAGGTAATAAAATCTCGTACAAGCGGAATAGCAAAAATAATCTCGTACAAGCGTGCATAAAGGAGATTTTCTTCTGTGAATACAAGTACACCACGTTGCACACAAGCCAACCATCTAAAACTTGATAACATAGAAAATGGGCCCCACTAAAAGTTGTTGTTTTTTTATAGCACTATAAGGCGATTGCTCACCTGCATTGGGCGGTCAATCCCCTCCGCTAGAGTGGTCGAGATGGACGCGCATGGATGTGACATGTGCTAAAAAGGATGCTTTTAACCACATTTTAAAAGTGTGATAAAAGTGAAATTAAAGTGTGATTGAACAACTACATGATCCCCACTCTCCTTACAGTCTCCCTCCCCACTTCCCCGCCTCTCCGCCACCACCCCTTTCTCTGTCCTCCCCTCACTCCCAATGTGCTTTCTTGGTATATCTCTTTTTTTTCTTTTGGGTAAATTGTTGGCATATTTCTATCAAGCACTGCACTTGGTTTCTTCCTTGCAAAATGGTTTCTTCGTTCGAACGCGGTGTGTTTGGGGTGTACAATATAAAAATGATCAACCACAGTTCAAGCATGTTGGTATAATTACATGTTCTACTTTTTATGGAGGTGTTGGTGACAAACATTATTACTAAATTCAAATTCAAGTAAACTGGGAGGACACAATGCTGGATCAGTTAATCCAAGCCATAGAGCTCGTCCTTCTTTCATCTCCAAACCCACCACCCACAATTGCCAGAACATTCATGACGGCCTTCAACCCCACTTGCTTCCCCCTCCATCATCACCGCTTTTCCTCTCCTTCTTCTTCTTCCACTTTTGCCCCCTTTTCAACACCCAGATTCCAATAAGGACCAGAAATGAACGCCTCAAGGTAAATGTCGAAGTGGGTAACCCACGAATTTGCGGTTTTGGGTTATACTAAAAATGTTTGGAACTTGTGTGCATTCTGTGTGCAGATGTTAAGGTTGTCGGTTAGTAGTAAATGGGTCATCGATATTTGGAGTTTTGTCACTGCCATAGTTACTAATTTATTGTGTAAAGGAAAAATGATAGAGGATTTTGAAGATGGTTATGGAAATTCAAGGGTTTTTTTCATTAGGAATGAGGGGAGGATAGAAGAGGGGTGGTGCTGGTGGTGGCGGAGGTGGGGGAGTGGGGAGGGAGTCTCTGAGAGTAGAAATTGTGTTGCTTTACCACTTTAATTTCACTTTTCCATATTTTTAATGTGGTTAAAAGCATAGCACGTGTCGCATCCATGCACGTCCACCTCGACAACTCCAGTGGAGGCATTGACCGCCCAATGCAGGTGAGCAATCGCCACACTATAAGCCTCTCCTGTTTAACCAACCAACCCAAGACCATAACTTTTTCTTCAATTGTCTCTTATTGTTTTAATTTCAACATCAAATTGGCGGATTTGGCTTATATAAAGAGATGGATTAGTAAAGTGCATATATAATGGATTAATTATCTTTGGGTCATTTAGAGAGATTCCCACATATATATATATATATATATATATGATGACAATTATTGATCTAATGATAAGTAAACTTTTATTATCAACCTCCTCACTTTAAATGAGCCAAATCCCAAAATAGTTTATCTTTGACTGCATTTAAGGTCCTGTCCATGGCCCCCTATTGGTATTCATTGGATATTTATTAAATTTGTTGAACGGATAAGATTATACTGGATAACGTGTTTAACCAATTTAACCTCAAACCTTTTCTATTTGTGAATTAGCCCCACACCATCTTCACCGCACTTGATTCCGTCAATGTTAGAACCCTCCATGGTCGTGGCCAGCAAGTTTGCTCACCGTTAATGAGTTCTTCGCTTGATTGTCCTTTGCTTTGATGTTCCTATCATATTCAAACAAATTACAATGTGACAAACATCGGATTAACACACCAACAACCGGCAGCAACAGTGTGTTGTGTTTCAATTGCAAATTGATCCATTTGTGTCATAAATACTTATTTGTATTGTCTGGTGTTCTTATTGGGTATAATCATTTGAGTTCTTTGGTTAAAGTTAATTTGGTTTAGGTGGTGGCCTGGTGTGTAAATGGAAAATAGGAAGTGGGAAAAAAAATGACTTATTGGCTGCAATTTCAAATTTAGAGGTTTCATAGACACAAATATTAAAATACCTAGCAATACCAAGTCAAAATTAAGGGTTTCAGTCCCAGCCTACAAGTCACCTATCTTCAACCCTTAAAAAATTTGTTGTCGTTATAGATTTATGGCGTAAATTGATACTAGATTTACTTCTGTGAAGACGGGTTCTTTTTTCTGTACCAAAAAAAGGTTCACCGCGCAGGATTTGCACACAACACAACCATCTATCTAAAATGTTATTATTTTATTGTATTCAAAGTTGATGAAGGAAAATAACAAAAGCATTCAAATATTTAATACTTTCTGTCAAAAATATTTGCAAAATATAAATATAGCGTGCGGTATTTTTCATTGTGCTCTGATGTTTTCGTAGCTTTCTTGTATTTTTCGTCCTGTGCCTTTTTTTTTTTTTTGAACCAAAAGAAGAAATGATATAAGAAAAAATTGTCCTATTTAAGTATTATTGTATTTCTATATTAGTAGTTTACCTGTTAAAAGAATTATATTATATGTCCTCACAATTTATGGGACACCATGCTGACTTATATTTTATCCAAACACAATATCCCGAGTACAAATAATATTTTTTACTAATAAGACTATGATAAAGAAGTAATAAAACAAACTAATTGTTGTACAAACAACCAAAAACGAGTAATTATTTAACGAATTCTATAACTTTATTCTCAAGTATAAGTGCATTCATAATCCTATGTTAAATAAGAAAAGAAATAAGCAAACTAATTTTTTTTTAAAAGAAATCAAAGATATATTAATTATTTTAATTCTAAGTTAATGTCACTGTGTATTAGACTAGCATTTTTCCTATTAGGAATCTTTGGGCCTATTTGGTTTGAGTTTCCAATTTTCAGTTTTTCACTTTTTCAGATTTTGTAAAGCAAATACTAAAAATTCTGAAAACTATAAATTTTAGTTTTCAATTTTCATTTTTAGTTTTTAGTATTTCCTTCACAAAATCCTAAACTTAAAAAATGAAAATAAAAACTGAAAACTAAACCAAACAGGCCTTTGATTTTCATTCCTCTGCTATCATATTTTTACATTGATTGAGATAATGGTGATTATTTTGTGGAGATCCTTAGCTTGTTTTGGCATTCACATCCAGACCTTTTGATAAATCGATGATAGAGAATTTAGTCAGTTTTATTTCTTTTAATGAATTTTGGGTAGAACCCCTCCCTAGATTAGAGGGTTCCTATGTGAACAAGGGTAAAGGTTTGAAATAGTTATATACTATTGATTTGTCGTCGCATAATACAAGTATATTGTTTCGCTATTTTATTATGACATATTATTTATGTTCAAACTTAGCGATAGAGAGAAAGCGGTTTATGTTTGTCACAAAAGCAGGCTCATATATAATATTATATATACACCTCTAAGGTTAGGCAAAATGAACAAGTAACAACTAATCACTATAAGGTTATGGTTTAAGCATAGCATTATGGTAGGAAGGGTGTTAGTGATGGCGGGGTTGTTTTTTCTCTCTTTTGGATGATTTTGGACTTGTCGTTTTGATTTGGCTTGGTTGCAGTGATGGTGCTACAAGTTATGGACTTGGTGATTGGCTGTGGTGGTGGTAGTTTTGATGGGTATCAATGATGGTTGAGACAAAATGATGATAGTGGAAGGAAGAAGGCTATAAGGTTGTGATGTTAAGGGTTCTATTGGTTTGTGGTGGTGGTGGAGGGTTATTATGAAAGAGATGATGAAGGATGATGGCGGTCGCGATGAATGATGATAGAGCGTGTGAGGATTGGGGTTGAAAATGTGCCCCCCTCAAAGAAGTGTTTGCACTGCCTATTTATAATTTTTTTTGTGAAAATGATTTGAAACAAATTGATTAGGATTTAAAAATTGAAATTTTTAAAAAAAGATTTGATTGAGATTTGGTTGAGATTTTGATTGAAATAGATTTGATTGGCAATTTGTGTAATATCTCGAGTATGTGTGTCGTAAACTGATTTCATACGACTTTACAGTTCCTGGACTTACCCGTGTTCCCGAGAAGGTCCCAGATGTAGGTAAGACCCAAAAATGTAGGTGCTGGAGTTGATGTCACCACTATAGCGGTCACGGATATGGAATTAGGTGTTTTTGGCACTCTGGATCGCGCGGTCCCCATTGTTCCACAGGAGCTGGGGGAGTTTGGCTGCTATAGCGGTGCCCTCAAAGTGGGAACAGGACCGAAACGTGTCGTTCTATTTAAAGACCCCATTAGCCTATTTAAACACTCCCCCACTCATGAAGCCCCATTTCTTTGAACACCCACCCAAAAATTTCTATTCCACTCCCTTCATTATCAACCCTATTGAAATCTACCTCCTACAAGCTTCAAGGTATGTATTTATTGATAGATTATGTCTTCTTTCACTCTATTCTTCCTTATTCTTCGTGTGGTGTTTATATTCTTAGTTATTATCAAGTGGAGGTGCTCCCCTAATGCTGCTAGATTTAGTTAGAGTTAGCTAGTGCTCAATATCCATAGATCATTTATAAGTTTTGTAGTTGTTATGGTAGACATTGGTGCCATTTCTACTTCCCATAGCTCTCTTGGAGTTGGTCCTTCGCATTCTACCCTTCTAGGTAAGTGGATTTGATCTCATAGCCATATTTTGGCCATTATGTATATATTTTAGCATTCTTGAGCATTTATAAAAAAGTAAAACTTGAGTTTTTTTTTTTTATGTATTATGGAGCTATATGTGTCTTTGCAAGAACTAGAAAACATGTCTGAAAGCCCTCATGAAAATATTGTTATAAGAAATGTATGGGACCATATTTGAACTATGATTTCTTTTATATGACTTAATTTATGATTTTAACCGGGTTATGATGAAGAGGATTAGTTATTGTTGAAGGAAAGCAAACGTGAAGCTTATGATTTTTTTACGAGCAAAATGAGATATTGAACTTAGATTTATTGAACCCCTTTTTATGACTACAGTATGGTTTTAGGATAAGGAATTACCGAGAGAAAGAGAGTTATGAGTTAATGACAATTAAATCGTTAACCTTGGTATACAAGTGCTTGCCAGAGGCAAATTATCCTTAATTAGATCAGCCGCAAGTGATGTGGTTCACCAAGGACGTTAAGATAGCAGGTGCTCTAGTTTGCCATGACCGAGCACCACTTTACAATTTATGGATAGTCTATTTTTTTAGTAATTCCTTGAGAAACAGCATAATTTTCATACTTCCAACAAAATCTTGATTTCATAAGTTATTATGTAGTAAAAATGGAAATGATTTATGAATATTGCATTACTATTTACATATCCTTCTTCTTATCCCATTTATGGTTGTGGATGAGGATCCATTCACCGAGTTTTAAGATAAAACTCACCTCCCCTTCTCTTTTTCCTCACAGATACAACTAGCTTCAATCCTCTACCTCCACCTTCTCGGCAATAGCTTTCTAGTTTGGGTGAGCTTGATGTTACCGTGAAGTATTTTGGGTATTTTGTAGAGTGCTTAAATGGTTTGCGGGCATGATCCTGACTATGCATATATAGCATTTTGTTCACCATGATTTTATATTTAGTTGTATTTAAAATGATATAACATTCATGGCTCTTTTGTAATAGAGCAACTCAATTTACCTTGTATTACAGTTACAGTTTCAGCTTGATTTTTTTTATGAAAAAGGGCTATCTAAGATTATTATGATTCGAATATGCAAATTGATTTATGAATCGAAATGGATTTTATGATCAAAATATGCATATAGTATGACTCAACGATCACCAGCTTACGTGAAGATAAAATTACTTATGTGTTGGTCACGTTCTTATATTAGGTCGTGACAGTTGGATTGACATGACAAAAAAAAAATTCTGATTGAACTATTTAAAAAATATTGACGCTTACTACCAAAACAAAATCAATTTTATAAGGAAAATATTTTTTTGTTATTTTTTCTTCTTTTATTTTTCTTATATACGAAAAATACCTGGACAAAATTTGGTGTTCACAATTGCCCCTCTTTACTTGGTTCTTACTTGAAAATATAAAAAACTATAGTTTTTAATATTTTCTTTGTAAATTAATGTATAACCTCATGGAAAACCTCATGGAACGTAATTTATATTAAGTTCTAATCATAGTTAAAAACCCTTAGATGGATTCAACTGAAAACGGAATTCATGAAATTAGCCATTGTTTGGATCCCTAAATGAAATGTACCCGTTTACTTGACCGTGTTTGTATTAAAACTAATGACTCATTAACCGAATCTAGTCCTGTCCTTTTTTTTGGGCTAAATGATGTCTTTTTTTTAAACCTTAAAAAAATTTAATATGATTTATAGAAAAATACGGTAACTTTATTTGTATTATTATGACTTATGAATTTGTGATGTAAAACTTTGTGAGTTTACTTGCGTAATTATATTTTGAATTTGTTAATTGTAATTATAAAATATGAACAATATTTATTTATATTTTTGTATTTGAATCTCTTAAAAAAGTATTAAATTGTTAATTAGTTGTCATTTTATTATTGAATTTTATTTAAATTTTTTATATATTTTTATATATTTTTTGTATAAATCCGATTCAATTGATTCGATTAGTAATTTACTAGTTAAACCAGTGACCCAACAACCTGGCAAATTTAACCATTATGGTTCTAATTAATCCATAATGTTTTGTCCGGTTGGTTCGACTGAAAATGGATGGAAGGAAGTGTGGATGGAAAAAAGCTGCAAAATCATATTCTTTTCTGTCGTGCAATTTGAAAGAAAATGAGGGAAATAGAGTGAAAATTGGATGAGACTCACAATTGACATTTTCTTCTCCTCCATGCGAAGAAAACAGGAAAGAGTGGGAGAAAATTGTTGAAATGGCTATCATAGCCTCAACAAAAAAAAAATTAATTGAATGTTAATTTTTTTTAATATTTGTATTAAATTTATTTTTTTACTAAATAATTAATTTGAAAATAAATTTTATAATTTAAATGATAATACATTAAATTAATTTTTATATTTTTATAAAATTATCTATTTATTTAATTTATAAAAATTATTTAAAAAATATGTGAAATCAACATGTTTATTCTTTATTATAATATATATGTGTATATCATTTTAATATAATTTTTATTTTTCCTTCTCTTTATGTTATTTTCTTTCAATTTTTTTCTTTTCATTTTCTCTTCTAATTTAAAGATATGACAATGTTACATTAATTTATACGTGCAAGGAAGGTAAAGCCACTATTGTGGCAAAAGTCAAGAATTCATGCGCCAATATTTCTGTACTATGAAATCATGAGATGAAAGGTGCAATTTTTTCAGCCACATATGTTGTGCATGTGTCAGATCAGAAGGTACAAAGAAAAATGATCTTCATGTGCTCGGTGCAACCCATTCGAGGAGTAGCTTCTAGCCTAGAAATAGAGGCCCCTCGTCCATCTGTACTACCATTCCATTTCAGAGTGAACATCCCAATTAAGTAAACATATATATAATCTCTTTAGAGAGTTTTTCTTGTTTCAGAGAGAGAGAAGTGTATTCTCTTATAATAAAGGTAAGTATTATTATTTTCTTTTTATTTTACAGAAAAGACTTGTAATTTTATTTTTTATATAGTAAAATTCTTTTTTGTCTTGCTTGTGGTTTTTTTTTTTAATCATTCATTTGGTGGTTTTTATGTTAAATATTTTATGCCAATTGTAATCGGTTGTGTCATAGTATTTTCATAACTCTATTGCCCAACATTAGTATATAGTTTTTATGATGAAAGATGTATACTGTGATCTTGTCTAGGCCTGATAGATGTTAATAAGATAATACATATCGTAATAACACAATACTTTTTCGAAAAAAAAGAAATTTGAAACAAAAGAAAGAGATTTACTGGTAATTAAATGAGAGGTGGAATAATTATGAGGGAGAGAAAATTAAAATAAAAGAAAAGATATTATTGAAGTGAAAGAAAATATTAAAATAATAATTAATCTTGATATAAGAAAATTATGTAACTAAACATAATTATAACTAGCTTGATTAAAGAGAAGAAAGAGTGAGTTTTTTTTTGTTCTAACTAAAATGTGGAGCTGGATAAAGTAACAAAAACGAAGAAGACACGTTTAGTGTCAGAGCCTCATACGAATTAGACTTTAGCTTATTTTACACTGATATGTGACTTGTATACTCACTTTGTAGCAATGGAATCATCTTCTCTTCGGGTGCCCTTCGTCCAGGAAATAGCAAAGGAGGCACTAACCAGAGTTCCAGAGCGTTATGTTCGTCCACAACATGAGCGTTCAACCTTACCTACCAATGCACCTTTGCCCCAACTTCGTGTGATTGACATGGCCAAATTGTTGTCCCATGATCTAAAAGAACCTGAGCTGGAGAAGCTACACTTAGCATGCAAAGAGTGGGGTTTCTTCAGGTTAGTTGGTCAGAAATTGTTATATGAATACAATTTCAACAACTCAAAATTAGACGCATTTGACACTACTCCTAAAGCAAGACAATTTTCGACTCTATATAACATCTAACTCATTCATATATCTATTTATAATTTTTTTTCTCGTACTTTTTAAATCTCAAGGTTAGAATTCACCTAGAGCAACAAAAAGCAATTACTCTAGGATCATATATAAAAGTATTTTTTTACACACATAATAAAATTGAGTCTCACTCATTTTATTCAAGATATAATCTCTTGACTATAGATCCCACGACCTTTATGATGAGTGTATGTAAATATGACTTATTAAAACTGTGTGTGTACAGTAATTTATCTACTTTGTCATCCACATGACTGAAAAGTTGACTCAGAATTTTCCACGTAGTAGAAAATTTAATTATTATTTATCTTCATATGTGTGCAAGTCATAGGAGTTTGCTAGTTCAATGACTTCAAAGTTGCATACGAAATTTCACATTTTATTGGTGTGCATACTTCACAATAAATGAGTAACACTAATGTTATTTTAACATCAATTTGAATTTTGGGTGATCAAATGAATTGTGATCATCTTGTTCATCAATAATAAAATGTATATCCCAACTTAAATGTCAAAATATCATTATTGAAGTAACCAATTAGATGCTCGATTATCAGTAGTAGAACTTAAAATTTAATATATAGGCTAAAGATATTATTAGCACCTAGCCAAGATATGCTGATATATAATGGAAAACGATGTGCAACAGAGTCACAATTTAAAATGCAAACAATGGTTGGAATTGAATTTGGTGTACACATGGACATAATGTTATGAAGTGAATTCTTTACATTACCAACTCTGATTTATACCAATATGGGCAACCATTTCCAGCTGATTAATCACGGAGTGAGCAATTCATTGCTGGAAAATGTGAAGACAGGTGCTGAACAATTGTTCAATCTTCCAACTGAAGAGAAGGAGTTGTTTCGGCAGAGAGAAGGAGATTGGAGGGATATGGTCAGGCATTTGTGGTCTCTGAGGAACAGAAATTAGAGTGGGCAGACATGTTTTCATGGTCACTTTGCCACCACACAGGAGGAAACCCCACTTATTCCCCAACATCCCCTTACCATTCAGGTATCTCTTTCAAGATAACCTACCACATACTCGCTCATGATCATCAGTGATGAGAAATTTCAACACTTCAATTAAAAATTGATGATATATGTGTGTGTGTGTGTGTCTCCATTTGTTTGCAGAGATGATTTAGAGATTTATACTTTAGAATTGCAAAACCTGGCAACCAAGATGATTGACCTTATGGAAAATGCCCTCAAAGTGAACACCATGGAAATCAGGGAGTTATTCGCCGGAGGGGCGCAAGCGGTGAGGATGAATTACTATCCTCCATGTCCTCAACCAGAGCTTGTGATGGGACTCAATCCTCATTCAGATGGCGGTGGCCTCACCATCCTTCTTCAAGCCAATGAAGTTGAAGGCCTTGAAATAAAAAAAGATGGATTGTGGATTCCTGTCAAACCCCTCCCTAATGCCTTTGTCATTAACATTGGAGACACGTTAGAGGTAAGGCAACCATTTGTTCTCTAATTTGGACACAATTAGCTAGAATATGCATGCCTCTAAGAAATCCTCTTGAATTGCAATATTATTCTAATCTTTCTTTTCCAATACTCACAAACTGATTTGGATTTGGCAGATGATGACAAATGGAATTTACCGAAGCATTGAACATCGGGGAGTAGTTAACTCAGAGAAGGAGAGGCTTTCTATAGCCACATTTTACAGCCCTGGTACAGAAGGAATCATAGGTCCAGCACCAAGCCTTGTCACTCCAAAAAATCCAGCAGTGTTCAAATGAATTAGTATGGAAGAATACTATGCAGGATATCTTGCACGAGAGCTTCCGACTATTTTACTTGCATGCAAACCCAATATAATGTTTAGGAATGATCCACTACAGTGCAGAAAATATGCTTATACAGAGTGGAAGCAATTATTATCACTACTATTTGTCAAACGTAACTCCTTATTTATTGTCTTCATGGGTAGCATTCTTAAAATGCCTTGACAAAAAGCTTGTTTTATGCTTATTTAGCTGAGAGGAATGAAATTTGAACTTCTAAAAGTTAATATCTATTTTGACACTCATTAAATTTAAGGGTGGAGAAGATAAATTAATAAAATTTAGTAGGATCCACAATATCATTTAATGGTGAGATGATGAATGTCTAAATAGAACATCCATTTTTAGATGTACAAATATCATTTTGCTTTAGCTAATTTATGTTTTCAAAACTAAATTATATTTTATAAGGTAGAATCTCTATTATCTATTACCATTTCTTATTTAGTATTTTTATTTGTGATATTTTTAAATACTTTTAATTAAAAACTTATTTTATATTTATAATGTATTATGACTGTATTTTTTTTTTTTTTGATAGATAAAAACAATAGCACCAGCCCACAAGATAGGCTAGGAAGAACACAAGTTAGTGCATTAAGGTAGTGTTTGGTTTTTGTCCTAAGAGATGAGACAGAGACAATGAGGATAGTAAAGATAGAGAGATAAAAAACTCCGTCTTTGTATCTTGTTTGGGAGTGAAGTATAAAACATGATGATTTTCTTAATATCTTGTATGGAAATATGGAGACATAACAGAAATACATGAAAAATACATTATTTGCCTCTACTTACCGTTGTCGAACCACCGCCACCAAACCATTGTCGAGCAGGCGGACCACCATCACTGCCAACTAATAGCCATCAGGCCACCCATGATAGTGAGGATAAAGAGGAAAATATTAAATGTATATGAGATATTATTGAAGAAAAAATATTAAAATTTTGTCTCCATGTCCTATTTTTACTGTCTCTTCATTTTTTAGGTATAGAAATTTTATGTATTTTGTATCCAGAATAGAAAAATTTTCTATATGTTGTCCTTGTCTCCATAACCAAACAACGTTTGTATCTCTAGTGTCTCTGTATTTTCTGTTTGGGACAGAAATCAAATACTATGTAATAGATAGTTCAAAAAAAGACTGCAACCCATTTTTGGGTACAGTATAATAACAGTTTTGTTTTTGAATAATAGCGAAAAGCAGAAATTCTTAGAATACGATTTTTGTTTCTGTTGTATTGATCACCTTTTTATGTATAAACTCTGTGGATCATAATTTTCTACTTTACTTATATTTTGAATGGAATAATCAATATATCAAAAAGTAAATGTTGTAGAGTTCTTTTTTTTTTTCAGAGCAACTAAAAATTTTTCACAGTAAAATTAGAGTGATTTCTGGTTGCAAACTTAGCGCAACTTGCGTAAGTGACACAGCATATTTTACCATCATATTTAATATTGATTATTATAATTATTAAATATAAATTTGAAATATCATAGTAACAATACATGGCAAATATAATTTAGTTTTTAATTAAAGGTATTTAACAATGTCACAAATAAAAATAATAAATAAGGAGTAACAATAGTCAATAAAGATTCTATTACATAAAATTTAATTTTAAAAATATAAAATAGCTAACTGAGTATAAACAAACTTTTTATCAAGGACATTTTAGAAATGTTACACATAAAGATAATAAATGAGGAGTTGTGTTACCATACTAAGTTTGTAAAAAAAAAAAAAATTAATCTTTGATACAATGACAATCTATTTATGTAAAAGTTCAATAGGTCCACTGTAGGGATTTGTCATTTGTCATTCAATCAAGCAAATTCTTACATATTAAAAAATGAAAAATAAATACCAATTTTTCCGCTCAAATATTTTTGTCAAGTGTCAAACCAACCATCATTATCCTCTAATTAATCATGACGTGCATAATAATTAATGGTTCTAAGGTTATGATTGAGAGTTTTATAATGAAGGGAGTGGCGACAAAGGAAGAGGCTCATTAATTAAATATGTGTTTAGGTGTGATTTTAGAGAAGGGAGTAGGATGGCCAAGGAGGGACACAATGTCTCCCTTGCCATTCAAACTCCTCATTTTGTGTCCTTTCAAATTGAGGATCAATGAAGGAATAAGTTTTATTTCTTTTTCACTCCCTCATTAAACTTGTTGAACATCCAAATAAGGGAGTGACATATTTTATTTCACTCTACTATTTGTCTCTCTATTCTCTTCCATTATTAGTCATTTCCTCCTATTATTATGAAACTCTCAATCATAGCCTAAATGACACTGGAAACTAAAGTGTTTTTGTGTGGCGTCACATGTAAATGGGATGTACCTAGGGTAGGGTTTAGTAATTTTCTTCGGATGTTGGATAAATAAAAATAGGGTTTTGCTAATTAGGACATCGGTTAAGGTTTCCAAAGTTAAAAATTTTTTATTGAAAAAATAAAGTTTTTAAGTTATTGATACATTCAATACATTGGAAGCATAAAAAATTTTCACCACTAGAAACCTTAGCCAATGCCCTTTAGCAAACTGGTAAAAATATTATGGTGCTTTTGCTCTCGACTCGTAGAAGTTAATTAGAAATACTATTGAGAACATTTTATGGAGTACTCTTTAAAGCTTGTCTCCGTTCTTTGAAAATTAAATATAAAAATTATACTATTTAGTATCTATATTTATTATTATCATTTTAAATAATTAGAGTATATTTATTAAATAATATTATCGCGACTCCTACTTAATCAGGGTAACTTTTTTATTATTTTATTAAATGGTGATAGCAGATTGTTGAGAACTCAACCAGCTGAATAACTTTTTGAGAGTGCTGACAATTCCAAACTAAATCTTAATAATGTTCCTTTCTATATTTGAAATTGGAAACTTGAGTTACGTCGGACTTAAATTGATTGCAATTGAATTATTGCAATTGGTGAGTGGCCCAATACATCAATGAAAAGAGGACAGCCGAACTGTAGTACTAGCGGATATTTTCTTCCATAGGCACAATTTCAACACGTAAATTTTGCACACATTCAATCAGGAAAAAGACATGTAACAGGAAAAAAAAAGAAAAGAAAAAGACAACTAAATAAAGTTGGCCAACTAAAAGTTGCTATTGTCAATCTCCTTTAAACGGCTGATGGATACCTAATTAACTTCATTTCCGTCGTTTGAAATACTGATGGAGTTAAACTTAATCCCTCTATTTTTAAATAATTCTATGATTTTAAATAGTTACTGAAATTAATAAAATATCAATATTAGTAAAAGTTATAAGTAATTTACTGAAATAATCTTAATTTTTTTCAATACTTCAACTTTCTCTTATTTTCTCTAATAAGTCAATCGTATTTAATATGAATATTATTAAAAATAAATAATTAATACTCCCTATTTTATAAAATATTTTTCAAATTTAGATAAGCACAGATATTAAAAAAAATGATAAATAATATGTATATTCTTATGTAAAATTATGGTGTATGGATTAATATACCCTAATGGTCATTAATAGTAGAGCACATAAAATAGTTAAAAATTAAAGATTATACTAATAGTCATTAATTACACTCAGGGATACTATTGGAATAAAAAAATTCTACTTTATTATAATATGAAATTGACAGATATTTTAAAAATGACTTTATCTAAGTGGATAGATATTCTAAGAAGAATACTTAAGTTTTTGAAATGGATAATTATTTATAGATAAAATAAATTTTTGAAATGAACAATTATTCAAGAAGGGGTGGAGTAATTTATTTATCTAGATTAAAGAGAACTTTCTCTTCACTTCTTATTTTCAGCAAAATAAATTTCGATGTAGAAATAAACAAAATGAAGTGTTTTTTGCTCTCTGAAACGCAGGTGAAAACCAATTCACTCGAAAACTAGTTTGCTCAATAGGACCGGTTGTTTAATAACTTTTTTAATTTGTAAATTTCTAATTAGTGATAAAAAAAATCTTTAGCATTGAAATTTGTAGGTTGTTGGATCAATGGTTTAACCCTGAACCCAAAACATGTGAAAAGGAAAGAAAATTTGAGTCTTTTTGTTGTGCGTATTCGAAACCTTTGAACTTGTGAAAACCTAGAAACAATATTGGATGTGCATTGGCGGATTCAACCTCATATTCGATGGTAGTAGATTTGTAGTTGTTATCTTCTCCCATTTAAAGATGAAGAGTGCCTTATTGTAACATTCACGGAGCCCAAGACCATCTTCAACCTTGGTGACTGAACTACAAAGGCGATAGCTACCTTGGGTTTATGGAGTGGGTGAAAATTCTCAAAAGACTAAATACCAAAAATGGTCTCTTAAAAATATATTGGGTTCAAATTAGTCCATATTGATTGCTCACATTTCAAAAGAAGATCAAATTGGTCTCTCTTTACACGGTTGTATATTTTTTTTATACGGACTTGTACAAAGAAATTAATTTATTCTATTTTTAAGATGTAAAAGACTAATATGTTACTTTCAAAATCTAAAGAGCTGATTCTATCTCGATATTTTTAAATGATCATTTTGGATATTTAGTCTTCTTGAAAAAAAAAATGAATGAAGGGAGAAGAGAGACATATTAAGTTGTTTTTTAAAAATTAAATTTGGTTTAGTTCTAAGTAGTTAGTGCATTTAGGGCAAAAATCTTATTTTAACATTTAAAAAATAGGTGTTTATCGAGATACTCATATTTTAATCATTGGATTAATAATAGTCTCAACTCTCTCATTTCAACTATTAATCATATCTAATGGTTAAAAATGAATATCCCAATATACTCTTATTTTTTGAAGAAAAATATTATTTGTACTCATAGTATGTGAGACACTATACTGATTCACACCCTATTCACCATTGGATGGATTATGGATCCTACTTGAATGGGGTTCACAACCCATCCAATAATGGATGAAAAATGAATCGATATAGTGTCCCATATAAAATAAATATAAATAACACAATTCTTTTTAGAATATTAAAATAACATCTCTTACATGTAGAGTTAGCCAACAATGACAACTTTTGGTGGACCTATTTTGTTGTGATTACATATTGTATAATTGGATGTGCCCAAATCTTGGGAGTTACACTTTGGTATAGGTAATAAAATCTCGAAAGCGGATTCTCACCTACAGTTAATGGTCAATGTCATTTGGAGTTGCAATTAACCACATTTCTAAAATATGGTTAAACAAATAAAACATGTTACTAAACAGCCACACACACCTTTCCCTCCTTCCTCCCCCACCTCCGCCACCACTCCGCCATCTCTGCCACACACACTCTTCCTCATCCTTCCCCTACCTCTACTACCTTCCCTAGGGTCTTCTCCATACAACATCACCAACAACACCACACCTTCGGATTTGTGGTGGAGGCCACACAATTAACCACCACCACCAAACCCGCTCCATATCTGTTACCACATTCCCTAGCACCACAACGATACATCCATATCCACATCCACTAACAACAACACCACACCACAACCAACACACCCACATTAACCCCTAAATTCACTACCACTTTACACACTAGTAACTACCCAATTAGTACACACAACATCCAAAACAATAGCAATAACAACAATAGCAAAAGAAAAAGAACAACAACAACCACTAATACAACTCTCAGCCCTGTCGTCCTCGAGGTTTCGTGATGAAGTAAAGGGAGAAGAGCGCACCAAGCTCCACGAGCGTCACCGCCGCGCTATCATGAGTTGCATGCTCGCGGCCTCCGCCAGGACGTAACTTCCCTCTACCAGCGCATGCTAACATGAACGACGTACTGGCCGCGTCTTCCTTAACGTGCGCTACCCGCCCAAAACCCCACAGACCCCACCGTCTCCGATTCGATCGTTGAATTGTCATGACCCGACTTGGGCACGTGACCGACACGTGAGAAATCTCATTTTCACGTAAGCCTCGTGACCTGTATCATTTCTATATGCACAAAAAAATCCATAATATAGTTTTATTTTTTGTATATCAATCACCTTTCGATATCATGATAATAAAATAAACTCTCATAGTCCATTCCAAAGTACAATATTATATTATCAAAAATATGTGGAAAATCCTTTATATTCAAAGTGTCTACGAAAAGTAAAAAGCTTATACAGTCCCAAAATAACATTATCATATATAGGACTATGCAAAAGACAGCATGCTCTACGATCCCGAATCCTGCCATCACACCGGAGCACATCTAGAGCAAAATATCAGACACTTCACCTAATGGGCATGGTAACTTGATCTAATGCTGGGAGGAAGATGGCGTGGAGGTATCCACATGCTGCTATATCTGAAATAAAGGAAAGGAGGGTGAGTTTTGTTACCAAAACCTAGTAAGTGAGTCCTCACCTGGAACCCCCCTCCATGGGACATTAAAGGCATGCAGAAAATCACAATAATATAAATACTGAACCAGTTAATATGGTTATAGAGATATAAACACATGCAAGAGTATTAGAAATGCCTTATCTTATAAAACACTCCAACAGGACATCAATAGAGAACCAATAATTGCTATATAATTACTTCGATTACATCTGGGCGTTACATGTCGCCGTCTCCAGTGTACCCTTCCATTCTCTATCCATAATTCTCGGTTACATCTGGCGTTACGTACCGTCCCAGTGTACCAGCGATTCTCTATTCACAATTCTCTAGTCACATTTGGGCATTACGTATCGTCCCAGTGTGACAACAATTTCTCTGAAATCTCTGGCCTAGGCATACTTGGTACTAAGGTTAACAGGTTCATTGCCATTAACATGCAGCCTGTTTCTTATAGCTATTGTTCGGTTGATCAAAGAACCCAATACCATGTTTAAATTGTAAAAACAAGGCATCT
The DNA here is from genome assembly GCA_030441495.1 of Dalbergia oliveri. Classification (NCBI taxonomy): domain Eukaryota; kingdom Viridiplantae; phylum Streptophyta; class Magnoliopsida; order Fabales; family Fabaceae; genus Dalbergia; species Dalbergia oliveri. The sequence continues at coordinate 43,447,398 of JAMLFY010000002.1, read as the reverse complement.
ATCCTAGGGTGTAAACTCAGTCCAATGGAATTCATAACTCTAGAGATCATACAATCATCAACAATACATGTTCTCACAATTTAGCTTTGTCAAAAGCACTTTTCATCAACAATAGTCCCATGGGTTTATCAAAACATGCTCATGTTCTTAATTCAAAAGTTCACAACATAATAACAACAGAAATTTCGAATCTTTTGCAGCAATCTTTACCAATCATGCATAAAATCACTTCTTTAATGAAAATAGCCATAATGACTTAGATAGAGATTACAGATGGAACCCACTCACCTGGAGTGGCAAAAGTCACAGGAACAGGCACCATCAGAAGTTCTGGAGACAAGATTGGTACCCGTATCTATCATGGGAAGGTTAGAACGTTAGATTAGTTCCTAGGATCACTAAAAACTTCAAATTCCTTCCTAACATAAAGAAAAGAGCTCTTCACCCTTATGATTATAGAAACCTCCCCAAGGACAAGAAGAGATTGAAGAAACTAGAGCAAAACTAAGAAAACTACATACCTTGAAGCTTTAGAGATGAAAGATTGAACTTAAAATTGGGAAAAATGGAAATAAATGGAGATTTGGGAGTGAAGAGAGGTTGGAGAAGAGGTTTTTCGTTGGAGGTGAAGGGGTTGTGTTTTTGGGTAATTGAAGGTTCTAGACCCCAAAATGGGGTATTTATGTTCCTCAGTGCGCCTCACCAGAGAGCATGAATTTTTATCCTTTACACGCCTTACCTTCACTTGACCGTAGCACTCCAGAATGGTGACTGCACTTTCTTATTATTTTGTTACCGCTGCTGGCTAGAGAGTGGTTACTTCACTTATTTACATTTCTTAATCATTTATTTTACTTCTATTAACTTTAAAACATAAATGTAAATAATGGAATATCCCCCATTTGGATTCAAATAAAATATCTAAAAAATAAAAATCCCCACAAATCAAAATCTAATTTTTGGGTTTTAGTTCAAATTTGGAATTTTACGATTTTATAAACTCTTGAGCTAAAAATGAAAGGTTTAAGAATTTCATAAAATTCATTAAAAATCATTCTTTAACTTGTTTCACTCTAGGGAACAATTATTGGGACTTTTGATCCCTAGAAAATGATTCTATTATATAGCCCTCCAATGGCATGTAGGGTCCAGACTTAGAAATTAGGACCCAAAATGACAGATAAGGTAATTGGCACTTTTCCTAATTCGAAAAAAAAAAATTCTACCCCGTTTTATTTAGACTAGGGATTACAGAAACCCTACCTCGAGGCGGTGCCGTCACTCTCACTTCCCAATTTTCAATTCCAATTGCAAGTCTATATATTCAGATTCCAATTTCAATTTCGATTCTGTTGAGCTCTTAATTCTGATGTACGTGATATGGTCATTGAATCGTAGAGAGAGAAGGCGAATTGAAGGTTGAAATAAAGAAGAAGAAGAAGAAGACGATGAGAGACGGAGTCCTCCCAAGCACTGGCATGATAGGACTTCCCCCGCCTCTGCATGGATTGGAGCCCTCTGCCTCGAAAATGGGTTAGATTCTTTCTCGTGTGATTTCAGCTTTTTATTTACACAATTGTGCAATTTTTGTATTTTTTGATTTCGTGGTGATGGTGATGACGAAGATGGGAGAGTGGTGGCAGAGGTGAGGGAGGGATAAGGGAAGAGTGTGTGTGTGGCTATTTAGCCACAGATTTAATTTCATTTAACCACATTTTAAAAATGTGGTTAATTGCAACTTGCCATTAAAATGTGGTTAAAGGCAACTGAAAATGGTTTTTTTTAACTGAATTCGGACTTTTTGAATTCAGTTCAAGCTACAGTGTGAAGTCCAATTCAATTCAAGCTAATGCCTACAGTGCCTTTTTTTAGAATTTGTACTGTGTGTTTGGCCACACTTTTATCTATGTTTAACCACATTTGAGAAATGTGGTTAATTGCAACTTGCCACACTATTTGCATTTAACCATATTTACGAAATGTGGTTAAAGGCAATGCTTTTTTTATTTAATTGCATTCAGACTGTGCCTTTTTTAGAATTTGTACCGCATGTTTGGCCACACTTTTATTTGCGTTTAACCACATTTGAGAAATGTGGTTAAAAGCAACTCTAAAGAATTGCATTGACTCTCAACTATAGGGGAGTGTGCACCAATCTTGAACTAGTGGAATAGCAAAAAATAATCTCGCACTAGCGTGTCTAATGGACATTTTCTTCTGTGAATACAAGTTCACCACGTTGCACACAACCCGACCATCTAAAACTTGATAACATAGAAAATGGGCCCCACTAAAAGTTGTTGTTGTTTTTTATAACACTATAAGAGCCTGTTTTGTTTGAATTTCAGTTTTCAATTTTTAGTTTTCCAAAATTTGTGAAGGAAAAATTGAAATTTTGAAAACTACAAATTCTAATTTTAAATTTTCAATTTTTCCTTCACAAATTCTAAAAAACTAAAAACTCAAAATAAAAACTAAAACTCAAATAAAAAAGGCTCTGAGCCTCCAACTAACCCAAGACCATAACTTTCTCTTCAATAGTCACTTTACTTATTGTTTTAATTTCAACGTCAAAATAGTGAGTTATCTCATCTGGAAATTAATAAAATATATAAGTAAAAAATTAATTATTCTTAATTCATTTAATGGGATCCATACATAATATATATATATGATAAAAATTATTGATCTAATAGTGAATAAATATTTATTTATGCGCTTTATTAATTTTCTCGCTATATAGAGTCGAAATCCAAAATAATTTATCTTCGGCTGCATTCAAGGTCTTACCCTTGGGCCCCACTATTGGTATTCATTGGATATTTACTAAATTTGTTGAGCGGATAAGATTATGCTGGATAACTTGTTTAACCGCATTAACTTTAAACCTTTTCTATTTGTGAATTAGCTCCGCACCATCTTCACCGCACTCGATTCCGTCAATATTAGAACCCTCCATGGTCGTGGCGAGCAAGTTTGCTCACCGTTAATGAGTTCTTCACTTGATTGTCCTTTGCTTTGATGTTCCTATCGTATTCAAACAAATTACAATGTGACAAACATCGGATAAACAAACCAACAACCGGCAGCAACAGTGTGTGTTGTGCTTCAATTGCAAACTGATCCATTTGTCTCATAAATACTTTTTGTATTTTCTTGTGATCTTATTGGGTATAATCATTTGAGTTCTTTGGTTAAAGTTAATTTGGTTTAGGTGGTGGCCTGGTGTGTAAATGGAAAATAGGAAGTGGGACAAAAATGAATTATTGGCTGCAATTTCAAATTTAAAAGGTTTCATAGACACAAATATTAAAAAAACTGGCAATATCAAGCCTAAATTAAGGGATATAGTCCCAGCCTAAAAGTCACCTATCTTCAACCCTTCAAAAATTTGTTGTCGTTACAGATTTATGGCGTAAATTGATACTAGATTTACTTCCGTGAAGACGGATTTTTTTTTCTGTACCAAAAAAGTTCACCGCGTAAGATTTGCACACAACACAACCATATATCTATCTAAAATGTTATTATTTTATTGTATTTCAAAGTTGATGAAGGAAAATAACAAAAGCATTCAAATATGTAATACTTTCTGTCAAAAATGTTTGCAAAATATAAATATAGCGTGCGGTCTTTTTCATTGTGCAGCATACCCTCTGATGTTTTCGAAGCTTGCTTGTATTTTTGGTTCTGTGCCTCTCTTTTTTTTGAACAAAAAGAAGAAACGATAACAGAAAAAAATCCTATTTAAGTATTATTGTATTTCTATATTAGTAGTTTGGCTATTAAAATTTCATTTTGTGTATAGAGATATATGGAATTAAATGAGACTTTTCACCTACCTTTTATAGTTGATGGAACTCAAGATATTTACTTGGTCAATTAGTGTACAGCAGGAAGCTTATAATTTCCACCAAACCGATGCTTACCAAAAGGGTTTTAGCGTAAAAACAAGGAAAGAGTTATATCGTACCGGTGACAAAAAGTGAAAAACAGATACCTGATTTGCATTACAAATTCAGAATTTCAGATACAACATAAATAACGTTACAAACTCATAAAATAATAAATTAAAAAAGATGGTGGGACACATCTTCATCATTAGGAGTATCAAAACTATTGGAAGAATTTTTACCTCTACACAGTGTTTTAAATTGCATTGCGATCGCGGTGGCAGATAATGCGGCTATTGTGATGCTTATTATGCCCGTGAAATTTTTTGTGTCTGTAAAGAAAAGTAACTCGTTACGGCCAATGCGGCATGTTATGGCCCATTGCAATTACGTTGTGATTAATTTATGTGAAAAATATATCACACTACAATTTGTTTGATGCGCTAGATACAACTGTGATTTTAACCGCATGATACGGTCCTTAAAACAATGTCTCTACCCCTCCTCTCTTCTTTCATTCCTTCCATGCTGGTGTTCTCTGTATATATTCTTCTCTAGTTGCCGCTTGTGTTCATCTCTTCATCTCTTCACTTGCCACGTATATATATGTGCTTAGCGCAAAGGAAATCCATCTTAGCCAAACCAAATTTGTATAGGGAAAAAAATATTTGCTACTTGCTACAATGGATTAAAAGAATAACAATTTAATCAATCACATATCAACAAAGTATAAGTGATATTTGAACAAAGTATAAATGACTCAAAGGTCCAAGGTACGCAAAATGCACCCGGTGTTCCAGCATTTGCAACTTGAATTTCAGCATATATAGCCAAACCCATTATTGGATACATACAGTCCATGTTGAAGACAGAGTTATGAGGATAAGTAAAATTCTCGGGACCAGAGGCAAGCAATATTAGCTCTACTTTTCATAATTGTCTTGTTAGTGGCCCAGAAAAAAGAAATTAGCGAGAAGACAACTTTATCGATATATTGTCACAAATAGCACAAAATTAATGGCACAAAATTCTTGTTTTTAGCTATATTGGTTCAGAAAGAATTTAAAAGTTTAAAATAAAATAGTAGAAGAATGCAACTATAAAGAGGAAAGCTATAGAATTTCATGATCCAAACTTGGTAAATACATCATCCATGACACACATCAAACTGGTATCTTATGTTTAATCACAAGGACAAGCTTCATGCCTAGATTCAAGTTTCGCTGGACAATAACCAGCCATCAAAACAATGATTGGGAGAAACACATTTTAATTACTGAGGATTCTTTTTGTTTTTAACTTGCCCAGACAAAAGCACATTGGAAAAAACTTTGGGTCAAAAGAAATCACGAAAGTCATGTATAAGGGGATAAATATCTTGCTCTGGCGATTTTTTTGGCAACAAATAATTCTTTGGGTCTCAACCAATAAATCTTTGTGGAAGTGTAGATATGTGCAATCCATCGACCAAAATATGCGTTTCCAGGATATTGAAAGTATCAGATCAGATTTTTGAATGTGTTATTCCCAAAATATCGAGCCAAATTCAAATTGGTAGATATACTTGTAAGGTGCAATCAAGTGGGCTTTATGCTTTTATGTTCTGAACATAAATGGGCCATTTAAAATAACATAAGTGGCTGGCTTAGATAGTTTTTTATGGGCCCATTTGTTGTGTTGTCTTGTTGTAGCTGGGTGTGTGCAAATATGACCCGATGAGCTTGTGTTCATTCCATGACCAAAAAATGACAAAACTTTGTGCTCATTCCTTTTGGGCTGCATCAGCATAATGACATTTGCATTGTGGAGACCAGTTAAAGTAGATGACCCAATTCCTATCGGGGAAGACTTAAGGTTATGATCTTCTCCATTGATCAATGAAAATTTACAAAGCATGTATTTTATGCATGAGGTGATTTCTTCTTGTTTTTCACATCGTATGATTTTTTGGCGGTCCTTTGGCTTCAACCTTAGGATCGTTGAATAATTGTACTTCATTCTATTTAAAATATAAGTCACTCTTTATTTATTTTTTTCTAGTTTAAAATATAGATTATTTTCACATTTCAAGAAAATATTAATTATTTTTTGTCCATTATACCTCAATATTTATAATGAGTAAGAATGAGTGAATATGAGTATGATTATTTAATGGAGAGACAATTTATGATAAGTGATAAAAGATATTTTTATCTTTTATTTTTATTTTTTTAAAAGATTAATGAGATATAATTATCATCTTAATTATTATGCATAACTTTAAAAGACTTATATTGTGAACCGGATGAAATATAGTCTACTATTCCAAATGTTTATAAAAAAATGCCGGCCTTGGATTTAGGTTGTCGAACATTGTCAAAGCTTTTCTTGATCCCAAAACAACTTCAAAGATTCATGTAATTGTATGTAAATGTAAAAATGTTGTATTCTAACTGTCTAAGACTCTTTTCATGATGGTTTATGGCTTCTAACATTGATGCTTCTTTGAAATATTTAGCCACTCTCTTTTGTCTATCATCACTCTTAATATAATGAGTTTTTTCATTATCTTTCATGTAATTAAACTAATTATTTCTAGTTTTATTTTATTAATGAATTGTTATTTCTAGTTTGATTCATATTTTTGTGTGTGGGGTTTAATTCATATTTAATAATATTAACATTTTTTTTTCAATTTTTTCTAGTTTATTATTCTTCGAAGCCTTCTTCCTGGCATGAGCAAGGGATATATATCAATCCCCTTTAGCCTCAGGCGATGTTGCAATGGAGAGGACGGAATGAATCCATCTCCTACCACAACAAAAGTGAATATACTCTAATACACAGCAATTCCCATGTCCTAGAATAAAATTTAGGAAACAAAACTAAATAGGCTAATCAGCCATAGTCCTTAATTAGTCTCAACGTTTGGGTAGTAAAGATTGCATTTACACAGTGTGAACAATTTCATTATTCCAATTCATGCTCACAAAGCGCCTACCCATGCCGTCATAGTCCTTGATGTTTGCTAAGTCATCAACTTCAAAATAAAAACCAAACTACTCCAAATAATGAAACTCGAAGTTTTTCTAAGTGTCACGACCCGATTTTAGCAAGTGATCGGTATATGAGAAGTTTCATTCCCACGAAGTCTCGATCTGAATGCCTTTATATGCACAACTAATTATAAAATTATTCAAAGTACATTTTCATTTTTTACATACAAATCACCTGTTTATTAAATCATACTAGTCTATGTTGAAATTTTATAACTCAAACTCTATAGTCTATAAATCATAATACAAAACATATATATATAAAGCTACTTGATTTGAAATATCCATAAACACTTCACCCAAGTGAAGCTCATCACTGAAACTCTAGTGTCCTGAGAGGATGATGACTGAGAGGAATCTCAGCATGTGTTCTATCTGTGAAATAGGAGAAAGGAGAGGGGTGAGTTTTGTGCAAAACTTAGTGAGTAAATTCCCACTTGAAACCCCCTTCATGGGACACCACGAAAACCATGCAATAAATCATAATAACAATAATAGTATAAAGCTTTAAAATATTTCATACTTGTATGTATGTATATATATATATCATCAAAATCAAGTTCTTTGTAACACGAGTCAACATTATCCTAGTAAAGAAACAGAAATCTATGCATAATAATCTCTGGTTACATCTGCATTAGTATTCGTCCCAGTGTACCAATCAATTCTCTGTTTACAAGTCTTTAGTCACGTCTGGGTGTTATTCGTCGTCCCAATGTGTCAACAATTTCTCTATTTTCTATCCTAGGTTATTTGGTATCAAGGTTAATGGATTAACTTCATTAACATACAGCTTTCTTGTAACTCTCTCCAAGCTAGTCTATTCATAACTCAAGTAAATCTGAATCTTTTTAAGTCTCTAAGTACTTTGGGAGTTTTGAATCCTTGTAACTCTAAAGTTTAACCTTAGCATAATTTGACTATGAAATCATACATGGCGATTTCAAGTCCAGAATATGTTTTCGTCAACTGTTTTGTGTCACATGAAGATTCGTCCTCTAAAAACCTTTTATGTCTAAATTTCTAGATTATTTCTCATTAACAGTAACTCGTGGTACTCAGAGAACTTTGAATCCACTCGATTTTAACAGTCTAACCTTCACATAACTTGACTATGGAATCATGCCCAAGAGATCACAATTTGTAGACATTTGCGTTTCCATACCTAGAGTATGTAGCCATCAACTATTTGAATCTCATGAAGATTCAAGCTCTAAAATCCTCGTTACGTCTAAGTTTCAAAATCATTTCTTAATAACATTCTTTTAGTTCAAATCAAAATCCAAATTTTGGTTTTTAGTTCAAATTCGGATTTCTCACTATTTTACAAACTTATAGACAAAAAACGAAATGGTTAAAGGTTTCATAAAATTCATTAAAAATCGTTCTTTAACTTATTTTCCTCTTGGAAACAATTACCAGAACTTTTGGTTCAAAGAAAGTGATTCTATTATATAGCCCTCTAAGGGCGTGTAGGATCCAAACTTACTGAAATTCAAGACCTGAATGACAGATAAAGGTAACTGACACCTTTCTTGGTTTGAAAAAAATTTCTAACCTTTTTATTTAAAACTAGGATATTATACTAAGCCACTTATAAATAAGTACATAAAAAAAAAGAATTAAAATAGACTATGAAATAGGACCCTCACATGAAGCAATACACCTCATCTTTTTTTTTTGGGTATACAAATGAGGCAAAAGTCCATTATACCACATCTTTTTTCTCCACTCATATTCCTCTCCATCTTCTTTTTGGTTCCTTTCCCAATTACATTTTGACCTTATTCAGGCTCAATACTCAATTTGCACGCAAGGATTTAGGCCCCCTACACTACTTCTTGGGAATATAAGTTCACAAGTCAAGGATGGTTCTCTGCACCTCTCTTAGTAGAAATACATTAGAGATTTGTTCCTGAAAAGCAAAATGGACAAGGCCAGAAGCATAGCTACCCCTATGGTTTCCAACCCAAACTGTCTAAATATGGGTCAACTATATGACAGATGCTTCTCTCTATAGGTCCATAGTTGGAGCATTGCAATATGCAACTATCACTAGAAGTCTAGACCTGAAATATCGTACTTAGTCAACAAAGCCTCCAGTTATGGCCTTTGGAGTCTCACTGGAAGGTGGTGAAATGAATCCTGATGTACTTCAGGAACCCCCAGATTGGACTCCACTTGGTCTCTTCAGGTCAGTCTCTTGAGCTCAAAGGCTTCTATGATGCTGATTGGACAGTAGATGTTGATGACAGAAGGTTCACATCTGGTTCATGCATCTTCCTTGGCTCGAATTTGGTCTCTTGATGGGCAAAGAAGCAACCCATTACTGCTAGATCTAGTGTAGAAGCTGAGTATAGGAGCTTAGACACTACAGGAGAGATAATTTGACTTCAATCACTTCTCAGAGAGCTCCATCTTCCTCCAACCAGACCAATTGTTTCCTGTGATAACTTGAGCACAATCATGCTTGCTCACAATCCTATGATGCACTCCAGGGCTAAGCACATGGAGTTGAGCTTGTTCTTTGTCAAAGAAAAAGTAATCCAGAGCCAACTTCTCATTGCTCATATTCCCTCTTCAGAGCAACCTATAGACATTCTCTCCAAGGTTGTTTCCAACAGCCATTTCAACCACCTCAGAGACTTACTAGGAGTCAAAGCCCTAGGAAAGCTACAGACCAAAACTAGCTAGAATTGAGGGGGAATGATAATTGTAATGGTGAAGTAGTTAGATGGTTAGTTAGTGGTTAGTGGCAGCTGAAATGGTTAACTAACTCTCCTGCCAAATTCATTGGCTTGTAGGAGAAGCCAGTTGAACCAGAGAACCAATATAAATACCATGTACTCTCGCATTCAACACAGAATAATACATTCAGTTCTTACACATCTGAAACTCATGCTCCTCTCTCCCTCTCGCTGTTTTCATCTTCCTCAAGCTTGCATGAACTCTAACATGCTGCAGCTCATCATCCTTGTGATATATAGTGCAACGCCCAAAAAAACGAAAATTTCCCTTTAATCGTTAGCGTGTCACATTCCTTGTGCTCTAGCATAAGTAACACCAAGAAGACAAAATCACCATTTTCACGTCATCACGCTGTAGCACAACTCCAAAGGCTGAAATCCATCTTTTGCCTTCTCTTTCTAGCTCGACTTGCTTGTACCTAATTATTATCAGTTAAATAACAAATAAAAAAAGTACCAAAAACATAAGAAAACTAATGATTAACTAGGAACATCCTAACTAACCAAAATAATCAGATTAAGCAACAATAAAGACTCAAGCTAAAGTAACAAATGCCTAAAACTAATTAAAAATAAAACAAAATATAACTCACTATGGGATATCAATTAATGAGAGTTTCTTCATAATTTTCTTGAGAAACGGCCGCATGCGTCAGCTTGGTTGGCACCAATTGCATTTGCATATTTACATACATGGATCGGCTTGATTGCGTTGATAAGAATTATTAATTATATACTTGGTCTTCTTATATAATTAACATTAGTGATATGTTTGGTGGATAAGTAAAAATTGGAGTAAAAATTACATATAAAATTCATCTATAGAAATTCACAGCTCAATTTTACCCCAACTAAACATAACCTTAAAAAAAAGGTTAGTGATGTAAAAGCCACTCTTAAAAGTTATAGTAGTAGTGTTTGGTAAAATAATATAAAAGTTGCTCTCATTAAATAGAAATGATAGAAGTAGAGTGTAATAAATATATTGTAAAATTGCTCTCAAAATCTAAAATGACTATAGTGGACTTGAAAAATGGAGAGAGAATCTCTAAGGAAAGAACCAAAAGTTAAAAGCCTTAATTAATGGAAGAATAAAATTGAATATTTATTAAAATCTAAGGGTTATATTAGTATTTTAGATTTCTTTTAGAATTTTAGAGAGTAGATACCAACTTCAAAAAACACCCCATCATATGCACTCAAAAGTAACCCAACTTTTTAGTTTACTAAATAGAAAAAATTGATTTATGCTTTTCATAAATTAGAATACTTTTAAAAGAGAGCATTATCAAACCCACCCTTAGACTTAAAGAAAACATAGAGGAAGAGACACGTCTCTCTCTTTTTATTCATTAATTTGTTTGCTATATATATATATATATATATATTAGTAACTTTATATTTTTAAAATGCTTCTTTGATAATTATCTTAATATTTAATATAAATAAATATATTTTACATTTTTTTATCAAAAAATATATCTTACATTTTAAATAAATTCATATTGTTATTTGATAAATAATTTTTTCTAATATGGTAATTAAGAGATTTTGTTTTTAAAAAATGAAAATTATTCTCACATATCCCAGTTGAAGGAAAGAGTAAAGTTTTATTTTAGTCTTGAAAGTTGTAATATATGCTTCATTCTAATTTTATGATATTAAAAAATTAACAAATTTGTCTTTCCAATTGTAAAAATATTCAAATAGATTCTTTTGACTATTCAAATTAATATCTATGGATACTAATTTAGAGACTAACTTGAATAAATATGTTTGTAATTTCAAAAGTTAAATCATTGACAGTCTAATTTGAAGAACTAAAATTAAACACATATGGATTTGAACACTTAAAATGAGTAATATTTCATTAGAGTAAATTAAACAATTTCACTCTTATATTAATAAAATAAAGAGGGCCTCACTTTTGATTTTATTAATTCAAAAATAATTTTTTTAATTTTATTCTCCAAATTAATATTCTCACCTTAAAATATCTTTTGTACTTTCAAATATACGAGAATGAACGTTTGTTTAGACAGGGTATGGAGTTGCGAAAGTCAGGAGTTAGGTGTGTTGACTTCAGACTTGGCGTGGCCTGGCAACTGAACATTAAACAAGTATCCCTGACCTGAATTCCTTCCCATAATTTAAACTATGCACAGACCAAATAAGTAGCAAGATAAAATATAACAATTTTTCTGAGTGGTTTTGATCAACGAAAGTGACTAATCAACAAACTAAGCAAATTACGAATTGTCAAGAGAGTAAAGTTTGTTTTGATTCTTAAAATTGTATATATATATATATATATATATATATATATATATATATATGTATGTATAATTCATTTTAATCTTTGAATTTAAAAAGGTATTAATTTAATCTATAGAATTATAAAAAGTAATTTAAGTTAAATTAATTTTTATACTAATATTTACAAAGACTAATTTAAATCAATAAAGTTATAAAAAGATTAATTTAAATATTTTTTTATAATTTTAGAGAATATTTATTCTAAGAATTAAATAAAATACACATGCATTTTCAACTTTTTAGGATTCAATTGGTTTAGATTTTGTTAAAGTTGTTTTTAAAATAATTAATATTGAATAAATTAATTTTAAAATAATAATTTATGTTTAGAAAGGAAGTTAAGAAAATGAGTTTGAAAAAGTTTTTTTTATTTAAAAATGATAGTTTTAAATATATTATTACTAAAACGGATGTTGATTTTTTCAAAAGAGACTAAGTATGTGTGGGTAATGATTGGGGATAACAATAAAAACATAAATATTAGTGAAATTATCATGATAACTTTTACTTTAGAATTCAAAAAGTAAAAGCAAGTTCATTTACATGCAATTTGACCCTAAAATTCAATTACATAATGGAATTGAATTGAATTATATACTTTAGAAGCAATTTAAGTGAAGGAATTGAATTTTTATGAAAATTGAAATTCAATAAAACTAAGAAATTGAAATCAAACCAAATGAGTATGATTTGGTATGAAAATTGAATTCTAACAAATAAAAATATTAAAATAATCTTATTTAAATATAATATTTTATTCCTAATTTATTAATAACAAATAAAATAATTAAATTAATTAAATTTATTTATTTTTAAATTTATTTCAAATTAAAAAATTAAATTAAATTTATTAATTTATTCTAAGTATAAAAATTCAATTTAATTCCTAATAAAATTTAATTGATAATGAATTTCAATTCAACTCCATCTTTTTCCGCAAGCCTTGTTAGACTGTAGAGCGAATTGGCCACATCAGAATTGCAAACGAAAACACAATCATATCCAACGCAACGGGAAAATTTTCACCAACCAAACAAGCTCTTACTCATTGTAAAAGCATTATCCACGTGAATGTGCTCTCATCAATCTCAGTCTCAATCTCAGTTGAAACAATGGAAGTAACATCTGGTACTGTTGTAGTGCCCTCTGTCCAGGAAATAGCGAAGGAGGGATTAGCCAAAGTTCCAGAGCGTTATGTTCGTCCACAGCATGAGCGTCCATCAATCCTATCCTCCACCACTACCACTACCACTACTACTCCTCCTTCTTCTTTACCCCAAGTCCCTGTGATTGACTTGGCCAAACTCTTGTCCCAAGATCTCAAGGCACCTGAACTCGAGAGGCTCCACTTTGCCTGCAAAGACTGGGGTTTCTTTCAGGTTAGTAAGTTTGTGATTAATCAAGAGATGGATACCACTAGATCTGATTTGATTTTAACATGCACGCGTTGGGAAATTACACCGCTACAGGTGATTAATCATGGAGTGAGGAGTTCGTTGCTGGAAAATGTGAAGAAAGGAGCGGAGGAATTCTTCAAGCTTCCAAGTGAGGAGAAGAAGAAGTTGGGGCAGAGAGAAGGAGATGTCGAGGGATACGGACAGGCCTTTGTCGCCTCCGATGAACAGAAATTAGATTGGGCAGATATGTTTTTCATGTTCACCTTGCCACTACACAAAAGGAAACCACACTTGTTCCCCAATATTCCCCTACCATTCAGGTTCTATCTTCTCTCTCTCTCTCTCTATCTCTCTCTCATGTCGGCATACTCTTCTCTGTGCTTTTGTTTTCGTCAATTATTATCATTTCCAAAATATGATAAATCCGCCGGCAAATTCAAGAAAAACTGTAACATTATAGGAGTATTATGGCGTCTATATATATATATCTGCAAATTAATGGGTTTCAATTACAATTATTATTGGTATTACATCTCCTCCTTCCATAAATGTAAGAATTAAAATATGGTTCATTTTAGTCCTAATTTTATACTGTAAATTATTTTAATTTAACTTTTATAATGAGTTAAATTAATTTTTAATATTGTAAAATGTGAGTTAAGGATGGATTAACTTGACTCACCAACACTATAGACGTAACGTTTCCATTCGAAATCTAAATAATTATCTTACGGTCCGGTGGCTAACTTGAACAAGTTTTGCGAATATTTGAAAAGAGACTACCTAAGGTAGAAACCTCTGTTCCGTTTCTCTGCCATTCACCCAATCGTTAATACTAGAACATTTACATGGAGTTATGTCATATGAACTCAGTTCACCCAAAAATAGCCGCAAAAAATTTAAAACAAAAAAATTTATCATTTCGAATGGGACAAAGTTGTATCCTGTAGGTGCTTGCTATCCTTTCTTTAATCGGGTGTCTTCGAATTTGTCTTGGATAGTTGATGCCCGGAATTGAGACATACTTTGAGGTTATGGTTTCGTTAAGTCATGAGTATGGAATAGTTTTTGTAGGATTTTGTTACTATCCATGAAGGTGTGCTACAGGATTTAGGGGGACTAGTTCAAGTTTTGTGTGCTAAAAGCTGATAAGCTTGTGCTGCTCTTACTTGGATATTTCGTGGCATAGAGAGTTTTCATAGCAGGTGGCTACAATTTCAGGTGATGGTAGTTTCTTTCTTCATTCATGACTCATGAGGTGTCATTGCTAATTGATCCAGCTGTCCGTATTTGGGCATATAGATTGCATGACGAATTGTCAACGTGTGCGATGGGCTGTTTTCCTTTGCCTCATACCTGCGTGGTGTTAAAGTGTGTGTTCTTATTTGGATCCAGTTTTTGGTTTGAGATGTGTCCCGGGCGGTGATAGCTTTGCGGGGTTATCTCGGTTCTTTGTAGTAGTGCCGTAGGGGACTGAGGTGACCTCGATGGGTATATAAGGTGTTTTTGTTGATTGTTGGGATGATTTTGTATCTTTCTTCCTCCACTTTCTGTATTTGAGACTTGTCTATCGAAAAAAAAGTCGATACAATATATTAATTGAAATGAATAACTTAACAATTCTATTTCATTTTATATAGTTTTTGGTTGAACTCTATTGAATTGTAGATAAATTACACTCACCTCTTCTGAGATGTGTTGAAATTTAACTCACTTCTCCTGTAGTTGTCACTTACACTAACCTCCCCTAATTTATCATGAGATACCAAAAATAGCCCATCCCCATCCCTTCTCACCTATCCACTCGTCTTCTCTCTGCTCTCTCCCTACTCCTTAGATGGCCGGAAGTACTGTTAGGAACTGAACTGAGGCCTGTTGGTAGCAGCGACAAAGCCATTGCTCACCAGCTTGTTCAATTTTCGAAGGCACTCTCACCTCCCTCAAATCCCACTCTTGCTAATGGCAACAACAATTAGGGATTCTTCTTCTTGGGACTTCTAATGCTCACGCGCCCTTGGAGGGTGCCAATTTAAATTGCTACTGTTAAGAAGCGAATGATTAATTCAATCGCGACATTAATCTAGAAAGCCATTCAGCAGTATTTCATGTGGACCAACATGGAGTATGTTCACATTCACTTTGTTTTCTTCAATTATTGGTGTCCTTTTCTTTGGGTTTCACTGCGATGAGTCCCTTGGATGCTTCATGATTCGTCTCACCAGCGAATTCTTCAATGCCCAAATAGTTCGCATTCGTGACCCCCAGGTTTCTTCCCACTCAATCCTAATCTTTTTGCGATATTTGTTTGGGAGGGAATACAGGAACCCATGCGATTAGTGAGCCTATATGTATATATATTGGTTGAATGTATTTGGCTGCTGAGAAAATGTGAATCTAAAATCATCAGACACACGGGATGGGGGAGGAGAGAGAAGAGAGAAGAGGAGAGTATGAGTAAGAGAGTGTTGGTGAAGATAATGGCATTTTTGGTAATTCATCCAAAAAATAATAAACTATGGGAGGTTAGTGTAGATTTGACAAGTAGAGGAGAGATGAGTGTAATTTAATGTAAATTGTATGGTATCACCATGATTTTTCTTAAATCATTAATTTTGCACATGACAAGACTCATTTTTACTATGTGGCATTTGATCATAAATATTATTAAAATTCGACAATATGCTACGAGTCAAATATGTCAATTTGAACTGAGGGATGGTTATTCTTTTTTTCTAATGCTTAGATTTATTAGAGATTAATTTTGATGATCCGCATTGGCTGTCATCTAATTATAAGACCTTCAAAGTAATAGGTTATTGAATCAAATATATAACATATTTTTTTATATGATCATGTAATTATATATTATTATATATGATTCTTGAGATGATGATGGTAAGCGTCAAGCACTTTTGTTAGTGTAATAATATATAATTATATGATATATATGGTTTGAATATTGGAATTGTAATATGAATTTTAATTTTAATTGACTTATAATCTTAAATTTTATGTTTGAGATTACTAAAGAATTATAACACTATTGTTAGAAAATAAATGAGAAAGAGAAAAAATTATATAAATTTTAATGAGAAGAGAGATATTTAATAAATTTTGGAATTGATAATTCATATATATGTTAGGAATTAAGAAAAGTCAATTTTAGTTGTTTTTTAATTCTATCAACTGGGATTGTGAAATTATAATTCCAATTTTATATTACTCCAAACATGAAAATTTGAAAATTCAAATTCCAAGCTCTAATTCCACAATTCCACATTCAATTCCAGACTGCAAACACAATGTCAATGTGAATCAAAATTAAATTGTATCATTTAATGATATCTTCATTTGATTGCAGAGATGATTTAGAAGCTTATTGTGTAGAAACTAGAAACCTGGCAATCCAGATCCTAGACCTTATGGCAAATGCTCTTTCAATAAGCCCTGTGGAAATAAGAGAGTTATACGGTGAAGCAGAGCAATCAGTGCGGATGAATTATTATCCACCATGCCCCCAACCAGAGCTTGTGATGGGACTCAGTTCTCATTCTGATGGTGGTGGTCTCACCATCCTTCTCCAAGCCAATGAAGTTGAAGGTCTTCAAATTAAAAAAGATGGACTTTGGATTCCTATTAAACCCCTCCCTAATGCTTTCATCATCAACCTTGGAGATTTATTGGAGGTAATTAGTGTTTCTTTAGTTAACACAATTAGCTATGAGTTGTCTTATTTGAACCTATTTCATCTTAGACTGTGTCATTTCATCCATTATCTATCATTGAAAATGAATATTTGAAACAAAAAACTTATCATTTCAATTGCAAAAAAAGTATCATTTCAATTGTGGATGATGGATAAGTTAAACGTAAAATGAGTAATATTTCTCATTAGTTGATGCCTATATCATTCCTAGTCACATTTCAGAATATTTTGCAATGGAGGGTAGTCTCCTTAGGGAAACTTCTTCAACTGCAACTTACAAAGATTTTCTTACGTTTTCAATCCTTAATAATTAACGCCGCTTTACCCTTAACTTCCCATTTGATTTGGCATCAGGTGATAACGAATGGAATTTACACTAGTGTCGAGCACCGAGCAACAGTTCACTCAGAGAAAGAGAGGCTTTCCATAGCCACATTTTACAGCCCTGGTTTAGACGACATTGTTGGTCCAGCACCAAGCCTTGTTACTCCAGAAACACCAGCAGTGTTCAAACGAATTACTCCAGGAGAGTACTTCAGAGGATACCTTGCACAAGAACTCCGTGGGAAATCATACCTTGATAGCATTAGGATCCAAGCTGAAAACGAGAAAAGCTCTTAATTATAACTCTACAATTGATGGAAAAAATAAATTAAACTCATGGCTCAAATTGAGCATCTGTATTTGGCATGGCTAAACTAAGTTGCCGTTGAACGTGTAATAAGAGCGACTCAGATACTGTATGTTTTCTTTACCTTTTTCTTCCTAATTTGGTGCTTGTTCACAGTAAAAATTGGTGCTATTGTCGTCTGCTTTTGTTGGCAGATTATCTAGCATTAGCTAGATATGAGGGGCGAAATAGATTGCGATTGCGTATTCTATACTTTAAAAGATTTCGGTCTCATGCGTTACACGAGGTCCATTTGAGGATCCTTCTCGCAGCTTGTCATGCCACGAAAGGGAAAAGAAAAGAAAGGAAAAGAAAAAAAAAATCACAAGTCCCTTAAATTTATAATAGGAGATAAATTAGTCATTTAAATTTAAAAAATTTTATATTAGTTCCTTAAATTTGATAAAAGAAGATAAGTTAGTCTTCCTTCAAATTATTGTCTAACTTAACAGAAATATTCATATATTCTGAGCTTACTATATGTCCTATTAATTTTAAGTAGTCATACTTGCTCAATTTCTCTATCCTAGAACAAATGCTTAAAATCAAAATCTTTCTTCTAGAGATAGCAAATGAAAAAAGATTTAAATGACTTTATTTAGATAAATGAGACAAGTTAGGATCCACCATGAAGGTTAATAGTACATGTAAATAAGTTACAGTATACATAAGTAAGTTAACAGGACACATTTTATACGACAATTTTATAAAGGAATTAATTTGTCTCCTTTTATAAAATTTGAAACTAATATAAAATTTTCTAAATTTAAAGGATAATTTGTCCTCTATTATAAATCTAGGACTAACTTTGTTTTAGAAAAAAAAATCTGATCTGAAAAATAATCTCGTCATTTTTCATAATTAGCAGTTGCACCATCGACAAATAAAGTAGATTTTCTGTATTGCCAATGATAAATTTATTACCAAGTACCAACTATGTGCTCTCGTAGCTAGTAAATTTCCTCTTCTTTTGATCATTTTTTTGCACGCCTAAGGGTAGCAAGGTTCATTGCCTTTGTTTAGCGTCATTGGTGGACACTTTTTCAATTTTTTAAAGTAATCACATGTCACAAGCCTTAACAAAGGCTTGACACTCAAAGATGATTGATTCTCTTTGCTGGACTCTTATGACCGAAACAAGTTGCTCTATATATAAATGTATTATATTCATTCATTCCAAAGCAAGTGAACCGAACTGAGAACAAGATCGTGCTTAGTTGAAACTATGGAAGCAACATCTGTTGTGGTGCCCTGTGTCCAAGAGCTAGCAAAGGAGCCTTTGACCAGAGTTCCAGAGCGATATGTTCGTCCAGATCAAGACCCTACGTTGTTATCTACCATTAAACCTTTGCCCCAACTTCCAGTCATTGACATGAGCAAATTGTTGTCCCAAGATCTCAAGCAACCTGAGCTTGAGAACCTACACTTTGCCTGCAAAGAATGGGGCTTCTTTCAGGTTTTCCATCTACCTCCATTTTACCTTCTTGCTCCTTTAGCCTCTTCTGCTATAGCCATTAGATTATAGAACTAACCAAATCACAGTAATAATAATGTTTAATTGATTAATATTTATTCATCTTAGTACTTCCAATTGGTTTTGTGGTTTTAGTTGAGTGCCTGGTCTGAATGCTAGTCAAGACCGTGTTCCATTTGCATAAAATTTACATCTTTCTTCTTTTTGGTTTGGACATATATGAAGTATGATTTTAACAATGATGCAAATGATCTTTGCCAACTCAAATTTTTAGCTAACATGGGTACAGCTGGTTAATCATGGAGTGAGCACTTCATTGGTGGAAAATGTGAAAAGGGGTGCTAAAGAATTCTTTGATCTTCCAATAGAAGAGAAGAAGTTGTTTTGGCAGAGAGAAGGAGAAATACAGGGATTTGGTCAGTCCTTTATTTTCTCTGAGGAACAGAAACTCGAGTGGGCAGATAGGTTTTACATGATGACACTCCCATCTCATATAAGGAAACCCCATTTATTCCCCAAAATCCCCCTTCCATTCAGGTCCGTTTTCAACCTTTGATTTCACATTTGGATGATTTTTTTTTTGGTTGTCCTCTAGTTTTTGACCTTTTCAATTTGAATAAGAGTTTAATTTTGATATAATAATAAAATTAAAAAATTTTATAGTGTCAACCAATCATGTGCTCTTATTTATAAGATTTTCTAGTTAGAGGTGATTGAATCAAACACTTTTACTAATATGATAACAATGACTGGATGCTGTGTAAAATTATTTTACTCAGATTGTGTATTCAAATTAAACCCTTTGAATAATATTATACCAAACACGTAGGTCATTTATGTCAGGATAACTAGATAATTTTTGTTTGAATGCAGAGATGACTTAGACACCTATTCTGCGGAATTAGAAAGCCTCGCCATCAAAATCCTGGAGCTTATGGCAAGGGCACTTGCAATAGACCCTAAGGAAATCAAAGAGATTTTTAACCAAGGTACTCAAATAATAAGGATCAATTATTATCCTCCATGTCCGCAACCAGAGCTTGTCATTGGCCAGAATACTCATTCTGATGCTAGTGGCCTCACCATCCTACTCCAAGTCAATGATGTAGAAGGCCTTCAAATAAGAAAAAGTGGAATGTGGATTCCTGTTCAGCCCCTCCCTCATGCTTTCATCATCAATATAGGAGACACTTTAGAGGTAAGAGTGAGTTTGGTTCTGCAATTGTAGCATTGATTCCAGGTAGATTTAATGTCGTTAGAATTGATTTAAATATAATTAATTTTAAAATAAAGTAATTTATAAGTGATTCTAAGAGAAAGTATTAGTTTTCACTTCTTACATATTAATTCTAGAACCTATAATTGATTTTAGAATGTTAAAACCAAATATGTTTGTAAACAACCAAAATCAATTACGCGACTCTAAAATTGATTTTGGGGCCTCTCAACATGAAACCATACATGCTGTAATTTGGAAATATGCGCGATCCATATGATATGGTTGTGCTATTTATCCTTATGGAGTATGGAACACCATGACAACTTATATCTCATCCAGGATTGGATGATGGACCTCATTTAATGGTCACGTCTTATTCAAATAGTGGAAGGGGTATAACCGACATGATATCCCATACACCCCATGAGTATAAATAATAATTTTCATAGATAGATACCAATTACCTTATTATAATATTGTCAATAGAGAATAGGCCCTTGGGATCTTTAATTGTAATGATTTTGTGGCCTTTTTAATGCTCAAAGACACTTCCTTAGTCCTAACATTTTTCGCAGATGGTAACTAATGGGATTTATCGGAGCATTGAACATAGGGCAACAGTTAACTCAGAGAAGGAGAGGATTTCTATAGCTACCTTTTACGGCCCCAATAGCCAGGCAACGATAGGTCCTGCACCAAGTCTGGTTACAGTAGAAAGACCAGCACAGTTTAGAAGCATTAGTGTTGTGGAACACTTTAAAGGGTACTTTTCACGAGCATTCCGTGGGAAATCATATCTTGATGAGATGAGGATCCAAAATGAGAATGATAAAAGCGATTAGAAACTGTGATGTGAAACACAGCAATAATGCATGTGCTGCAAAAGCTTGAGCTTGGTGTCTCTACATAGCCAGACTTATCCCAACACCCAGAGACTCCTGATTAGTTGATGGATCGTTCTTGGAAACTACTCTATTTCCTTTTTTATTTTTCAATAATAATAATAAGGATAAATTATACTAAACTCCTCTATAGTTTGATAAAATTCACTTTGGCTCCTCTATTTGTAAAATTTGCTTATGAAGTCTTGGATTTGTGAAATTATTACATTACCTCCTTCTATCTCACAATGACAGTGTATCTAGAGATAAGTGCCACCTAGACAAATAAAGGAGTCAATGTGAATTTTCTAAATTTCAAATGAAATAATTGTAATTTATCTTAATAATAATAATTTTATAGCTTATAGTATGTGTTAACGTGCAAGAACCTCCAATGGATTGGGTTAGTTGAAACAAGCATGTTGCTGTATCAATATTACTTGTATTTAGGTGCATTATTACCATGATTTATTCTAATCATAACTTTACTTTTTAGCAGGAAAAATAAAAATCTTACCATTACTAATTCTTACCTTTACATGATGGATTATCATTTGTGGACTATTATAAATTAAATTCTAAATTTAAATTCTAAAACTCAAACTAATTTGATGTCAAATATTGGATTATGTTGTTTAGCTCAATTTTATGATTCATATTGTTATTAAACTTTGATGATATAAAATGATATGATATAAGCCCTATGTGTGGGGTTGTTGTGATGAGTGGTTTGACACACACTTTGTTGACTCAAGAGAGATGCTCCTTCTCCTAGTCCTATATATAATGGTGTGTTGCTCCATTAAGACATCACGTCTTTTTGGGATAGAGAATAGAAGAAGTTTTTCTCATCTCTCTAGTTTCTTCTCCTTCTCTCTCTCTCTCTCTTCACATATGAGAAACAAAATGAAGAATAACTATATATCTATTGTTTTCATTAGGGCGGATCTACCTTGGAGAGGCTGCGGGGCCAATGCCCCCACTAAAATATAAGGAATAGTTTTATAAGTATATATATACATAATTTGCCACTATTATCTGATTATATTTGATCTCATAGTAAGAAATAATTGTATAAGACATCTTGTTATGTTTATATATTAGTTTTATCTCATTATCTAAATTTTCTGGATCCATCACTATTTTCATCAATAGTTTCGGGTAATCCTTAAGCCTAATCTAGGTTATAATTTTAGCTGGTTCACATGCTTCAATCAGATCTAAATCTAGATCAAGGGATTACAAATTCTAATGCCACATTGTGACGCAAGGTGTTTTTTGTTTTTTTTTCTTTCCATTTTGTGATCGCAACCAAAGGACTTTTTTTCTCATTTTTTGGGTCTTAGCAGCCGAAGGACTTTGAAGCAGAGGAATTTTCATTTAAAACCCTTCTCTTGTTTTTTGCTTTTGATAATGTGTTTTTGTTTTTGGGTCTAAGATTGATTCATTAAACAGGGCCAAGGCCGAAATCAACTACAAAGGGGAGAAAACGTATGTGATGTACAGGCCCAACTAAAAACTGGCTTTTGCTAGTGGCTAAGAAACACAGTAGAATGGTAACAGGCCCAACTTTCTTGGCTCCAACAAAAAAGCTAGCTGGGTGTGTGGGCCTCCTTTTGTTTTAATTTTTTTCACTCCGTTTTCATAACCAGTTTCTCCCTAATCCACTAGTTAACAGGCCCTAATCCAACCCACTTAACTCACCGCTTAAAGAGATAAAAATTGGTCATTATAGGTACGGATTGATTATTTAATTTATAATAATGACTTTTGGAGTTAGGACAGCCCCCGTGTCTGTGTGGCTGGCTGCACGCAGCTCTTGCTTGCTCGCTCGCTCGCTCGCTCTCTCTGCTCTCTCGCACGGAACCACCTCGATATAAGGGAAATAATAAACGGAAATCGAATCGAATCGTACAATATTGAACCTAAAATATTTAAGGAAAAAAAAAATCAAAGTATTTATAGTTAATTCTATTATTATTATAGTAAATATGGATGTGATAACCTTCGGAATCATCGTGGGGATCATCGTGCTGTTCCTAGTAATCGTGTGCTACATCACCATCGAAGGCACCTGCAAATCACGCTCCTAGTCCAGTCCAGTCCAGTCCAGTCCAACTCTTAGTTACTGCCACTGAGCTGCTGCTAGCTACGACTCGGAACAATCGGTCTCTTCTTTTTCAATTTGATTTGGTTTGATTTGATTTGATGGCATTGGTGCTGCTTCAATCCCAATCCCATTCCGCATTGGTCCTCCTCATGGTATTGGTGGCTTTGCTTACTGTGTCCTCCTCTTTGGATCTGGGAATTGGGCATCAGGGTCACTCCCATTCTGGCGTCTGTGCTTCCACCCACCGCCATGACCATCATCACCATCACCATCACCATGACCATAACTGCGGAGATGAACATGCCCATGTTCATCACGTGAAGGAGAAAACGGCTTCCCAGTTCAAGCTTCCCGAGGAGTTAGCGGAGGAGGAGGATATGAAACTATACGGTTTTGGGTTACCTCGTGATCATCACCATATTGGGTCTTCAGAACTATCCGGTTTAGGTATCTTATCTGTTTGTACCTATGCCTTGTTTAGTTCACTATTTGTCTTTTTTGGCATTCTTGTGCACCAATTTGAGCTCTCTCTCATGATTTAACCATTTTACTGTTCAAATGCAACTCTTTCACAGTCGGGTTTATTTATTTTAGGCCTTTGGTTGAATGCGTTGGGATGTTCATTTCTGGTGAGCATTGCTTCCCTTGTCTGCCTCCTTGTCCTCCCTGTGATTTTTGGTGAGTAATTTTTGTTTGTCATTCTGTATAATCCATAATTGTTGATCATTTCTCAATATGAAAGGCCTGCCTGACACCGCACCAAAACTGAATATTCTGGGGTTATTCACATGTTTCAGTGCAAGGGAACCCATCCAAGGCTGTTGTTGATTCATTGGCTTTATTTGGGGTTAGGTTTCTTCTACCTCCTTTCTTTGGTCTTGGTTTGCTATCTCAAATTATTCTTTTGATTGTTTTATATTCCGTCTGTTACATTCTTTTAATTTTGTATGCATTGGGCTTGAAACATGTCTAACAATTCATTGCTTACTTTCTGTCAGTAACATAGTTAAATATCTTCTTTTTCTTCGTTTATTTCTGGTTCACATTTTTCACGTTGTCCTTATTGACTCTGCCTATTGCAGGCAGGAGCTATGTTGGGGATGCTTTTCTTCACCAGTTACCTCATGCTTTTGGTATGATATGCATCAGAACTTATCTTCAGTATATTGATTAGTTTTGTCATCAATGGATCCATGCTGAGCAATTTT
Source organism: Dalbergia oliveri (assembly GCA_030441495.1). Lineage (NCBI taxonomy): Eukaryota > Viridiplantae > Streptophyta > Magnoliopsida > Fabales > Fabaceae > Dalbergia > Dalbergia oliveri. Next base: position 43,422,742 of record JAMLFY010000002.1, on the reverse strand, counting down.
CGTTAAATAAGCTTGCTGCTTAAGTTAATTCCATGCTTCCGCATAAGCCAAGCTAAGAAATGCAATCCTCAAAGTATGAAAACAAAGAATAAAAAGGAGAAAGGAAAAAAAAAAAATACTAGAAAGGATTTTGCTGTCACTATGAGTGTATCTCTTCATTTTTCCATGACTAAGAATTCTTCTTTTGTGCAGTTGAATTCTTATAATTTCTAGTTTTCCATTATTTGATAACTGATATCACTGAGGAACATATTTTTGTGTCTCTTTCTCTTTTTTTCTGCTCTCCTCTCTTATATGTTGTGTGTGTATCTCTTTTCCCTTTCTTTTACTGGTGTGGACCTTAGAATATTAGCATTCTGTTAGTTCGATCACTTATGTTTTGCAGGTGTTAAAAAATTCTGAAGTTTGTCAATCAACTCTCAATTGAAGCGTTTATAATTTCCTAATTATAAATGTGTGAAGTGTTAGGGAGACAGAAGGTTAAATGTGGGGTACTGTTTATGTTTTACTTGTCTATAATTTCCTAATCTTTCTCAATATTTTAACTTTTGAAAGAAGATGAATTATAAGGAGTTTTGAATTTCAATCCCTTTTTGTTTTTTTTTTCCTCATTGTTTCCATCAAAGATTGGAGGATTTGGGATATTGATTCTTCTGGTGCATTTTCTTGTAATTCCTGCTGCTCGTTACTATTCAGTTTCTTAATGGGGAAAGTTTTTCCTTGACCAACCAAATTGGAAATCTACAATTCAATATGGTCAATGCATTTGTCTAGGGAGCAATACCTAGGATTAATGCAAAGCAACATGTTGCTGACTCTCGTAAGTCCTGCACAGCTCTTTATACTGATATTTGTGTTATGGGCAGATGAAATTCAGAAACAGTGAGCCATTTATATTTACATTGCCTGGCTGCCATGGCAGTCACTTTCATTTGAATTTCATTTTCAGGGAGTGTCTGTGAGGAATATTAGGTTTTTTCTCTGAATTAGACCAGTATCTCATTTAGATAAATGTTTAGGCTATAGGCTGTTCTTTACTTCAACCATAATTTTCTGTGCACTTCACTATTGAAGCAAGTTTCCATTTCTTATTTGGAGAGAGACTACACAACCTTGCTGGATTCTTGATTGAGATGATTCTCTGTATTTCCTTGTTGTTTTCTTCTTTGTTATGGATGATCTCTTATCCTTGCCATAGTTTCACTGCATTTTTTTTCTTAATAATCTTTCATTTTCAGTAAAAAATATATATATGTTCTTTTGTGTATGTAAATATGGTTCTCTTTTACTGTAGGTGGCAAACACTCCCATTCTCATGGTAACCATGCTGACCATGACCATGATGCTAGTTCTGGACATGGGCATTCACATTCTTTAGCCGATCTTTCTACAGGAATGTCCGTCCTGGGTTAGTAATGATATGCTTGATTTTCTCACTGACTCTGTTGAATATTCACCTCACACAGATATGTTGAATCATTGGCTTCTTTTTCTTCTGCTGGTTAACTGCATGGTAAAAGTTTATATGTCGCTTAGGATTATGCAGGTTTCTCTAGCCAGATTTTAATCCACAGAAATTAGGATTATGCAGATAGGTTCTTAATACCACTAATTCTTACTATTGTTTTCTGGTTCTTGCAGCTGGGATTGTACTCTTTCTTCTAGTGGAGAAAGTAGTGAGGTATGTTGAAGAAAACTCTGGAGGAGCTAGTTCATGGACACATGGACACCACCACCATAACCACAAGAACAAGAAAAAATTGAAAGGTGATAACAACGTAAACGCAGAAGTGGAGAGATTGCTAGATGACTCTTCGAAGAGAGATAATCTAGCTCAGTCTGAATCCTCAACTAGAAAGGTGAGATGAGCACTAGTATGTCATACAGCTTACTGAGGTTGGAACATGCCATTGGTTTGATTTGACCATTTGATGTCACACATGCTAGGACTTTTACTTGTGAACGTTGTTAAAAAATCAGGTGTTTGGCCAGTTGTCCTGACAATTTTTTTTGACAAATAACATTTTTGTATAGGCAAAACCTGAACAGCCCAAACAGGTTGGTTACACAACTTATATACCCAACATATATAATTGCTTAATCTTATTTGTTGTCTGGTGTAGAGGCAAAACCCGAGCAGCTTAGTTAGTCAGAATGGAATATTGGAAGTGATGAGAAAAAATTATCTGACATATGACATATCGTTGTATTACAGAGAAGTAGCAAAACGACCGAAGGTGGTAATCCCAAAGCTAGTGCTGTAGATAGCTCCACAGATAACATCAAATCCTCGAATCTTAAGGAACCAGTTGGATCGTCAGCAAGTCTTGTATTTGGTTATCTCAACCTTTTCTCTGATGGAGTTGTAAGTTAATATTTACCTTTTATTGGTTGAGTTGAAGGAAAGCTTTCAATGTTTCAATCAAAATTGTTAATATTGCAGCACAATTTCACTGATGGAATGGCGTTAGGAAGTGCATTCATGCTTTATGGATCTGTTGGTGGCTGGTCTAGAACTCTGTTTTTGCTCGCACATGAGCTTCCTCAAGAGGTTCAAATTCTTCCTCATTCTTTAACATGTATAGTATTATGCCTGCTTGCAGAACTTTTTACTATTAAGGCATGACATAAATGCTAGCAGACAATTTCTAAGGACCTTAAAAAATTGTTTGTGTAATTTGACAACCTGTAAATTGTAAATAGGATTAATTTCTACGGGGACTTTGTAGGCTTTATGAATTATGATTGTTTTTGGAATGCTGATCAATCAGGCATGAGTTGCCAGATCTTAAGTAGCCTTACTTAATGGCATATTCTGGGATATACAAGTTAAAATTAGGTGGTATCATCTCCATATTGGGGAAATAAAACTTCCATTTAGGGTTTCATTAGTATATTATGTGTAAATTAAAATATTTTCAGTATTTTGTGTTTCTCCCCTGATTTTTCCAAATTGTTTTCATTTGCTGTCATCATGTACATTGCATCAGTATTATATGTTTCAGGGCGAGTTCAGCGGTAGGGATGAATGAGTTTGGGATAATATGGTCCCAAAATCTCATCCATTAAAAATTCAATCCAATGGTTAAAATTAAATTTAATTAAAACATATATTTATATTTTATTATTTATAAAAAATATTTTTTATAATTTGTCTCTTTTACCCCTCTTATCTTTCTTCAACATATCCCATTTTTATTTTCCCTTTCTGTTTCACCTTCCATCACCGCCACCACCACTCACCGGTGACATCACCACCACCGACTAGCAGCCTCGTCGTCGTTGTCGCCTCGCGGCGGACTCACCACCACCCCAACACACCTTCCTTTACAACCTCATCTGCAATGCCTCACGGTTGTTGCAGAGGAGGAGGTCGAGGAATCACCATTGCAATCCACGTCGCACACCACCATCGCCGAGGCTGGCACCTCGCTCTTGGAAGCACTGGGCCCGGAGTCGTTGACCTCGCCGAAGCTCTCGAGGTTGTCGTCGCTGACGTGGGAGAGGGAGTGGCGGGAGGGGTAGTCGGCTGCATCATCGGGGGAGTCAAGGAGGGAAGCGGAGTGGCAAGAGGGCTCACCGGACATTTTCACTTTTGCTTTTTCTTTGATGAAGATTGGGTATTTGGGGTTTGGTCTGTTTGTTTATGGTTTGGTGTCTATCTGTTTTATGAGGTGAAGTGATTTGGCAAAAGTTTTATGAGAGTGCATAGAACATTGTTGTTGTTGGAGTTTTAACACTACAATCCTTCATGACACTACATCAACTGGAACTTGTCTTGGGCTTCTAGAACTATCGGATGACACATTTCAACTGTATCTATCTATTGCTTTCTTATTGAAAAAGAAATTCAAGTTGAGAAGTTTGAGGTGGAGCTCTAATAAAATCCCAATCAAACTTTTCCTTTACAAGAGCAAGTGGAAGTGTGAGATGCATGGCACGTGTGAGGTCATTTCAATGCCACCAGTGCTCACGAAAGTAAGCTCAGATTTCAATAAGGCAGATTTCAATAAGGCAGAGATTCGTGAAGCTTTAATCCCTTATCCCGACTTTCAAATTGCTTTCTTTATGTTTGATTGCAATACCAATGCACATACATGACTATGAATCTGTTTGGGCATCTGGGTATTTGGGTATCTGTTTGGGTGATGAAGGGGGTTGGGTTGCAGGAAATTTTAAAAACAGCTGGTCTTGTCAACAACGAAGGAGGGAGGGGCAGGGGCTGCTGCCGTGAAGTGGCAGAGGTGGTTTCTGGCGATGAGGTGGTTTTCGGTGATGAGATTGTTGCAGGGGAAGAAAGAAAGAAAGAAGTAAAGCTGGGATGAGAAGAAAAATGAAGTGGAGGGTATAAGAGTAATTTTAATTAATTTTTTAATATAACTATTAACAGAGACCACATGATTACAAACTCAAATTTCCCTACCATAAAATTTGCCTAAGATCTTAGTTTTGTTTCAAACAAAAGTTTAATGCTATTTTTTTTCCTCTCCACATACAGATTGGTGATTTTGGTATTTTGATAAGATCTGGTTTCAGCATACCAAAGGCTCTGTTCTTCAACTTTCTTTCAGCACTTGTGGCACTTGCAGGAACTGCATTGGTGAGTGTTGCCTTCATTCAATAGAGTGAGTTGTTTAGTGGATCCAGAAACAGAAGATATTACATTAAAACTGAAATAGAAATGTGAATATTGATGATACAGTCTTCACAAATTTATTTTGGTAGTGAACATACATGATTAGGTATTTCTTATAGAATTAGTGGCAATCAATCTACTTTTACGTGTTTTAGAAAGAGCAAACAAATCAATCATTTTTATTTCTGAATCAAAATGAGATAATGATGAAAAGAGGGAATCATTATATCTTAGATTCCTTTGTGGTAACAAGGTTATTATTTCTAAACTTCAATATAAAATTAAAAGTTGTTACTCTGGAGAGTTTACTGCTTAACACAATTGTTAGTATCACATCTACGTTCATTTCCATGCCCCTATCCCATAAATGGAAGCAGGGCTTTCACCACTTTCCCCTTTCTTGATTTGCTGTAGTGTGTCCAAGAGTGAACATTAAATGAAATGGTATATCTCTGTTTGGGTGCAGGCTCTGCTCTGGGGGAAAGATCCTGGACAGTCGTCTGTGATTGAGGTGAGGAATATTCCATAATGAATCTGTGGGTTAAGTTGATTTTGGTAATGACATCACATATCTACCTTATGACAGGGGTTTACGGCAGGTGGATTTATATATATTGCAATAGCAGGAGTGCTTGCAGAAATGAATAACAGTGGTGGGAAGACAACATTGAGAAGTACAGCTGCCCAAATAATCTCACTGACAATGGGCATGGCTGTTGCCCTAGTTATTTCCCTTGTAGAATGAATGGAATATGCTTCTCTTAGAAATTCCATAACTTAATTCTTGGTGTGCCAATTACTTCACAAAAAAGTATGCAACATGTCTAAAACCCATTTCATTATACTTGTTCTCTGCAAATGGTGGACCCAGAAAAGCTTGTAGGTGAACTGGGAGAAAACGATAGATCAAAACAGAATGGTCAAGCTCAAACTTGCAATGATTCCTTTCTCCCCAACACACTGAACTTTGTATGGTAGATGCTCCTTTAATGCTAGCCTAGCACAAGCCGTTTCTCTTTGTCAGATTGTGTAGCTTGTAACATTTTCCTTCCTTTTGAGCTGTATAGCAGTCAAAATGCTTCCCTCTTACTGACGCACGTGAGATAAAAACATTGATTGTGTCTGATTGGTATTGTACATTTCTTGTTTGTTTTTAGTTTTTGTTTTTATCTTGTCCCCCCTTTTTTTTTGGGGGGGGGGGTTTGGTTTTGTGTTCCGATTGAAATTGAACCTGAATGATAGTCTGCGTATTTGAAAATATAATGTATAATAATGTCTGGATTTAAAGAAAAACATGAGAGATACATTTTTGACCTCGATATATATATATGATGAGCACTTTGATTGAACCTATGCCCCTCCTCTTGATCTATTTCATTGAGGCTGCTAACCCAACATAAAATCAAACTGCATTTCTGAATACAGAGAATGGTGTGATGGAATCTATTTCAATGTTAAGACTCGAACTTGTCCAACTGCTGAAGCATTTCAAAGATAGTGATATTCTGTGAGGGTAGAGGAGGGAGAGGTGGCATTCTCATCAATGGAGTCATGACAAGGTCTCCTCCTCCTCCTCCATGTGTGAGGGTGTGATGCCGCTTACGTACTCCTCGAGCAGGGGGTTCTGTATCCATGGCTGCTGTTCTTTCTCCATCTGCCGTGGCTCCAGATATCTCCACTCTCTTCCTTAAGCTTTCTGCAAACCTCTTTTCATGCATTCCTCCATCCTGCAAAAGTCAAATGGATCACGCATAAATTAAATTAAATTAACGTTACTAAGTGGTTTGTCAATTGATTTAGATAATCAAAGATTTTTAAAATGAAATATTGGTTAAGCACCACGATGAAAAATATATTATTTTTTTGAAAGCACAAAAATATCTTTGTAAGTATAATTCATTTAAACTGATTATAAAACTTATTATTATTTGACTTTGAAAGTAGAAAATTATGCAGTCCTTTACTAAAATTATGTTTTTAAAATGTGAATTTTCTTGCTCATATCAGAAGATTTAAGTTATTTCAACCAACTTTTTTAGATAATGAGAAATATCTCATGCCTGTATGGCAAATTAACTATATCTTGCTTTGAAACAAAGCAAACGATCTGCACAGTAATATTCATATCGGGTATAGTATCCTTTTCTTTCAAAAGATTCCGTCTGTTCTTTCTATGCTATGCAATATACAGTACCCTAAAAAGTCACCCTCCACAGTGATAATTCAAAAAGATAGAAATAGAGGGTGCACCCGTTTGCATATTTGGATCTATAGGTTGTTGCCTCAGAATGAGTTAAAGGGTAGTGCAAAACTGCAAATGCAAGATTTGGTAGGCTAACAAAATTTTCTATGTAGTATATCAAAATTTTCAAATTCATAGGCACCCCATAGAAGTTAAATCTGTTTCGCCCCCTTAGCTAACTAGAGATACGATTATATTTAATTTGTGAAAAGGCTACAATGCAAATGCAGAAATGTGTAGGCTTAACTATCTCTTAAGGAAACCGTATCAAACTATATTATCATTGACTTAAGACAAACATAAGAAACGAAGCTGCATTGTTTTTCTTTTACCATGCAAAACCTTATTTCCCATCCCAAAATAATTAGTAAATACTAGCATATGCTAATGCTTACATTGATAACGGAGGATTCGGGCATTGGGCATTTCACGGGACGATCTTCATCTGTTGGCTCCACGGGGTGTTCAACTGGGAAGAAATCTGTGTTCTTCTCAACCCCTTGATTGTGTTGATGCACTTCCATGATGACACTCCTTTGTTGTGTTGCACCAGCAGTCTCATCTAGTAAGGGAAACTGTCCCTCCTTTTCGTCCTAATTAAAATGCACAAAACAAGTTGGTACATCATACGTACATGTCTCATGATAAGCACGCTAGCTAGCTAGCTAGGAACACAAGAGTGTACTGTGCACACATGCTCCACTATGAACACATTCTGTGAATATGTGTGGTTTGAATGAATGAAGAGACAGACAGAGAAAAAAAAAAAAAGGCTTAAGAGCACTTACAATTACATGATCCCCGCATGAAAATCCCATGAACATATAAGCTCATGCCAGAAGCTGATGAGAAAATGTTGGTTTGTCCCTCTCTGTCACTGAGTGTCTGTCTTTGTGTTTGTGTGAGAAAGAGAGAGAAAGAGGAAAAGAAATGAAAAGAGAAAGACAGCATAAAAAGGAGGGTGAGAGAGGGGCAGGAAGGAAGGGAGGGAGGAGGTGGCAATGTGGGATCACCCTATGATGTACACAGTTGAAGAGGAACAACACCAAGATTCCCATTGGGATTTTGGCTATGTTGCTTTTAAAATGTTATCCCATTAATTATTTTTTATTTTTTAATTTTTTGCTTTCTTCTCTCTTATCTGGGTCCTTGTCCCATTGGCGAATCACAGGCATGGCTTTTCTCTTTCTTTCTGCTTTGCTTCTTTTTAAGAAGGGCTGGCAGTGTAGTTTGGTTGAAAATGTTAGCATCATCTCTCTCTCTCTCTCTCTCTCTCTCTATGCCACACATACTTTCTGCTTTTCTTGGATTTTGCAGAAGAGAGGGGAAAGTGCCCAACAGATTTTGTGCTTGCTGCTGAGTTACACACAACCATCCATCCATATCGTAAAGAGCAAAAAATCAAAGGCTTAGAAAATGAGCTAGCTGTGGAGAAAGAGAAAGCGAGAGAGAGAGAGGGCCGAAAGCAAAGCAAAAATATAGCGTCATTGTTGGATGGAATGACTTTAGTCTTCACACTTTTGAAGTAGCCGTTCGTTTATATCGATGTAACTTTCGAAAAGTAGGAACCAGTATATGGTACGTGGGAAGGTAAGTTGTAGTAATTTCAATGTCGACAAACACTGCATTATTATTATATACAAGGGCAATAACACTTTTTCATTGGCATGAATATATATGAATATGGTATAAATTAACAGGGACGATTAATCTTTTCCTTTTATTAATTGATTATGCACATATATAGACTAGTATTATGTTATGAGTGGTTCTGGTTTCAATGTTATTATTGCAAGCTTAATTCTGATATCGAGGAGGACAAAGGTGCAACCGGTAGGGAACGCCTAGCTAGGAGATCTGTAGCCACAGTTTCTAATGCTAACCTTTGCTTAAGAAATGTTATCTTTTTTAACATAAGAATAAGAAAAATTCTTTTGTGCTTTTGAAACAAGATATTCCCTTTGTTCATTTATTGTTTCTGATGTCAACCAATTTGTGAATGAGATACAGTGAATAGTTAAAGAGAAGTACTATTTCAACACAAAAAAAGTGGGTGTCTTTAGGTGAACAACAAAATTATAAAACAAATGCACATTACGCACCTTATCACTATTAAATGTAATGAGTGAGTGAATGAGTGTGATTACTCATCATATCTAATGGTTAATTATAAGGTATTTGGAGTGTATTTGTTGTATAATTTTGTTGTATAACAAATATTTTTCATTTTTTTATCATTAGATGTGATGGATTAATGAAAGAAATAGAGATCACCATCATATCCAATGGTGATACCCACTTATTAGGTATTGAAATAATATTTCTGATAGTTAAATAAATAGTAAAAAGTATAAATTTATCACCACAAGCATCTAACAATTCATTGGCCTTTAAAACACATCAAATGGGATGCCATAAATGTATCATAGAATTTCTTGAATATGAAGTGTTTTAGACAGGGTTCACATCATGAACTTCTCGTGTATTTTGAAAGAAGTCATGTTATTTGTGCATAAAATGTGTGTTATATCACGTTTATTCACACCTTATCTATTATTAGATCTGATATAAACTTAATTCAAATATGACCAACATCTCATCTAATAATAAATATTGTTAGTTTACATCCATCTCACATATCTTATGTACCTCCTTGATAAGACTCTTTTTGTTTATTATGATTTATGCATTCTAGGATTATTATTTTTTTTTTCTCTCCGCATTGTTGATATCCTGGTGTTTGAAAATTGAGTAACTTCTCATGTGAAAATAAAAAATAGTTTCAACTCTTACTAGAATTGAGTTCAGTACATAAGTGTATACAGCTTTTAATGGATCCAAAATTCCAAAACATATAGTTGGGAAAGAGAGACCGTGAAAATTGATTTGCGTGTGGTCCGACAGATTCAATTGTACTATACATCGTTGTTGTTTGTGTTGGCGAGGAGGACCCTAAACTAGGCTCAAAAAGCAAAAAGAAATCACAAGTTGGCAGCACAGGGAAACTCATTAGCCCCACTCATATGTGATTGCGAGCAAACAAAACTGGCAACATTTGCAACACAGATGGGGGCCGTTGCTGCAGCAGGAGGAGAGACCCATAATCGGAATATAAGGATCACGCGACATTGACTAATAAGTGATCAGATTCCTCAATGGCTCTTCTAAAGCCCACTTATACACATGCAATGCCACCAAGGAGGATCAGATCCCCATATACAGAACATGCCCACCCAACGTTTTTTCATGTTGCATTGGTCCACAGTGTGGGCCTGCTAGTAAAAGGACTTCAATTAGTGAGGGAGGGATTACAATACGGAATAAAATAAAATAAAAATGTTTTGGAAATTATTAAACCTTACTAAAAATCGTATGCCATAATATCAATGTGAAAGTACACGAATAATAATATTAAGATCTAGCTATAATGAATGTTTCATAAATTTCCATATTTGTCATACATTAAGACGTGACATGGAAGAATTTCTCTATTTAAAATTATTGTATTTGATAATTTATTGTCAATACTGCGCATTTTGCTTTACTAATAACTAATAAGTACTGGCGGTGCCTTTCGTAAGACACAGAGAGTTGAGCTTCATCCGTGGGGGCCTACCCGACAAATGTAGAAGGCTATTTGTGGATTGAATTAAAGATTAACTATTTTACCTTTATAATTTCACGTATCTATAATTTTATTTAATTTTTAATTAGATCTTTATAAATTAATTTTTTTTTATTTGATCTCTATACTGTGTGAGATTATTCAATCAAGTCTTTGTGTTATAAAGAATGAAATATTCATAGAATATTTCGTTTTCAAAAAAAGATGAAGAGAAAGATGGAAATAATATATTCATGGAATATTTTTTTTTATAATGATGGGACCTAATTGAAATATTTCATGCACTATAGAGACTTAGTTAAACATTTTAAATTATAGGGCTTTAATTAAAATGAGTGAAATTATAGAAGTTGTATTATAATTAAACCTTGAATTAATTACGCCCTTCGGAGTAGAGTTCCATCTCCTTTCATCACCAGATACCACCATACTTAGAAATAGCTTTCAACACCGCAGGCTAATATATATAACACTTGATCTAGAAACCACATTCCATCTTAAGTTTTGAATCAGCAGAGACCAAGGTCTAGCCATATATTTATTTCCTCAGGACAGAATCAGCAAACTTTGCTAGCGTTACAGCTTACATTTTTATAGTTAGTCCCATATGAAAATTTAGTGAGGCCTAGCTACGTGGCAATCTGTGGAGCTGATAGAGGGACCTCTCAGGTAAGACTCAAAAATTGAGATGGAGAAGGATCCAATTCTATACTAATTTAGCTACCAATAAAGAAAAGAGAAATAAAGAAGCTTCTAGTCAGCACCAAATGTTAGCTGTTGGAGAGAAGCCGCGACATTAACAATGTTTGTAGCCTCAACATCAGACATTCAGAAGAGCAAAATGGCAATGCCTTAACAAATGTCGTCAGCATGGCCATGGAATATTGGACAAGCACAACAATGACAAATTCCGGCTGGCCCAATTACCATTAAGTGACTAATCTATATTTAGTACACACAAAAAAAGTTTGCATGTCCATGACCAAATATAAGTTTGAATCCGTTTTGGCCTTGTAACTTCCAAATAGAAATTACACACACATAATTTGACAATAACTCATCTGATTGAGAAAAAAGGGGTAAAACAAAAGCGTGTTTTTTGGCCTACACATCATTAAGGTTGCACACGCCAACAAACCTTGACGTGTTCCACCACATGAACACCAAAAATACACGATGACGACGATGATGAATTGATGATGAACGACACAAACAAAACATGAAAGAGTATACAGCACATCATCATTGGAGTTGGAGGACAAAAAACAACAAAGAAATTAAGCCCTTTCTGCCGTTATTTGCCTCCATCATCCAACACGTCCAAACCATATACAGTTAAAAAAACAGAAAACGCAACCAAATATTAAACACAAGAAAGATAGAAACAAAGACAAGAAGGAAACAAAACAAGGGGAAGGTTGTGAAATAAGGGAAGGAAAACCACCACCCCCATTTTCGCAAGCTTCCTTTTCCCTTATACCTTTGTTTGCAAATAATATTAGAGAAAGAAAGAAAGGAAGAAAATGAAGCTATGGAAAAGGGCTGCGGGGGCTTTGAAGGACAAGCACAGCATATGGAGCGCCAAGTTCTCAGGGCAGCGCCCATTCCGCAACCCTGACCTCGAAAGGGTGATCATCAAAGCCACAAGCCACGACGAAAACCGCATCGATTGCAAGAACGTTCAGAGGGTCTTCCAATGGCTACGAACCTCCCCTTTGTACCTCAAGCCCCTCCTCATCGCCTTGTCCATGCGCATGCAGAAAACAAGAAGCTGGATTGTTGCCCTCAAAGGCCTTATGCTCATCCATGGCGTCTTCTGCTGCAACATCCCCGCCGTTCAGAAACTTGGGAGGCTTCCCTTCGATTTCTCCAACTTCTCCGATGGTCACGTGCACCCTGGCAAAGCATGGGGGTTCAATGCATTTGTTCGTGCTTATTTTGCTTACTTGGACCAGAGGTCAGCGTTTGTGTCCTCCGAGGCTAAGAAGAACAACATAAGCAACCGTGTTGGGATGAAGAAGAACACGAAGGATGTTGTTGTTGTTGAGGTTGAGGAGACCTTGACGGAGGAGCTTGACAAGTTGCAGAAGCTGCAATCAATGATTGACATGCTTCTACATATCAAGCCCCGCAATAACCTCAACATGAACCATGGCCTTATCCTTGAGGCCATGGATTGTGTCATTGTTGAGGTGTTCGATGTGTATAGCAAGTTCTGCAAGAGGATTGCGAGGGTGTTGTTGAGGATATATGATGTTGGAGGGAAGGTGGAAGCAGGGATTGCACTTAAGGTTCTGCAGAAAGCGATGGCTCAAGGTGATGAACTCTCTTTCTACTTCGAGTATTGTAGGGACATTGGTGTCCTCAATGCATCTCAGTGCCCCAAGATCGAAAGGATCTCCGAAGAAGATATTCAGGATCTTGAGAGGATAATTAGTAGTGGTGGTGCCTCTGATGCACAGAAGAAAAGCTTGGAGTTCCTGGATGGTGGTAATGGTGTTGCTGGTGTTGGGAACAATGAGGACAAGGCCATTGTGCTGAGCGATTGCTATGCTGCTACCGTGAAAAACTCGCAGGAGAAAGGGTTGACGACGGTGATCACTCACCAATGGGAGGTGATGATGATGACATATTTGGTGGTGGTGGTGGTGGTGGTGGTGGTGGTGGTGGTGGTGTTGTTGTTAAAGGGAATGATGCCTTCAATATTGGTGCAATGGCTATTGTCAAGACTAGTACCAACCCTTTTGAGGAATCATACAATTATAGCCTCGTACCTTGTCATCCTGTTGTTCACAACAATCAAGTTGTTCTTCCTGATCTAATTAGTTTCTAGGATCATAGCACCGATCGAGGTTAATGTATCTATGGTTCCCCCTTTTTACATAACTAGATTCATTAAGTACGATGTGCTTATATGATATTAATTTGTTCTTTTGAGACAAAGGGAAAATTGAATACAGGTAAGTGAAAAGTTAAACCAGAAGGCTAGTGAAGTTCTTCTGATGAATTCTTGTTTCTCCACATTAGCAGAAGAACTTCGTCAGTAATAGGAAAATTTTAAAGCGTGTAGAAGTGTCTTCTTATTTTTCTTAATGTGATAATTAGATATTGAAGTTACCGATCATGTCTTGCCATCTTGGATTTCTTTTTTTCTCCCTTCGATGTTATCCTGTTTTGGACATTTTGAAGATTAGATATATGTGGATCATGGACCTAACACCATTTTAAATTTGTTGAATTCTCTGTAAAACGTGATAAATTCTTGGTGTGGCAGTTAATTGGGCCGGGGAGCATCTATATTATGATTTATTCAGTGTAAATAATTTTAAGGCAGGGATAGTCACTGCTCACTAGCAAAAACAAAACAAAGTCATATCATATTATAGTTAGTATTACACATGGGCGTTTGAGTAACTAACTACAGGCTTCTAGCTTTTAAGCTTAAGAGACCTGATACCTGGAATCTCATGAACATCTTCGATCCAAAGCAGTTGAGTCTTTTGGCTATCAAATTTCAATTTCTGTGATTAATATTTTGCTGCCATCATGTCTAAGTCTTGGACTGTTATTTTGTAAATTGTAACTAACCTTTGTAGATTAATAATTAGTATGATGCCTTACTACTATTAGAAGCACCAGGCTTATTGCTCATTTGTTGTTTTATCACTGCCCAGGACCATTGCTCTCTCATTGAAGTTTCTTCTTAATTCCGGCTGAATACATTCCATTTCCTAAGGTCAACACACCAGCAAAGATAACCTGTCAAAACGAATTTTAACCAGGATTCAGGACTCGAAAAGACTACATGCTACCACGAACATTTGTGAAATTTGTAGCCTATTAGGATATGAAATAAATGCGTAAGTTGTGGTATTCTGAAAAATAAAAAGTTTTCTAAAGTTTCCTAAAGATTTTCTGACCATTTTAATGATTCATCAATGTTTTTAAGTTTCTACCTTCTAGAATGCCAAATGAAGCATTGCTATTTATTTCTTGAAATCCAAAGTCTCCCACATAGTAGTTTAAGAAACTTGAAGCTTGCACTTTTATCTTATGCCAAATACTCCAAATAGTCGACATGCTCGTATGGGATACGTATTATATCGAATACTTTACCGATATTTTTATATACTCTTAATTATATTTCATATGTTTTTTATTTGATTTATACAGTATCCATGTATTGTACTCATGTCATACTGATATATGTACCAATATCCGTGCAACATAAATCCCTGTGCATGTTATTTTGTTCTAAAAGTCTCCCATTTTGTGTTATTTTTGCCTACAGCGGATGAACATGCAGTAATTTTCCTTCACTTTATCTTTTTGTTTGCCGTCGTGTACATGTTTTCTTGTATTGAAGACCCTTTGGAATCCTGTTCTTTGTGTTTTCGGACGGTTTATTTTTTTAGCAATGAATTTGATTTTTCCGCAGGCCTGCTCTTTTTTTCAATAATCTCCCATGCACATCTTAGTAATCATCATTTTTCAGTTGTGAATTTATGTTGTTATTCATTAATTGTTGCATGTTCCTTGCACTTTAGCATTGGGTTTTCATCCTGTGTGTCCCATAGCATCTCTAATCTATGGTCAATATGCACAAACCCATGTCCTACATTAATTCCAAGGTTAGATAACATGCTAGCGCATTGTCTTCTTTTCACTTTCCTTCTTTCTTTTGTTTTCAATTTTCTTTTTTTTTTTTATCTTTGGTCCTGTTTTTTTGTGTTTAACATTAAATAGAATTTCAAACATATTAAATCATTATAAAGTGACTCCAGAAGGCTAAACAGTTAAAAGAATAAGGTTTGTTTCTGTGTTTTACACATTTTCTATCTCCCTGTTTGACTTTCCAAACCTCACGTGATTGGTAATATACTCTTTCATAACAATGTGACCAATTTTTTCCTCTACCAAGAAGCATTGCTCATGGCATACGTATTCATTTTTTCTTATTTTCAAACCACTTAAGAATTTTTCAAATTTTTCTTCTAATTGTTACATGCAGGGTAAGTTAGGTTAATGATAAAGTTAGTGTCTTCTAAGGTCGCTATACATATAAAAAATTTATCGTCTCATATAAACATTTTATGAGATCTAGTCATGTATTTTCCTTTTTGAAAAAAATCATTTTTCATTTCGATTCAAATTTACTATGTAAAATCATCTTTTTTCTACAAATTATTACTGTACCCTTTCACTCGTGCATTTAATAAAGGTTTAATTACTTTATAGATCCTTATAGTTATACTCACTTTTTAATTAGGTCTCCATTGTTTAAAACCTTTAGTCTACTTTATTAAAATTTTCAATCAAGTCCCTATAATTTAACAATTTATGATCAAGTCTCTATCTCTATACTATACAAAACTTTTTAATCAAGTCCTTATAATTTAAAAGTTTTGTGATCAAATCCCTATAGTTTAAATGGTATTGGGACTTTGTTGAAAATTTTTATATAATATAGAATCTTGATTGAAAACTTTTATACAGTATAAGGACTTTATTATAAATTTTTAAACTACAAAGACCATTGAAAATTTTTATACAATATAGGAACTAGATTGTCAATTTTTAAATATAGGAACTTAATTAAAAATTAAGTGAAACTAGTGATCTCTAGAATAGTTAAACTTTTAATAAATAAAAGGAGATCAAATTTTGTAATGAGGCAAATGCTAAAGTAACTTTCACATCATTTCTGAAAAATTCCTATTGTGCATCATGAATAACCACACCGAAATTAATTGGGTTCGGCTCATAATATTAACTGGAGTTTATTGAATAAATGTGAGTTAGAGTTATTGAATTTAAAATATGGTAACAAATTTTCAATGCAAAGAACTGAAAATTTCCCGCCTATATTGTATCCTTAAAAGAATTTTTTATCGAAAATTATAAGTTAATGGTCAATTTAGTCCTTGACTTTATATTCTAAATCATTTTAATCCCTAACTTTTAAAATGAGTCAATTTAATCCTCTACATTGCAAAACATAAGTCATTTTAGTAACTCAACTCACTTTTATTTAACATTCCATCAATTAAATAATGATAAGTAATCTTAAATGATACCTTAACATATCTTATGTCATTTGAAGTATAATAAAGTTTAAAATAACTCATTTTAGTGTCTAATATTACACAAAATAAGTCATTTAAATTTCAATTTCAAATAATAAAACAACTCATTTTGTGCAATATTAACACCAAAATGAGTTATTTTAAAATTCATTCTATTTTAAAAGACAAATAATATGTTAACGTATCATTTAAGGTTACCTATAATTATTTAATTAGTGAAATGTTAATAAAAATTAATTGAAAAACTAACATGACCTATATTTTATAATGTCAGGTATAATTTAACTCATTTTAAAAATTAGAAACTAAAATAACTCATAAATATAAAGTGAAGGATTAAAATAAACATTAACTTGAAAATTATTCTAAATTACTTGTAGGCGTCTCAGTTTAGAGTGCAAAGAGTACAAAGTAGTATTAGAATAACAAAGGAATAATAATAATAATAATAAAAAACCAAAATTAATATAATGATTAAAAAAAGGTTATCCATGCAATGCGTCCAACACATCTTCATGAAATTTAGAATAAACACTGAACACCCAATTTTGTTTTCATTAATGCTATTTCAACACTAAAAATAAGTGTCTAAATAAACACTCACTCTATCACTATTAAATAGGTTAATGGTCACTACTATCTTCACCCATCTCACTTAGACACCCACTTTTGAATGTTGAAATAGTAATATTCTTTTGTTTTTTAAAAAAATTGCAACGAACAATATTGTCCTCCATGGAAAAAACAAAAAAAATAAAACCCTTTTATGATCCCTGAAGAATTAAAATGTTAAACAAATCAAACCCTCCATAAAATATATCCATTAAACTTTAGCAGAATGACATATATAACTTGTTAACTCAATGATGTAACCCGTTATGTTGTATGGTTAAATCACACTGGTACTCCTCGAGCAATATTACATTGTTTTAATATTTACTACCCTCCCAAAATTTAGAACATTCTGCAAGAGAAATGACCTCTTAAAAAAGGAAAGGTGATCAAATAACATTTCTAAACTTCATATCTAAGTCAGACCCAAAAAAAAAAATCATACCTAAGTTGCCCATGTGCTAGACTACTAGCTAGAATTATGCCATACAGGTAAAGTAATATTACCACCATAGATTTTTCCTAATGCAGGATGTATCCATATTTTTTGTCAACATTCCGCTAGGAATCCCCAACTACTGACACCATGGTCTAACAATAACAAAACGTTATACATAACAAATATAGTAACTAAACCTATGATGGTCCAAATTCCTATTTTTGAACAACCGACAATGCCACAACCCTGTCTAACAAGAGCCAACTAAAAATACGGGCTTCAATGACATTGTATTGACAGCGTAAAAATTCACAAGGATCCGATCATGTCTCCATTGTGCTCAACCAGATGTGGGAGAAAGACATTGTTCGTTCAAATATTTCCCAATCTGCCTCAAGAGTCCAGACTGCTAAGAATCAAGACCAAGAAACAGATAGTAGAAAGACAGTAATATTGTAAGTTTGTCACCAACACCACTGAATTAATTCATAACAGTAAATCATCCAAAATTCACAGGTCAGCCCGCAAGGGACACAATGTTTAGGCACTAGGTTCTCCATCCTATAAGTCCCAGGGTTTGATTTCGTTGGTAAAAGATGGGGTGGGATTATAAAAGAGATATAGGCTTTTGCGAGTTGCCCCCATTGTACAGCCTTAACTCTGAAGGACCCGAAAAAGGAAACCCCAGGTTGAACCATGTTCTGCTAGGACTCCCAAACACACCCTAACTGAAAGGTAATATGGACCTAATAAGGTACGTTTCAAGCAGCATGCAGTGAAAGTATTGTCATCAGATATATAACTACATAACTGATCGTTTAAATCAAAGAAACAAAGTCAACATATAATTACTGAGCCTTTAGGCCAAACTCTAAGGGAATGATGAAAATACAATTAATTGTTAATAGAAACACATCTAAATTAAACATAATGGCACTGCAAAACCTAGAGAAAACAAAATTAAAATGTGAAATGAGTATCATCCAAAATAGTCGATCTAGTAACAGATCATCTACATATAAATGTTGATGCCAATGCCGTACAACATAGCCATCCCTTGTCACATAAGCCGAAGAGGGTAAAAGAACAAAAGAACTGGAAGGTCCAAATTTCAGGTAGAAGTACCATGACAGAAGATTCTTAGATAACAAATAACATCTGTGTGAAAAGACCACACAGGTGTATATACAAAAGCAACAGATAAAATGTCTTAAGTCTCAGAAGCACCTATCTACCTGATAGTGACAAATTTGTTGGTGCCATGTCTGGCCCAATGAGTCCTCAGATCAATTGGGTTAGCAAAATTATAACCTTCAGCTGCTAGTTTCTCTAAGACCTTCTTAAAAGCACCCTGGCTCATTTTTCGTCCAGCTATCCTTGCACCACGCCTCTTCATGCTCATTGGCAAAGGATATATCGACACATTTGTGGTGCAACAAGCAGATTGCCAACCTCCACAGCCCCATCGATAACACTGCTGAGGAGTCCCAGTACATGAGCAAACTGGAATGGGTAAACCAGAAATGTCCATGTCAATTCCATTTATAACAAGCTCCATAGTCTTCATGGGCTTTGATCGTTGAACAGGAGGAGCATTGCTATTATCCTTTGGCTTCCTTGGTTTCTTAGCTTTTGGAATCCCTGCAGCAGCACCCCTACCTTGCCTTTTCTTCGATTGGCCACCTGCCTTTTGAACTGGTTCTTCAATTCTATCAGCCTTCTCATCCCTTGATGTATCAGGTGGCTGTGCAATTTGAGAGCCTGAGGGAGCTGCCGACGTTTCTGGAAGAACAGCATAACTAGGATTTGTGGGCTGCATATTGAAATACCTATCTCTCTGGTTGATCCAACTATCCCTCACATAGTTCATTGGCATTGGTGCTTCGGAGACAACACAATCCCGGGGTGAAAGGTTCCATTTGCACCAACTAACATGGTTGGATCACGACCAGACAGAAATGGCTTTGTTGTGTCACGATCTGTCATACCAGGCATGAGCTGCAGACCAAGATGGCCCCCTTTGAAGGGTTCATAATAACCCCAATTGGTCATGTTCAACATATCATCATCCATGACAACTACGTACAACAGGAAACAAAAGATCAAGGTTTGAAAATTTGCCTTTTGCTTCTTCTTTCAGTGCTCAATACTAAAATCTTAACATCACACCATCACAAGGAAACATTCTGGAAGCAATATAGTTCATACACTGAATCAAAGAAGATAAATCAACAACCAAAAAACAGGGACAGAAAAACAGAACCAAAATCACTGACTCAAATAGATCTCCCCGCGTACATGAAACACAACATATATTGATTCCCAAAAAAATCGAAACTTCTAAGATTATCAAAGCCAAATTACCAAATCAAGCTCAAACAAGTCCAGATTTGCCATTTCCGAGTGGGAAAAAATGGGAACTTGCTGGATTTCAATCACCACAAAGGGGAAATCCCGCGATCTGAAGGTCATTGTGGTTCCCACATTTTCCCGAGAACCAAACAGAACACACAGAAAAGGAGAGCATCCAGTACAGATCCCAAATTCCCATTTTGGGAATCAACAATCAGAGCTAGGGTTTCAAAAAATCAAGAACTTGAATGGGAGATCTAGCTTACAATGGCGAATAAAAACAACAAACACAAAAATAAAAATAAAAAAATCATATAAAAGAGAATATTTATAAGGATGCAAAATGGGAGGGTTCAGCAAGCGGTAGATGAAGGACCCCATCTATCTATTCAAAATTTTAAAGGGAGAGAGAAAGGAAAGAGAAAGAGTAAGAGGAGAGAGAGCGAGAGAGAGAGAGAGAGAAGGGGGAAGAGAGAGGAGAGAGAAAACTTACTTGGTGGGTGCAAACGGCTCTTTAGGGTTTGGCCCTTCTGGAGAGAGAAAGATGAGAGAGACAGAAATCTGAGAGAGAGAGAGAGAGAGAGAAAGAGAAAGAGAAAGAGAATGACCTAGCCAACCAGCCAACAATCTGAATAAGAGAGAGAGAAAGAGGAAATCGGATCTAAAAAATAGGGTTGTGTTTGTTTATGAGGCACTATATATATATATATATATATATATATATATATATTTCTCGATTTAAGGATGGATATTAATGGGGCATTTTTATACACCCTATAAAATTTATAGTATTAGTATCTTCTATATAATTTATAGTTAAAAATTTATCACATATTTTACTAATTAAATATATTAATATTTAAATATTCATGATTAAATCACAACTCTTAAATTTAAAAAGTTGGGTACCATGACAAAAACCATATTAATAATGTGTTTTCTTATCTTAGAATAATAATAAAGTTTAATTTTCACGTATTACTATTTGTATAAAAAAAATTTACATTGTCATCTAATTTACATAACTTCTTAAATAGTGTGTATAAAATTGAATTATATTTATTGATGTCACAATACATAATTGATTAATATTGTGAAAATTTTTCATCACAATACATAAAAATTAAACTCATAATAATAAGTTAAAATTTGACATAATAATAATAATAATAGTAATAAAATTAATTTATATGCACTAAGAGTGTATAAACTTTTTATATAGGCATTCAACCATATATTAACACAACAATCATGATAATTGATTTTCACATTCACTACTTAAAAAATAATACAAAGAAAATATTTTAATTGAATAATAGTATAAATGCATAAAATTTCAAAAGATATTTACAGAAAATTCAAAAGATATCTTTCTTTTGGAAGGCATGGCAACCATTAATATATTGCGAATGATTTTGGTTGATTTTTTTTTACTTTAATTTTTATATATTGATGGTTTGAAAATTTTTATCCTGTTAACTAATTATATATTATCATATTAGTAAAGATAGTTAAATCTCATACCTACTATTTAACAGTTATCAAAATTGGATGATTTAATTAGATAATACATCAAAATTAAACTCATTTTTTATATCTTGTTACAATTTAAGTTTGATTTCTTAGTTTTTGAATCGTTTGTAAATATTTTTATTAATGTTTAATAGCATTTATGGTATAAAAAATAGGGTAAATATTTGTGGATAAATTATTGTTGGAATTTCAAGTGTGGAAAGTGAAATTCCACATTAATTGATAATAGATTAAATGAGTAATATATAATATGGGAGGATCTATAGACTCATTATCTTAAGTTTTTTGGTCAAAATGTGTTTCATGCTTGTGTAGTTCTCTCACTTGATCTATTATCTGAATCTCCCCCTATTGAGCTCCTTGCCCTAGTGATTATATATAATTTTATATATAGAACTCATATTATACATAAAATTCATTTATTAAATTTCACCTCTTATTTCTATTCAAACCAAACATATCCTAAATGGAGATTAATCTTTCTATTAACTAAATTTTCATGCAATGGGGCAAAAAATAGAAAAACAAATCAATTTATTGTTTGAATATGAGTAAGGAAAACAAGGGAGGATAAGAAAAGAATAATTTTTTTAAAAAATTTTAAATGCTTTTGGCAATGCCTCAAGTAAGAAGATGGGAGGAGACATAATACTTTTCTCGGACTATAGCACTTTTTGTATTAGTCTCCAATGTAAAAGATACATTGTTATCGATAGTTTTTAGACAAAGAGTAAAGTCACAAGTCCTTGTTTAGTTGAGAGTGAGGAATATATTTGTTTCTTATTCAATTTATATTTTATTTATCTTTTTTAATTTGAAAGTGTTGTTAGGCTTGGTAATGAATAAAATTTTCTTTCTTGTAAAATTAAAGGTGTAAGAAAATGGGATAATTAAACTAGAAAATCATTTTTCAAAAAATATGAGGTAAACAATATGAAATTAAAATATCAATTCAAATATTGATTAATTTTCACATATATATATAATATAAAATTAGCATTTATAAAAGTAAACTAAAGTCAAATGATTCATGTTCAAAAACCATTTAAAAGATAAATTTATCTTTTAAAAATATCTTCATGCCAAAATCTTTTTTTATTAAAAAAAAATTAGGATGAGAGGATGACATCCTAGTCAAAGGCAAAGAAAGCCTTCAAGCTCATAGAATACTCATGGAGGAATTTACGTATACATCATTCTAAGGAAATGAGTGAAGGCTTGAACATCTGACATTTTAGATATGAGATCCTATTATGCTTCACCTAACTAACCTCTTGAGGTTTTCATGCGAAAACATTGATAGCAAAATAACTATTTTATGCTTTGGATTAACGAAATTTGTAGTTAACATTGATTTTGAACATAAACGTCCAAACAAAATTTCCCCCCATAAAACACTTTAACATGATTTTGGGGCCTTCAACCGATAATCCAAAGAGGCAAGGAAAATTTGACATTACTCTACAACAACAACAACAATAAATAAATAAATAAATGATGTGGCCTCTTCTATAACAAATTTTTATGCATTTTTAACCGTCAAAATCTCTTGTGGTCATTATTAACAAATATCTGCGCATAATAAAGATATTGTTAATAGCATGATTTTTTTTATTATTAAATAACATGTTATATTTGATTCATATAGTAAGTGTGAGATAGTGTTAGAAATTTGTATCACTGTTTATATAGATTATTTTATTTAGTAGATTATTAACTCATACATGCTATTAAACAAAAAATTCTTTAGCTCATCGTTATGATTTAAATTTAATTTTAAGTTTTTAAGTTGATAATTAAATGATGTATAGAAACTTCTACAAACACTTGATGAGTTAAAAAACATATTCTTGCCTTCTATTAAAGTGAGCCTTCCACAAATTACTTTTTTCATCTCCATATTTGCCAAAAATAATAAAGGTAGACATATATTTAGGCCTCTCATGTTTTATCAAAGTTTTAATCTAGTCTTAAAAGTATTTTTAGTCCGATTTGTCTTCTAAACATTTACAAAACATTTTTATTTTATCCTTTTGATAGATATATCTAAATTATAAACAAAAAATTGATGTAAATGTGAAATTCTAATGCTAGGAAGTCATGACAAAACATTAAATGTAATGTTACAATATTAGGGATTATAACAAAACATAAAATTTAAAGTTTGTGTTCATAATTGAGTGTTATTGATGTTTTAATTTGAACACAAATGTGATGCTTTATGTTTTATATTGATTCCTAATATTGCAATCTGACATTTTATATTTTGTAGTATGACTTTCTAACATAATAATTTGGCATTTACATCCATTTTTTGGTTTATGATTTGGATATTTTCTAACAAAATGATAAATTTGAAATATTTTAAAAATATTCAAGACGAAAATAGAAAAAAAAACTTTTGTAACTAAATCGAAACCTTAATCAAACGTGAGGAACTTAAATAAATGTTTACCCGAAAATAAAACTATAGTTATTTGACTCAAATGATGAAATGAATAATTATTACTGAAAAATTAAAGTGTCTAATCACTAGACAGCTACATGTTATGGAAAAGTTTAATTGTTCTATATTTTATGTGTAATATTTTTTAGTGTTTTGTGTGAATAAAATTATGATTTTTTGTATAATTAGATTTTATTTTCCATTTTGCATTAATTATTCAATATCAAAGGAGCGTGAGCTTTTCTTTTTTTTTCCCCATAAATATCTAAATACGTGGAATTAAATTTCCCTTCACCCATTCTCTTTCACTTTTTTTGTCCCATAAATAGTGTTTAAAATTTAAAAAAAGAAGACAAGCAAGAGCGGTGTAGATATAGGCAGTTAAGCACTACATGTTGGGAGGGATGGAAAAGGAAAACAAAATTGTTGGCCCTAAAATAGGACTTGCCTTGTTCATGTCAAATTATCTCAATTAATTGATTCTATGCCAAATTCAAAACCTTGGTTAGATATTTATGGGAAGGTATGTAAATTTGTAACATCAAAACTCCAAAAACAAAAAAGTAAGTTTCATTTTAAAAACATCCTTAGACATTTTTCAGCCTAATTATCTCTTTTTCTACTAAATTTCAAGTCTTATTAATAATCAAATTTATTTTTTTTGTAATTCATAATTAAAATTCACCAACCAACACTCAAATATATTTTAGAGTTTGGACAAACTTTATTAAAATGATATACTGATAATTTTGGTGAGCCTAACTTCCGTTTTTAATCGATTTTTTAATTCGATTCATGGAACGAGTTAAGTATTATTTATGTTGTGAATCGTTCACTCAATTAACAAATCTACCAAGAATGTTATGAAATTCACCATATATTGGATCATCGTATGCTTATTTTTTATATCTTATTGTATATCATATATTTTTAATGTCGGAGACTACACTCGCGACAATAAGGTTTATTAATATTTTGTAGAATATATTTCCATATATTTTACCGAGGAGAACAAAATTTCTAAGATAGCGTTTGGTTTTTGAGCACAAAATAGGGACAGTTGAACAAAAACATGTTTAAAAGAGGAGACAATAGGGACAGAAAATTTTCTGTTCTTATAAAAAAGAAAAATATAAATCTCTGGATCTTAAAGGAAGTGAAGATAGAATAATAGAGAGAAATTTAATAATTTTTTTCTAATAATACTCATATATATATATATATATTATTATATTATATTCCCTATTTCATCTCTTTCTCTGCCAAATTACCTGTATCCTTTTGTAGACAATTTTACCCAATTTTCTCTAAGATGTCCAAAGGACTTTTTTCTTGTAAAGGGCAAAAGGTTTCGTTTTATGTTTTGGTTGAAAACTACCATTTATGCACTTTTCAAATGCGCTTTCTACCCTTGCCGGACTTACGATTCAAACGTTGCATGTGAGTTGCAAAATCATTATTTTACATTCTTTTTTAGACCCAGCGGATGATAAAATTAATATTGTAACCAAGAGCTAGTTTCACTATGACGTGTGATGCTAATAACTTTCCAACAGTACTTAATTTACCTTAATTTGACACCTAGACCAAAAATCAGGTGATTAATGACAAAATCACCTCATAGGATTATAGAAAATGGGTGGGTCCTCCTCAAATGTTTGAAAATAACTTTTTTTTTCTTTTGGAGCTTAGCTGGTTTGAAAATAAGTTTTGTCCTTTTCCAATCAAAAGACCGAAATTTAGCTGCCAAAGGTAATGAAACTTGCATAGTCACTTTATCTTTACAAATCCTTATAAAGAATCTTATCCGATATGAGCCAATCTTAAATTTTATAAAATTCTACCATGGTGTCATTAATTAATGCTGATAAATCCTAAGAAGATTGGGCAACGGCTTCAAATTTTGGGGCAATGCAGGCTCAATATTGAGGCCCAAAAAACTAAACTTTACAGGCCACTATTCCGACATAGAGCTAATAAGGTAGACTTTTATATATATTTTTATGGGCATGTATGCCTTTCGCTTTCCACGAGTTGGGGCAAGCCCGTTTAAATTAGCATGTGACATACCCATATTCATTATTGACTGATACTTTAGAACCCCCCACCCAAAACAAAGGAAGTCTTCATTTTTCTATTGAAATGAACGCCTTCTTTCTTCTTTCTCCCATTTTCCCTTATGGTATCCGTTTCAAGTATACATTTTGTGTGTGATCTTATTTGCTACATGTAAAGGTCCAAAAATGCAAGATCAAACGAAGGGATCATCCTTTGGTTGGCTATTCCATGAAATCTCTTGTTCGCAACTAAGGGGAGTTTACCAGAAAACTTCTAAAATTTCTCATGGAAAAGTCTTGTAAAAAGTTTCTCTGTCATTTTTTTTTTTTCCTCAATTCATAGATCTTTTAATAATGCAAATGTTTATGATGAAAGTGGTGAGCCTCATAAGGATCCGATGTTGGAGATGCCTCCGTTTGCTTACAAAGCAGCAGTGAGGTGGAATAAATCACTAAAAAAACAAACGACACTTTCTGAGCAACAGTTCAGGTGTTAACTTGAATCAATCTAGATTTATAAGGTTGTTAGGATTTAACGCTAAAGCAAAGAAGAAATTAGGGATTGAAATGATACTTAAAATAAATGATTATATAATTTCACAAAGACTTTGGCGCACATAACTCCATATGACTTTGATCAACAAAATATCAAGTTTACTTCTTCGGCTACAATCTATCAAAATGGACCCACAACAATCCATTTTGAATTGACAGTTAAGTCTATGAATAATTATGGTTAACTAAGTAATGGATTTAATTGCTTTATATTAACCGTGTAAAACTTTTTTCTTTGCTCAACTTCATATCTATTATTTAAAAAATTATATAAATAAAATATTTTAATTAATTGATGGCATAAAATAATTTATATTATTAGTACATCGAATTAAACTCATAATATTTAATTCATCAAAAATTATATAAACTGATCTAAGTATAAATATGTATAAGTAGCAGTAGCACAATGAGAAAAAAAAAAAGAAGAGCTTAATAAGATGGCGACAAATTTGCAACTTTTTGGTACATTAAATTGGCAATTTTCACTTGATGGAAATCTTGATTCGAAGCAGCAACTGCTGTGTGCAATATTGATCTTGACTATGCGTGGCTGTTGGGTCCTACTGTTCTGCTAGTGGGTAAAATGGTAATCTTGCTGAGATTCCTAATTTTACTAGGCAAACAAAAGGATAATCTTGGTAAGATTTCCTCGGCAGGTTGGGTCCAGTATAGATGGATCCAAGCGGTAAAATCTGCATTTTTTTTAATAAAGTATCATATGTAGTCCATTATTAATTATTAATTTATTTAGTCCACAAACCATGTCGTGTAGGATGATGCGTGTGTTTTAACAGAGTATTATCAATGGAGTTTATGTAGTTGCCATAACATCCAATAAAGATTGGACATGTGGATAGTATTCAATTATTTTTAAAATAAAATCTAAATTACTGTTTTATCCTTTATTCATTTCTCCTTCCTCTCTCCTGTCTTGTCTTTCTCTGTCAATGGCTCTTTGTCCTCCTTGCAGCAACACACTTCCATTCAATAGTGTGAACACTTTGACTATCATAGTGGTTAGAGAAGAATAGCTCTTTTGCTCCCATGCAACTACCTTATTTCATCAATGGACTCTTTAAGCATGTAGTACCACCAGTTGCACCAAAAAAAGGAGAAATATAAAAAAAAAAGACATACAACACACAGAAAAAGAAGATACAAAGAAAAACAGCAACATTCAACAATCAAGAAACGACTCAGATGCTATTTTACCACTCCATTGAGTTTAATTCCCAAAAAGGAACAATTTTGATAGAGCTTGTGCAACTGGATATATTAAAGGGATGAGATTTTCTATTTTTGTTGCTACCTCTTACGATTTTATTGGTGTTTTTGATGGTTCCAAGCTTTTATTAGAGGGTGGGGAAAATGAGACTGTGGATTGTCAAGGATTTGAAACTTCAGCAATGGAAATAATGGTTGGAATTTTATGTTTTTTTCTTTAAATTTGAGCCCAAATTTTTTATTTTTATTGTGTGTGCTTTTTTGCTAAACAGGAATAGAGAACCTAAACATTTTTTTATTTTCACATAGAAGAAGAGGAAGACCTTATTATTATTGTTATTATTATTATTTGTTTGTGGTCATGTGTTTTTACAGGGTATAAATCGAATATTTTACTGTTAAAGTGGAACCTTGGGCATAAGCCTGAGCTGGCCCATGAAAAGTACATATATAGGGGTGTTTGCAGTATTGGCACAGGTAATTATTGCATGGGACGTGCGTGTTGTTAGATTGTGCTATTTATCAATCGGGAAATTCGGGGTACACGTGGTTCTTGGAGCTGCATCAGATATATGGGGCTTATATTTCTTGTAAGTTCTAACAATAGATTCCACTGCATCAGATATATGGGGCTTATATATGACATATTATCACATAGAGTTGGAAGACAATACAATTGATGCAATTGTTTTTATCATCCAATGAAAAAATGACACGTGTATAAGTGGGGGTGACTCCTTGGCTGCAACCCCTCTGTCCTCCAATGCCAGCCACACCCTCAACTGTTGGTCCCCATCCACTACTTCAGGCTTCGACCATCGCCACTGCCACCACTTCAGGCTTCAACCACCACATCCATTGCCATCCTCACTGCGATGGGAAGGTCAAATATTAAGTATTAGAAAGAAATAAAATTTTAAAAGTACAAATTAAAAAATAAATTTGAAAAGAAAAATAAAAAACTCATTATTCCCTAAATATAATTCAGACGAGCCGAATTATAAACAAAAATAAATAAATACAGATAAATTAAAAACAAGTCGAAACTTGGAAAAAAGGAACAAATAAATAAATAAACAAAGACTGCACTGTGCATTACATATGATTCAGTTGTCTGAATTCTGAAAAAAAAAATAAAAAGAAAAGTGAAAACTTGTTCAGTTAATAAAATTGAAAAAAAAAACTGTTTAGTTATAGAATTTGTTTTCTTAATAAAAAAATTAAAAAAAATAAAAAAGTAAATATTATAAAAAATTAAAATTTTAAAAATAACAAAAATTAAATATGAAAAAATGGCGACGTGCTAGGCTTCTAGGCAGAAGCATGAACGAGGTGGTCACACGCGATTTTCTCTGGTGGCTTGGTTCGCTGAATCTCACGGTGTTGTGATGGTGGTGGTTGACGCCAACGTAGAGGAGGCTGGTGCTACGAAGTGGAACTCCGAGTGGTGATGAGGAGGAGGAGGAGGAAGGAGATGGTATTTAGTAACCCTTTTAATTTCGGTTAGCCACATTTATGAAATGTGAGGTATTGACCCGTGACTGTAGGGTAGTAGGCACTATATTTCTTGTATGTTCTAACAATATATTCCACTGCCTACTACAGCAACGGATAACACTTTAGGATATGCTTAATAAGAGGAAAAAAATAGGATACATTTTTTATGATTAAATTTTATTAATAATTTTACATATGAATATACTTGATTAGAGGATAGAAATAGAGATAAATTTTTTATAATAAAATTTTATATGTAAAATTAAACATGTAATTTAATCATAAATATTTAACCTCCAACCAAGTATATACTAGTGATCATCTGCTGCACAAAAACGGCGAAAACTATAATACAACATAAAAGAAACATAACACTAGCATAAAAAAACTAAAGAAACAACTTAAGGCTAGCACACAATAAATCACGGAGCAAGAAAACTCCAACCCATCTTTGGGCCTCATTCATCTGCGCAATTAGTGAGTAATAGTGATGATAAACTAGACACTAACAGAGGTCTTACTGCCTCTAATTTGTAAGGGTGAATGTATTAAGCCATCGGAAAAAAAAATAAAATTAAAAGAATTTGCGTGGAAATGTAGTTGGCATGTCAGAATAAATGATATATAGTTGACTATAACATGGAAGAGTTGCAGCACAAGCACACAGTTATACAAATTACATGTTAGACGATCCGTGAAAAAACTTGCGCTGTTGTTTTGAATCAGCATGCTAGTGTAGCTAACGGTATAATTAACGTGACAATGTGATGCTTCATGCTGAACAAAGTTCACGTCTCATTTGGATTTTTCTGGAAATAATTCAATTTTGTTAGAAAATATAGCTGGCCCAAATAGGCCAAGTTCAACTTATTTTTGTTTGATTTAGAAAATCATTTAACATAACGTTAACGTAACAATACTCAAGTCGTCCAAGTACAAAAATTGAACAAGTTAGCTCAATGTGGGTAGGACCAATCCATTTGAGTATTTGACACCTCTGACTAAGAATGATCAAAGGTTGAATTGATATGTGTGGGATTTTTGACTCATATAGGGTCCATTCCCAAGCAAGATACCAATCCGCAACCGGTTTTTTCTTCGTCGGCAGATAATCAACAACCATTTTGAAAACATATCCTTTAATTTGTTCTGCAATATTAATTTTCGACGCGCTATATAGTTCTCTGTTTCTTTTTAATAGAAAAAAGGGTTTAATGTGAGAGGACACTTTCTTATTCTAAAGTTAAAGCAAATAATTAATCTCAGCAAAATTTATCATTAGAACAGGCAATAATTTTTGTTAACTATGATGTTATGTACCACAAAAGCTTGTCACAATGTGCAAGTGTCACAAGATCAAAACATTCAAGAACAAACAGATATAGAAGCACCAAAGCCACATGGGGTACCGTGGCATTTTATGTTTGCTCCGGGTAGACCAATATTGCCATTATTAGGATGAAAACTCCTAAGTTAAATAATAAAATTACATAATAAATACACATTATATATTTTATTATTATTGAATATGATTAGATTTTGACTTATTTCACTCGCTTATTACATCAAATCATAATAAATGTGCGTTGTATATTTATGGATAATTTGATTATTCACATAATATTACTCTATTAGGAGAAACCAAATGCCATATTCCCCAGTTCATTCATTCGATCAGTGTTGAAAAAGTTCTTAGATATACTCATCTATATCCAGTTTAATAAAAATAATATATATTATTAGTTGATTTTTTTTATTACGTAAACATACATAAAATCTATATTTAAGATATTTAATGACTTGCTAAATATTTAATGTGATACTTAGAAACAGATGAAGGCAAAGAATGAAGTCAAGGAAAGTGGGGCTAGAATTACAATCGACGGAGGGGAGGGTTCTAACATGGGGAGGGTAGATCTATGGACCATGATGAGGAGGATAGGTTAACGCAATTTACAACATATGGTCTCAAAGTATGGGTTAGCTTCAGCCCATTTTTTTTTATTTCCAACAAAAAGCAAATACCGTAACAAGAAAGAGTAATACGACCTCCGAATCAAAAATTAAAAAAAAAAGTAATACAAAATTTAATTAACCAAATACAAAAATATTTTAAGTCCAACAAAAATTTCTAAAAATATTTCATTAAATGTAAAAAAAAGCATTTTACTAAATCTGTTTGATTTTAAAAATTATAATATTTACAATTAAAAAAATCAAATTTTACATTGAATAAGAAATATATTTTACTAAATATAAAAAATAATCTTCAATTCTACCAAGTACAACCCAAAAAATTATAAAAGTCACTAGTAAAGATCATAGTTCCCACCGGCACTAACAACGATTATCACTACATCTCAACAATATTTTATGTTAATTGCAATAAAATTGTATTAAATAGTTCAAACCACCCTTCAGCTTTGTGCAAGATACTCCCTCAATTCCTAAATTATACCGTTGTTGTTTAAGGTTTAAGCACAAGTATTAAGAAAATATATAAATATCATTAATTTTAAAAAATAGATTTAAATTACTAAATTATCCTCGATATATTCCACTCACTCTATTGATACCCCATTTATCACACTCCACTGATCATGTAACCCAAACATAGTATACAGTGTCCATCAAATTCTCTTTCCTCTTGTCAACTACTCTCGGAATACATGTGATTATTACCCACCTCTTTGCCTTCAACTGAAACTTTAGGATACTTTATTTTGCCTTCATCATCCATTTTTTCCCCTTACTTGAGCTTCAGATTTTTCACGCACTGTATTTGAATGGAGCTTTCAATTGAGCCATACTATACCAGCCTTTTAGTAATCTTTATAGACCATTAATTTGTGTCGTTTGGATTTCTAACACTTCTGACTTTGTTCTATTTCCAAGTGATATTTTCCTCAGAGAAGCTAGAGAGTATTAGAAATAGAAATTTAGAGGCTACATGAATGATCAGTCAATGAGATAGCATTAAAGAGTGAAAGATTAGTACTAATGCGGGATAAAATTGGTATAAAACAATTAATCTTCTATTGGAATGCTAAAATAACAATCAATGTGAATTTTTTTTTCCTAAAGTGACTATTATTTAGGAATGAAGAGTAATTTTTACATTGGCAAATATGTTTTTTAAGTTTTCAAAGTACGAGGTCCAGTGAAAATTTAAAAATTTATCTTTTGGAAATCCTTAACTAATATCATAGCATTGTTATTGTTTCGCTCTTCTCCTCAAAGTAAACAACGGGAAAAAAATTGGAGTAGGGAAGAGACAACCTATTGCAACAAGGGTATATTTGAATAATAAATATTTTAATAATAATATATGTTTTTAAAATAAAATATTTAAATACTTATTATTATTTATTATTTACTTATTGTTAAAATTATTTATAAAGAATTTAAAATTATTTAAAATTATTTATAATATTTTAATTTATACAATGTCTTATCAAACACTTTATAGAATTTAAAATTGCTTATAACTTATATTATCAGGCTTTATTCTATCAAGTTTGTCAAGAGGACTTTGATAGTATAAGATTTATTAACCTTTTAATATTATACAATAGTTCACATGCCAATGCATAAAATATTATATTATATAATGTGCTTCGATTATTGCAAATAATTCTAACCTTAAATAACCAAAAATAAAATCTTAATAATTTACTTATTTTAGAATTTTAAATTAAATATTATTATTCAAACATGTATTATTTATAGTTGTATATATTATATAAAAACGACAAGTACAACAGAATAACAAATGGATAGCTTTCAAATTAGTGCCACAATTATTAATATCCATTGGCGTTTTATTCAAACCATTATATAATAATTATGTCCGCTAATTACAAAACCAAGCCCGGGTTCAGAACATAATTCTATCTTTTTTGTTCTTTTCATGTGGAGTGAGTTGTGCAATTTCCACAAATTTACCCAATGCCTTAAATCTAGAAGATTAAAGGAAGAAGTAAAAAAGACCATCAAGGACCATGCTTTAACCTGCCCCATGTAAGAAAGAGCCCGCGGAGGTACTTGGGTTGGTTACTGGTTAGGCTGGCACGAGCACGATATTGCGCCACCATTGCAAATTAACAGGGTAGTAAAGGGAGGGCCAAGTTTGTAATATTGTTATTTAGTTGATAGATCTTATGATTTCTGAGTGTAATTTTGATAGTCGAATCACATATTTTTATATGCATGACATTTTAAGTAGAGTCAACAATCATGATTGATATTATAATGTCAATATATGATTGGATAATAATGTATTGTCACATCAATAAAAAAAATTAGATTTAACCATTTACTATATTAAAAATCTTACTAACAGAAATATTTAATTAGATGATAGTGTAAAATTTTTTATTTGGACATCTGCTTGTATTTATGCTTGGTTTGTACCCTCACACTCAAAATTTTACTTCGAGTTTTATTTCAAATGCCATGCTAGCTAGTGCTGGATATAAGTTTTCCATCAAGATTTGGTGCCTCCATTTTTTGATGGCTTGGGTGTTCACTGTAAGTAACAGTGAGTGACTAATCATTATTTGAGACGCAGAGACAGAGAGATCATCGAAGTGGGCATTGTATTGTTTCTTTCTCAACAAATTTTGTTTTTGTCCATACATATCATATATCAAACCCATGACATCAAAATGATCGATCTCCATGGACTCAGTTATCTACCAACTTTATCGGACATTCTTGCTCCTTTGCATTGGCGCATCTATTTACCATGCATGGAAGGCATGACACAATCTTGTGTTATGTATTGTTAATACAAATGACGCGGCACACAAGGCGTGTAAAAAAATGCTAGCTAGCTACAGATATGGAAGTAGTTTCAAAATGCTTTGACGTTGTATTTTGTTTGAAACTAGAGACACTGTATCCATTTATAAAGACTCAAATGCTCTGTCCTTTAATTTATTTTGGTAATAAATCACACTCGTCTGACAAAAGTTTTCAATTGAAAACAAATTATGTAAACATGAAAAAACAATATTTATAGAGTAATCTAATAAATCCAATTTGTGTCTACTAGAGGTGAGGTAAAACATAAAAAAAAAACAAAATAAATTCACATTTCAAAAATATAGAACAGAGGGACAATCCAAACTGTCTCAACTATTGTAAGAGACTCAAAGGTTAGGATTATCAAATATTTAGCTTATAAATATTGAGGGTTGGATACTTGCTCTAAAAATAAAACAGCTTTAGTCATTGCGTCCCACGGATACCTTGAAAAAAGAAAGAAAAGTCCAAGTTGTGCTCATAACTAAGAAACGAACCAGGTGATTCCACCCTCTATAAATAATAATAATAATAATAATATCTTGTGTGACATTCACCAATTACCACAGAGATTGATGTGGTTATATATATGGTGGGGTTTCAAATCATCCACAAATAAATGTTGTATATATACGTATGGATGACGTATTTAATTTTCACTTAGATCCAATTATATATGACCCCTCCGTAATACATGCGCTTCGGTCCATCAGGAGCAGAGGTTGCCGCCCGTATGATGCGGCCAATGGCAACTGATGAATTTTTCTTTTCTTTTACTCTATCCTCCCACTGTTCACCCAGCTGCTTGGCCTTTTAACTCCGTATAATATTATATAAATAATAAAATTATATAATAAATATATACTATATACTTTATCACTATTAAATATGATGAGTGTAGGATGAATAAAAATTACTCATAATATTTAATGATAATAATATATATGATATATATTTATTATGTAATTTTATTCACTCTATTTCATTACTTTTCAAGCAAATAGCTGTGTGACTTTGATTTGTCACTTGGTCACGTGAGAGAGGAGGTGATGATATATGTGTGAGGTCACCCGCAATGCGAGCTCTTGGCCGGCATTTATTCATGCAAATTACAGTATCATGGACAATGACCATGCTGTACATGTTGTTTTCTTATCGTATTTGGAGGAGGATGTTTTTTTTGTTTCTGTCCAAATTCATTCTATGCGTGTGGGGCTCAGACTTTCAAGCATATGTGATTGGAAATATATATTAAGGAGTTAGAATTTTAAGTAATTATTCGTGTTCTTATTTTGTGGATATATAGTACACATAAAAGGAAGAGAAAACACAGATAATGGGTTCATACCTTTTTTTTTTTCACTTTTGACATCTAGCATATTCTACTGTCTTTTTCTAAATGAAAAATTATGGTTCTATTTGGTTTCACCTTTTAATTTTTTAATTTTCAAGATTTTATAAAAGAAATACTAAAAATATAAAATTAAAATTAAAAATTAAATTTTATAATTTTTAATTTTTTTCACAAAATCTAAAAAATTAAAATAAAAAATAAAAATTAAAATCAAACAAGCTTGTATTTCTATCATTTTTAGAGATATCTCTCAAAATTCATCTTTAGATATCCTCTAAACATAAGTTAAGAAAGACTCCCAAATTTTATTTGAAAAAATGTTTAAAATATTATAAATAACATTTTTCATGACTATTATTCATAATGAGCAAGCAGTTTGTACTATTTTATTTTATTTAACCAATAACTTTTTTTTCCGATTATCTAGAGTTTCCATTGTCATTAGTAATGACCGCTACCTATCAATTGTGCTAACCTTATTTTATTTTGTGTCAAAATCTCTTCCAATTTTCCTATATATCAAAAGCTTTTATTTTATAGAATGACTAGTCATTTGATTGGATTGGGTTTGGTCAGGGCGAAGCAAAACACATGTACACCCCGCTAATCACCAAAAAGAAGAAAAAAAAATAGAGTGGAGGGGGAGCTTTATAAACAAGACTTGCCTTCAACCTTACCTGCTCGAGGTGAGGGGTCAATGAAGCAACAAAGCAAGAAAGCTCGTGGGCAAAGGAAAAAGCTTGGAAAAGCCTTAAAGAAAGCTGATTACATAAAGCAATAGCTTTTTCCTCTCTCTCTCTCTCTCTATCTCTTCCTTGTGTTGTGCCACTATCAATTCTCATTTTTCTTTTTCTTTTCTTTCTATGATTAAAGCTGAAACCCCACTATTACAAACTTCACCTGCTGTACTGGTTTGCGGGAATTTAATTTTGTGCGAGTAAACTTCTCCCAACATATAGTCCTCAAATCACACACAAAATTCCACCCATGTTAGACAACAACAACAACAACAGTGCTAATTCTTCTGGTGCACCATCTTCTTCTGATGCCGCCTTTGCATTATCTGAAAATGGGGTGGCTAATAACAAAAGAAAAAGAAGACCAGCAGGAACACCCGGTAAAAGTCTCAAGCTTTTATCAGCATCAACAAAATTTATTTGAAGTCTTCTTTTGTTTTTTTTCCTCCAAAGTTAATTTTTCCCCCTTTTTTTGGTTGTTGTATCTTATTTATAAGCAGATCCAGATGCTGAGGTTGTGTCTCTCTCACCTAAGACGCTGCTGGAATCAGACAGGTATGTGTGTGAGATCTGCAACCAAGGGTTTCAGAGGGACCAGAATCTGCAAATGCACAGGAGGAGGCATAAAGTGCCATGGAAACTGCTGAAGAGGGAGACACAAGGGATGAAGAAGAAGGTGTTTGTTTGCCCTGAGCCGAGTTGCTTGCACCATGACCCTTGCCATGCACTTGGTGACCTTGTTGGGATCAAGAAGCACTTCAGGAGGAAGCACAGCAATCACAAGCAGTGGGTTTGTGACAAGTGCTCCAAAGGGTACGCAGTTCAATCTGATTACAAGGCTCACATCAAGACCTGTGGCACCAGAGGCCATTCCTGTGACTGTGGCCGCGTCTTTTCCAGGTTTGTGTTGTGTTTTTTCTCTTCACAACAACAATAACAACTACATAACAACTATGTTCATTTATTATTCCAATTAGTTTCCAACTATCTCGCTCTCTCTCTCTCTCTTGGGGTGTGTGACTGTGTGTCTGTGGCTCGTAGATTCAACCCTGCTGAGCTGAGCAATTATTTTTTTGTTCTTGACGGAAACCGAATTGTTGTTATTATTTTACTTCTTAAATTATATAGTATATGATTATTCTTCTGCAGTTTCATTGGGAGTCAAACCCTAAAATTCTGTTGGTAGGGAGAAACAGAAATTCTAATTTTCAGATACCTTTCATGTCAAAGATTTCCATATTCTTAAGCTTATCATTATTTAAATATTTTATTTTGGGAATTTCAAGGACATAAGTTGAAAATTTTCAAATTCGTAAGCATATATATATATATATATATATATATATATATATATATATTATGAATAGTATGTACCCAACCTCATATTCTGGCTTGAGCCAATGGCAACTTTTAAGGGCAGTATCGATAAACTAAATAAACAAGATCCACTAAACCATACACACAGGAGGGAAACTGCTATTCTATCTTTGCAATTATGGAGACCCCATTTGATTATCATTCTGTCTTGTTTGTTATAATTATACTATTCAACATGAACTTGCCCACATGATTCCATGGACTAGATCTTTGATTAATATTTTTTTATTGCTTTATGTTTGTTTTATAAAACACCACACATGAATAAGATTTCATATCTTTGTCTGACCAAGTTATTAGAGACGATAAGATGCAGCCATAACACACATAGATGTACATATCATAATCTAATTGTAATCTAATAACACATAATATCCTATATAATTACTCTAACCTTTTGTCCTTAATTTCAGGGTGGAGAGTTTCATAGAACACCAAGATGCCTGCACCGTCCGGCAGCACCGGCCTGCAGAGTTACAAGCACTGCAACCTGCATGCTCTTCTCGAACAGCTTCAAGCACAAGTCCATCTAGTGAGGCCAATTTTAGCATAGCCCCATTGCAAGGACTTCCACTACCAAAACCAGCTGATCAACAAGCTTCCTTGTTAACTTCAGATATACACAATAAGCCTACCACCTCCAATCAGAGGCATAGCTTAGAACTTCAGCTACTACCTTCTTCAATAAATTCTCAAGAAAAAAGAAATCCAAAAGAAAACCATGAGACCCGGTTGAAGCTCTCAATAGGTTCATGCAGTGATGACAAAGGGAGTGAATCAGAGAGGCCAAGTTCAGAAACACATAGGAGCCAACCAACTGCAGAAAGGAATAATGCAATGAATGATTCAACATTGGAAGTGGCAAGGTTAAAGGAGTTTGCTGGTGAGGAGCTCAAGTTGGCCATGGCAGAAAAGGCCTATGCAGAAGAGGCTAGAAGAGAAGCCAAACGCCAAATTGAGATAGCTGAGCTTGAGTTTGAGAATGCTAAGAGGATAAGGAAACAAGCACAAGCTGAGCTTGGAAAAGCTGAATCTCTGAGAAAACAAGCCATCAAGAAGATGAGTTCAACTGTTATGGAAATAACTTGCCAAAATTGCAAGCAACAGTTCCAGTCTACCACTGCTACTGCTGGACATGGGGTTCCATCAGAAGAGACCTCCATTGTAATGAGTTATATGTCCTCAGCCAACACAGATGGGGAGGCTGAATGACATATACAGTAACCAAAATTCAATATGCTGTTCAGAAAATTAAGAAAAAAAAAATCTGCCCAAGGGAAAGTTGATATTGCAGGCCAAGTTTTTAACAAGAAGTCTCATGGTTGTTTTTCTTTTATTCTTTTTTCCTTCTTCTTTCCTGTTTTCTTTTTCTCGACTGGCCAAAATTGTATTATTTAAGGAAAGTTGGTCCCATTCTTTATTATTATTTCTGTCGAGATGCAGTGTTTAGAAGTTTGAGACTGACAATTGTTGAAGGTTTGATATATTAAAGGTGAGTTGTAACTTGTTTTGTTCTTTTGACATATTCATCTGTTTATTTGTTATATTGGAAAAATTCAAGATCATGTCAATAAGTTAGCTTTAACCTTACATATGTCTAACCTAATTATATTACGGTCAATTTTTTTTCACCTTTTGTTATTGGATGGCAATAAAAGACTGGCCTGTAAAGTAACTTCCCACTTTTCTCATACGAAAATAAATACATAATAAATAGTTCAGAACACTGGTTGGGTTGGGTACCATCTACCGATGGCTTAAGTAGTAATTAGAATACGAGAAATTGTTAGATGGTATTAGATTAAGATAAAATATTTATTTTATTTTATTTATTGTTTGTCAAATTAGTTATTATATTAAGTATATAGGAAAAATAAGATATAATAATAATCTATAAAACTTACATATTAATTAATAAATGAATAAAAATAAGTAATTTTTCTTGTTTTCAATACACTTAAGTATTTGTCAAGTCTCTCTATCCATTTTTAGCTATCTTTTAAAAAATTAGTAAAATTTGATACATTAGAAATTTAATGTATCTGCACAGAGGAAGTATATATAAAGTATACTAATTCGGGCCGAAATTTTGATTCTAATTCCGGATTAAACTAAGAGAAAAACTAGTAATATGATATTTATATATAACAAAAGTTGCAATTCTTGAATCATGGTCAATTATTTTATATGTAGAAATATCCAGTGCGCATTATACGGATTATACACTAGAGGCAATGCATGCATGTGGTGAGGAATAACGGGCGAATTGTTTATTATTGTATAAAGAAAAAACCGAGACAATGTTATAAATGCGTTCTTGGACTAAAGTATGATGTTTGATGTGTCAGCTTGGCTTGCGCATATGGACGGACCCTTTTAAGTTTATATTAAATGAATGACACATGTGACATTCATCTGGGTGAATGATAGCAGTGGTTGGGACCATTTCCTCCTCCTCCTCTATACGATCCAAAGGAGGGATATATCTCTCCTTTTTTAGGTCGAATTCAATGTGGGAAAACAA
Source organism: Dalbergia oliveri (assembly GCA_030441495.1). Taxonomy (NCBI): domain Eukaryota; kingdom Viridiplantae; phylum Streptophyta; class Magnoliopsida; order Fabales; family Fabaceae; genus Dalbergia; species Dalbergia oliveri. The sequence goes on along the minus strand of JAMLFY010000002.1, from coordinate 43,382,637 downwards.
AAAGGAATAGAGGGAGAAAGGGGTGAAAGGCGGAGGGTCGTTTTCACTGCATATAAATGTGCTCCTTTTAAATGCATATAGAAACACAACACCATGTTTTTCAGTGCCACAGTTGAATGGCTGTGCACAAGCATTCGTCCCTCTCAACATAAACAAACGCACACAAGGCTCTAAAGATGCACACACTTTTTAACAGCGGAGGGGGAGGGTGCAGAGTGTCAGCAACGTAGTGGGGGTACAGTACGTTTTTCATTAGTTAATTTGAATTGTGTTATTTATAGCATTAGACATTACATTAACTCACATTTTATTTATTATTAAATAATAATATTAATCATTAAAATAATTTATTCCATCCAATAATAAATAGAATATTAGTTAATATTATATTTACACTATAAATATAAATAATATTTTTCAATTAATTTAGGTGCAAAATTTCAGAGAGTCCAAGTGATTTAATTTGTTAAATTTATTAATAGTAATTTTTTTTGTAAATAATTGTGTTCATATATAGGAGCAGGATTGATTTTTTAATATTTCAATTTGTCCAAAAAAATAAGTATTTTTAAACGGAGGAAGCTGTATTTAATATCTTAAAAACTCATATATTTTAAGATAAAATTTATTATTTTCTTTTTTATTTTTTTTCATTTCTTAACAGTGCTCTTAAAATGCTCATTAAAAAATTCTCAAATTTTAGAAGAGCAATATTACAAATTGAGAATGCTATAACCAAATTTTTTAACAAAATACATGGTAGTGGTGATTGAATTAGTGGTAGTATCTATTTACTTATCCAAAGATTAATAATCATATAACATAAATTTTGCACTATTTTTTTTTTACTAAAGTTCTTTTTGTCTAGCTTTTTATTTAAAATTGGACGTGTCTTTGTTGGAATAGTAGTATATGGAAGGGAACGTTCGTTTGAAATAATGAAAGGAAAAATAAATTAGGTTGAACATTTTTTTTGGCGGTATAGGTTGAGCTTTTCCTTTTGGAGTCAATGGAATTATACTTGCCTTTTAAAATCGACTTTTAATATTATAAAGTAAAAACATTTTTCATATTAACTTTTGCAAGTTTGAACTCAAGCAATTGAACTTATATGCTCTAACCATTAGATTAGTTTATGAATTTTTAATTTAATATTTCTTCTTTCAACAATGACTCGGATGTTTAAATTTATGACTAATTATTTAAAGCATATTTTATAAAAGTTTCAAAAAATAAATTATAAATATATTTATTTAAAAAAAATCTAAATTATAAAAGGACAATTATTCAAGAGTCAAACTAATTCTTTTAGATATAATATACACTTAGGCTTTTTCATGTTATTTTTAAGATTCGAATCTTTCTCTTTTCCTACAAAGACCTTTACCTTACTATTATGTCTCTATAAAAAGAAGCCCTTAATGCTTTTCAAATAAAGAAGGCTATTTTTTATATTAATTAATTTTATATTTATTTAAATTATTTTTCAAGTAATAAATATAAGAATGAATCATATTTATTAATATAAGAATATATGAGTGAATGACAATATATTTTTTTAATTATATTTTTAGTATATTAAAAAAATTAATTATAAATAATCTTCTTTTACTCTTAAAATACCTTGAAATCTCTATTTTATTAAAAAAAAGTAATAAAAGCTTATATATATATACAAAAAAGGATGGAAGATGAGGAGGGAAAGGAAATATGGCGTCTGGTGATTGTTCTTTGACAATTCAAAGCAGAGCAAACGCGAAGGCAGAGAGAAGGTGCTTCCACAGGGCTACCCTGTTACTGTTAATGATACTATCTAGTATTCGGGACCACGTGCCCGTTCCTTTTCACGCTTCCCTGCCCTTTTTGGCTCTGCATCCCTACACTTTTTGGCTCTTTATATAGCCTATAGATAGAAAAAATTTAGGTTAAGTTTGCTGTATGTGTTACTTGTTTTATAAGTTTAAAAATCATAAGTTAAATATATTTTTTAATTCCAAAATTAATTTTTTAAAAAATATCTACATTTTATTATTTGATTTTTTTTGGTTCCATGTTATTATTTGATTTAAGAATTAGTTAAGTGGATATAAATAATTTTATGCAAGTATTATCCTTTATAGAAAACTAGCTGCCACCCCCTCAACCTGGCCGGCTGATCTGTACTTTGCAGACTGCTACGGTACAAGAATTCTTTGTCTTCCAAATCCAATTACTGTTTTCAAATTGTAACTACGTGTTTAGGAGAGAATCATCGGGTCAAGGCTATCATGCACCGGAAGAACAAAGAATGCCACGCAATAGATATCTGACCACATTTATTAAGTGTGGCTAAATGCTCACAGATTTAACTAGATAAATATGAACTTTTAATGTTTGATGCACCTTCCTTTCTTCGATGTACCACGATCAAAACCATCTTACTTTCGTCATGCACGACGAACAAAACCACCATCATGCTAATACACTTCCCCCTCGAGCGTGCCACTTCTTCTTTGCTACCCCCTCGTTCATTTTCCTTTTGATTGACTATTAATTTCTAAATTCTATATAAAAGTTTATCTTGATCCTCAAAATTATATGTATATTTTATTTTAATTTTTAAAATTAAAAATCATTAATTTTATCATTAAAATTATAAAAAATATTTAAATTAATTTTTGGTGATCTAAGTTAATCCTCATAAATATTACTGGGGACTAACTTGAATAACATTTTATAATTTTAAGAATTAAATTGATAATTACTTAATTTTGAAGATTAAAATGAAAACCCATACACAATTTTAATGATCAAAATGAACTTTTACTTCTTAATTATCTATTCAACAGGAGCTCTCTTTCTTCTATCTTCAAATGAACGCCAGCAAACGAAGTATATATATATATATATATATATATATATATAGAGAGAGAGAATGATTTATCCTCCTACAATATATTCCTAAACATCCTCCTACTATCTTCATTTTCTAATAAGTGTCTATTTATAAAATTTTATTTTTCTATTATTATCTATCTTTTTAAGAATTAAACAATATTAATTTTTTTCTGATACCCTTATGAGAGAAATAAAGAGTTAGTGGATAGATTAAATATGAGAGAGAGTGTTGAAATAGGTGATACAAGTAGTGTTATAAAATGTATTTCAATTTATCTAATTTCAAATTCATCTAATCATCCTTAATATATGTGTATAAGTGAAGATAGGCACTTATTAGATAATAAAAGTAGTACATAGTACTTTCTCCATTCTTAAATAATTGTCTAGTTATAAATACTTACTGAAATTAAGGAAATAATTGGTAAAATATCAATATTAGTAAAAATTAGAAATAGTTTACTAAATTGTGCCCTTATTTTTTTTAATACTCTAACTTTTTCTTTCTCTCTTCATTAATGAGTTAATAGTATTTAATATAGATATTATTGGTAAAATAATTAATACTACCTAAATTTTTGAAATGGAAAATTATTAAAGGACGAAGGGAGTACTATTTAAATCAACAATGTTTTACTTTTAAAAATTTCAAGACATGGACTTTGTCACTCTTTTACCTTATTTATTATTTAGGCATATCTTTAGACATACTATGAGGAGGCTATAACAAAACTCCATATATAGTGGTCGCCAGAAACCACTATGTGGAGGTAGCTTTCCTTTCTCACCTTCCCCTTTCGTGTTACCTCTACCGGTGGTTTGATAACTTTAGCACTTTAGTTTCGTTTTACGGATAATGCTAGTGTGTGTGTATTACAACGGAGGCTTTGGTGCCTTGTGTTCAATATTTTGGTCATTATGGTTGCCAGTGTGTTGATGTATTTAGATGCATTTGTTATATACAATACTGGAGTGACCTGTGTACCACGAAATAGGCCTGATGTCCCCATGTTTGGTGCTCTGGTTCTGTATAAATATGTGGCGGTAACACTTATAGTTAGAGATCAATATCTGTTGAGCTCACATTTACTTTTATGTTTATTATAATGCGATGTAAAATCGTCCACATTATAACGTGTATTACTAAGAGTTGTGGATTGTTGGTTATAATCTTATGCTTAATTTTTGTTTTATCATGTTCTAATATGTCAGTTTTTATTATTTTAAACAAACTATAGTCTTTGGTTGTTCATTAATGAAAGTTTATTTAAAAGAGTAGTACTACAAAGGTAATCCCTCATTGATTTAATTCACACTTGCTTATTATTTAAACTGCCACTTGTTAGATAGCCTTTCTTTTCTCTCTCTCTCTCTCTCTCTTTTTGTGTTGTTGGGAGTGGGGGGGGGTGGTCATGGTTAGATAGTCTAGATATGAAAATCAGTTGATATAATATTACTGTTTTTTTTATGGTCTGATATAATATTACTGTTGATGCTGCTCTATGCCCAGTCCAAAACCTGGCTAGCCTTACTAAGGCCCATTGGGATGGGCCGTAATTGATAGCTCTAATTCAGGGATGTTTATTTATAGTTTCATTTTTAATCTCATAAAAAAAAGTTTCATTTTTAAGGATATGTCTCGTTGGTAGGTAAAAATAAAGGTAATTTTTTTCATGATTTAGTTCATGTTAAGAGTAATTTCATGGCTCATGGGTGTACCATCCTCTGTATAGATTTTTTTTCTGTTTTGTTTTCAATTGGTCTGCTGCTTCTTTTTTTCTTTTTCAAGACATCAACATGTATTCTTGTTGGCATTGTCGGATGAGATTGCGGGTATACTCCTGGATCATGCATTCAGGTTGGTGGTGCTGGCCCATTTGGTCTTTTCTTTATTGAGCTCAGGAAGGAAAGGATCCAGGATCATCCAGAAATTGTGCTGTATCTGTTACTTTTAGTATTGTTCTTAATAAAATTTGGGTTTCTAATATAAGAAGAGAAAAGGCAATCTTAAACTTTATCATGACTTCGAGATTGCAACAAATTATAGCAAATAAGCAAACTAGAAAAAGAGAACCAATTATCCAATAGGGTTTCACTTTATAATTAATTCACCCTGCTTTTTCAATTTATACTTATTTTTATCAAACGGTATCTCCCTTATCTTTATGTCTAGAGGGTGTTGTCGTTTTGGGTTTGGAGTTCCATCCCTTGTTTGCCATCCTCTCCCCACTTCTTAAGTACCCCTCAAATTTATTAGTGTATCTTTCCACACGCTTGATTGACAAATTGTTCTTAAATTGAATTTTTCTCAGCATGGTGAATCAGTGGGTGATCATTGTTTTGCATAGCCTGGTCTCTCTTGGTCCTGAATTCATACGTATGTAATGTACTCCAATAATGTTAATATTGGCCGGAAGTTACATTGTATCACTTTCTGACAATAAATAAACACTAAAGAACACAGAAAATGAAGGCATAAATTGAGTAAACTAGGCACAAGAAACTCAGTAGCACAGCTGTAGAGAGAAAATCTTACAAGCCTCAAATTATCTTCATTCAGCTGTCATTATAATTATGGACAATAAACAACACATGGTTTCAAGCACTATTGCTGCTTCCTTCATTTGATCCAGGCATAAGCTCTCTCAGCATGGCCACTACCTGCAACATGTTTGGCCTCTTGGAAGGCGAGTCATCAACACACTGCAATGTGATCTCCAAGTATCTAATCATCTCCTTCACTTCTTTGACTTCTGCTTCATCTGTTCCTTGAGTCACTAAGAGCAAGTCAGGGTCAATCACTTCCATTTGCTTCCCTTCACGGACCTTCATCTTGGCCCAACCCACCAAGTTTGTGTCACCAAAGTCCTCCTTATCAGTAGGGCGCTTCCCAGTGAGCAGTTCCAGCATCACAACTCCAAATGAGTAAACATCACCCTTGGCAGTGCACCTGAAACTTTGGTAGTACTCTGGTGGAACATAACCAGGTGTTCCTGCCAGTGTGCTCACACTAAGGTGTGTGTCAAGTGCACTTATTAGCCTTGCCATTCCGAAATCTGAGACCCTTGACTCCATTTCATGGTCAAGTAGCACATTGCTTGATTTCATGTCCCTGTGTATGATGTGAGGGATGCAATTGTGGTGCAGGAAACAAAGCCCCTTAGCAGCACCTCTTGCAACCTTTTTCCTCTCTTCCCATGTCAAGATTCGCCTATCCCGTGTCTTTGTTCTCCCATGAAGCATTTCCTCTAGGCTTCCATACTCCATGTACTCATAAACAAGGAGCCTCTCTTCACCAACTTTGCAGTATCCCAATAAAGGGACAAGGTTTCTGTGCTTGATCTTCCCTAAGGTTTCCATCTCAGCCATGAATTCTCTGTCTCCCTGGCAGCTCAGCCTAATGAGCTTCTTTATCGCGACACTTGACCCGTCCTTGAGTGTGGCCTTGAACACTTCACCAAAGCCACCACACCCAATAAGACTTGCTGCTGAGAAGCCATTGGTTGCTTCAATCAACTGTGAGAACTTGAGCTTCCTTAGCTGCCTCTGAAAGGTTGCCACATTGATGCTTAGGGGCTCCTTCTCCTTGTCAATCTTCCATGTTGTGGCAGCATGGCATGCTTGCAAGCTATTAAGCATCTTGACTTCCTCAGCCTCCTTCCTTCTTGCACGCATTGCAATTGCCCACACAATTAAGATACATACAGAAGCAACAGATATGAGAATTCCCAGGACAATACTATTAGCCCATGATGCAGTTGATGTTCCATGGCCTCCTGTGGTGAGGTCCTCACTTGGACTTGGTGTGGTTTGGCTGTTGTCGTTCCGGCATTTGGGCAATGGAACACCACAGAGGCCAGGGTTGTTTGCATACTGGGAAGCTGGAAGTGTGCTTAGTTGCCCCCTAGATGGGATTTGCCCTGTTAACTCATTGTTAGACAGATCAATTTGCACCAAGAATGACAGGTTTGAGAATGAGTCTGGGATATGACCCTGCAGCCTATTGTGTGATGCATCAAACACACCCAAATTCTTGAGCTGGCCAAGTGATGAAGGGATCTCTCCAGATAACTGATTGTGAGACAACTCAAGAACCTGCAAGGCCACCATGTCTCCAAATTCTTCTGGGATTCTCCCGCGAAGCTCGTTGTATGAAAGGTCAAGATACTCCAGAGTCTGGTACTTTGTGAACAGGCTGAGGACAGCACCAGAATACAGTCTAGTGAAATCACAGGTCCTCAATGTTGGTACCTGCAAGAGCCTCTCAGGCCTAATTCCAGAGAATTCTAACAAACCTCCAACTCCTTTGCAAGAGTTTCCAACATTCCTCACAAACACCAGAGTGTTTCCTGATAGGATGCCAAACAATGATTTTGCTCCTAGCTGTCTGCCAAGTCTTGGTGGGATCTCACCTGTGAGCTTGTTGCTGTTCAAGTCCAACCACACCAAACTGCTGCAGTTTGCTAGCTCCCCTGGTATCTCCCCAGTGAAGCTGTTATTTCCAAGCTGCAGAACTGCTAACCTTGTCAAGAGGCCGAACTCGCGTGGTATTTCACCGGTGAGTTCATTGCTTGTCAGTGATATCCATTCAAGGTTGCTGCAGTTGAACAACTCTCTGGGAATTTCACCAGTGAGGTGGTTGTTATTCAGTATAAGATCCTTAAGATTCTTGCATTGACCCAACTTTGGTGGAATCTTTCCTTCCAAGCCATTGAACCATGCTATGAGCTGCTGAAGATTCTCAAGCTGTCCAAGCTCATCAGGGATTGAACCATTGAGATAGTTGAGACTAAAATCAAGTGTCTTCAGCTGTGAGCACTTTGACAGTTCGGCTGGGATTTCTCCTGTGATTAGATTATCTGGCATCCTCAGCTCCTCAAGTGAGGCTGCACCTGGACATATATCTCTGGGGATAGATCCATAAAACTTGTTTGAACTGAAATCCACAATCCTCAATTTTTTGCAGGAAGATATTGAAGATGGAAATGGCCCAAAGATGGCATTATTTCCCAACCTCAGTTCCAGCAATGATCCAAGGTTCCGAAAGATTGAATCTGGTAATGGACCTGACATATTGTTGTTGGATATGTCAACAAGTTGCAGCCAAGTGCAAGAAGAGAAACTGGTTGGGATTGAACCTGAGATGTTGTTGAAAGAAAGTCTAAGTTCTACGAGGGAAGCACATGCATTCCCCAACTCAAAAGGGATCCAACCAGTGAGTTGATTGTGGGAAAGATCCAAAGTTTGAAGGTTGTTTAGCTGCCCCAGAGCCTTTGGGATCTCCCCAGAAATCAAATTGTTGCCTAAATTCAAACTCTTAAGGCTGGTGCAGTTTGACAAAGAGATTGGGATTGAGTCTGATAAAAGGTTCCCAGATAGATCAAGCTGCAACAAGGAGTTGCACTCAAATTTCAGGCCAGAAATTGAGCCTGTCAAATTGTTGGAAGAGAGGTCAAGGGACTGAAGCTTATCAGAATTCTGCATGAAGTTTTCAGGAATAGGGCCAGTCAAGTTGTTGTAAGCAAGATTCACAACAACAAGGTTTGGACACCTGGAGAAGAAGTTGTCAGGGACAGGACCTGAAACTCCACCAAAGGATAGATCCAGCTGTGTCAAACTGTATGGAAGCTTAAGCATGGAAGTAGAATTTACAGAAAATGAATTCACAGACAGCTTGAGAACAGACAACATATCTAGAGCAGATAGAGGATCAAGAGAAATAGTGCCAGCCAAACTATTCCCACTAAGATCAAGCTGAGTAACTCTTCCTGAGGTGCAAGAAACACCATACCAGCTGCATGGGGTCCTGTTAAGCTGCCAACCTGACAGGGCTCTATTTGGATCCTTCTGAACCATCTTTTTGAACAAGAGAAGAGCCTGTGCATCAGTCTTGATGGATGAAACTGGTGGTGCAGCTTCTTCAGTCATAACAGGGAACAACATAGTCATCAAAAGGAGGAGTGTCACAGTGAGATGAGGAAAAAGCTGAACTGGGTTGTTCTCCATTGAGGAAAACAAGCTTGTCACAAAGCCAGAACAAGGGATCTTGCAGAGAGATATAGAGAGTGTGTGTGTGTGTGTGTGTGTGAAGAGAGAGGAAAGACACACAGTGAGAGTGGTGAGTATGATGAGAATTTGTTGTGAAGCCTTTAGGAAAAGGAGTTTGCTTTATGTTGTTTCCTTTTATAAAATTGAAAGGAGTGAACGTGAGAAAGAATAAGGTGTGTGTGTGTACTTGTATACGTTATTGGTATAATAAACAGTGTAGAGTACTATGAGATGCATTGAGAGACAGAGAATTTAGTGAAAGGACTGAATTGACTTTTGGTCAAGTGATTTGGGACCCACACACAAAGGTCTACATCTAAAGATCGGCGCTGTATATTGAGAAAAAGAAAAGACCCTGAGAGGTTTGGCCTGTGCTTGATCCAAGAGTCGCTGTCTGTCAGTGAGCGTGAGAATGTTTCCCTATATGTATGGCAACACACACAGTACTAGTGAATACCATATTGGCTCCATGTGCACCATATCAGCTTGTTTTCTGTTGTGAAGCAGGCAGGGTTTCTCCCTCGTATATCTTCTACACAGATCATGTATAGCTGTTTGGTGCCTCGGCATATATATGACTTCAATACTTGCAACCCCAAAAAGTGGAACATTATATATAGCCAGTGAGATTGATGAAACGAAAATGATGCTCACACATCCAAATTTCATACACTAAAAGGAACACATGTATGAGGAAAATCATGTATACCTAGTAAATTGAGATTTTAATTATTTCAATAATGGTCAAACCAAGTCATTAAAAGAAAAAGGTCCATGGTGAATTGTTCATCAAATTCTGGAAATTTTGGTTGTCTTTATCAGGACTATTATTATTCTTGCATTTATTACTAGGCCTTGGTGGAGAATATGTGTTAATAAATGGAATTTTCTTATGTGTCATTTAGTGATAAAATGATGTAAAACATTACTATGAATATCATCAACATAGGCAAGCAATTTTTTTTCTTTTTTGTGAGATTGTAACTGTGTATTTTCTGTTTTCCTTTCTTCTCTCTACACTAGGGAAAAATCAATAGGCAAGCGAAAAATACAGAGTTATTATTATTACAGATACACCACTGTGAAAGAAAATAATAATAATTAAAAAAAGTACATCATTGTGATATATATAATGTCACCCCCAGTTGCTCTGGAACTATACTCTAGAGTCTACACTATGTTTGTAATCGAGATCTACAGATGAGCTTTTTCATTAGCGTGATTGTTTGGGGTGGAATATGGCCTATTAAAGTATTGAAAAATGTTCTAGTGATCGAGGGCCCCACGTGTTGAAATCTGAAGGGGAATTCATGATAGTGTGTTATGGTTGAATGTTTCCTGTGGAGAAAAAAAATAATATATATAGGTAGGGTAAACAAATGAAGGCCTACCATGAAGCAACATCAATGAGACCAGTGTTAATGGCATGAGGGGTGATGATGCCCCCTTTTGCTCATTTGTCATTCTTCCTTTGCAAGCAGGGTCAGAGGCCCTTCCACATCACCATTTACTCTTCAAATAGTGACTGGGTTCAATTCACCCTCATCTTTAAAGTTTTAACTTTTTAGCTGGGTTTGGGGCCATGCCTTGCTTTGTTACATGCTATAATAAGCAGATTCTGCTGGTGAATCCCAGTTGAGTTGTTCTGCATCACCTTGTTAAGATTTTGTGTCTGCAAGTGGTGAATTTCTTTATAGGAGGGAATTGAATCTCCTTGTTATTTAATATCTAATCCATACATCACTTTTACACTTTTCCTTTTTTATTTGGGAATAAAGACAGAGTGTGTTGGAAATTTTTTTATCTTAAATAATTTAAGATTAATGTAATGGAAATAGTGTATAAATAATATTATTTGTCACATTTAGAGAGGCACAAACTAATGTGTAGGAAAGAAAGCACAATTATTATGAATTACTTTAGAACAGCCTTTAAAAGATTTAGCCCAACTCTATAGTTATATTGCCAAAATGAAATGAAATCCTCAAAATACACTTTCAATGCACAAAATGGAAACAAATTCCCTTTTCATATATGTTCTCCAGTTTGTGGTAGAAAATGGTTAATTAAATTTAAGTGTTAAATTGTGTCTACAATAACAACTCAAGCACCAGTAAAAAGAAGTCAATTGAAAGCTCGAATTTGAAATTAGAAGTTAGAAAAACATAATTAGAAAGCTATTAGTCAGTTTGGAGAAATAATACTTCTGCAAAAACAATATATATAAATTTGATGATGATGGAGAATGCGATTAGCAGCTAAGAAGCAAGCAAGTCTGAATTTTGGAGCATGGTGGTGGCGCACAAAAGTTGCCATCAGGGTTTAGTGGTTTCCGTTGGACAATATTCTAGCTTCATTGAGCGGGGTTTACAATTCACATAAATTAATTACAGCTTTTGATTCATACATTTGTTTTGTTTAAGAAATAAAATTGTGATGCTGAACTTATTGCCAATATATACAAACCATTGAACTTCAAAGACTCAAGGAAACATTAGCTAAGCTAGCTGATCCTAGTAGGAATAAGACTAGTGCTAGTGCTGTTATTGTATCAGAACAAAAACTGTTATTTTCTGTTATGATCAGTTGAGTGTTGTTAATATTGTTATCAGTTTGTTACTCCCAATACTCAATATATAAACTCTTGTACTCCATTTGAAATATAATCAAATCAATTCCGTGTTCATACTTCATAAACACTTTCATCTACTTTCTCAACACTCAATTTATCTCTCTTGGTTACTGACCTTATACCATAATAGTATTAGAGTCTATACGATCAAATAGTTTGAGGTTCAATCCTTGTTATTCTCGTTCATGTGTCTCTTCTTATATGCTTAAATTAATTTTTTTATAGAGATGGTGTAATACCTTAGATTCACGTGCCCTAGTAGCTCAGACGACCTTAGAATTTCCCGGACCCACCCGTGTTCCTGAAAAGGCCTTAAAACCACCAAAGTTATGAAAAGTGCAGAAGAGATTTGTTGCTATTAGCATGCTCGCTAGGTGAGCTAGCTCCCTTCCCAATTGAGCCCTACGCAAGATTTTTTTTTGGATTTTGGTTTTCTTGCCAGGCAAGCCTCACAAGCTCGCCTGGCGAAGCGTGTTTTATTGAGGCTGGTTCAACGTTGGAGGTCTCGCTCAGGTGAGGCTCACAGCTCGCCTGCGAAGGCCGTTTTTCCAGGAGGGATTTTGGAACTTGGTGAACTCGCCAAACGAGGCTCACAAGCTTGCCTCACGAGGCTCCTCAATGATGGAATAGTGCCAAAATGACACACTTCGACTTCAAAGCCCCCAACCCCTTTAAAACCATTCCCATTCAAGTTTCTTCCCTCAAACAAATACTCTTGCCCCCAATCTCTCTTCTTCCCCTCCATTCTCAACTCCACTCAATCTTACTTCCTCCAAGCTCCAAGGTAAGGATTTAGCTATGGTTTATGTTAGATTCCTCTCATTTCTTCCTCCTCCATGCTATGGGTGTTGTTATTTCTCATTGTTGCCAAGTGAAGATACTCCTCCTATGTTCATAGAGTTGATTTAGAGTTGTTCTAGAGTTGTTATAGATTATTCATGTGTTTATGTTACTCTTATAGTAGTTATTGTTGTCATTCCAAGCTTTCAAGGTCAAATTGGTAGTTTTCACACACTCCCTCGACCCCAAACGGTGAGTGAGTTTAAACTCATGGCTTTATTTTCATCATTAGAATTATGTTTGTGGCATTATGGTTTTTGCTAAATACGAATTTACAAATGAAAATATGATATAGATATGATTTTGCAAATGATGTCAAGTTGGCAAAAATTATGAATCTTTGAACAAATCATGAAATATTATGTTTCAGAAAATTATGGGACCATGATTGATTGTTATATGCCATGAAAATGTTATATATGCTCAAGAAAATATTATTGAAAAATATGTATTTTAGCAAGTTTGCTAGAGTGTCAAATATGTTTTTATGGATTTATGATATTTACCATGTTTTAAAATTTGGGATTTCAGACTATGTTTTTAGAATATTAGTTAAGGTATTTTGGGAAAAAAATGTTGAACAGAGCATGTTTTAACTTCATGAATAAATATGTTATTATGATTTCAGAGTTATCATAATTATGAGCCACATTGTTTTGAAATATAATATTAGAGTTATCAAGTTTATAAAAGTATGACAACTTGATATATGACTTTAGAATTTCAGTTTTTATGATATTAAAAAGTATGAAATTCAGGATGATTCATAAAACTGCAGATACATATTCCGTGACTTTTGAAATCGTGATGCTACAAGTTGGTGATCCCTTGGCATGATTTCATAGCTACAATTATGCTAAAGTCAGGTTAAAGTTATATGAATCTAGAGTTTTAAGAGATTTAAGAGTTTTTTAGAGTTATTTAGTTTATGTGTAAATTAGTTTTAGACGGTAGTTATAGAGAAATAGATAGCAAGTTAACAGTTGTGAGAGATTATTAACCTTGGTACCAAGTTATTCACCAGGACAATCTCATCCTATCAAAGAAATCAGAGATGAAACTTAGTTAGGTGTCCAAATTCAAAGCCTTTTGAGGATGCATAGAGATCAGAGAAATTTTAGAGATTATTATTGATATATGCATATTTATATCCAGAGATTACTATTTCTCTATTATTTACTACTACCAGTTTAAAATGATTTTATGATAATTAAGACTATGGATTTAAAAAAGCTTTCCTATGAATCTATGAACTTAGAGGTGTTTTCTACATAGCTAAGTATGTAAATATTCAAAATGGTTTTGTTATGCAGGATATTATATATATGTTATTTGTCTCATATAGTGATGGGTGAGAATCCACTCACTCAGTCCATTGAATCATTCCTTTCTATTCCTCCTCATTGTAGATAGGATTTGCTCAATTGCCGTTCTAATAATGATAGTTGTTTCCAGGTGAGCTTTGCTTTGCAGGAAGGTTTAGTGTAAGGTCATGATAGATTAGAGTGCTCTAGTAGATATGGGGAGAGCCATGCATTTGCTTTAAGATTATGTATTTACTTTCACAATTATGAACATCTATATATATTTACAAATTTCAAGTATTGGTTTAAAAATGTAAATTGTAATTAGAATTTATGTAACAAATCAGACATGTACTTATGATTTAGTTTACCGGATTAAACCGATTTTTAGATTTTGACTAAGATCAGGAATTAAGGCAAGTTTATGATTAAATATGTCGAAATAGTTCAGTTTTATGGAATCAATTATTAAGTTTAAAATAGAAAAATGGATATCAATTTTGAAGAATTTATGTTATAATTATGAAATTCATGTTAATTTATACGTTCAATCAAGTCATATTACCCAAAAGACTTATGTGAATACCCAGACTCTCATGCATCGATCGTGACAGATGGTTTCATTGAGAGACTCTTCAATAATTTTCAGCATCTATATATATTAGTAATATGTTAGTAATGTACGTGTAGTATGAACTATTGAACTTCAGCGTATTGATTAAAAAACCCATACAGTATTCGCATCAACAATCATGAAATAAATCATATCACTTTAGTCGGCATAGGATGGAACGAAAGTTATTAACACGCGGGAGAAAGCATTGGTTGTGGTTATTCACTTATAAACCTTCAATCTTTCTCTCCCCTTTTGTTTTTTCTTTTAATTTTCTTAAAATAAATTTTTCTGCAACGAAAAATGAATTTAAAAAAACAATAAATATCTGGTCATTTCAACGAGGGAAAAGAGAGGAGCTCACATTTTTCGAAGGATTGCATTTTGACCCTGAGAAGCTGATGTTACAGAAAAACTGTGCGATAATTATTCTTCTTATTATTATTGTTCAATATGGTGACCCATTGGTAATCATTTCAAATTAAAGGACCATAGCGAGGAATAACTTTGGTATGTAAAAGTGAATTGTTCTCAGCACTTCCATAAAAGCCTGAAATTCATTGACAAATTAAAAATGAGTGACTTTGACTCGCTCAGACAGAATTTCTATTTATGCACGCTTTGCTGTTATTTGAACAGTTGGACACTATTGCTTGTAGTTGTACAGATGGATAATGATAATGATTATACATTCAATAGTGCTATTATTTTTTTCTCTTTAATTCTAAAACATTAAATATATCATTCATATAATGGTAAAATACACATTTATCCCTTGAGGTATAGAAAATGACACTTCATCCTATTTATCTAAAAAACCTACACTTCAACCCATTTGCAAAACTTGCACCTCGGTCATGACACCTTAGAACACTGCATGGCAGCAAGGACTATGTACTAACTAGAAATATGGGTTGGATAGCTTCTAACCACTAGAGCTTGGATACGTGTTCCAGAGATCGGCCACATAGATCTACTCTAGATTATCCATATAATTTATAAAAAATAAATTATAAAAGAGAAAACACCAAACACACCATTAGTGAAATGAGGTAGAGTGTAGGTTTTTCAAATAAATGGGGTGGAGAGTCATTTTTAATACCTTAAGAAAGGTAAGTGCATTTTACCCTTTTTATAACTTGGCGTCAGTTTAGTAGTTCTTTTTTTGTTGTGAAATGGAAGATGAGGCTTCAGAAAACATAACACAATATACTTTTTTTCCTGACAATGTTTTCATATAACTGCATCTTTAATTAGTTTTTCGCCAGAAAACTAAACCTTTTGTTTAATTTTCACTTTCAATTTTTCAGAATTTGTGAAGAAAAACTGAAAATTCTAAAATGGAATTTGTAGTTTCAGAGTTTTCAGTTTTTCTTTTTCAAATTTTAAAACTAAAATTAAAACTGAAAACTAGAAATTTAAACCAAACACACACTTTAAGTCTATAATGTTTTTGCTGGAGTGGAATCGAGATGGTAATATTAGTCATATGTACAAACCTTAACTAATGTCACTTATATAGGGAAAAGAAAAGAAAGAAAATAATATTAACCCCATTTATGAAAGACAGACAACGCAGATAATTAAGTGAAGGGGAAATATTATTGTTATAGTGCAGAGAAACTATTAAGGGATATTGCATATAACTTTTATGCTCCTGGTGGAGCAAACAATGATGTTTCACGATATTTCGTGATCTAAAGACAATATCTTACTTCAAGGTCCAATAATGTGCAACACATTCTAATTTAATTTGGAATAGTTCTATATGTATCAATATAATTTTTTAATTTTTAGGAATTGGCTATTATCACTCCAAAATGTCTATATATTGTCACTCCCACTTCCAATGAATTTTACTTGATTTCTCTAAAATATCATTCTTCTTATATTTAATCAAAATAATACACATTAGTTATTATTCATATTAATCATAATTTTATCTTAATTTGTTGCTGTAATTATATCAATTAAAAATTAATTATTTAAAGTATTTGACATTTACCCATAAAAAATGAATATTTCTCTAAAAAAATTTAATGGAATATTGAAAGTATTTTTTGGACACCGAAAATACTGATATTTCATCTCTTTAATATAATTGTTTAGTTCTAAACACTGAATATTTTCTTTAATTATTTTGATAAATAATAATCTAAATATTATAGTGATGACTATTTCTTTGAAAAATATTAACCAAAAATTAATTATCATATGCTGAAAAAAGATTGTCCTATGAAATAATTTCGTATATTTTCTGATACATGGTTAATTATAGCAATGGAAAATATATGTATATTTTCAAGTATTTCATAACAACTTTTAATTTTGTTCAATTCTATTTACGTAGTTGAACTTTATTAGATTATCTTGCACAATTTGTTATCATAAAGTAGAGAGCTCCGAAAATTACGTTATTTAGAGAAATATCAATTTTTTTATGAGTAAATGTTAAATAACTTAAATAATTAAATTATTTTTAATTAAATTAATAACAATAATAAGAAAATCAATTAATATCTATTCTATTATTTTATTAAATATAAGAATAGCGGCATTCTAGAAAAATCAATTTAAAATCATTGTAAGTGAGAGTGGCTATAGGCATTTGAAAGTGTCAATATCCACTTATTTTTTTAATCTTTAAGATATTTCTATTATTCTCGAGTATTTTCATAAGTAAAAGCCCCCAATAATTGTCTATTCAAAAGTTCGAACTTTGTCAATTCAATTAAGAGTGCAATTCGTTTACCATTATACCCCACTCTCTTGATAGTATATATCTTCTTAATTTGTTTATAATTATATTCATATTTTGTTAATATTTTTAAGAGTCATACATAGACAAATTCAATCCATATTGGCACCTATTGTGGTCTGGTTTCGGGTCTCGAAAAAGTTAAAAAAATGTCTTCAACTCCCTGAAAATGTAAGATTCTTTTGGAATAAGTATCGTTATTAGGTTAATATAGTAGAAGAGGTATGCAGTATAAGAAGGCATATAACAAGGATTTTTCCTTTTTTTTTCAAAAAAAAGACCTACATTTTCTTGCTACCTTTTTCATAAGAAAAATAGTTAGTACATGACTTCAAATCAGAATTACATGATAAAAATTTTGTACAAATACATATCACGTCATCAAAGCATGTACATAAAGAGTATTAAAGTTACAAATTAAATGAAATCGAGTGGACAATTTAAGATTTGTTTACACCTGAGTTTAGTTCACATATTAATTTGGCAACTGCTGAGTAATTCCCTCCTCAATTCCTCATCGTCATTTGCAATGTCTAGTTTTTGATCCTTACATAGGCAACCTAGCTAGCGTTACTTAAGTTTACGACCTAGATGCTCATCTTGGGATTTTTCACGAGTTGGCTTTATTATGTGGTTGCTAGGGTTGGCATAATAGGATAAGGATGTTTCAACTACTAGTGAGAGGAGTGCTTTTTGGTGCTTATCAACGAGGATCTTCGAGCTTGGACTTCAATCTGCTAGAATTCAGGTCCGTTGTTTGTTGATCTACCTATAAATATTCTACTTTGAACATGAATTACAAAAGAAGAAAAAAAAAAAAAGACAATATGGGGTAGCCACAAGGCTTTCCAATTACGGTGAGACGAGTAAGGCTCCTTAAGAATAATTCTAAGATCTACTTGAATCAGTGATTGTTAGTTACTTCATGAAGGCATGGTAGCTCTAAAGAATATTATCGTGCAATGCTGAGCCATCAAGATATAAATTGTTGGGTGTTTGAGGAGGATGAGATGAAAGGCCGTTGTGAATTAAAAATAAAGGGGTTTTTTTAGTACCTTTATAAATTTTATGTATTAATACCTTTTAACTATTTGTGCTTAAGAATGAGTGTGTTTCATTATCTAAACTTTTTAAAATCTATCAAATTAAAAATTAAATTACACCCGTGGATTACACAGGGGTATAAATAAAACATAACTTTATTAAAAATATCTTGAATAAAGCTAAGAAAGTCATACTCCACTTTAATTTCAGATGCATTCACTTTTGCTCTCTCTTTTATGTGATTGCTGCTTTGAAAATTTTGACATGGTACTTTGAGGGAACTTTGGGTTTATAATTTGAAGGAATGCAGTAGATGCTGATGATTAATTGAGTTGGTGCCACAGTGCTACGTTCAAGCTTTCATTAGAATTTCTGAAATGCACATGTATATTCGCTCACAAGTAACTCTAAGGATTGATTGAGTGGAAAATGACAGTCTTGTATATTAGCCTAGAAGCTTTCTCCACTTCCGCTTTGAATGGGGCACCATTCTTTCACCCTAAATATATCTTTAATATATATATATATATATAAAGGTGTGGCAATGAGGTTACGTTTAATTAATTCACCAATGCCACTATTTACATATTTTTGTTTTCCAAAATAAATATGCTCAAGTATTTACCCTTTCATAGGGCACCGATAATTGAAAGGATCCCAAAGAGGTGGGGCTTTTGATGCAAATATGGAAGGAGTTAGACCAAGTTGTCGTCCATGGCACGCCCCCGCGACCGACTCACGTATCAATTCCCACTAATGAGAGATTTTTTTTTCTCACAGAATCCAAATCATTGATTGTGACCCAAAAGCCACATCCTCTTTTGTCTCTCCAATCCCAAAATATTACTCTCTTTCTCTCCTCCCATTCATGTCATTTTGTGAATCTTGGCAAAGAAAAATGTAACCATATATGAATGGGTCTTTTCAAATGATGAAAAGATAATTCCCTTGGCGTGTAAGACTTTAGACTTTTGTTGGATAGTGTTAAATTTTCTTTGTGGCTTTTTTGCATATATATATCATACTCATGATGGTATAATGTCTTCGATTCGATTTTGGACATTATAAACATCAGTTCATGTATACTTGCCTTTATCTTGTGTCATCTGCTTTAGTTATTGATTGAATTCAAGTTGACTCCCTTTTCCATGTGTTTGAAACTTTTTTTTTTGGTATATGGAGAAAGAAACAAATAAACAATTAAGAAAATACTTAATTGTTCAGTTATCAGCTATTGCAAGCTAATAATATTAAGACCTTAATCTATTCCACCAAAGAGTTACAGTCCCCGCACCAAGGGCAAAATAGGTTGATAAATACAGCAAAGACTTATTTTGAATACCTAATCTGAGCTTAATGCTATTAAACTTTAATAATCGTAATTATGAATAGGAATATACGGATACAGTGTTGCAATAGCTTTATAAAAAGATGCCATAAATTTCTTGGAGTTTATTTTTCATACATTTTTAATGTCGATATATTTTTTAATACTCATTCAATCTTGTATTAATATCTCATTTGAAGAATCTGACTTTTTCTTTTGGGTACATCAACTAATAACTCTTTAAACTCATGATGATAAGATATTATTAAATGTAAATATAATCTTCACATTATCAATAAATTTATTTTTTTCCACAAAAATAAATAAAATCAATGTATACCACATATGATGAATTAATCAGGCAACATGGTGGGGTAGCCTCCCTAATTACTTGGCCAGTCAAGTAATCTGAATCACATCTACTGCCACAATTCAAGCCTTCGCTTTTGAACAATATTTGAAAAATATAATAATAATTTTAATCGACTATCATAATTCTTTTGAATGGTATTTGAAAATAAAAATAATTTTAATACATGAAAGTGTAAAAAGTTTTATATAGTTATCCAATCACTCTATAAAAAGAGTACAATCATTCAATCATGTAATGTCACATAATAAATTTATATGGTTAGTTTATACTTTCATTACTTGAAAAGTCATATAAAATGAGATATTTAATTAGAGTACAATGTAATACTCTTTTATATTATTAGTACATAAAAATTAAAATTAAAAAGAATTGCAACAAAGTTTTTTCTTTTTCTTTTACAAAAGAATTCTGTTCTAATAGTCTCTTCAAGTGTTATAAACTGCTAGGAGGAAATGACTGGTGTGTAAAATGTGAAACTGTTAAGCGATACTGAAGAATCTAAATCATTAGAAGTTGGGTCAAATTATTCTTTAGTATCCCACAACAAAATTGCAACTTCTTATCGAATTGAAATATAATACAATTGTAACTTGTAAGATGTGACAAAAAAAAAACTTTATTTACACAAATACGATCACTCGTTTCTAAATATTCAATCACTTTGCTCATTTAGCATCACCTTTTGTAGGAATAAAAAAAAAAAAGTCTTACATAACACTATAACAGTGAAATGATCAATGTCAAATTCATCTACAATCTTATAAACAAATCTTATCGAAAGACATTAAAAAATAGAATAAATTTAAAACAAAACGAAGCAAAAAAAATAGAAAACATAGTTAAATCCACCTTCACTGAGTTATGAGAATTTGCAAGAGAAGAGAGAGATAGAGATAGAGAGTTTTAGTATTTGAGAGACGAAGAATGTAGGAGGTTCTCAGTGTTATAGTAAGCAAATTAGGAGGTGTAATATGGCATCTAGAAGTAGTTGATTTATTTAGATATAATAGATAATAGATATAATACATTTATTTCACAAACATTCTAAGCACTTTTTATGTTATAGAGCTCATATGTATTTATTCAAAGTGATAAATACCACAGATAACTATGACTCTGTTCGCCAGAAAACCGATAACCTTTTCTTTCAGATTGAATTTGTAGCACGATTATCAACGAATATTGACAATAATTTAAGAGCATTCTGTTAATTTGTTCACAGGAGAAACCGAGGATAGTGACAATTAGAGCTGGCCTTGTGAACTAAAGCCTAAGTCTTATCTAAAATAGGGGACACTTAAATCCCAGACAGGATTCTGTCTTTCCCCATAGTAAAAGTTATGAGGCTACACCCCATAATTGCAATAGGGGTTCAAAATTTCAACCTGCAAGTGGTGGGAATTTTCTTTCCCTGAGTTGACAACATAAAAGTGCCAATATTTAAGGTAATAAGAGATAAGAAATTAGTCACTGCATTTTCTTGGCTTAACAAAATTACAAATAAAATTTGGTTCATTGGGAAGGCCATATGATGACCTTTTCATATAATGTGATACCCCACTTGGTAGCAAAGTGATGGAAAAAGAATCATTAATTTACTTTAATTAGCTTAAAGCTCATACTTCTGTCATATCTTCTTTTTTTTCCCTTATCACGCTTTAAATAAATATATTGCCTTTGGCCATGCAGCATAAAGACGCAATTGGTGGATACTGGATATGCTGTTTAGTAACAAACAGTATCCAAGCGTGAAAGAATTGTGACAAGTTGATAAAAACTAAGAGAGGTCGTTAGCCGTCTTCATAATAAGAATTTGATTACCTTGACTTCCTGCTTCAAATTATTTGTTTATACACTTAAGTTGAGGCCAATTCTAAAGAAAGAAAAAAAAATGAAAACGGCTAAAAAAAATTATTAGGTTGCCATGAAATCAACGCTCCATAAACTATTTGTCAGAAAAGTTATGATTTGAAAATAAATTAGACATTTTCCTCACAAGGTGTCAGTATGGCTCCATAAAATTCATCGCCCTAAGCCACGAGATCTTGAACTTTACATGAAATCAAAATTTATTGTTACTAGGTTGGGACGAAAGTTATTCTGCCTTAAGCCCTTAACCACTACTAGTTTTGCACACTTTGGAATAGTTTTTATTTATCTTCAGAAATGACTTTGCTCCAACATTTACCTGAAGAAAGGCTTGGCTTGCAGCCAATGAAAAACATTTTCGTTATGTAATGAATTGGTTCCATTCAAAGTGATCACTTGATATCGTGCTTAGTTTCTCCAATTTAAGTCATGCGATGGCGCTAGTCCTTATTTTGGTTCCATCACTTGAGAAGGAGTCAACTGAAACGACCTCTTCAATGAATTCAAATTTTAATTGTATTATTTCAATAAAAATACTTTTATAAAACAAAATGCATTATTAACAAAAACATTACATTAAAAAGACTTAGCAATATATAGAATATACAAAGAACACAATTTTAGTACTCTCCACAGACCAAACTCCAATTCAATGTTTAAAATGACCAAAGTCTACACTAAAATGACTTTTACATGCCAAAATAACAAATTTGTCAAAAAAAAAAAAAAGCGTTGAAAACAATAACTTCGCTTAACACATGTACTCCTTAATCCCACAATTATTCAAAGCATTTTTTGCTAGTAAAATAATGCACCTGTTTAGTATTTGCTAACTAGAATATACATCAACATAAAATGACCATATTAAATGACCATTTTCAGAGAGCAGACAGAACAATTAATTGATACAAGCTACATCAAACAAATTTCAGTGACTACAGTAATCAAAGATTAAATCCCATGGTTCCAAAATATTCCTCAAGTGCCAATTCTATGCAGTTAAAGAGCAGAGACAACATGACACCATTTCAGGGAAGGAGTCAATGCTTCTCTTCTTCTCAGGTACACTATATAATCTACCTTACGAAAGAAGAAAAATCATAGACCCTTTTCTCTTCAGCTAACAGGAATAATAATATAAACTTACCAAAGAGGTTCAGTCACAGCTACTCACACTTAATGGACCTGTATATATGACGGACAAAGAGCAGGGAGGCCCGGAAACCTACACTACCAAGCATGAGAAAGAAGCCATAGCAGATGCAGGCCATGTAACCAAAGAAGAACGAAGTCTGCATAAAACCGGACATATCTGATCGTGCATAGTAATAATACAAGCAGTAGCCATAGATGAACAATCCAGTTGATCCACCACAAAGGAAAGACCTAAGTGAACACAAACCGTCATCAATATTAGCATGAAAAAGTCCATGTCAAACGCTAAATGCAGAGTCTACAGTGTTTAGACTGCTCCTACCTTCAAAAGATTAACATTTCTGCAAAAGAGTTTTGGCAGAATTGACATTGCAAGAAATTCCATGATTGGCTCTTCCAAAACCAATTCATCGGCTGGGTCAGTCCTAGGCCCAGATCAGTGGGCATAGGCTCTAGCCTAACTCTTGGGTCAATGGGCCTCAAATCAGACCCAATCCAATCAGCCAACCCAATCCAAAATGCCAACAAAAATCAGACCCAAGAAAAATGCCAACAAAATAATCAACCTATTTTTTCTGGTCTCTTTTCCTTTTCTCTAATAAATTTTTTTTGGTCCATTGGATCAAATGGTACAAATGTGAAACTAAATGGACAAAAAATCCATGATCCATAAAAAATGATACCAAATCCTTAAATTATATATTTTTCACTTTTGGACAGAAGCACTTTTGTTTATAGAAGCTGTGTCAAATTCACTCTGTTTTTCCCAGCTTTAACACATGCCTTTGTATAGGTTTAGGCATTGGCCATGGTCTCAGGCCAAGCCCAACCATTATAATGAAGCCAAAATATAGATGGGCTTTGGCCTAGGCCCAAACAATTAAAACCACTAGGGTTTGGCCCAAGGTCTGGCCAGGCCATGGATTCAGATACTTTGAAAACATCATACATTCCATCCCATTTTACCATCAACAAAAGCCTCACCATTGCCACCCACTATATAATACCTATTTGAATTCCATATTTACATTCACGATCCTATGTTTTTTAATATTCTATTTGGGAAATATGTGAATATATAATAATAAAGAATATTTTGGAACCTTTTGAACAAGAAGTGAAGATAGAAAGCTCTTTCTTGCTCTCCATATCAGTAGCACAAATATAAAAATGTTTTTAAGTTTTTTCCCCTCTTTTCCCAGTCATTGACAATTTCCTTTAACCCAAGAACACAAAATATGAAAACTAATTGAATTTCTGATTTAAGTAAAGATAATATAATGTGTAGTAAAAATCAGAATATAAGACTACACAAACTGGAAAATTCTCAAAAACAATTACAATAGAAGGTAAAAGTTACATACCTCCACCACCATTCATGATCTTCAGCAGCAAGTTGAAAGTATGTCAAAGCCACAGTGATGAAAGCAGTGACAATCAAGAGAATAATAAAGACAATGAAAAGTATGCTGTAAATAGTATAAATCCTGTGGCCCCAAACACTAGCAAAAATGTAGTACAGCTCTATGTAGATGGCACTGAAAGGCAGAAATCCTGCCATTGCCATCTGGGGAGTGTACTCCTGTACCAAGGCAGAGGTGGGATCTCTCGGGGATATTTTGTGGTGCGGACAGGTGCTTGGAACTCAGCTTTGCTATTTTTACCTGCAATACCACCCAACACGAGTAATGGCGAAGTTACTAATGTCCATATTAGGACTATCACCAAAATTGTGCCAAATGGAAGAGCAGCAGTTGCACTGTAAGCAATTGCAACTGTGTTAAGGAAGCAGAACATAAGGAACAGAGGGCCACAAAAGAGGCATCCTGTCAGCAGTAAGTTTCTAACCTGCCAGACAAGAAAATAAATTTATAAATCATTTCAATTCACTTCACAGCATTATGTCAATACAATGAAACCATGAGCAAAAATCAAGGAAGGAGCCCAAATGTACCCAATTAGTCCCTTCAAGTTGAATATAGAAGGAAGTAGCAGTGTAGCCAGCAATGCCAGATGTGAGAGCATATATGACCACCAGTGCAGTAAACAAAGCTCCTCGGTTATAGGGATAAAATACACCAACCAGTGCAAGCATAAAAATGAAGATGGTACTGCACAAGCATACAGATACAAAATAACATTTAGTGAAGCTTATAATTTAGAAAGCTGAAAAAAAGCTTCAACACAGAAGGGAAAAAGAGCCATCTGAAGATTCTTACAGAGCAAATAACTGAGTACCAGAACCTAGGGCGGCTGCAAACAAAGACTTGCGCTTTGGAAACCGGAAAACATCACCATGAATATACTTCCATCCTGTCTCCTCTTGATCATCAGCAGCTTCCTCATCTTGCGCATATCTGGAGAAAATTACAGCAGATAGAAAAGGAAACAAAGAAGAGAAAAGTTTTATAGAACAATGTTGTAGGTGATATGGGATGATAATCTGGTGATAGACGAGCAAGGAAGTCATACTTCATAAAATCATTCTTCAGGACACGCATGAGAATGGTTGCCAGAAAACCAGTCAAAAGAAGAACTGTTACACAGGAGTTTATGATTGAGAACCAGTGAATCTCCAAGTGATGTGGCAAAGAAGAAGACTGAGAGTACTTGTCCATTCTCTTCTCAAAGGGTATATCTGTTTCCTTCCATTTTACACTATACATAAACTCAGCTTCAACTCCCTTGTCCTCAGTAAGGTCCACAACAGAATGAGGATCCATCCGGGCACTGATTTCAATCACACGATCTTTGTTGTAAAGAACATCAAACTGAATGTGTTTATAAAGGAAATACTTATACTCGCTGGGGTCAGTTTTTCCTTCTTTGTCAACTGTTCCAATAAAACCCCAAATTGGCAAGTCATCATAATACATTTGGAAGTAATAGTCCTTCTTAACTGCTTTCCAAACTGAGCAACTTCCTCCTTTGAGAGTTTCTTCTTGCACACACCCTCCGAGTCCTTATCCTTTTTGAAATCAAGTACATAAGGAGCACTAACAAGTCGGTCTCCATTTAACACCTCACCTAGTGCTTCAGTCTTATCTTTCTCCTTACCTGGAACATACATTATCGCATTTCAGGATTAGATACATTAAGAACCCATACATGCAGGAAAATGCATTAAGAAAGCAACAAATCTGATTAAACAAATAGGCCTTCCATTTAAAAGCAGAAAAGAGATCGGTAACTCCTTTAACTGGACAGGAAAAGCAATCAAGTATTCTGTTCACTGCTAAAATCGAAACATCAAACGAAGAAGTACGAAAGGGTAAATAAACTAGATTCTTACTTTCCTTTTGAGTTATCACATTTTTCATGAATATTAAGGAGAGTGAGGGAGAGAAATAAGCTCTACTAAAATAAACGATAAAGGTTCAGTGAGCAATAAATACCAAAAGCTGAAGAATAAATTCAGACAGACACTAACCTGTTGAACAGAATGGCAGGTCAAAGTACCGATATGTTTCACTGAAACCAAACAAGGAAAAATAAATAA
Source organism: Dalbergia oliveri (assembly GCA_030441495.1). Classification (NCBI taxonomy): domain Eukaryota; kingdom Viridiplantae; phylum Streptophyta; class Magnoliopsida; order Fabales; family Fabaceae; genus Dalbergia; species Dalbergia oliveri. The sequence continues at coordinate 43,356,298 of JAMLFY010000002.1, read as the reverse complement.
ATAAATATATAAGAAATCAGAATTACTAACAGAAACTACAAACACTTCACCTCTGAAACAATTAAATAATATCATCATCAATCAACACGAATTTCGAAACAAGATCAAATTTTGAGCACAACCCAACATCCAAATCGGCTCAAATCGTCAAAACGCAAGGATTATTACACGACAAACCAAATACATAACAAAACAAAGGATCACAAAACCGAAGGTCCACACACACAAACACACAGTCATGAAAGATGAAACACATCGTGTTTTCACGTTTGACGCGGGGGATCCTACCCTGCAAAGGAGATCAGCGATTCCTAATGAAGGGATCGAAAGAGGATCGGTGCGGTGCATACCTAGGGTTGTGAAAGGGGCCGACTTTGTTGGCGTAAAGAGGAACAGAGTCTCCTTCGCTGTAGCGGTGATTGGAGGCATCGGATCTGACGAGGGTTCCGAGGATAGAGATCAGAATCGCGAGAGCGAAGAGCAGCGTTGAGAACTTGCCCATGCCCATGCCCATGCCCATGCCATGCCACACTCCACGCACTTTCTAATTTCTATCTTGTTCTTCCCCCTTTGTGTTTGCCTTTGCAATCTTCAGCTTCACTCACAATCGGATAAGTAATAGGAAAGAATGTAAGAGAAGCAATTGAATTAATTCAATCAGGACAATGCTTGGGCGGTGAGGTAAATGACCAAATATAAAAACAAACATTTATAGCAAAGTTCTGCCTTTTCTTTCATTTTATTTTCTGTTTGTTTTTGTTTTTCTATTTTAAATTTAGGGAAAAATTTTATATGTAATTTTATACATAGAGGCCATTTATAAAATCCTTCCCAACAATAATATATTTAACATCTAAGTCCTTTATCCTAAACCAACTGATAAGTTTACTTATTAATATCCTCTGTCCATAACTATGTCTTTTAAGGTTTTGGCATAGGGATTATGAAATCATTCAAAATATACAAATATACATAAAAAATAAAAAATAGTTGATATTTACACAATTATTCTTATAAGAAATTGTGCAACAATTATTACAAAAGAAGTTTGTGTGTATATAGAGAGAATATGTGTAGAGATAAGAGTAGAAATGAATAATTAATATTTTATAGAAATTATCAAAGATAGATAATAATAAAAAAAAATTTCTAAAAAGATAGTTATTCATAGACAGAGTAGTAGTTTCCTGATAATGTATAATCAATGACTTAGTCTATTAAATTTTGAAAGTAACATCAATTTTGTGCGAAACATTTTGTTTTTTGGATTTAATTATACTATGATATGGGAGTAAAAGATTTTACATAAATATTAAATTATATATTATCATAAGAGAAAAATATTTCGCTCTTATGCCTATTATCTCGGTATAAAACTCTTGTAATGGCAAATATTGTTACGTTTACATTTATTACTTGAATGATTATACAAACAAAAGAATTTAAGTGCATGATAATATACAAAATTTTTAAACTATCAATATATCAAAATTTAACTCATTAAAATTAGTCATTTGTTTTCTAACAAAAGTGAACCTTTCTGTGTCTGTTTCACTGATGACATAAGGTTAATTGGTTAAAAACAGGGAGGGGTGTGTAATATTATTATTTTCCATTTTTTAAAGGGGAAAAAAAAAAGGGAAAAGCTGCAGTCTAAAAGCGGCCTTGTAAAGTTTCCATGATGAAAAATAGATGATTCCAAGTTTGTATGCATGTCAATAATTTTGTATATTTTGTATATTAGTCTGAAACCGAACATAAATTCTATATTATAATCAGCAGATTTCCAAGCAGTCTATAGTTACAATAGTCTATATTTACAATCACTATATCAAATGATTTCTTTAGTCCTCACCAAAAACAAAAATGATTTCTTTAGTAGGTAGTCTATAGTTATAATTGAAGTTCAAGTGACGATAGAAAACTGAACAAGAAATTCATAGTCAAGAGGAATCACTTGAAATGTGTTACTTGTCTCAAAACTTCAAGATGATTAGATAAGAGGAAGGGAAAACAAATAAGAAGAAATTACTAATAGAGGTCAACGTACCAGCACCTACAAGAACAGAATTCCAATGACCAAGACTTTTCTTTTTACTGAAAAACATATCATCTCCACAAGAAAACGATTAAATCAACATTCCTTAGAGTACAAAAACAAAAACTAAGCTTACATGATCAATTGTGATGCCCTCGTGGTTTATTATAATGGTTTGTTACTCTGTACAATGTTGCTTCTGTAGAATAGAAGCATCAATTTATTATTATACAAACAAGCATATCACAGCACAACTGTCCCATAAAAAGGAAACTAGACCACAACTGATTGATCAGCTCAAGACTGGTGAAAAGATAGTGTGCTTGGAGAATCAATCCTCACAATAACATCTTCAACAGCTGAATCATCATCACTTGAGTCTTCAGCATGGTGTTCTCTGCGTTCCGTGGTTTGTAAAGGTGGGTTTGCAACATTCGGTGTGAACTCCCTCACCTCATGGTCCTTCTTCGCAGTGGCAGCACCTTCTGATTTTACTGACACGAGTGGACGGCTGTGATGTGGCACAATGGTTGGATATGACAGACTAAGAGCTGGCCTAACCTGATTGCTTGTCAAGCTTCTGCTCCGCGACGAAGTTCCACCTTGAAAATGACAAGAATTAATGGAAAAGAAAGAATAAAATGAAGCTCAATGCAGACTGTACAGACACAACATCATTTCTTAGTTGGGGCATGAATTTGATTGTCAATTTTTTCGCATATGATGATGTTAGTGTAAGTGTTCTGTATAAGCCTAGCTAGGTAATGATGCACAATGCTGATATACAGGGCAAGAAAACCACAATATAGGTAATTTTACATTGGGAAAGTTCCTAAACATAGTAGACTTGAATAATGTTAATGAATAAACCATTCCAAGTAATTTTTCATTAGTGCATATATATGATCCGTGCCACACCACATCCATATGTTTAAGTGATATATTATACTCTATTGGGACAATAAGGATGAATTTAAGCATGAAATATAAGTCCTGCCAGAAAGTTATATTCTCTATAACTAATTGATCAAATATGGAATGTCGAATTTATGGAAGTTTTTTCTTCAATGAAGCTTATTGTCATGCTATATATACTGAGTTCTGACATACCATGCTCCCATAAATGCTCAACTGCATTGCCCTTGTAGACAAACTATTGGTTTGTTGCCCAGTCGCTTCGGAACTCTGCTTCGGGTGCTTCTGCTGGTAGAAGTGTTCAGGCCAGCTCATAAGACCACTATGTTCTCTACTACGTAATGTTCTATGGGGATGATCCATGGCATGTGATAACCGAGAACTTGACCTTCTAACGAAAGGAGAATCAGACTCAAATGCTGCAATGTCAAATACTATCACCCTTGCTCTAGTTTCAACTAGGTAAGAGGATCCTTGATGAGAAAAACTAGCTTCGCTAATACCTGGTATAATTGAAAGGCAAAAGATTCATCAAAATCATTTTTGTCCATAATCAGGCTTTCGGAAACTGACACTGAAACAAACAAAAATGGGGCTTTCGTTTTTTGTTTGGGGGTTGGGGGGGTGTATAGGGGTAACTAGGCAAGGAAGGAAGAAGCATAATGATCAAATTATATAAATAAATTTAACATGATGAGAACCTTGCAAATTTGAATTCTGACATAGACACTGAAACATGAATAAAAGTAATAAAACCATTATAATTTATAAAGCCTTTGCTTAACAATTAAAGCTTTTACAAAAGTTGGTCCTTAACATATCATAGCTTCTATAACTAAGTGATCAGGGTTTTATCCTTGTGGTTCCCATTCTTCATAAGTTTCAGCAAAGATAAGTGAATATGTGCACTGTTCAAGCTTCAAACCCCAAAGGTTACATCATGAGAGGCGTGTTAGAGATACAAACCATGCATTATTGCCCTCCATCAATTGGCTTAAGCTCTTAGAGGAGTTGGTCCTAAACAGACACCATTAGTATAAAGATATAAAGCAAACAATGTGATTTCACTCATTATATAGAAAGCCGAGAAGAGTAAGTTTTCTATAAACAGAGGAGGGGGATTATTTAGTCAAATAGAGATTGAGTGAGATTTTGGAGAGTTAGGAAGGGTCTCTCAAACTAACCCTTCACCCTTGTATTCTTGGGTATGTGATCACATTGATCAAGATCCATAGTCAATAAATACATTTCTTGAGGTTTTCTTACTTTTTTCTAGTTCTATCTTATTCCACTTGTAATACATAATGACTTAATTTATAAAATTGAAAATTCAAATAGCCGTGCCTAAATGCTCTTACTTATGCCCCTTTTACTCCCAGAATATTAAAGGCTAAGCAGATCATCAATATGCAGCATGCTTGGATAAACCTAGTTTCCTCATCCAGCCTAATTATGGTATTTGCACTTGAATTCCACTTCCTTGTGCCACACTATTCCCCAAACTTCTAACCACTAGTCCCCCAACCAGTTGTCCAAATGGAAATTCAGAGAAAACAGAAATTAGACACAGAAAAATATTGGAGCATTAAGATCAAATACCCGAAAATGTCAAATTTTGGGAGCTTAGATTCCCATATGAAGGAAGCAGAACTGCAGGTGCTGTTGCCAGTTCTTGACCACCTTGTGTTTTGACATATCCTTCTAGTAACAAGGCAACTGAATGATGAGGGATTTCTATAGTCTCTCCTCTTATGTAAATGGTCAATCGTGATCTTTCGACAATAAGGGTTCTTAGTTCTTGCATAGCCAGTTTCTCAAATATCTGGGGAAGCAATAGTTTGGAAAGGAAAATGGCACTTTCCTGAAAAGCATGATAAACTTAGTTTAGGACCAAAACAGATTCATTACAATACTCTGAAAGCAATTATGGCATCTACCATTTCTATGTCTTCAACAGTACCAAACATACTTAGCTATACATAAAATTTTGTGGAAAATTCAATGACATAAGCAGTCTGAATTAATGTAACAATACCTGCCACAGGAAGTCTTCTACTGAAGGGTCTGATCCAAGAGATGAAATTATCTTGTCAGCTTCAAGAAAAATGCAGAACACTACAGAGTCCGCAATCACATCACAGATATATGGCCTTCCCGTCAACGCTTCATATAGGCCCAATGTGCTCCCATGCGTAAAACTTGGATTAAAAGAGTGCTTATTTCTTATCATCTTGCTTTCCCACTGGAAAAACAAAAATTTTTAAAACATGCATCTTTATAAGACATTATGCTTCATCCTTAACAGAACGATTTATTACCTTCACCATTCCATTAGAAATTAACCAGATACCATTTGATTTGGAACCTTCCTTGTAAAGCATCGAACCATGCAACTTCATCATTTCCTTGCTATTGCTTGCAAGTGATTCACGAAGTGAAGAAGGAAGAGCACCCAGCATAGGATGTATACTAATTATTTTAGGAAGCTTCACCAAAGGAGGATTTCTAAGTAATCTCTTTAAATCAGTCTGAAAAATAAATGAATCCATTAATAGATGAACAGCCCAATTACAATTCATAGAAGAGTGAACCGTTAGACAACATATGAACAGAAAGATTGAATATCACTACAAGATACCTCGACAGCATCATGAAGATGTATCATCTCTTTCTCTTCCAAAATTCCAGCCTTCTCAAGGTTTTGAACATATTCAATCAAGCGACTTAGCACTATATATGCAGCTTGCCTTGTTTTTACAACACGCAAGACCTGATGGTCAAAACATTCATCATGTCAAATTAAGTAAAATTGTGAAAAAGAGCTTATTTAACATGTAACTACCATAAATACGATGCACTATGGACTTTAAACTGATAAACAGAGAAAAGACAAATCAATTTAATGTGCCTAATTCACAGAGTGCAGCAAAACAAGAGACAGAAACATTAGAGGGTGTGTTCAAGTTGCAAACCTGAGGATATGTTACACGAACATCTTCTAGGAACTTCGCGCTTCTTCTCCCTCTGCAACACTTTCATTGATGACAGCAGAAGCGACACCACTGTCGCCTACAGAAGTATATGTAGAGAAAATAAACATAAATGATCCCAAAAATCTATTATCTGACCTAGGCAATGCTCTAAGAAAGTGGGAAAGGGTAATAACTAGAATATAGTGCCTTGTGTGAGAAGATAAAATTGAACATGTACCACAAATTTATTTTTTTTTTTTTCAAAAAACATAGAATCATAAGCTAGGAAACACTGAACCACTAATATGTGGAAAATGTAAATAGAATCATAAGGTAGGAAACACTGAACCACTAATATGGGGAAAATGTCAAGTGCTACAGGAATATCTGAAAATGTAAAATATAGCATCACATTCAATATGTTTGGATACATATCAATTATCCAAGGAGTATGAGATCATGTTTTTCATGTTTCTAATTTGACAGCTTCTAATACAGCTTGTGTTAGGGAGCCTAGATATGGTAAGGTCTATGTTAGAAGAGATAAGGGCAGCACTATTGAGCCGAATATGGGCTCAGAAATGCTCCCCACAGCAGAAGATTAGTTCTGCAGCAGCTAGGAAGCTAGGAAGTTAGTTGTGAAATAAGAGTTTTGGAGGGAAAAACAGTTGGAGATTTAGGATTGGTATAAATAGTGCAGAGTAAGCATTTTTGTAGGTGTGAATTCATTTGTAACTAACTCAGATTTTAGGAATTCCTTTCCCCTAGGGTTCGTTGTAAACTCTCTTTGAACTCTTTGGTGATTTGCTAAGACTTGTGATCAATAAAGTACTTTGTTTTTCCTAGATACTGTTTGTGCCTAACATTTGGTATCAGATTCCTTGTGAATCTTGGGAATTTCACTCCAATGGCTGTCAAAAATGAAAAGAAATTTGAAGCACTGGAAGCAACGATTGGTGCGATCCAATTGAAGCAAGAAGAGGATCGTGTTGCAATCGCGATCATCACAACTTCAGTTGCGGAAATTTCTGCCTCTCTGAAATATCTCACCATGCGATCTGATGAAAGAGCACAACATCGGATTCATGATTCGTCTCCATGGCACGATCGACATCAAGAACTTGTTCACAATGGGAACTTCCACAATTCTCAAGATCGCAACGTGCAAAATTGCTAGGATCAGTGAGGTGTTGGCAGTGACAGTGATGGCTCTTCGAACAACAACGCACAACTCCGCCAACTCGAGCATTGGCGATGAATTGACATACCTAGATTCAATGGTGATGGTGCATTCGCATGGCTTGATAGCATTGAACGATATTTTCAGGTGAAGGAAGTCCCCAAAAATCAATGGCTATTTGTTGCGAAGGTCGTGCTCGAAGGGAAGGCTTTGATTTGGTTCAGGTGGTGGGACAGCTCTGTCCACGATCCATCTTGCCCTCGATTCCGCGATGCAGTCATCAACAGTTTCAACTTGAATTAGCTCAGAATCCCTTCGAATTGCTGTTTGATGTCAAACAAGAGGACTCCATTCACGAGTACAAAGAGCTGTATGCAAATCCTCTTAAGATCATTGACCCATGCTATATGTTTGGACTCTTCCTCAATGGTCTCAAACTAGAAGGACGAGTTGAGGTTAAACTCCATACTTTTCCTACCTTAGATGAATTGATGAACAAGGCTGAGGTAGTGGAAAGTAAGAACAAAATGTTACAAAAGGTTTCTAGTAGATTGTTTGCTAGATATGCCTCTACATTGAGTAAACGAAGAGTTATATGTCACCATTGCTTATTGCTCCTCCAGGGGCACAATCATACGAACATAAGGGCTAGAATAGGTGGGGTTTTAAGCATTTATCCGATGATGAGTCAGGGATAAGCGAGCTAAGGGGCTATGTTTCTTCTGAGGATAAATTCACTGTCGATCATATCTGATAGAACAAAGGCCTAAAATTGATGCTAGTTGAAGAGGAATTTGATGGGGAGTGGCATGATGCATCCAATGTATTAGGGGAGGATATTGCAGGTCCATTTGATGCTTAAATCCATGACAGGCTAGGGAAGTCAAAGGAAAATTAGAGCTTGGGGCTTCGTGCAGGGCTGCAAAGTCTAGGTCCTTACACATCTAGGTGCCTCTCACAATTTTATTTGCCTTGTACTAGTCAAGGAGGCCAATTTGATAGTGAAACATGATTCTAGGTTTATTGCCATCGTGGTTGGTGGTGGTCAGAAGCTGGGCTAAGGAAAATGTAAGGGCGTTTCCATTCAATTTCCCAATTTGCTGGTCACACAGGATTTTTACATTTTTCCATTGGATGACTTTGAGTTAGTACTCGGCCTGGCTTAGCTTGACACTTTGGGGACTAAAGTTGTCGAGTTTAGCAAGTCTCGGTTCATTAGTAATATCAATAATGAATGGATGGTACTACAAGGTGATCCAGAGCTTTGTTACAATGGCATGGCACTTAGAACAACACTTAAGGAACTAGAAGGAGAGACTTGTGGATATATGGTGCAGCTCTGGCCACTGCTAAAGCAAATGGCTGCTGAAATTCAACTCCTTGGTTCCATACAACAGGAATTAGATTCTTTTGCTAATATTTTTGAACCCCTGCATGGTTTGCCTCCACATAGGGCACATGATCATGCGATAGCATTGAAAGATGGTGATCCCATTCCAAACCTCAGGCCATATCGTTATCCACACTATCAAAAGAATGAGATTGAGCGTATGGTGAAGGAGATGTTACTGGCAGGTGTAATAAGGCCTAATGTTAGCCCGTTACATTATTCTTGTCAAGAAAAAGTGGCAAGTGGAGGTTTTGTGTTGATTATAAGACCTTAAACAACATCACCATACCGGATAAATTTCCCATTTCGGTGGTTGATGAGTTGTTCAATGAGCTTGCAGGGGCCACTATCTTCTCCAACCTCGATGTCAAATCGAACTACCACCAAATTCGGATAGTGGAGGAAGATATAGGAAAGATGGCCTTTAGAACTCATGAAGAGCATTTTGAGTTTCTAGTGATGCCTTTTGGGGCCACTAATGCCCCTTCCACGTTCCAAGCTCTCATGAATGACATTTTGCGTCCTTACCTTCGTCGATTTGTTTTGGTATTTTTCGACGACATATTGGTATACAACAAGGATGAGAAACACATGCGAAACATTTGCAAGCCATATTTCAGCTGCTGAAGGCAAATCAACTAGTTTTAAGTAAGAAGAAATGTGATTTTGTAGTAAGCCAAGTTGACTACTTGGGCCACATTGTCTCTACTACAGAGGTCTTGGTTGATCCAAGAAAAACCGAGGCTATGAAGTCCTGGCCAGTCCTCCGTGATGTGAAAGCGCTGCAGGGTTTTTTAGGCTTAATAGGCTACTATCGAGGATTTGTGAAGAGTTGTGGTAGCATTGCTGAACCCTCATGGACCTCACTAAGAAGGATGGTTTCTTGTGGAATAAGGAGGCCTAACAAGCTTTTGACAAGCTGAAAACAGCCATGGCAGAGCTTCCAGTGCTTTTGTAATTTCCCCCAACCATTTGTCATCCAAACTGATGCTTCGAGTCAGGGTATTGGGGTTGTGTTGTCTCAATACGGTAGGCCGACAGTGTTTCTTAGTAAAGCGCTGTCCAAGAGAGCTCAATTGAAGTCCTCATACGAACGAGAATTAATGGCAGTGGTGTTTGCTGTCCAAAAATGGTGCCATTATCTCATGGGGAGACATTTCATCATTCTTAAGGATCAGTGCAGCTTAAAGTTTCTCACGGATCAATGGTTGCTAAGTGAGGACCAACTGAAATGGACTTCCAAACTCATAGGATCGGATTTTGAAATCCAATATAGGCCAAGCTTAGAAAATAAAGTTGCAGACACCTTTTGAGACAAATGATGTTTAAGGCAATTTCGGTGGTCCAAACAAATATGTGGCAGACAATTCAAGAGGAAATTGATAACGATCAGTACCTCCAAGGGATTATCAACCATTTGCTGCAGGGAGGGACAAAATTCCCCGGTATTCTCTCAAAAATGGGAGATCATTCTACCAAGGCCGCACTGTTATCCCTCGTGACTCCTTTCAAATCCCTGTTTTGCTAGCCGAGGGACATGATTCCCCAGCAGGTGGCCATTCCAGTTTTTCCTAAACATACAAGAAGCTGGCTTCAAATCTTTATTGGCGTGGCATGAGGCAAAAGGTGAAGGACTATGAGGCATCTTGTCACACTTGCCAAACCAGCAAGTATCAACCATTGTCACCTGCTAGTCTGCTGCAGCCATTAACAATTCCAGATCAGGTTTGGGCAGAAGTTTCAATGGACTTGATTACGGGGTTGCCAAATCGAAGGGTAAGGATGCAATAATGGTGGTGATTGATTGCCTCACTAAGTATGCTCATTTTCCCCTTTGACACACCCTTTTCAGCCAAGGATGTGGCTCAGATTTTTGTCCAGGACATCGTGTGCCTCCACAGATTTCCCACTGCCATAGTCTCAGACCATGATCCCGTGTTTCCCAGTGATTCCTTGTCGGCCTCATTCAAAGTTGCTGGTACTAAGTTGCGATACAGCACTTCGTATCACCCACAAAAGGACGAGCAAACTGAAGTGACAAATAGGTGTTTGGAAACTTATCTAAGATGCTTTGCAGGAACAAAACCGAAAGGTTGGGTGGATTGGTTACCATGGGCAGAATACTGGTTTAATAAAACCTTTAACGTCTCTACGCAAACTACCCTGTTTTAGGCTTTCTATGGGCGTCTCCACCTGTCCTATTCAAAGAAGCAACATACCCCTCTAAGGTAGCTGAGGTGCAGGCCCTCATGGCAGACCGTGATATTGTTTTGGCTGAGTTAAAAACTTAGTTGTCTTTAGTAGAGAAACATATGTAGTACTTTGCAAACAAGAAGTGAAGAGAAGTGGTTTTTCCGATTAATGATTGGGTATTCCTCAAGTTTCAGCCCTTTTGCATGAAGTCATTGGCGCGGAGGCCAAATGAAAAACTTAGTCCTTGCTTTTATGGCCCTTTTAAGGTCTTGGACCGAGTTGGACTTGTGGCTTATAGGTTGGAATTGCTGGCTGATTGCAAACTCCATCCTATATTCCATGTTAGTCGCCTGAAATGCATTGTCCCACCTAGCCAGCAACCTCAGCCATTACCCTCAGGGCTAACCAAGGAGGGTATCCTGGAAACTGAACCTCATCAATTTCTGCAAGCTCGCCTCTGTGGGGGCAACCGAGGTGCTTGTCCAGTAGAAGGGGCTTCCTGCCTTTGATAACTCCTGGGAGTTGCTGAGTTCTTTACAGGATCAATTCCCCACTGCTCACCTTGTGGACAAGGTGCTTCTCCAGGGAAGGGGGTAATGTTAGGGAGCCTAGATATGGTAAGCTCTATGTTAGAAGAGATAAGGGCAGCACTATTCGGCTGAATATGGGCTAAGAAACTCTCCCCACGGTGAAGATTAGTTCTGCAGCAGCTAGGAAGCTAGGAAGTTAGTTATGAAATAAGAGTTTTGGAGGGAAAAACAGTTGGAGATTTAGGATTAGTATAAATAGAGCAGAATAAGTCTTTTTCGTAGGTGTGAATTCATTTGTAACTAACTCGGATTTTAGGAATTCCTTTCCCCGAGGGTTCCTTGTAAACTCTCTTGAAGTCTTTGGTGATTTGCCAAGACTTGTGATCAATAAAGTGCTTTGTTCTTCCTAGATATTGCTTGTGCCTAATAGCTTTGCTGTGGCTTAATCCCATGTTAGTGAGGCTCAAACACATCCCAAAAGAAAGAGGAGTACTCTACTTTGTAAAATTTTCTCAAGCACCTGATTGAAACTTACAAATAGTAAAAAATCCCAAGTGATGCTTCTGGGGGATTGGATGTAAGTCATGGGTTATTGACATGATAAATTCTTGAATTTGAATCTCTTTTTTGCATTCTTTAAGTTCATATTTATTTCACCATATCTATCATGTATCGTGTAAACTAGGATGATGCTGCCATGACTGTAAGTTTTTATAATACAAGACTTTTCAACACAGTTAGTAAGGGAGAAGAAACAAAATAAAATGGAGATGATAAATTAAATAAAAACAGGTAAAAACTAAAAATTGGAAATGGTATTAGAAAGACAAATAGACAAAGTGATGAGGTATGTAATTACCTATGAAGTCATGTAACTGTTGACGAGCAATTCTATGGGCACGAAGGAATGCAGCACAAATATAACATGCTGATTCCAACCTTTCCACAGTGAAGTATGTAACTAACTTCGGTGGGATCATACTAGACTGAAGAAACTTGTAGTAATTTGGGAAGTGAACGTTAGCTTTTAAACCTTTCCAGTCACATAAGGCCTCATCTGAAGCCAAATCTATTGCTTCCTCCACTGACAACATTAGGATATTAGTTGTTGTTTGAGAAATTCTTCCTTGATCAAGCATCTCCCAGTAAGCAGCTTGGACACCTAATATGAGCAATAAGCTGTTAGATGTAAATCCATTCATGTATCTCTATCCATGAGCTTAAATTTTTAGGAAAAATCATTTCATGACATAGTATCAGAGCCACCATGATCAAGTGGTCAGGGGTTCGACCCTTATTATCCCCTATTATAAAAAAAGTTCAGGCTCAAGTACAAAAGAGGCATTCACGTGAGAAGGCGTGTTAGATATAAAACAATTCATGTGCCTCTACCCATCAGCTTAAGCTTTTGGGAAAGATGGTTTCATAACATAAGCTCTCAAACTAGCCATGATATTAATGTAGTTGAAGCATTCAAGTTCATAATATTGGCAAACAAGAACTTGCCTGATCAAAGGACTAGGCCAACACAGACTGCCACCAAATTAGCTTAGAATGTAATGTAAATTGTGTGTGTGTGTGTGCATGCCTGCCACAAAACTTAAGTTACAATTGCAAATATACGTCGATAAGAAAACTACATTGGCATTTTACTATCTTAAACCTTTAGATGAAGACAATAATCACAAATAATTGTTAGTGTTGTGCCTTCATAATGAATCCATCCATCTAAAATGGATTTGATCGTATAAAGATTTTTATCTTTAATTTATTTGCAGAGACTGGTTGCCAGAAATTTAAAATTAACCCAAAGCTCTTTGCTAATAGGAAAAGTGGCCAAGAATGTAGACCAAGCTTCGATCCTTCATTACTACTGTACAAGCCACAAAACTGAAAGCATAAAAGAAAACAAGATGCAGAGCTGAAAAGTTCATGCAAAGTTACAACTAGCTTGACTTGGACGAGTTTCAAATGGAATTCTTAAAATAGATTGAAAAACATCTTATAATGAAGTCAAGCACAGTCACCCACAATACATCTGTTCTTGCAGATGCAATAAAGCACCTTATTGTTTAGTGTTTTACCTTTATTTTTACCACAAATTAAAGGACTGCAAAAATTTGGAATGTTTGTACTTTGTACCAGTTAAATTTAATCATACAGAAACACACAGTACATGCTGGATGAGGTTCCTCCTGTTGTTAAAGTTCGAAGAATTGATGCACAACATAATGAGAAACTATCAATTAAACTACTATTCGGATATGAACAAATGTAAAAGTTCCCATACCATTCAGAAGGCGTACTCGTATGTCTTTCAAATTCATAGGATCCAGGTTAGTATTACTTTCAGATTCACCATGTGGGTGAACACGTTCACCTTGAATGTCATTTAAGCAAGAGATATATCTCTTGACTGTGGGCCAGTCAGCAGGCCCTAGTTCCTCATCATCTCCAAGTTCACGAAAAGCCTCCAATGCTTGGTTCAGCATTTCATACTTTGTAAAATCAAGGATACGTCTCTGTTATAACAAGCGCAAAACATGAGGGCCAAGGCCAAATATAACTCAGAAGTAAGCACAATACGTAATCATATTGAACGATTTTCATTTGGAAGCAATATACAAGCACTTAAACAACACGGAAGCTTTCCTTTTTGTCTCACAATCTACATTTAATCTTAACTCATTCTTCGAATTGACCAAGATTCCATCTTCACAAACCCATTTGGAGTTAGAGGATAATATATTTTCTTGCAAGTTAGAGGACAATATATTTTCTTGCAACAAAGCTTTGAATGCATTGTAGCAATTTTTAGCCTCTGGCTCACTAATTTCCTTTTGTAGGTCATTTATATTTATACTTTCTACTTTATCAGAACAGTTGCAATACAAATTCACTGATACATACACCAGTGAAATATATAGATAGGATTTTTTGCAGGTATTTGATGAGGGACATTTATGCCACTTATTTTACTTCTAAAACTTAGCTTTTTGCATGAGTTTTACTATATTATTGACACAATTAATAAGGATTTTGATTTATTCCTCATTGTGTGATTTCGATAGAATCATTGGCTTTTGCATTGATTTTGGAAATAATTTGTAATTACACCCTTTGCGTTTAATTTGTCTTTTTGAGTATAATTTTATGTACAAGAGCTTTGGATCAAGTGCAGAATGTCAAGAACAAGGCTGGGAACTCTTGAAAAATAGCTTGGAGCTAAAAAGAGCAAACTCGTGGAAGCTTGCTCTCGAGTGACAACTTCAGCGCTCGGCAAAGTGACAACCATCAATTTTTTTGGCCTCATTGTTCTAGTGAGCGTTGGCGCTCATTTAGCACTAAGTGCTACAGACGACACTAATCAATTTTGGGCCCCAATTTGGGCTATTTTAGAGAGCGGTATTTAAAGGATTGACACAGTTGTTTACCCTAGTTTTTGACTCAGTTTTGGCTGCACAATTTAGGTTGCTATTATTCTCTCTCTCCACCTCTCTCTATCATCTTCTTCTCTACTTTTTCTCTCTTAGGGATTCCATAAGTGAATTGTTTTGTCCTTAAGGATTGTAGCAAGGATTGTTGCTATTATTGCTAGGTACTCTTTTAGATTCATTGATTGTAATCCTCCAAAGATGGAGGAGTAGATTTCTCTTACTAGTGGAGGGATTTCCAGATGGATTGGAATGACATTTGAGACTCTTTGTTTCTCTTACTAGTGGAGGGATTTCCAAATGGATTGGAATGACATTTGAGACCCTTTGTTTATATTGAATGCATTAGTGTTCTCAATATTCTGCAATTTCTATTCCTATAATTGTTGTGGTGATTGCTATAATTTTTATTGGAATAACTAAATTGGCAATCATCGTTTGAGGAAACACTTTGGGTATAAATTGATAGATCTATTGGTTTATGTTTAAGGGAGAACATTAGAATTAACCTTCCAATTGGCAGTTAGGCTATAGCAATTGGTACCTTAAATCATTGTAATTTCTAAATAAATTGAGATCTCGTTTGTTAGTTGTTTGCATTAGTCAAATTTTAGGATCGATTAATCACTAATAGAATTGCCAGTAATTAATTGCTAATAGTCACTAATAGATTCAATATTTGGTCAATGATAATTAATTTCCAATCCTAGGAATACCTTACACTAGTGCCCTTCTTATCATTGCTATTGTCTTTTAATTTCAATTGCTTTAATTCATTCTTCAAAACCCCCAATTTTCCCAACTAAATGATAAAGTCTCTTTGAGAGACGACCTAGGTTGTGTCCTTTTACTACATTTTCTTGATACAACTTAGCATAAATAAATTTCTAATTTGGGAGGTAGGCAACAGCCTCTATCAGTATTCATTTAGATTAGAGAAAGAGAAAGAGATTGTTTCACAAGTAAGATAGAGCATGAAGCATTAGGAAACCACCAAAAATATGAGATATGAAAATGTTTTATCCCTCATAACAAGAAGATAAGTTGAACCTAGAAGATTGGGAGAATGCTGACCTTAGCTGCTGATAATTTGTCCAAGCCGAGGTAGTGCAAAATGAATTGTGTGGTTGAACCATTCACTATGAGTGTTAACAACACAACTCCACCAGTGAAGAAAACAAACTGTGCAGTCAAAAAGCATTTGAGCGCTGGGTTTTAGTGTCCTTGCAAAGTCATAGAAAAGAGTCATGCATTAAAATTTCATGACCGTTTTACTAATATAAAATGCAAAACATACCAGTGTTCCTGTCTCTGAACTCAATTCAACTGATTTGCCACTTGAACGCTAAACCAACCCAAAGTTTAGTAATTAAAAGATTAGACTATGGAAACTTGAACATGATTATCAATTATAGCTTTATGCAGACACATTTTTCCCTTGCATTTTTTAAACATACATCATAGAGGAAAACAAACAATGCCTTGGAATTTGTTCATTGGTTAAATAGATATAATTATACAAGTCACAACCTTATTTTTCATAATAATGATGAACCTTAAACACACAATGTCATGCTAAGATGCATTTTTCTAAACAGTAACTCCAACATATACTAAATTGTAACAGTAGAACAGCTGAAATGAAACTAAATGTTCATTAAAACCAGAGGGACTAAAGTTGAAAAAGAAACCTGAAGAAAGGGTAGGAATTATAGAAGTGAAGTAATTCTTTCTCTCATCTTTTGGCATAAAGAAAGATATAATTTATACGCCTATTGTAAGGACTATCTAAAATGTGTAAGATACTATCTTACCTAACCATATCCATCATAATAAATGCTTATCTAACCATATCTACCACATCCATCATAATAAATGCTTACCTAATCATATCTACCATAATAAATGTTAATCATATCTATCATAATAAATGATAAAGACAAAAAACATAAATGTATGATACAATTCAACAACTAACAATCTTATTAAAGAAGAAACCAGGGGGACTGACAACACTTTCCCACCAATTCTTATATAATGTAATTTATTCTTTCTCCCTTAATATGGAAAAGAAAGTTCACTTTATGTCTAACAATTCAGTAGTAAATAATTTGAGTACATTCTTTAGGTTTACACATTGCTTTACCCATGATACATTTTACAACCCAAGAAGTCCAATTTGACATTCTTGTAGACAGTTTACAAGGTATGAGATAATCAAGACATGGGTCCAGTCCGTCTTATGCAGAAAGCCAGACAAAAGAATAAGAAAAAGCACACATATTCAACAGAACATAAAGTTTGGCAAGGTGTTAGATTCACTTGATTTAGAGAATCACTTCAATACAAATAATACAATTTTGGTGGCGTGACATATATTGTGCTTATTGGTGACCTTGGCTTGGATAAAAAGCTAGTCTCATCAAGAACATTTCACACTCCTTAATTATGAAACAATATTGTTTTTCCAACCCCTATTTGGTGTTCAGTCTCTAGTCACAATATAGAAAGGAATTTGAGAACCTCATTGTACTAACAACTTTGTCTTTTCTATTTGATCCAAAAAAGAAACAAGACTTTGTCTTTTTCTGTTTCTTCCCTGGAAATTCATATCCACCTCTTTTTTTGTAGTATTTATATCTTGTCTCTAATATATTTCATCTTTCAATAAAAAATAAATAAATAATCCAAGATTCCAAATAATACTAATGTGAATGATAAAGAAGCTTAATTATGCTGGGTTGAGTCATACCAGTACATATCCTAGCACTTGTAAATAATGATAAGACAGTACGGGCATGAAGAATAATAGCCATCAGGAGCAGAAGTGTTTGACTATAAAAATGCATGATTAGTCAATGAATACTTGCCTTGACTGATAATGAAAGTGCCAAGGCAACTGTCCCTCGCAATCCTGCCCAGATTAGAATAGTAGCTTCTTTCCAATCCAAGCCGTATCCAAAATATCTTAGAAAGGGAAATAGTGCTCCAACTACAATGCATCGAGACACTTGAAGATAAACATATAGAAGCACGAGGTGGACCCATGATTTTCCTACAACAAAACCAGTAGTCTGTAGTCACTCCCTTAGACTCAACAAACAATTTTAACAAGTCAAAGGGCATGTGGCATTGACAAGAGCTCCACGAAAACATAAGTTTTTAAAGCATATAAGTTTAGTCATTGTTTCTTCAATCTATTTCATGGTATGGCTTCCCCCAGTGAAATGAAAAGAAAGAATATAATCCATGGCAATATGGCATATTGAGAAGAAATGAGAGAGAAGAGAATTTCATAAGTGAATACTACCATGATAAAAGACAGTGTCATCACTAAGTATTCCTTCAGCTATAACCACCCCACTGCAAAAGGAATATAAGAAGATATCAATGAATATAATATGCTATAGTGAATGTATTACAGCAGCTCAAATCTGACTCAGTTCAACCAGAAAAACATATTTGTTGATTGTTGATTGTCAATAAAATAATGGCATGAACGGCCAGTTTAACAAGTCATATCAATAGATTGTTATGATTTCAGAATCCATTAAAGCTCTTACCTCAAGATGAAAATTAATGTATTAGCAATATAAGCAACCATTTCCCTGAAGAAAAATAAACACAGGGTTAAAACACATTGACATTTGAAAACAAATTATAACTGTGGGACAAAAAAAAAATCTAATCAGGCAAATCTTAGACGTGTCCTTGCTGCAGCCACAAGCATACAGTAATTCACTGTTTTATCTCCCAGTCAGAAAATTTTGTTCATCTTTCTTTATTGAAAAGAATAATAATATGACTGAAAGAAGAAAATGATACATAAGAGGACAAGAAATCTGGTTATATCAAACAGAACACTAACTCATCCCAGAAAAATACATCAAAACAGTATGTCTCTCATGTCCCCCTGCAAGTCATATTTGGCAAAGTGATAGCCATACCAGTGTTTTTAGACAACAAATAGTCAAATACCCAAGACCAACCCAGTTAGCCAGCAACAGACATCGTGACAGATCAACTATTTGTACTTATCATTCCCTAGCCCAACCAATGGAAATCCCCAAAATCTTCCCTATCCTATTTGTAACCTTTACAAGTATCCAAAAGAGAGATAGTAAACAAAAGGGGATGGTGGATAAAATATTCTATACTATTCTAAATAATATCCCAAGTGACAAATCAGAACTACAAGGCCCAACACTAATTCATCACTACAAGTTTGAGTCCAATTCAGAGAGCCGAACACTGCCACAATCTAAATATTCTTAGCTATTGTATTTAGGCTATGCCCTATACGAATCCTTACTAAAAGGAGTGATCATTAACCCGTTTTGGTTGCCTAGAAAGAATAGCATTTTTACTGTCTTTGATTCCTCTAATCTTCTAAACCTCTCAGCTGTATTGGCGAAAATTTCTATAGCTACTGGTAAAAATAATATATTATTTAAAGTATGCTACATTTTCAATTTTTTTCCTCATATTCCAAAAAGCAAAATCATAATATATGATTATCAATGATAAAACTAGGGCAATCATATCACTGTCACAAGATGAAGACAAGCAGCCACAACAAAGATGAAGCCAAACAAACAAAGAGAACATTCGCTCAGAAGTACACTAGTCTGCATATTAATTAAAATGAGGATGCCTTAACAAAACCATTAGATGAAACCCACAAGGATGCCAGAAAGCTCTATAAGGGTAAAAATATCTAGGCTGCGGGAGGGGGGCTAGCAAAATATGTATTTACTGTTCTGCCAAGAACTTAGATTCCTTTTATCTGTTTCTGTTATTACCACTAAAATGAGTGTCAGTTGAAAATAAAAAAAAAAGATCACGATAATGTCCCAAAGAATGAATGTAATTTATATAAATAAGTACGCTAAGCAGCATACCAAAAGTGATGTAAGCTTTGTTGACTTTCACCCTTAAAAGCTGTCCTTGCAAATGCAGAATAGAACCTGTAGAAAGATTTTAATAAGTAGATTTCCAAATTTTGAGAGGTAAATGCACTTCCCAGTAAAGATCAACTTACATTCCCAATGACATCACTGCCAAAACACCAGACACATCAGCACCCTCTTGAGCCTATAAAAGAATTTCAGCCATCAATTTTTCCATGCAGTCATTTAAAATAACACCAAGGATAAAACCAAAGATGATATATATTTCAACAGATATAATCTCTCATCTTACTCAAACATTCATCCAAGAAATTAGGGTATATAAAACCGGTAGATTTGACTTGCATAATTATTCATAATACAAATATAATCTGTCATCTACTAATCGAAGTTTGAAAACAACTTACAGTGAAGTAAGCAATGTAGCTAACAGCAAGTGTTAGAGCAATCTCTATCACTGTATCATTAAAAATAAACCCAAGCCACAAAACAGATGCTATCCCAAAAGCAAGACCAATTCCTACACTGGACCAAGCAGAGGGCCACATAAGCAAAGATAACTTCTGCCATTAATGCAACAAAGAAGTAGGTGAAACCTACGCTCCAAGTGAAACTTGCACTAGAAATTTGATAATGGCAACCCAGTCGTAGGTATCTCCAAGAACCATCCGAAAGAATAGGGTATACACCACAATAGCCGTCCTAGACAAGAATGAAGATTGAGCTTTGTCAAAGACAAGAATGAAGATTGAGCTTTGTCAAAGACAAGATAAAAGACATATTCAAGGCTTGAAGCCACTTCCTTCAACCAAGATTCATTTAGCAAACACAGAAATTCATTGTAAGGGTACATGTTATTTAAAGGAAGAACAAAGGGAATAAAAAGTCTATAACAAAATACCCATCATTCATCAAGGATTCCCCTTCAATTATTGTGCTTAATTTTTTGCTGGCACCGAGCTCTTTCAACAAAGCCACAACTGCAACAGGATCAGTTGCACTCAGAAGTCCCCCAAGCAACAGTGATGTTTTCCAACTCCAGTTATATGGAAAAGTAAGCTGCACTGTGACAAGTGAGTTACTTACTCATATGACATCATTGATAATGATGAAATCTAGACACATTGGCTCACGTACCTTCAAAACAGATCCAAGACAAGCAGTTGAAATCACAACTCCTGGACCAGCTAGTAAGATCATTTGTGCAATACACCTCTACAACACAGTCCAAAACATAGAAAGAGGATAAGTTCATCTCAGGATGCAACATCAGACATTTAATAATGAACTTTATGACTTACATTATAATAAAGAGACCATTATACCCAACCAAAGAAAAAGAACCAATTTTTTTCTAATTCATTCCACTTCTAATTATGAGTAGTACTTAATGATCATTTCCAGCTTTAACCTCCTCAAGACATCTTGTTCTACATTCGTATGTGTTCTTCACCCAGTCACAACATTAATACTACTTACACACAAAACTTGACATCTATCACCTCTCTAAAATAGTCATTCATGATTCATCCTCTAAATGTTGACAGTAACGTATTGCACTTATGACTTTCTTAGCTGTATAATTTGCACAAATATTAGCTAATTAGCCGGTATGTAAACAGAGAATAGGGAGAAGACAAGTAGACGCATAACAGTGTGACACCATCACATTATAACTCAAGAACAAATCAGTTTCTAATCATAAAAAAAAAAAAAAGCCAAGAAAAGGAACCTTAATTTGGTGAACTTCTATTGAGAATGCGCTCTCAAAAAGAAGAGCAGGAAGAAAAACAGCCAACAGCAGGTCTGGGTTAATCTCTGCCCCTGCATATTATAAAGGTCAATCCCTTCAATGATTTTTAAAAAGAACAATCAGTGAAGATCAAAGCTCCTTAAATTGACATTTCTAAAATGTTATGTCTATACACATGTTCCAAAGCTGTAAAATGAAAAGCCTTTTCCTTGTTTTCTCTTTCTTTTAATGCCATGTACATAATTTTCAAAATAAATAGAATCAAGAGAACAAACTTACAAATGCGAATTCCATCCCCAATCTTTCCCAGCCGATGATGAGTACCATATTCTGTTTAGAAGTTAACCATTAATCAGTTAAGTTACTTATATTTAAAAAAAATAAAAGGGTAAACAATTGGAAGAAAATAGAGTATATTGTTTGGGAGTCAGACACAGAGTATGCTATTGATACGCATAAAACTTACCCTGACAAAGATAAAGTTGACAAAAAATCTGCCTCACTATATATTATTAGAGAAGTACTACCATTGTGTTTTTTCCAGTTACCACAACTTCATGCATCTTGTCTTCACCACTATCACCTCAGTAATAAACTAGCAATACATCTTATTTTTTGTTCAGTGACATTACTTATTTTCTTTTGTTTATTCATTTTGAATCATAATATAGCATTTGTTGATCTTCTGAAATATGTTTTATGTATGCATCTGTCCTTGGTTGGAGTTTCAAATCCTTTTGACTTCACTGTTCAGAAGAAAACTTCCAATAAATACGAGGGCAAGACCTTCTTAGCCCTAGGAAGCAAGAATTACATACAAAAATAAAAAATAGTAAAGCATAAAAAGAGGAAAAAAACGTGGAATTTGAAAAATAAAAAGCTCCCAAAGATCAATGTTAGAATTAAATAAATAATGTATAATTCATTACAATGCGCACCCCCCCCCTTTTCCCCAACCAAAAAAAGAAAAAGTAAATAAATAAATAAAGAGTGGAGAATCAAGAACATAAAAAGTTACAGTAAAAACTACTTAGTTCCTGATTTTTTTATTTTTTATTTTTGTTCTGATGAAAGACTAAATTATTAACAAAGAAAAGAGAAACCCATTTCTTATTAACTTCTCTCCGACTTGAAATATTCTCTTTTTCCTCTCCAAACGACATTGAAAGAAAAAGATGAAATAAAATATTGGGCTTGATCATTTTATCAGAATATGATAAGGATCAAAGCTAAAAGATTTGTTTTCATTATCCCGGTTCCCTTAAATTTAATCCTATTTCTATCATAGGGAGGAAGATTATGAATTTGAGGATTAAAGGGGTTCCTCCACTCAGTGTCAAGTCTCCAAAATGAAATGCTAAAATAGCCAAACATGGATCCAACTCATGGATGGTATTCATGATGTGTATGTGTTTCTGTCCTTTTTGGTCAACTCAGCTTGTTTCTAAATTTACACACACATGCCTTCTTCCTTCATCCCTAACCAAAATCGGCAAGCCAACTTTCCCACACGCCTTCATAATTACCGGAAAAACCTTTTTGACACCAATTCCAAATTCAGCAACCTCTTTTACCTTGTGCTTGAATCAAAGCTTAATAAGTGGTTCAACAACAAAAAAAGCAAAAAAAGAAAAGAGTCAACTCTAATAAATAATAGAAAAAGGAAGATGATGAATGAAAAGTGCAAAAGAACCTATGGATCCAAGAGCAATGCCAATAATAAGCAATGCAACAGTGTAAGGGACTCTTGTGCCACGCAGGAGGTGCCTGCAAGCAATCCCCAGAGCCAAACTGATGCCAAAGAAGATCACTGCATCTGATGGACTCTCAGTCTTCGAGGAAGCAGCAGCAGCAGAAGAAGAAGAAGAAGGGGAAGCAGCAACAGCCATGGAAAGGGGTTGCTGCTCCTGCTCCTCCATGAATCTGTAAGCAAGCAGTGATTCTGTCAGAGCCGCCATTCAAAGGTGGCAAACAAACTGATTATGATGGATGTTGTCTCTAATTTTAACCGGTTGTAGGCTCTCTTTTCTAACTTTTTGTTTTCTCCTCTGCAAAATAGAAATATTGGCTTTGTTGCCCTTACACACAAGTACTTGAGTTGTTGCCCCAATATAAATCAAGGCAAGGGCACGCATTGGCCAACTGAACCACTGGGCAGTGTGCTTGGTTTTTCACCACAACACGGTACCTTGTCTTTCTCTTGTGTTGGCTTTTATAGGAACACGCGTACAAAATGCCAAAACTCAACACTCATTTCACACATATATATATATATATATATATATATATATATATATATACATACACTTTTTGTCTTCATTTATTAAATTTATTTAATATTATCAATTAAGTCCTCACTATTTAGGCTGTTCCAGGTGGCCCGTATCCATTCATAACAACATTATTCACAAATAAATAAATTTGGCTACTCTCTTGCAGGAAAATTCATTTTCTATTTCCATCACATTTTTAACTTTCTTGTGGAACAAAATATGACTACCTCACTCTTTTTTTCTGTCAACTTTGTTGACAAGTTTTAAATTGATAAGGAAAAAAAATGGATGGCTTGTAATGTATTTTTATAATTTATCCTTCATTAAATTAATTTAGTATAGTTAATATGCTTTATATTAATATTAGGTTTAAAAATAACCTAAAAAACAAGTTGTTATGCTTTATATAAGATATTAACGTTGATGTTAGTTATTAACTTTTTTAACGCTTTATATAGATATTTAAAAAGGTTAATAATATGCTTTATATTCATGGAAGCTAATACAAAATCATAAAAGAAATAACAAGTGATTTAAAATTTAAATAAATTGGTATAAATAGTATTTTAATATTTTTAAAACATAATTTACTGAATGCATAAATTAACATAATTTTTATACTTAAAACTTAATTTAATCAAGATCATCAACAAATTCTCTATTTAAAGTATAATATTCGAATTGTGTAAAACTAAAATATCTCAACATACATAACCATGAAATCATCTTATTTATATTTTACATGTGCTACAACAATTTGAGAGAACATAAAGTTTTTCATTTTATAACCATAGTCATAATTTGAAAATCAATTCAATAATACTTGAAAACTAAATATACATGAAGAAAGTCATAAATTATAGAATTCAAATACATAATATGGAATTGAAATGTATGATTAAAATCGATGCCTGCACAACTACCAGAACACTTAATCTAACATAGTCCTAGACTAAGCCTCACTGCAAAGTAAAACTCTCATAAGGGATACCTAACTAAGTTTCATTATCGGAATACTTTGAAGGGGCAAGATTGTCCTTAGCAGATAACTTGGTACCAAGGATCTTGTAGTCATTAACTCACTGTTTGTTTCTTTTATAGTTACCATCTAAAATTAATTTGCACATAAACTAAATAAATACGAAAAACTCTAAAAGCTCTAAACTCGTATATTTCTGATAGCTTGCTGTCAAGCATATTAGGACCTGAAATCATGCCCAAGAGATCACCAGCTTGCAAACATTGTGATTTCAGAAACCCAAGAATATATGTAAGGTAAATGTTCTAAATCATATTTAATTCAATACTTTCAACAATGCATAACTAAATCTCTAAAAATAGTATTTCAAAATAGCATGATTTCATAAACATGACAATTTTAAAATCGTAATAACATATCTGTCAATGTAGATAAACATGTTCATCTTAACATTTTTAATAAATTATAACTGGGTTTTTAAAGACATGATCATGAAAATCAAAATCTTGAAAATATAGTAATTTCATCAATCCATAATTTGTGTTCTTACAATCTTGGGAATATTAT
Organism: Dalbergia oliveri; assembly: GCA_030441495.1. NCBI lineage: Eukaryota > Viridiplantae > Streptophyta > Magnoliopsida > Fabales > Fabaceae > Dalbergia > Dalbergia oliveri. The sequence goes on along the minus strand of JAMLFY010000002.1, from coordinate 43,331,164 downwards.
CTTATGTAAATAGCATAGGATCCAGTAGCATAACGAATATTACGCTATATAAAAATATTATTTGATTTTATAAAATTAGGCTTTATATTATTATATGCTATACAATTGGGCCTTACATATGTTTTTAGGTGTGTCAAATAGACTTTAAGTAAATAATTAAGCATGAGTATTCTATTGACCCAATAAAATAGATAATTTATTTTATTTTTTAATTTAAAATTTTATTCTTAATTTAAAATTTTAGTCTTAATTTATTTTATTGTTTTACCAAGTGTAGGCAGTTTTCTAAGCTTTATAATTTTTCACAGTGTAATGAAACTCGGCTCAAGGGAAGAAAGCCGGTGAACCGTTTGGAAGCTCAGAGCCACCTTTGGACCGGCCTTGCATTAGGGAAGACTGGGTCGACTTGGTTCGATTAAAGGGCCCGATTTTGTCGAACTGGACCAGGTCATGCAATTTTTTTTTTTTTGCTTTTTTGAAACGGCCCGTTTTATGCATTTAAAAAAAAAAAAAAACCTAAACGCCTAATAGCCTCTAAGGCTCTAACTGAACACACACACACCACACTCTCTTCTTTAGCCTCTGTAAGATTGTAATTGAGGCAACCACAAACAAAAGCCACAAAACCTAAGTGGCTAAGGGAGATGAAGCGAGAGTATGAGACGAGACGCACACGCCCAGCACGCCGCGTCGCCACTCCCCGGGCGCGCGCCGGTCCTGCTGCGCACCGCCACTCGGCCGCTGCCTCGACGCGCGTGGTCTCTGCTGGCCCCACCCGCCTCGACGCGACTCTCCGTCCCTCTCACGCCGCCGCTCGCCGACCAGCGCGCCCTACTCACTCCTCCCGCCTGAAGCTGAAGGCTGAAGCTTGAAAGTTGAAACTTTGAGAGTGAAAAGCTTGAAAGGTAAGTTGTGTTATTTGATTTCCTTTCTTATTTCCTTTTCCATTTTTTATTGGTGATTCCTGATTAGTGTTGCTTGCTTTCTTTAAAATTAAATTATTATTGATTTCCTAAATTGTGTTGATTGATAAATTATGGCTGGTTAATGGTTATTACTTATTACTAGTTATTTGATTAATAAATTGTGGCTGGTTATTTTTCCTGGTTATTCCTGGTTATTTGATTTCCATTTGTTGTTGTTGTTGTTGTTTCTTCTTAAATTTGTTGTTTTAATTAAGTACATTGCTTTAGATGTCTTCTGCACAAACACCTTCATCACAAACACCAGTATCCCAAGAAGCATCTCCTGAAGATTCTAGTAAAAGATCATATAACCATAGGGAAAAAGCTGATCCAGCTTGGGGGCATTGTAAGCAAATTCCTGAGGAAGATGGAAAAGTTGTTCTATCATGTCTTTATTGTAACAAGGTAATTAGAGGAGGTGGAATCAATCGATTCAAAAGTCACTTGGCAGGAGAAAGGACAAGTTGAAGCTGCAAGAAGGTGTAAGGATATTCAAGCTCAAATGAAAAAAAATATTGATGAATGTCGGAGCAAAAAAAGAAAGGTGCAAGAAGATGCAATTGAAGAAATGAATGAGTATGAGGAAGAGCTTATGCGAATAGGTGACAATCCAATGCAAGAGCCATATAGAGTTGCGTCCTCTGCATCTCAAAGGGGGAAAAATAACCTAGGCTCTTACTTTATGCCTAGAACCACACCTGGAGCTCAACCAACATTGAAAAGTGTGTTACAAAGTAAAGAGGTAATGGAGAAGTGTGACATTGCCATTGCAAAATGGATGATTGATGCTTCTCTGCCCTTTAATGCATGTAATTCAGCCTATTATCAACCTATGATTGATGCTATTGCTAGCATGTGTAGGTTATAAGGGTCCAACCGTTTATGGAGTTCGTGGTAAACTATTAAGTAAATTGGTTGAAGATGTGAAAAAGATGATAGAGGGTTATCATGAAGTTTGGAAGCAAACTGGATGCACTATCATGGCTGATGGATGGACTAATCGTTGTAGGCGAACTTTGATTAATTTTTTGGTTTATTGTCCTAAAGAAACTATTTTCCTAAGGTCAGTTGATGCTTCTCATGCCTCAAAAATAGCAAATTTATTGTATAAGCTTTTTAGAGAAGTAGTGTTAGAGGTTGGACCAGAAAATGTTATTCATGTAGTGACGGATAATCCTGCAAATTATGTTGCTGCTGGAAAGTTGTTAGAGGTGAGTTTCCTAAACTAGTTTGGTCTCCATGTGCCGCTCACTGTGTTAATTTGATGTTGCAAGATATTGGGAAATTGGATGAAGTTAATGAGACTGTGTCACATGCTTCTAAAATACTTCGTATTTGATGAGAAAGCATCCAGATGGAAGAGAAATACTTCGTCCAGCTTCAACTCGCTTTGCCACCAATTTCATTGCATTGCAAAGTATTTTGGCTCAAAAGGATGCACTTAGAGCCATGGTGACTTCTAGAGAATGGATAAGTTCAGCTTATTCCAAAGACCAAAAAGCAAAAAAATTTGTGGATCAAGTGTTGGATTCTAATTTTTGGAAAAAGTGTACTGATATTGTTAAACTCACTAGCCACTTGTTCGTGTGTTGCGTATTGTTGACAGTGAAGATAAACCTGCTATGGGTTTTCGTTATCAAGCTTTCTTTAAAGCTAGAGAAGAGATGGTGAAGAGGTTTCAAAGAAGAAAGAAGATAGTGGAGCCTTACTTAGCAATCTTAGATAGTAGATCGGATTCTCAACTTCGTAAAAATCTTCATGCTGCTGGTTATTGGTTAAATCCAGCTTGTCGGTTAATTCTGAAGAATTTGAAAAACACAAGACTACAACATCTGGCCTTCTTGATGTCATTGAGAAGTATGCTTATGGAGATCCTGATTTGCAATCTATGTTAACAAGTGAAATGAGGATCTTTAAAAATGATGAACAAGATTTTGGAAGGTTGCCATACGTGAACGAAGCATAGTGATGCCAGGTAAATTTAACAGTTGTTATTTATTTTTTATTATTTATGTTGTAATCCTGATTATGGTTAAATAATGTGCACACTAATTTATTACATTATTGTAGATCAATGGTGGGAATCTTATGGATGTGGTGCACCAAATTTACAAAAATTGGCTATTCGTGTTTTAAGCCAAACTTGTAGTGCTTCTGGTTGTGAACGAAATTGGAGTGTGTTCGAACATATTCACTCAAAGAAGAGAAATAGGTTAGAGCATCAAAAGCTTAATGACCTTGTTTATGTTCATTGCAACTTGAGGTTACAAAAAAGGTAATTTTTTTTTTCATATAACTCTTTGTTTATATGAATATTTAGTTCTCCAAAATATTTTATTTATCTTGATATGAATAAATTGATGAACATAGGAATTAACAGAAATCAAAATTATGATCCAATTTGTTTTGAGGCATTTGAGGATCATGCTGATTGGATATTGGAAAAGTCACCGCCACTCTTAAACATGGATGAGTTACAAGCTTTGCATAATGATCTTGCAAATGTTTCCATCCAATCAACTTAGATGATATTGGTATATTTTTTAATTGCATGAAAGCTTTTGGTTGTCATTGTTCCATTATCATTGTGGATTATTGTTTGTTAGTTTGATATATGTTGATTTGTTAAAAATAATATCATTGTAGATCAATTAAATTTGGAAGAAGATGATGATGAAGATGATGCACATGATAATTCCAATGAGAATGCGGATCAAGATGAAGGCATTGTTGGTCAAGTTTCAGATTTAGCTGATGAAGAAAGGCCTCTTGACCAAAATGATTATGACCCCTTGACTTGGGTTTAATTTGAAACTTTGTTTGTAATGTTGTATTTTTATGACTTGAGTTTGTGTTTTTTGTGATGTAAAACTTTATGAGTTTGTTTTGATTCCTTGACTTTGTGACTTTGTGTCTTTTGTTTTAAACTTTGTGACTTTGTTTAATTATGTTATTTATTTATGCTTTGTATTTGGAGTTTTAGATCTCTTAAAAAATGTCAAATGGCTAATTAGTTATTATTTTTATAATTTTTTTCAATTTTTATATATTTTTATTATTTTTTAATATAAATCCGATTTAACCAAATTACATTGAGGAAGTAACCAATAATTAATGTCTTGGCAGAGTCCAAGTTTTAAAACTATGATTTTTCACCTCATAAGGTTTTGAAATTTCATTTTGTACCCGTATATATAATATAGAATTGACCCAAAAACACAAATAGCAATTAAGATTATAATTCGAAGGACGATCGAAACAATGAAAAAAAAGCCATGACGAAGCAATGATATAACATTCATTTATTATCATATGACTACCTGTCTCTACTTCTAATCATGTTAACTGATGATGATATTTAAAATAATCAATCATCAACCTCTTTTTTTTAATGTCATTAACCTCATTTCTTATATCTCTTCCTACTTTTAATTATGGATTTAATTTTAATGTGATGTCAACGTAAAAAAATTTTATATAATCATTCGCTTATATAATGTCACATCAGTAAATATAGTTAATAACTTCTTCCCACTAGTTTAAAAGTCATGCAAATAGAGAAATTTGATTAGATGATAGTATACATTTCTTTTATATTGTAATGGATTAAAATGAATGATAAGAATATGAATTAATTGAATTTTGATAATTTAACTAATAATACATTTATCTTATAAAAGGTTGGCCAATCCCTTTGACATCCCTAGTAGTATAGCCATGATAAAAATGGGCCAACTTTAATAACAAATATTACCTGAACAAAGAAAAAAAAATATTGTGACCTACACTAAACTATTTTAAAACATTTTTTTCCCAACAAAATATCTTCAAAAACTCCTCTCATATATTTTCTTTAACTATTTAGGATGTAAACTTATTACATAATGAAATTAGTGAAATTCATTCAACAAATTTGAAATTTAGAGATTAATTCTGATAGACTATCAATATAAAAAGAAAAAAAAATTACGCTTATTTCTAATTACATATTTCTATTTGTAAGAATTATAAATAGTGAATAATTGAGTGAAATACTATTAATAATGTAATAAATAATTGAATATCTATATAAATTTTTTATACACTTGAAATATATTAAAATTAAATTAAAAAATTTACTATTCCACAAATAAATTACCAAACCGGAAATTGTTATGCTCAATTTAGTATGACCACAATACTTAAGTCACTAAATTAGGCCCAACTAATTCATACTAGCCCTAAACGTCCTCCAAAATCAACTCACACTTTGCGCCAAAAATAAAAGTTTTATCCTGACATAGTGCTCACAACAAATTGTAGATATGGGGAACTTGTTCATAATTTTCATAACATTACACCCATCACCTGAAATACGTATCGGTTAATAAAGCTAACACAACCTCAAATGTAGAGTCCATCTAATGGTTTAGGATAGTGTGACCATGGTGGGGCTTTGTTTGAGAGGCCCAGGTTATATGCCACCTATCTTTTAGTGTGCGTTTAGACTAAGCAATTACATGGGAATGTAATTTTTGGGTTAAGTTTAAAATTCGTTAGGCTAAAATATCTTGTTTGAATATTCACTTAGAAGAAATTGTAAAATTTAAGAGATTATAAAAAGAGATTTTATCTACCTAAAATTAAATATTTAAATTTTCACATAAAGAGAAAATTTTTGAAATCTCTACATATATAAGTATACGTTTTTCTTATTTTGATAAGTCTCACTTTTATTATATTATATTATAATTTCTTTATATTTATGAGATTTTTGTTTAATATTATTTTTAATTTATTTTGGTGCATTTTAAATTTTTTAATATTTAGTTTATATTATATGATGTTACATTTATGTATCATTTCATTTTATTTATATAACAATTAAATTTTATAATTCAATAAAATATTTTGTGAATGAAATTTAAGATAATTTATAAAATATGAACTCATTATAATTGATTTTAGATCGATTAAATTTTAATTATTAAGAAAAAATCTTATTTTTTAAAAAACATATTATTTTTCAAATAAAATATGTTAAAATAATCAAGGTAATCTAATTACCTCATCCCAAACAAAGTATTTTACAGATAAAGAAAATATAATTATCTATCCAAATAAAAAATTCAAAAATTGAAGAAAATTTAATTGAAACATTTTAATTTCTTAGTATTTTAAATTCTCTTGTATTTTAGAAATACTCCATCCAAACACACTTACTTTAAGGTGAGAGGCATGTGTATTGTGTTCTGTTATAAAGATAGTAATTAGTTTGTAGAAAATATAATGACCAGTGTAGTATTTTTGCTTCAAATAATGTCCTTTCACTCCATGCCACTTCTTTTTTATAAAAAGAATTATTTTTTCAACACTCTGTGCCTCATATTCTGTGTAGACACCAATTTATTACCCTTAAATTTTCAGGACCCTTATTTTAACATTTTCACCTTATTCTTCTATCCTTAAATTTGAATGAATATTCAAAGACATTTATTTTTTAGGTGTTAAAATAACAACACTCTTTTATATCCTCAGTATAAATAAAGTGCACTTTTTTTTGTTTAGTCTAAATCTATTGGAAAGGCTAAAATAGCAATAGAGGAGAAGAACCCACAATTTTTCAATAAAGTACACATTATTTTTTAAAAGAGGGATGATATTTGCACATCACAAAGTCGTTATACATTTACACCTAACACAGAGCAAAATAGAAGTATGAAATATGGAATGATAAAATAAAAAGGAAAAAAGAAAAAACTTCTCTCCCTCCAAAAGTCTTTGTTCTCTCTTTCGCTCTCTCTCTCACCCACCTTACCCTCCAAAAGCTTTCATTATCTCTCTTTGTCATGTTTTTATCTCGTTCGTTGTTATTCACAAGAAGAAAGAGGATCAAACTCTGTTGGTAGTGTACAAAACTAATCCTCACGTATGAAGGCTTAGCTCATTCGTTTGATTTTTTCATGTGTTTGTGGTTTATGTCTCAAGACATTGATGATTAGTTTTTTTAGAATTTTTTAGCGACAAAATAAATTGAGAATAACTCTACTAAAAGTTGAGATTTGCTATTATTTTTAAAAATGGAGTTATAAATTTATAAATACGTATTACGAAAATTGTAAACTAATACACAAAAAGTTGTAAATCACGTTCATAAAACATGTAAACCTGAAAAATTGCAAACCAATTGAAGACAAATACTAACAGTTAAGGAAAAAATGTAAAATCATATGCAGAAAGTTGTAAACCATATGGTTTCACATTTTATCTTGAACCTATTTAGTATTTGTCCTCAATTAGTTTATAATTATTCAAACTGGTTTACATGTTTTATGAACATGGTTTACAACCTTGCATCCTGGTTTATAACTTTTCTACATATGATTTTACATTTTATCCTAAACCTGTTTAGTATTTATCCTCAATTGGTTTACAATTTTTTAGAACTGATTTGCATATTTTATGAATATGGTTTGTAACTTTTTGCATATTGGTTTACAACTTTTCATAATGCGCGTTTACAACTTTTCTAAGTCCAGTTTTAAAAAATTATAGCAAATTTTAATTTCTAACAAAGTCATTCTCTATTCGTTTTGTTGCTAAAAAATTCTAAAAAAAAATTATAATCATTAATGTCTTGAAATATAAACCACATACTTAAAAAATCAAATGGAATGAGTTAAGTCTTCATACGTGAAAATTAGTTTTGTACGTTGTCAACGAGTTTGATTCTCCTTCTTCTTCCTGAACAACAACAACGAATGAGAGAGAGAACGTGACAAAGATAGAGAAAATAAAAGTTTTTGAAGGGGAGGGGTGTGTGCGAAAGCAACGGATAAAGAGAGAGATAGAAGCTTTTAGAGGAAGTCAAGGAGGGAAGTTTTTTCTTTTTCCTCTTCCATTTTATCCTTTCATATTTCATACTTCTATTTTGCCCTATAATAAAGTGTAAATATATGGTGACTTTATTGTGGTGTATAAATATCATTCCTCTTTCATAAAGCTCTCTAATAAGTACACATTTTTTAATCAAAAAATAAAGTGCACATTTCTTAATTGTGAATCAGCATAGTACATATTAGAAAAATAAAAAAGGAAAATCTATCTTCATCATATAAAAGTAGGAGTGGTACTGCTTTGTTCCTTTTACTAGCACCATCATTGCATAAGCCTACAATGCCATGTCATTTTAAAGATTTACAATTCCAGTACAAAAATATTAATTATACTTATAGATTATAAGATAACGTGTTAACTCACATTATCTACCATTAAATAGGGTGTGGACCCTACTTAAATGGAAACTCCCCATCTAATGGTGGATTGAATGAAGTTGACAAATATCTCACATCTATTGTTAAACATTTACAATTACAATAAAAAGAGTGCTACAAACCTAGTGAAAAAGTCAGACACAATGCATTCAGTAGTACACAGTTCATCAGACTCAGCATATAATAAAAACATATTACGGACTATAGACTTCAACTCTCTCAGTTCTTAGTTTTTCAAGACCAACATTACTCTAATATATTCAAACTATAAGTCCTAAGTCCCAAATTACAACGAGCCATATCAAACATCTTCAACACAGCAGTACCAATCCTGAAGTTAAACCGGTAGCATAGGAGGCGCGAAAAAACAGTCATAAACTTCGAGTCAAACTATTCCCATTTGACTCCATGATCCTGCCAATCTTGAACAGATTTCCCAGTTGGGCTAGCTAGTCTTGAAGGGAGATTCATCTTGGAACTCCCTCAACTTCGATTCTTCTTTGGTTTGGAGCCATATAAGAAACTTTCTAGTAGTTATGTTTCCAATGTATCACAATTGCCTGTTAACATGAGAAAGGAAATTTTAATATGATTTTGTGATATTAGGAAATATCAATAGCAGTTTTTCGATGAGAAAATCAGCACCATGATTTATTCACTTTCCCTGTGCACATTTATAAAAACCAACAAAATATGACATAATAAGCTATACTTAATAATGAAGGATATGGAAACAAAAGTAAACACAATTAAGTTTATGAAAAACAGTCCAATATATTGAAACCATAACTAAAACATGATTAAACTGTTCACAATATAATGCAAAGCAAACAAATATAGAATGGTAAAGAATTATACGAAATCAAACAACAGCAAAGATGAGGCTACCCACTCTCCTCACAAGTATAAGTTCTGCTAGAAGCTTCCCTACCAAGCCTCAAGCCTATTGCAGACTCCCAATAAAGTTATGTTATAACTTATAAGCAGTGGAAGTAATGTGATGGAAAGCAAGACCTCTCAAATCAGAGAAAGAGAGCATAAGAGAGAGCAATGGTTAAATTGGAACCAAAATATGTCAAAACATGGTTCAATTAAAACCAAAGCCTTTCACATAACCACAAAAATCACAATTGAGCATATGCATACTTGCGTGTCAATAGGCAGGAGCAACAGAGGAGATTTGGTAACATTCATTAGCAAGAAAAACCATAAAAGTCAGATAAGAGGAAACCAAAGGAAAGGAAAGGAAAGGAAAATATTATACCGCTAGACTCTATCACTCCATTTCGAAACACAAAATAAGGTATTAATTGGATGTCTAATACGTCATCCCTTAAAGCTTATTATTTATAGTCTACACTAAATCATTGTAAAAGGCCAAATATATAGCAAAATCTACAATAAACATTGAAAACAACACAATATAAGGGAAAAAACAATTAATCTAGACTATGAAAATTGACCTTGTTGGACAAAGTGTGATAACCCAAATACAAAATTTATTACTATTAGAATTATTATTATTAATGTGGTAGACAATTTAACATAATATGAGATGTATGCGCGAAACACTCCAATAATATTATAAGAAAAAATGTGTAGTATGTTGATATTATTTTTATTATTATTATGTGATGCACGAGTCGGACTATTGTAATCACACTACACTATCACATTAATATCATATATATGGAGTGCACAGGTTGCACTATTATAATTCCACTATATATATATATATATATTAATGAAATGCGAAACACGATATGGTTATTTTATTAGTACATACGTATATAAAAGAGTTGAACGGAAATGCATTCTGAATTCATTGGACAGCAGTAGGACGCGGATGCATCTCGTTTAGAGTTTAATATACACCCCTAATATATTTTAGATATATCATAATACTCCTAAATATTTTTCTAAAACTCCTAACCGCTGAAAAAATTTTCCCTAAAGAGGAAGACGTGATTTCTCTAACTTCTCAAATTAATCTCTTACGATAAGTGATCTTCATGGAATTTAGTCTCCCTTTTTATTTAAACTATAAGTTTGGGTCCTGTTAACATAGTTTTTACACAATATTTTTTCTCCCTATCATTCCAAACTCAATTTAGGTAATAAAGTCAAATTATTTATATTTTCATTATATTATTTGGCAATTACTAGTGTCATTCCAGCTTCAAAATCAAGTTGTTAGTGGAAGTATACTCAGTTACTAACGGTAAGTGGGTTTAAGCTCATAGCCATATTTTTTGTCATTATTATTATTTTTTCATATTATATAAATGATTTATAAAATCTTAGAATGATTTATGCCAAGAAATATGTCTTTATGAATTATAGAAATTTTAGAAAATTATTATTGTTTAGTTATCATAATAAATTATTATTTTAGAAAACTCATGGGACCATACTTGTTGTATGTATGAATTATATTTATCTTATTAGTTCAGAAAATTTCATGAATCCAGTATTGTATGAATTGTTAATTTTATTGCTATTAGTTTTTAGCCAATAAATAGTGAGAAATATTAGAGAGTTAACGAACTAGGATTGATTGTTAATTTTAGTACCAATTGGTCCACTAAATGACTAGTTCACCAGAGGTAAGGAACTATGTGGTGTCCATTTATAGGACCTAGTTAGGTGCCCATTAGATTAGTTATTGGCTTAGATTCAACTATTAAGCTCAGTTAATTATATATAAAATATCTCTTATTTCTTTACTAATTATTGTTGTGAATTTAGTTAAATTATTGTTTCAGTATAGTTAGATGTAAATATATATAAAATGTTTCATATCAGTTGCATGTATATGTTATGTATATTTATTATTGTCCTATGTGGGTTATGAGTGGAAGTTCACTCAATTTTGATGAACTCATCCCTTCTTTTCCTCCCTCCAGATCCAGCTACAAGTTCTGTTACATCATAGGATCCTTCTCAGTAGTGTCCAGCTTCTTTTGGTGAGTTTGACTTGGAGTGGAGCTACTTTTGGTTATGTCAGTTTAGTGCTCCAATAATTGTGTAGGCAAGATTCAGAACATGTATTATATTATTTTCACTATTTTAGAATTTCAGTCATTTGTTTAATTATGCTTGGCTTTGCCCAGATTATGGACTTTATGCAGCTTTATGTTCAAGATTTATGATTGGAAATATTTTCAAATTTATAAAAACTTGAGAGATTTTGAATATATTCAATTTAATTATGCATATTAGACGGTCACGTTAGAGGCTTCCATGGGATCCAAGTTCATGCCGGTCACGTTCTCTAAGTGGGTCGTGACAAATTGGCATCAGAGCAATAGGTTTTCGCTACATATTATTAGAGCAAGTGTCCACAAATAACATGACATTTATGAAAATGAAAGTGCGCCCATTTGCATTGATGTAGTCCTATTTGAGGTCTTTAGGAAAAAGTCCATCATGTTTAGGTTCGTAAGAGTTCGTCTTTTCTTGGTACTCATAGTCTTGTTATATGTCCTTCCTTTCAGGTATAACCATGCTACCTGTACACCATTCACGTCTTCACCGTCGTCTAGAAGCGATGCATCGGTGACAGTGCTCACCTTAGAGCTTTTGAACGGATGGTAGCAAACTTGCAGATGTAATGACGAACAACTAGAGGCAACTAGCCACCTCCTGTTCGAGATCCAGATGACTGAGCCTTTAAGCATTTTAATAGGATGGACCCGCCCACCTTCAACGGGCGTTTGATGGCTGGGATCCCAAGAATTCCTGAGGCAAGTGGAGAAAATAGTTAATGTCATCAATTGTTCTTCGGAGAAAGCGGTGGAGTTGGCAGGCTTCTAGCTGGGAGGCCAAGCAGTTATGGTACAGGAGTCAGACAAAAGTATGGGACTGCTAGTTCTCTTTCTTGGGGACAGTTTAAGGAAGCCTTTATGCAGAGATTCATATTAGAGGCTGGAGACACAGATGCTCGAGGAGTTTAAAGCTCCGTTTAACTCCAAGCATGACGGTTCCAGAGTATGATGAGTGTTTCACTTTCTGGCACAGGCAACCTCCAGCATGATACCAACGAGATAGCTAGGGTGAGACATTTTGTCTAGGTTCTCCCAGAGATATGTTCCTCGGTTTGCAGCCTCATGTTGGGACCATGGTCTATGCTCAGGCGGTAGACACAGCGATTGATCGTGAGAGTGGTTGGCAGAGCGTCAGGCGATCTCAGAGGCCAACAAAAAGGCCAGGGTTCATGCCTCTTTCTCGAGTGAAGCAAGTTGGAGTAAGGGTCACCATAAGCGGGCCGCAGAGGGTCATCAGGGTAGGCAACCTTCTCAGAACCCATCTTGGCACGCCTAGCTATGTCACAAACTTCTGAGTAGAGGGGGTCGCATAGTGGACAAGGTTCATGGCAATCATATCAGGTATGCCGAACTTGCGGAAGAGACATCAGGGTCAATTTTTAGTTGGTTCCTCGTATGTTACGGGTGTGGCCAGCCAAGCCGCATGCACAGAGAATGCCCGATTTTCAAGGAGCTCGAAGTCAAGGGTCGGCTGAGCCCTCCATGTGAGCTGGTCCTCCAATGGACAGCCCAGGGTGGTTTCATCACTTCGGGACGTGGAACTGGGGGAAGGAGCTTTAGTGGTAGAGGTTCGGCGGTAGAGGAGGCGGAAGAGGCCAGGATAATGGGGAACAACCTCGTTTATATGCTATGACCTCGCAGATTACGCAGGCTTCAAATGAAGTGATAACAGGTACAACAATAGTATGTTCCTTCAATGCCATGACGTTGTTTGACTCAGGGTCCCATTATTCTTATGTGTCCCTAATATTTTCCTTGCAATTCGAAAGATCCCTGAGGATCTTAAGAAGCCGTTTTTAGTTAGGGTACCTTCAGGAAAGCCTATCCTTGTTTAAGGTGTACAAATCGCGCAAAGTCAAAACTGGTGACATGGAAGCACTAGCAGATTTTATAGTGTTGGACATGTCTACTTTGACGTTATTCTAGGTATGGATTGGTTAACCCCATGTCATGCCTTGGTAGATTGTTATAGTAAGGTGGTGAGATTCGAGGTTCTAAGTGATGAGCCAAGAATGTTTCGAGGTACAAGGTGTTGAACATGACAAACTTGTTATCAGCTATGAGTGCACTACGATTGATGGAAAAAGGTAGTTATGGGTTTTTAGTGAGTTATGGATGTAAAGGTAGATACACCTAGTTTGGGCACAGTTCTAGTGGCTAAGGAGTTCCTAGACATGTTTCCTGATGATTTGCCAAGTATGCCACTAGAGAGGGAAATAGAGTTTAGTATAGAGCTTGAGCCAAGAGTTAGACCCATCTCTATACCCCATATGAATATCTGGGCAGAGTTAAGAGAATTGAAAGAACAATGACATGAGTTGTTGGACAAGGGGTTTATACAGCCAAATACCTCTCCATGGGGTGCTCCAGGTATTGTTCGTTAAGAAGAAAGACGATTTGATGAGGATGTGTGTGGATTCCAGGCAACTAAACAAGGTGACAATCAAGAAGGGATACCCTTACCTCGCATTAATAATCTTTTTAACCAGTTTCAAGGGGCTTGTTTTTCCAAGATCGATCTTCGATCTAGTTACCATTAGCTAAAAATTAAGAATGAAGATATACCTAAGATAATCTTCACACTCGATATGGACATTATGAGTTATTTGTGATGTCTTTTGGGTTGACCAATGCCGCAGCTTTCATAGATTTGATGAATAGGGTGTTTAAGCCATTTCTGGATCACTTTGTGATTGTCTTCATTGATGACATCTTAGTGTATTCAGGAGTAACGAGGAACATGAGCAACATTTGAGAATAGTTCTACAAACTTTGAGGGAGAATCGTTATATGTCAAGTTCTCGAAGTGTGAGTTCTGGTTAGATCAAGTAGCATTCCTTGGACACGTAGTGTCGAAGGATAGTATTCTAGTAGATCCATAGAAGGTGGAAGTAGTGCGCAATGGCCTAGACCTACAATAGTTTCAAAAGTTCATAGTTTCTTAGGCTTAGCAAGATACTACAGGCGGTCGTTCAGGATTTCTGAGAATCACCTACCCATGACCAAGCTAACACAAAAGAATATCAAATTTCAATGGACTGAATAATGTGAAGAGAGTTTTCAGAGGCTTAAGACATGCTTGACCACAGCACCAAGTCTTCGTATTACCCTTAGGGACAAGTGGCTTTTCAATATTCTGTGATGCTTCTAGAGTTGGACTTGGCTTGTCCTAATGTAGCATGGTCAAGTTGTAGCATACGCCTCACGGCAACTCAAGAAGCATGAGCAAAATTGTCCTACGCATGATTTGGAAATGGCGGCAGTGGTTTTTTCCTTGAAGATTTGGAGACACTACCTGAGAGACTTGTGAGATTTTCAGATCACAAGAGCTTGAAGTACATTTTCAACAGAAGGATTTGAACTTAAGACAACGCAGATGACTTGAGTTATTAAAGGATTACGATTATACGATCTCGTACCAGCCGAGAAGGTAAATGTAGTGGCAGATGCTCTAAGCAAGAAGTCAGAGGGTAGTTTGGCCCACATAGCGCCTTTGAGGCGCCGCCATGAAAGATATTCATAAGTTGGAAATTGAGGGAATTCAATTTGGCCTTAGTAATCCAGGAGCCTTTCTAGCTTACATCAGGCTCAGTCAACCTTGGTGGGCAGATCAAGGCAGGGCGAAGATCAGAAGCTAGTTACGTTGGTTGAGGATGTTCGTAAGAGTGAGAATCCAGAGTTCTCATTGATGCTGAGAGTGTGTTTCACTTTGGAAACTGTTTATGCATGCCAGGAGTGGGTGAAATGAGGAGAAAAGTTATGGACGAAGCCCATGGTGCAGCATACTCAATACACCAGGATCAATAAAAATGTATCAGGATCTAAAACGGTTGTTTTGGTGGGATGGTATGAAGAGAGATATCGGTGACTTTGTAGCTAAGTGCTTGATGTGCAAGTTAAGGCTGAGTACTAGAGGCTGGCGGGTTACTCCAGATAGATATTCCATAATGGAAATGAGAGAAGATAGCCATGGATTTCATAGTTGGATTACCTCGAACCATCAAGGGGTTCGACTCCATATGGGTAATAGTAGCAGGATGACCAAGTCAGCATACTTTTTACCAGTAAAAACTACCTTTAGTGCAGGACAAGATGCTCAGTTGTATATAAACGAAATAGGTAGACTTCACGGTGTCTCATTATTCATCATATCTGCAGAGGGTCCTAGTTCACCTCGCGATTCTGGAGGACATTCAGGAGGCCCTTGGGACACGTGTGGATTTGACCACAACTTTCCATTCTCAGATCGAGCCAATCGGAAAAGACGATACAAACCTTAGAAGATATGCTCAGAGCCTGTGTGCTAGATTTAAGAGGAAGCTAGTGCGATCACCTACCCTTGATTGAGTTCTCATACAATAACAGTTACCAGGCAGGTATCCAGATGGCACCATTCGAAGCCTTGTATGGAAGGCGTTGAGATCTCCTCTGGATGGTTTGAGCTTAGGGAAGCTAAGTCTTAGACCCAGATCTAGTTCAGGAAACCCTAGAGAAGGTTCAATTAATTCAGGAGCGTCTTTTAGCAACACAGTGGGCAAGTCTTATGCGGATAAGGGTAGGTCCGACTTGGAGTTTGAGTTGGGGACCATGTGTTTCTGAGGGTATCCCCTATGAAAGGGAGGTAAGGTTCGGTAAGCGGGGAAAGTTAAGTCCTCATTTATCGATCCATTTGAGATCTTAGAAAAAGTTGGAGCGATGGCCTATAGGTTGGCATGCCTCCAGTTTATCATACACCAGTGTTTCATGTCAGTATGCTTATAAAATATATGCCTGACGTCTCATATGCTTACTTCGCAAACGGTCCAAGTTGACAAGAGTTTGTCCTATGAATAAGAACCAATTGCTATTGTGGATAGGCAGATTAAGAGGCTTCGTTCAAAAGAGATAGCCTCAGTAAAAGTTATGGAGAAACCATTCTGGTGGTAAAGCGACTTGGGAAGTTGAAGAAGCTATGAAAATCAAGTATCCCTACCTTTTTTCCAACTCAGGGTATGTTATTTTAGATTTGGGATCCAAATCTCTTTTAAGGGTGGTAGTATATAATAACCCAAATATGAAATTTATTAATATTAGAATTATTATTATTAATTTAGTAGACAATTTAACATAATATGATATGCATGCACGAAACATTCTAATAATGTTATAAGAGAAAATGTGTAGTATGTTGATATTATTATTATTATTATGTGGTGCACAAGTTGGACTATTATAATCACACTACACTATCACATTAATATCATATATATGTAAGCACAGGTTGCACTATTATAATTCCACTACACTATTATATAATAATAATGATAATAATAATAATAATAATAATACTAGTAAACGTGATGCACGAGGTGTGCACACTTACATTTTATTACTATTATATATATATATATATATATATATATATATATATATATATATATTAATGAAACGCCAAACAGGATGTGATTATTTTATTATTATATATGTATATAAAAGAGTTGAACGGAAATGCATCCTGAATTCATTGGACGGCAGGAGGACGCAGACGCGTCTACACTCCTAGTATTTTAAGTACATAATACTCCTAAATAATTTTCTAAAAACCCTAACCTCTAAGAAATTTTCCTAAAGAGGAAGATGTGATTTCTCTCAACTTCCTCAAATTAATCTTTGGTAAGTAATCTCATGGAATTTAGTTCTTTCTCCCTTTTTATTTAAATTATAAGTTTGGATACTATCACATAGTTTTCATACAATATTTTTCCTCCTTATCATTCCAAACTCAGTTGGGTGATAAATTCAAATTGTTTATATTTTTATTGTATTATTTGGTATTTACTAGTATCATTTTAGCTTTAAAATAAGTTGTTAGTGGAAGTACACTTCAGCTACTAACGGTGAGTGAGGTTTTCGCCATACTTTTGGTCATTATTATTATTTTTTCATATTATATAAATTATTTATAAAATTTTAGAATGATTTATGCCAAGAAATATGTCTTTATGGATTATAGAAATTTTAGAAAATTATTGTTTTGTAATTATTATGACAAATTATTATTTTAGAAGATTCATGGAACTATACTTGTTGTATGTATGAATTATATTTATCTTACTAGTTCAAAAATTTCATGAATCCTAATATTGTATGAATAGTTAATTTTATTGCTATTAGTTTTTAGCCAATAAGTAGTGGGAAACATATCAGGGAGTTAACTTAAATTGATCGTTGACCTTGGTATTAAGTGGTCTAGGACAAGCTCACCACAGAGGAAGCAGATGGGTGTCCATTTATAGGACCTAGTTAAGTGCTTATTAGATTAATCATTGGCTTAGATTCAGCTATCAACTTAGTTAATTATGTATAAAATATATCTTATTTCTTTACTAATTATTGTTGTGAATTTAGTTAAATTATTATTTCAGGTAGGTTAGATGTAAATATATATAAAATGTTTGACATTAGTTGCATGTATATGTTATGTATATTTATTATTCTCCCATGTGGGTTATGAGTGGAGGTTCAAAGCAGTTTGATGAACTCACTCTCTTTTCTTTCCTCCAGATATAGCTCAGATTCTATTACATCATAGGATCCTTTTCAGTAATGTTGCAGCTTCTTTGGTGAGTTTCGCTTCGAAGTGGAGCTTACTTTTGGTTTTATCAGTTAGTAGTGCCCAAATAATTATGTAGGATCAGAACATGCATTATATTATTTTCACTATTTTAAGAATTTCAATCATTTGTTTAATTATGTTTGGTTTTGCTCCAAATTATGGATTTGATGTAGCTTTATGTTCAAGACTTATGATTGGAAATATCTTAGATTTATGAAAACTTGAGAGATTTTGAATATATTCAATTTAATTATGCATATTACATTTACGTTCTCAGAGGCTTAGTGGAAATCAAGTTCACGTGTCGGTCACATTTTCTAGGTGGATCATGACACAAAGCCTCACATGAAACAATATACCTCATCTGCTTTTTTAGGTATACAAATGGGGCAAAAGTCCATTATGCCTCATCTTTATTCTCCACTCCTATTCCTCTTCATCTTCCACTTTTCGGTCTTCCTGTGAAAAAAGAAAACAGTGAAGAAAGAAAATTTAAATTAATAAGAAAAGTATACATTTATGCTTTTAACCATCAAAAAAACAATAAACTCAGCTTTCTTCACCTTCTGTTTGAAAATAGCTTGTATACCCTTTTTAACAATTTGGCAACCTGACCATTAGAATCAAACAGACACATCCTTCGAGTTTTATATTGTCCATGATTTTAGGGCCTTTTTGCTGAGTTGTCTCAGAATTGAGTTCATCTCTTGAAAAAAAAATGCATCCAAAAGTATTGTATTCGAGAACCATCCAATGTAGAATAGTACAGTCATGCAGGCACAAATATTTGAGTTCGAATAACCAAAACTGACAACTGATTTAGAAACGTGATTAATACGTGGGATATAGGTCCCCACATAAATCTTTTGGATAGTGTGACTCAATGAAAGCATAATTAGCATGATTTTTATAATTAAAACATAATTTCTTCTAAATCAATATCAATTTCGCTCTCTGAAATATAATAATTTGGTTTCATAAAATTGAACTATTTTAACATACTTAATCGTGAACTTGTCTTATTCCATGATTTTAGTTAAAATCTAAAAATCTGTTTAATACTCAAAAACCAAATTATAGATACATGTCTAGCATATTACATAAACTCTAATAACAATTCACATTCCAAATTCAAACTAAAACTTTGAATACATATAGGGAGATATATATATTCTGAAAATAAATACAAAGTCTGAAAATGGGGTGCATGGTTAGAATCTTACATAATTCCTGGAGTACTCTAATCTAACATGTTCTAGACTAAGCCTTGCTACATAGTAAAGCTTACAACTGGAACAATTGCGTAAATTGGAATGACAACTGAGCCAAAAACTAAACCTGAAATTGTGAGGAGGAAGGGAAAGGGATAAGTCAACGGATTCGATGAGTGGATTCTCACACACCACCACATACGACAATGGATATATATAATATACATGCAACGAGTAAAAACATTTTCATATACATATTACATACATAGTCCACTGATAAAGAATTCATATATCTTTTGCTCAAAGTTTTGTTATTAACTGAGCAATTAGTAAGGAAACGGAATAAATCATGTCATTTGGCTGGATGATATAAGTCCCTCACAAACTATATATCTCTCAGGTATAATATCGGTCTTCGAACCGTGTCCTTTATGGACAACTATGCAAATATGAAATTAGTCCATCGGGATACATCTAAAACCTAAATAATAAGAGACTGCCCCTCGTGTATACTAAGGTTAACAATCTCTCTATTGGCATTAGTTCGCAACTCTGTTTCTCTCACTAATTTTTTATTCTAAAAGCTATCGTAATTGGATATTTTAACCCAAGATAACTTAACTGGATATTTTAAATACATAATCTGAAATTCCAAATTTTGAAACCATGGCAAAACTTTGAGATTTATTGTTTTTAGCTTTTGGTAAAGTCAAAAGGGTCATCAATAGACACATAATCTTTATAGATTACATTTGCTTTATGTGCCGTGAGCACTCTAAAAAATAGATAACAATTATAATGAGGTTTAGCTTTTTATTTATTTTGAATATTTTGATTTCAGAAGTTTATGAGATTGACATGTGGCATAAATAGTTAAGCTGTAGTGGGATTACAAACTCTTCACTGGTAGTATGTATAGATTTACTTTGGACATTCACTAAGCTCTTTGCCAATAACCCAATTAAGCTCATTCACCGCTAATAGTGGTTAGTACGGACCTTCAACAACATCTAGCCATAAACAGAAGTCAACAAAAAAACATCAATGGAAGTCAATTCCTCTCCAATCTCCATGAACTCATAAACAAGTTTCTAGTCCTTGCCCCAATATTGCAAGCCACGTACCCGTCGCCCCAAGCACTTCCACTCAGCGGGTGTTCCCGATCCAACCTGCCCGTCAACCTAATTTAACCAGAAGTTTATCAGATCAACTTTAGATGTTGAAAATTTGAACCAATACACTTTTCAAGCTAGTGTGGGTCATAATTTAGATTAATTTGATCTAACTCAAAGTTAAATAATTCTTTAGAAATTTATTATTTATAATAATTAGTAAAAAATTATAAAATTTTATAGTTCAATTAATATATTTGACATAACTTGATGTTATATTGATATGTTTTGAAACATATGTTGTAAAATATCTCCTAAATATAATTTTATATTTTACTTGTAAAATTTTATAACTTTACTTTATATAATATCCAAATCCTAATATATTATTTGAAGGTTGGGTTAACTCGTTTTGATTTGGTCACTAGTTAGATTATTATTAAATCAAGTTCAAGTTTCAAAAATTACTCTAGTCTACTATCATGACTGATATAGCAATACATAATTAAATATTTATGTAAAAAACTTATATGCTGTCATTGCATAGAAATTAATCATTTAGATATTCCCAAATAAATATCTTCAATTAAAAATAATTAACCAAAAGGTAATTAACAAGTAACAACTTAAACATAATCTGTTGACTTGATTACCCATGGGGTTTAATTATCCCAAACTGAAATATAAGAATATTACACATGATAATTCTTCCATCATTTTACTGTCAAAATTATATATCACTACCAGGGCAATTATGCATGAATACAATTTTTTTTTTTTTTGTTGCATGCATGAATATGATTTACCCAATATGATGTTGCCTACTTTGCCTTGCAGGATTTTCGTGGATACCTATTGCTAGAAACCTTATGTCCAACACTTCAGTTATCTTTGCCCTCTTATGTTGTGTATATGATGTTATTAGCAAGTGAAGCTAGTGCATCATTTGGATGTAACTGCTTTTAAGTATAGTTAACCCTTCACGCCTTGTATAGCATTCCAACTTCAATCCTTTGCTGCAATGGAATCCGTAGAGCAGGAAGACCAGATCGACAGTTACTGCGCATGACTTCATAAAAACCAAGCATGATCTTATCAAACCAGCCACAGTTCAGACCAACATAAAATCTCGTCTTTCCACGAACATGAACAACCCCGGCACTTCTTGCTTCTTCTAATCTGGAAATTTCATCTTCAGTCTCCAGAGAATCAGATGCAAGATTGCCAGAGCAGTTCTGTTTATGTTGTATCCAGCCATTAATAACTTGGCCTACAAAATCATCTTCTAAATTCAGAGCATCTGCATAGCCATACTGAATATCACAACTATACATGCCTTTGAGATTTAATTTCTTGATGACAATCCTCTCATGTGGAGCAACCTTGGGGACTAATTGATATCTAAGAGTTGTGAATATTGTGACCTTATGGAGGGATCTCGTGTTCTTTATGTAATGTCCAAGAATAGGAGTCCACCCATCTTGAATGTAAGTATAAAAAAAGCATATTCCGGGAACCCTTTGGACACTGGGTCAGCTAGAAGCTCTTTAAGTCTCTCAAAGGTTATCTTGTGGGTTAACTCATATTCAATTTTTCTTTGTCTACCATAAAACCAACCAAACATGATGAGAGCAAGGATAATTGATATGGCAAAAGGAATCCATCCACCTTCAGAAAATTTGGTGAAAACGGCACTGACATAAACCCCTTCCATAACGAAAAACACGAAGAAGTATAAGGCAACCAGCACAGCAGGAGTTCTCCATATCATGATCATGACTAATGTAAGTAATACAGTGGTGATAAGCATCACTAGGCTCACAACAACACCTGAAATAAATGTCATACCATCATCAGAAGATTGCGGAGACGGGCAGTAAGTAGCAATTACTACTTGCTGATGCCATATAGTCAATCTATGTTTGTTTATAGACATAAGAAACTGTCAGAGTTGACACAAATTTTACAATTGAGAAGAACCACCTCGTGGCCTTGACACACTTGTAAGTAACTTTATATACATATGTGATGTACCCTTGATGAATTTGAAATGCAAAATACTTGAGTGAAAATCGAATGGTAGCATATGAAAATAAAATGAATTTTTTTCTCAATCAGGTTCTAACTATTTAATGTGATGTAAGCAAACAAAGGGGGCTTTAGAAACTGACATACCAAAAGCATTTCCAATTTGTTTTCCATCTCCAAAAATAAGTATGACAGCAACACAAAGGACCATTAGGGCGTAGTTCACTTCAGGCAAGTAAACCTCTCCTTCTTTATTATGAGATGTGTGTACAACCTTTACTCGAGGAAAATAATCCAGCACTACAGATTGCTTGATTATGGAAAAGGTGGCTGATATTAATGACTGGCTAGCAACAACTGCAGCCGATGTTGCAATAATAAAGATAGGCCAGTAGACTGAAGTTGGTATAAATTTGTAGAAGCCATCATCATGATCATTGGGATTCTTGATCAGGTATGCTGTCTGTCCCGCATAGGTGAGAACTAAGGATGGGTAGATTGTGAATAGAAAAGCTAACTGTTACAAAAATTAGAAAAGGAAGAGAAATAAGGTAATTAGCTGAAAAGGAAGCATAACCTTAAAAGGGAGACAAAAAAATGATGAGAGTCAACCTGAATGGACCTCTGATTGAAATGACCAAGATCAGCAAACATTGCCTCAGAACCTGTCAACGTGAACAACAATTAAGAACGAACATATAGAACAAAAGTATTATGATCCGCACACCCATTATTCCATATACAGAAGAAAGGGGAACCTTCCTTTTCCACTTAAAAGTAATCAAGTTTTTTATTTCAGAAAGTGATCATGATATTCATATCAGAACAAGCTGGCTTGCCCTTCCGGACAATCATGTTTGGACATGTTCTAGTAGCTCCCTCAACATTAACGTGCAAGATTCTATTGCACAATTCTCAGATAGCAATATTATTTACTCAATAGCCTAACCTGCTATAATAATATGATTTAACACACAAAGAAAGCAGTCCTTGAAAGATAATATTCCCACTTCTACATCAATGATGATATATCACACAATAATGATAAGATACATACATACCTGTAATGCAAAGCACAGTACCACCAAGCAAAAGCCAGCCAGATTTTCCATTTCTCCAAAAGAAATGGACAATATAGTGGGGAGATAGAGCCTTGAATATACTAGGATAGTGGTGTATGATGCTGTAAATTCCTACAAGTGGGGTGCTCAAGGTCCATGCACCCATTATTGGGGAAAAGAGGAAACTCACGCGCGATGTACCAAATTTTTGCAACAAGAACAGAACGATCAAGACAACTGCAGAGAGTACTTCCACGAGTGCTGCAACAGCATGAGCAAAAACAGAAATTACAGTTATATAAACCAGGATGGCAAATTGTATGACAAAGTTAACAAACTCTAGTCTACTATGAAAAGCCGTCATTATCATAACAACAACCTTTGATGGTTTCATCAGAACTGACGTATCATTTTTACTAACCAAACAGCTTCATTATATCTGACGCACAACGAACAATGATATTCAAATCATTAAACTATTCATGATTGACTATGATGGTCATAAGATTCTTTTCCTATCTTGGTATCTCCCTGAGCACTAACCCTAAAAGTTTAGATATGCATCCTGCTCTATAGTTCAACACAATATGAGCAAGAAAGGCTACGTTTTTTAAAAGGACATAGTATCCACAAGGGAAAAAAGCATAATTCTCTCAAGATCAAGAACGTGACACAGACAAAAGTTGTCATGTTGGTTCCAACTTAAATGGCAGTTATGAAAGTCAAGCAGGCTATATAATTTTTCCATAATCTCTTCCTTTGTTGCAATATTCAGAAGTTATATCTTTGTATTTTTGTAAATAACTGTTGAGGATGCTGCTGGAAGCTAGTTCTGATGACATTTTTCTGCATCACATAAAATTAATTACACCAGCTTGTTATTGGAAAATTAAAACATAAGAAACTCACCATCCTTTCACGAAAAACCCCAAAACTTTGCCAAAAGAAGCCATCAATATCAAAATCTTCCAAAAGTTTGCCTGTATTTTTCATACTATAGAATCTGCAACTTAAGCTCACAATAAGAATGTGTAAACTCAAAACTTACATTTGCTTACTGAGGGAAAAGGCGCTCTTAGTCCATCCATTGCTGACAACACTAAGAATAAATTTACAAAGCTGAATAAGAATATCTTAAATGAGAAGAGCCACCAAATTATTTTGAAGGGGGAAACGTGTTCTTGAGCAGACCTGAAATAGCAGGCGTAAGTATGCCATCACCTATTAACATGCAAGTGCCTAACATAGCAACGAAAAGTAGTACCCTTCGAGCAACTATGCTGCTTTCAAACAATTTGCCAAGCCAAGTTTGCGTCTCGGTGCCTGTCTGAAGGCTTGAATATTTACTCGAGTTCAAATGCACTTGCTTAGAAGGCAGGATTCCAATATTCAAATGTTTGCAAAGTAATGAATACAAGGCAAAAGTTCCACCTGCGATTCATTGTTCTATCTACATAAGTCACTGAATCCAAATAAACACACACCAATGCATAAAAACAATGGTCGAATGCATGCAGTTTTTCCCTGATCCAAACAATGTTTGCCGTACAAGCTCAAGGTCACCCAATAAACCAAAGAACTCACACCACTCTGTCACATAATCCCTTTAATTTTCCCTCGAGGAAATAATGTTTAAACATCCAAAACTTCACTTGTACCCAAAAGCAGTTAGCAGCACTGGGCCTTGGCAAGACCCTGCAGCTTGGGTAGAAGTGTCATGATCGGATCATGGTGCTCAGTAATGGCCAAATGGACTTGAGTAACAAAAGTTACGTACTGACTAACAGATATAGCTTTTGGGCCAGTGGTAAGCACCAGATCCAACATCAACCTGCAACCTTAGTTGAACATTACTTGAAACTTGAAAGATTCGAATCTTGGATATATATCACTATAAAGAGGACTTCACCTACTTCACCCAACTAACTAACTAACAAACCAACTAACTACCAACACCAGTTTTAAATTTGCTTGAGCATGGGATCGTAATTTAGAAGGAGCAATTAGAAATGGAATACATACATACAATACAATACAAGTGGTCGTGGGATAGTATACAGTAGTGTGTACCTTCGCCGTGGTCATCAGCTTTGATGGCAACGTTGGCGTACTTGACGAGTCCGATGAGAGTGAGAGTCCAGAACATGATGCTGAATATCCCGAGATAGTCGTCCTCCGTCGGAGACTTCAACGGCATTGAAGGGTACACGTAGAGCGGTGACGTCACCAGCCCACCAAACACCACTCCAAGTGTCCTGTAAGCAAGAACCAGGGTCTCCATGTTCATTTTCTTCTTCTTCCTCCCCTTCCTGTGGATCGGGAGGAGGAGCAGCGGCGGCGGCGGCGGCGGCGGAGTGGAGGTTGAGGACGACGTCGTTTGGCGGGGGGATCATGCGTTGCCATTTGTGCAGACAGACAGCAGAAAGTCTAAGTGCGTGTGGAGAGACTTGGAAATTTGGAAGTCAACTGCCTTGCCGCTAGGGATGGGAACAGGCAAGTGTCAGGGCTCTGTTTAGCCCCTTAAAAAATTAATGTAAGGTAAAGCTGTTTTAAGGTATTTGTTTAATAGGCCTGACCCTAGCACTATTCAGGCTGCGAGGCTAATTGGTTATACATAAATTTATTTTAGTTTGATAAAAGCTTGTGGATGAGATTGAACCCTTGCACACCAACCCCACACTTGAAAAGTGGCCCTTACCACTGAGCCACAAGTTATTTGTGATATTTTTGCTGAAAGCTTTTATTAATATCTTATACTTATTTTTATTTAATTTTAAAACTTTTAAAATACCCAAACACCTTTGATGGAAGTCTGAAACACCATTACACCAAACATATTGAAAAAAAAAACCCTAAAAATTGAGGGTTTCCTCTAAGTCCTTTGTGGGCAGTGCCACCAAGCCATCACCCCACCAGGTCGTCTCTCCTCGTCGCCTAATCCTCTTAGGTCGTACTCGCGCCACCACGTAGCGCCGTTGCTCTCGTCGCTCTCGAGTGCAAAACTACAGAGGCCCTGTTCGCGTGGATCGCGCACCCATGACCGAACCCAGTCGTAGCTTCTACCCAGAGCGCACCCGACCCAAGGATGGAATCGTCCTAATCTGCCCTAGGGGTGATCCCTGGCCAAGTCTCTTGAGCCTATGAGGGTAAAGGTTGTGGGGCTCGTTCATCTTGTTACCATGTTATGGAATGTACATGAATGCTATCTTCTATGTTTTAGTTATGCTTGGCAGCAAAGTTGTGGCTGAAAATTCTTATTTTTTTATTTTTTCTCAAGCATTTGGTGAAGATTTCCTTGAAGACAAGTTGAAACCTTTCCTCAAGTCAAATCAAATTCCTGAAACTTTTAGTTAATTTATCTTTCTTGTTTCCATGTTTACTTTTATCTCTTTCTCATTTTCTCCTTGATTCTAATGCTTGCTGTGATTTCTGCTCCTGAGATTGCTTCTTTTATTAAATTTTGTGATTGATTGGTCATGTGACAAGTTTATTATGTAATTTTCATTAGGCACTATTTTGTAATTTTTGTGACTGCTTGTAATTCCTCTTGATCCTGCTTGTGTCAATTTGTTTGAAATGAATTTGTGTTCATTCATTATCTTCATCGTTTAGTGCAATGAATGCTTTGGATAAACTTGGTCTTTGTAACTTCATTGGAGCATTATTTCTAAATTTTATTTTTGGATCAATATATCCATGTAAACAGAAGACTTGATAATGTTTGGAGTTTGGAGTGCTACTATGGTGGGCTATATTTTACTTGTTTAATTTGTAATTTGTGAATTGTTGTTATTTGGTATTTTGTTGTAACTGATGTTATTTAGTATTTTGGATATTGTGAACATTTGCTTTTATTTTTATAGACAAGTACATAATTTTGTAGCCTTTTTTATATTTGTGGATTCGATTTTTATAGGCAAGTACATACGTTGCTTTAAGGTTGGCCTCTAGGCCTAGGCCTGTTGCATGTTAGATATGTTCGACAGTGGCATGTTTTAATATTTTTAGAATTATAGGCTTTCTAACGGGCTTAAGGCCAGGCTAGGCTTGTGGGCAGGTGGCTAAGGCTTGAAAATTTATCTATAGCAGGCTAAGGCCAGGCTTAGGCCTAATGTTTGTGATACAGACACATTTTGAGGCAAAGCCTGGCCTCACCTGTTCCCCCTACTGCCGCCTTGGGAACTACCATAGATAATCAAAGTAATTAGACCGTATGCGTTAAAGATTAGATACTTAAAAATGAAAGGATAAGTCAATGGATATGCTAATATATGCTAAAGTTGTAGAGGCAATCAAAAGGGGAGTAAAGATGAAAGCCAAAACTCATGGGCAAGAAGTGATTATAAATGCAAAGGAGCATTAAGTTTAGCCAATGTTCAAAATAATTCCAAGCTTAGTTGCTAGCTTGTATGGTGATTGGATAATGTCATTGACAAAGGAAGTTCAAATTGTATCTTTTGAGGATATTGGATTGAACATAATACTATTAACCCATGGTTATGGTTAGTCTTTAAGAATCAACTAAATAAATCACTTGATTACACCCGAATTTAGATTTATTTGTGTTATGATGGATGTATTGACTAGTCATTATTTTCATTTGAGTGAATAGCCACTGTAATCCCAATATGTATTTTTTTATTTGGCACCAAGGAAAAATGCATCCAAAATAGTACGCTAGTGCAAACTAATTCAAATATTAGCATGAATATTGTAGATATACTAAATACATAAAGAACTAATCCTTACCATGTTTTTCCCATGTAAGTAAGAATATCAAATATGTTGATAAGTTTAGTTATAAATGCATATAACTAGGTCACTTTGCTGGTTATTTTGCAATTTTTAGAAATTTAATAATGAATAACAATAGCTAATAGTACTTGTTCATTCACATGTTTTGAAGTATTGCTAGATACAACAAACTTATAAGCTTTGACCAAAACTTATAAGCTAAAATTGAAAGACTTATATGTTGAACTAGTGTTTTTACCCTTTTTTTCAGGTTGTATCCTGTGAAATGACCTATTGGACATGTCACTTTGTAATAGGTACAGTAGTGCACTTTGACATGCTTCAACACACTTGCACATGAATTTCTGTCCATTCACATGCTTTGAGAAGCTCTTGGCTGAGATGCAGCAAACTTATAACTGTGAAGCAAACTCACAAGCTCAAACCCCTTGGGAGGTCATTTCACATACTATATACCTGTGTCAAAATAAGTGAGAATTCTATTTTTGCATTTAAATCTTTAAACTTTTGCACATAAGTTTTCTCACAGCCTATAGTTTGTTAGGTTACAAAGAACTTCCCAAGAATGTGAGTGTAGTAAATCAATGTGAGGCGTTTAACCATGTCAGAGCACTTCAGTACCTTTTAGACAAATTTACATGTCAGGAGATTATCTTATATGCTATACAATTGTGTTAAACTGAGGTTAAGAATTCTATTTCTCATATAAGTATTTAAACTTATGCATGTAAGTTTTTCTCACAGCCTATAAGTTTGATGCGGTTCAGTAAAGGGCTTCCCCATGAATGTGAGTGTCCAGTAAATCCTTGTGCAAGCATGTTTAACCATGTCATAGTGCACTTCAGTACATTTTCAGAACAAACTTATAGGGTGAGAAAAACTTATATGCATGATTTTAAAGACTTATATGCAAAAATAAATTCTTAATTGTCATTTTCACACAATTGTATAGCATATAAGATGACCTCCTAGACATGTAAATTTGTTTGAAAGAGGTGAAGTGCACTCTAACATGGTTAAACACACTTGCACATTGATTTATTGTACACTTACATTCTTGGAGAAGTTCTTTGTAACAGCAAACTTATAGGCTGACAAAACTTATATGCAGAAGTCTAAAGATTTATATGAAAAATTGGAATTCTCTGCCAATTTGACATAATTATATAGCGTATGAAATGACCTCCATAGGGGTTTGTACCTTTCATAGTTTATGCCCACTATTGTAGTTTGAATTCTATAAGTTATCTTAAATTGCGGTATGAAAAGTCAAAAGAAAAAACTTGCTTCATGATTGTTTGACTCCTCCATAGAATGTAACTATAGAGGATTAAATCACCTGAACAAAATGTGGAAAAAATGTTATTCACCTCACTTATACCATTTGTGTGTTAGTAAACAAGTCATAATTGTCTTTCACCTAAACGGACAAGGAACTAATGCTATAGCCATATTCTGTCTAAGTATGTAAAAATACTAAATATCTTGTCTAGTGAAAAGTCCACATAACTAAGTCACTTTGTTGGTCATTTCATAGTTTTTAGAAATATAATAATAAATAATAGTAGCTAACAATACTTTTCCAAAATAATCTTGGAAACATTCATAACTATATAAAAAAAAGAGGGAAAAAAAAAGAAAAACCAACAAAAACTACAAAATAACCAGCTAATTGGCTTACTTACATGTATTTATAAATGGACTTACCAGCATATTTGATATTCTTACATGCATGAGTAGAAATATGGCTATAATATGCTTATGTGTACATAAGATTATATTTATGGGGATACTTCACACTTAGAGTTCAACACACTTGCACATAGGATTACTATAGGTTGAGAAGTATGGCAAAGGACTTTTTCTTAGAAATCTAATAAGTTACCAGCCTTTTGACAAATTTATCAGCAAAATATGCACGAATTATAAGAAAAAAACTATTCTTATCAGCAAAAATAAACTCATATAAATGTATAAAATTACCACTAGGGTTGAAAAATTTTTCTCTCTCTAAACATTTGTGTGACGTGTGCTAAAGCATTTTAGAATGGATTATTACTCTCTTCAAAGGAAGCATCATATACACATTGTTATATGTTGAAAAATAATGAGCTATCCAGTGACATTATTACCTCTTTTCCATTCAAATTGCTTTTGTAGCCCCCTCTCAAACTTTAAAAATATAACCCAATAGAAGACATTTTCTTTTTCTTTTAAACAAAACTTACAATACACTTCAAAATCACTTAGAACTATTTTACCTAATCTCCAAATCATGAAATTAATCATACATGTGTTTAGAAATCTCTAATTTCATTACCATCTTTCAGCTACAATGAGGCTATCATCATTCTCATTCAACAAATAATCACAATATTGCTGGAAACACATTTTCACAGAAAAATGGTACTTTAAAACGCTTACATGGAGAAACTTTCAACATAAACACAATAAAAACATTCCACTAAAGGATATACAAGAGATGAAGAAAAAGAATTTAACATTAATGTCAAATGTCATTTCCTAAAAGCTTCGCAAATTTTTCACTATAAATCTTCTTTGCTATCTTCATAACTTGTTGGTCTCTATCAGCCTCGCCTTGATCATCATCAACCTTTAAACCAAGGTCACAACACAAGAAGCTTATAAAATGCATAACGAGGCAATGCCTCATCTTAATCCTCTAACCAATATGTTTCAAGAGATAACTTGTTTAGTTAATTTAACAGGTGCTATCATTTGAAAATAAATAATGAATTAAAGGGCAATAAATCCAAATCTTCAGAACATGTCAATATGAAATTATAATGATAAAATCCTTCAGACTTAAATGCACACTAAATAATATAGAAAAGTGGAAAGCATGTGATGAGTGCTTAGAATAATGAAAGGGCACACCTGGATGGCTGGATCACAAATCGAGGGCTCTTTAACTTTAGTAGCATGAGTAACAAGTAAAAACTCTATAGCTAGCAAGACTCTTTGAAGTCAGAAGATAAATCAATTCAATCTTTGCATTTGTTGGTAAAATGTTCTTATTTTGTAATCTATCCCTTGGACCAATTTCTACTATCTTCACAAACTTTGGCATATCTTTCACAAAGGGCGTTGTTCAATTAAAATTTTTGTTACTTATAGGTCCAATAATAAAATAAACCAACTACACAAAGCTTAAGATTTATAACATATTTAAAATGGAGACATACGCACTACATATATATATAAAATAAATAGCTAAAAAGAAAAAATAAAAAGAAAAAAAAAGACAAGGAACTATAGTCATTGCATTACCTCATATGCTGTATCATGGCATAAGAATAAAACACTTGACCCTAACATCACTAGAAGTCATACTAACTCACTTAGAATCGTGCTATCAAATCTCCAAATCTTTGCAAGAGTTTAGAAATCTTTAATTTCAATATCATCTCCAGTTATAGAGTGGCTATCCATTCTCATTTAACAAATAATCACAATATTTCAAAAGCATATATGCAAGGGTAGGGATTCTCGAATTCTGGCCATCATTATATTTATGAGCATTATAGCTGGACGTCATTTGTAAGATTTTGTCTGCTCTTGTACTCCATATTTTGTTCCCTCTCCTCGATTCTAGAAAGATCCATAGACTTCTCCATAATGTCCAGGTAGTTAAGAGCCTCTTTCCTGGACATCAGCTTCAAAAAAAAAAGTAGGACAGATCATAATGGCTAAAGCAGACCAGCTTCACTTTAACTGATAAGACATGGTCTAAGAATAGTAAGACATGTTTTTGGAGAAGCAACAAATAAATATGAAATGTCCGTAATTGTAATTGTCTAAGAATTCTATCATATGACAATTTAGCTTATATAATCATGTCATAAGACATCAAAAAGAAAACTCACCGCAAAAAATATTGATCTAGGTTGTGCCACCATGGACCTTTAGACATAAAGTTCTATTTACTACACCAATTAAATATATTAGAATTAACAAATATTAACACACAGGAACAATCTATTAATTAAGAACAATATAATATGGGCATATCATTTGCAATTGACACATCCTTAAGATACTATAACGACAAGTTTAGAGGAACATGGACAACAACATGGAGATGCCAATTGCAATCCAGTTGTTTGGACCATGTCATCATGGTGACCCTAGAGCTAAGGGCTCTGTAAATGACATCAGTCCTGGTTTAATAGAAAAGTTATTTTTTGACTATTTCATCAACAACAGTTAATCACTTTATCTTTCTCGAGAAAAGAATTAGTCTTTGATAATAGCTTAAACATTCTGTAAGTGTCCCTTCCATATCTTTTCACCGCAGTTGATTCAACTAGCAACATAGTACAAGAAACATGAAACTTTTACATGAGCAAAACATGAATATGTCAAATTTGGAAAGGAAATGAAAAAAAATGAATTACGAACTATCAAAAGGAATCATGTGCACTTAATTGGACAATAAGAAAGAATTACAAAGAAAAGGAAGGATAAGGAATCCTACGTAAGGAAAGGACAATACAAAAACAACCAAAAAAGACAAAAAGAGAAACTAATGGAGAAAATATTAGAGCAAGCCTAAATTCTCTATTTTCACTTTTTTCTCTATAGTTCTAGTTGCCTCAGTATTGCACTTAAGATAGTCAAGTTCCATCATAAAGTCGAGTTCTTACGTTCTCAATCAATACCTATGCTATGTATAGAACATTTCAAGTGTATCCAACAATAATATCCAGAATGCTAATAGAAGATGGAGAAAGGAATCCATCTGACACATATAAATACCACCTTATGATGTGAGATCCATAACATATTACACACATATGATTAGAAAGAAAACCAAAGAGCACAGAAACAAAATCACAATCCCTGCTGCCACATTTAACACACAAGGAAGAGAAAATACAGTAGCATTGCAAGGGAAAAAACAATGACAAAAATGCCTTACAAGAAGAAATACATAATGATCCATTGATGTAAATATAGCCCCCACCCAAACGATAAGAACAAAATAGGTGAGTTTATTTCTTTAACTGATTTTGTAGAGCATTGCAAGTTTGTACAATAGTGAAGGCAGCCTATGAATCTGATCGACAATAGTTTACACCAAAGGTGGCCAATGACAAAGCTCCATAAGCATTATCACCTTAAAATTTACCTAGGCAAAAATTGCAGCAAAGTTTCAACCAATAAGTAAGTAATCTATGGGATCTTATGTTATATTTATCTAGATTATATTGACATTCTATCATTACTAGCATGTTTGAAAACTTACAACATTGTTGCCCTTTGAAAGACGGGTGATTCAAGTTTAACTTCCATCACATCTATATATACCACTCTAGAAAAAAGCTTTCGCAAATAAACTATTTGTGCTTTTCATTCAAAACATTCAACCATCATTGGCGATGTAGTTAGCTTGTTAGAACTCCTATATGAGATGCTACAAAGCAATTAATACAGCAACCTCAAGTATCCATGGTAGCTTATTATAATTTCCAAACTCACAATTATGTTACTATCCCTCTTATGTTCTTAGAAATTCCATTTTTCAGCTTTCTATTATCACTATAAATATGACTAATTCATTAACAAATCGCAATGGAACAATTCATTATACTCACAAGAAAGGACCATGCTAGCCATTTTCAATTCAACTGCATTTCACAATGTTATAGTAGATAGAGGAGTCTTATTTAAATAGTTCAAGCTGTCTTTAGTGGAAAGAGGAAATAACTAGAACTGCAAACCACAGAAAGGAAGGACTTAATAAATTGAGTTAATTAATTTGCTCCTTTGTATGTAAATTCTTCTATTTCTAGTAGGCCAGACCTCTGTTGCGGTAAAAAATGACATATTACCATCATAAGCTATTCAATGGCAAAAGATTCACATTGCAAGTAAAAACATAGCATAAATAATAAGCACAATTTTATTATAAACATGCAGAAGATTCATAAACACATATTAGGATCATTTAGTTTAGAAGCATGAAATCAACATTTGGTTTATTATATCAATATTAACCAAATGGGAAAAGCTAGATCATCAATTTAAACATCAAAACAACAAATTTGCCAGTGATAACAATGATCAATGACATCAATAGCAAATAAAATTTGCAAAAACATTAAGGATCTAGATAAAAACAGAATTGGAAGTGCATAACTTACAATAGTGAGATCTGGAGTGAGAGGGAGAGCGTGAGCGCGAGAGAAAACGAGACAAAGAGCGAAAACCAAAACCTGCGATGAGTGACAATCTGGCCCAGGTTTCACCATTGTTAGGGCATTGAAGAATGATTTGCGGGAGCAAAGATGATGATGAAGAAGTGAAAGAGGTGTATCGACGTTGGTGCGAAAGTCGATGCCGAGGACACCGCTACCATTGTAAGTGACGCCAACGGCAACGATGGTGGTTCTCTTGGAGCGGGGGAAGTGAGATCGAGCTTGTGATCCATGATTCCTTCCGAATAGCCGCAGAGTGAGAGAGGGATGAATGGTTCGATGCCTTTGCCCAAAGGAGAGCGAGAGTGTTATCATGTTGTTGAGTTGCCAAAGGAAATAAGAGAAGGAAATGGGAGTAAAGTGGAGTCTTGCTTTTCTTGAACCAATTGCCCAGTTTGAAATTCTTTTCTAAAATTAAAGAAGGGTTGAGCATGGTGGAGGAGAAGGGTGAGAGAAAAAAGGTTGCACAGAGTGAATTTGAGAGGGAGAGTGAAAATGAAATGAAAGTGAACTTTTGAGAGGGAAACATGACTTCTGAGATGATAAGAAATGACGGAGGACTCTAGTATGCTTCACCTTTTTACCCCCACTGTATGTCCTCTTTTTTCTTACCATACGCTTTTTGTCTTTATCTGCATAAATACCATACGGTGTGCGTATGTTGTAAACTTTAGTTGTTCCCGAAACATTTCTCATTTGGAAGTGAACTGCCTTGCCGCCTTGGGAACTAACCTCAACGACACATGTCCATGACCCTTTTTAAGTCTTCTTCCACTCTTCATCATGGCTTTATATAGACAAACTCTGCCATTACTAGCACTAGTCTACTTGCTGACTCATGATCACTATTCCATGTCTACTGCATAGGCTTGTACCTAACTTTGAAACAAATGATGGCCAATCATAATTTATTTACCTACACTCGAGTGAATTGAATCTTGTGACCTCTTATTTATTGTCAATTTATGGGCATGTTTGATTTAAATTTTAAAAAAATTATTATAATATTTAAATTTTATATATAATTAAAAAAATAAAAATTAATTTTTTTAGAAGTAACTAATTTTAGTTTTTATTAAAAAATTGAAAATTGATTTTTTAGAAGTTTTGATTATTTTTTAAAAATTATTTAAATATATTAAAAGTGATTTTTTGGGTAAAAAAAGTTATTATTAGCCAAAATAATCACAAACAAATGCACCCTATATTGCATTATTATACTTGATTTCCCTATGAGGAATTTAAATTAAAGTTATTGAATAGCTAAAGTATATCATGATTGTTGGTTTTGCAGAAGTTAGGCAAATTGACAACAGTGACGAATATGCTTCAGGATAGAGCTTAGTTTAAATAAGATGTTGATTTGCATGTTTTTAAAATTTTAGGAATATTGTTCGCATAACTTATAGTTCAAGGGTAAACTATTATTTTCTATGATAACATTTTATTTATTTGATTTTAACATAAATTTAGTTTTACATTTTCTTAACAGTTTAAGATTTAACTCTCAAAATAAAAATCACATAAGTTATATTATTATGAGCTATAAAAGTAATATAATAACTAAGACTCTAACTTTATAAAATTGGATAATAAAAGACAAACATTGTCATAATAAACTAAATAAAGTGTTACATGAAAATAACTTTTTTTAGAATATTATGTTCACTTTTCTTTAAAATTGATCACTAAATAATTAAATGTAAAAAATATTTTTGATTAAAAAAATCAACTTACCTTTTTTTAACTCTTAGAATAAAATTATAAAAATTATTATATCATGAACTAAAAGATTGATGTAGTTATTTAAATTTATACTATTTAATTTAGAAAAATAAAATATAATTATTCATATACAATTAAATTATTACAAATTAGAGTTAGTTTTTTCTTTAAATGGGAGAGTGAGTTTTAACTATAAATTAAATTATTATTTGAATCATATAGCAATTGTAAATTATATTAAAATATAAACAAAATATAATAAGCTATATATGTAATAATTGCAAGTTATATATTAAATATAAAATGCGGTGAATTTTACTATATATATATATAGAATATAGATAGATTATCTAATTAATATGCCATAACCTTATGACTTATGAGTACAATTTTCCCTTGATTGATTTTCATATATTGAAAAATATGTCCATATTTATTATTAGTATGTAACCGAGTAGTTTTACATTAAAGCATTAATTTTAAAAAAAATATAGTAATAAATTGGCATGTGAATGTTTTTTTTAGGGTAAATTCACTCTCTCTCTTGAAATATTTCAATACTAAACTTACCCCCTTAGTTTACAACTTGACACTAGACTCTTTTAATTAATTTAATGACAATACACTTCCCTCCCCTATCGTTTACCGAAAGTTTAACCTGTTAGTTGCACACGACTTACATGTGACTTTTGGAATTTTAAACGTAAAATAAAAATGTTGTTTTACCAATTTGTCCTTGTCATCATCTTCTTCCATGAACATCTTCTTCCTTCATTCCTTTCCTCCATTCATCTCACTCCATGAATTTTAACAAATCAATCATTTCATGTTAGCTAGAAAAGCAATTAATAAAGCATCCAAATTTCGAATCACTCAAATCTCCACCCTGCTCATCCCTCCACTGCAAGTTCTTCCGTCGCGAGCTCCACCCTTCGTGCTCTGTCATGAATCAGCCACAGAACCCCATCTCCATCATCTTTGTTGCTCGTGGTTGTTGGTGTCGTGCTCACAACCACGCACACCAACCCAGAACTAAGCTACTACCTCTGGTCATGCCTCAACCCACACCACTGATGGTCCATGGCTGCATGCTACAATAACGTGTTTCCAAAACCTAACCCCCTTTTTACAAAAATTTTCATTTCGATCTGTATCCTTTTCATTTCATTTATTAGTTTTTTTTTATTTTTTTATTTGTTTTGTGTTGTTATGAGGTTTGGGCTAGTTTGTGCTGTCATGAGTTGTGTGTGCGTGTGTTAAGGAAGGGGAGAGGTTTTGACTTCTGAGTGCAGTGTGCGTGTGAAGGGAAAGGGGAGAAGACAGTTTAATTATATAGGTAAGATTGACATTTTGCATTCAAGGTTAACGGTGTTAGTATCCGTTAAGGGTGAGGGGAGGTAAATGTTAACCTGCAAATTAGAGGGGGATAAGTGTAGTTTTGATGGATCTTGAGGGAGGTTGCTGTAACTATTTTTTTTTTTTGAAATTACATTGGTCATAATGATTATTTAAAATCCTCACCATTAGACTAATCTTAGTGGGTTAATTGTTGGCAAGTGATTAAGTCAATAATTTACATTGCTATTGTTATAAAATAAAGACTGGTACCAGTATGTTAATGTAATAGTAAAAATAATAATATCACTTTGTCTTAATAATATTTCTTTGTCTTGACAATTGTTTTCGCAATTTTGGATTAGGGTCAATAAAAAGTGCTTATTATTACTTTTTATTGTCTATTGCCCTTTTTTTTTGCTGCTTATATTTTGATCTTTTTTTCTAAATGTCATTAATTGTCAATTTATCTTAAATTGAGTATATTTAAGTTTATACTTTATAATTATATCAATTAATATCATAAAATGAAAAGTAAATATCTTAATTTAACAAAATTTATATCAAATCAACTTATTAATTAAGCCCATATTAATCTCATTTTTATTACAAATAATTTAAAGTATTTCCCCCGCGGGATTGTTGTTTAGCTTGTTGGTGGGCTCTTTGCCCTGTTATTCATTAACAAAAAAAAAATCTTGTGGTAGAATTCTATTAGAGACAGATGATTGTAAATTGATATCCTGTCTTGACAAGATCTAAATAAGATCAACCAAATGAGAGATAACACTGATAATGGAGGAAGCAAAAACTAGTTAAGCCCAACTAACAAGTAGAGCTTTGGGCTAATGGTAAGTATTTGATTAAACAAGTGGTTTAAAACTAAGGTCACGTCAATTCTTGAAAAGGCATGGATAGCTGGAAAGGGCATGTTGGTGTGGGTAAATATTCTTCCTTGGCAAGGCTAGATGGATCAAGGTTCAGTTGGATTAAGACCTAATTCCCAAAAAGGCATGGACTATGGATGATGGGTGCTAAGAGGGGGATTGTTAGTTGGGGGTCAGCATCCTACCTTTGGGCCAAATGGGATTGTAGTCAGATCAAACCATGGGATTTCATAATGGGTTTAAATAAAAATAGTTGTACCTTGACTAATAGTTTGATAATGGGCTTTAGTAAAAACATGCATTAGCAAAACTCTTTTATAATTATTTAAAGTTTGAAATTAATATTTTATTCTTCTTTTATTGTGTGACTTAATTAAAGAGATTTAGCAAAAACAACATTTTCATCAATGACAAAAATTTGGGTAGAGTATCGCCTTATATGCAATAATAATAGACTGGCCTAAGCCAAGCAAGCTCAATAAAAATTGTGATCTTGTCAAGGATAATATTTAGAATATGGAGAGTGTGATCTTGCCCTTCTCCCAAATTTGTCATGAGGAAATTTATCCGCCCTTATCCTTGCAGTATTCTGTCACGTGGGGAACAATTGCCCTACATATTGGGAAATTAGTGCATGATTCAATCATAATGCGGAATATCTAAATTATATGCGAGTTAGAATCCAATTCCATATTATAAGATATGAAAGCATAT
This sequence comes from Dalbergia oliveri, assembly GCA_030441495.1. NCBI lineage: Eukaryota > Viridiplantae > Streptophyta > Magnoliopsida > Fabales > Fabaceae > Dalbergia > Dalbergia oliveri. Next base: position 43,292,255 of record JAMLFY010000002.1, on the reverse strand, counting down.
AATATTCTTATACTTTAGTAATATAAAATATTTATTCTTTTAATTTATTGATTGACAAATCAATAATTAAAAATATAGAGGAAATAAGAGATAATAATGGCAGATAAAACTTATATGGTAATTAATAAATGAATTAGAGTAAGTATTTTCTCTTAAATGGACACTTAAATATTTGAAAATAATTTTAATTTTTTAGTATTATTATAAATGTAACGTAAAATACTAAATTTTATTTTACATTGGTAAAATAAAATTTGGGAATAATTTTAATTTTTTAATTTGGGAATAATTTTATTTTACACTGGTAAAATATAATTTGGGAATAATTTTAATTTTTAAGTATTATTATAAATGTAATGTAAAATACTAAAATGTTAAAAAAAATTATTCATATGACATATATTTCAATAAGGGTTATTTTAATTTAGATTTTCATACTTGTCAAAGCTAATATTCCCTAGAATATGGAGACTGTGACCTTGCCCTTCTCCCAAATTTGTCATGAGGAAATTTATCTGTCCTTATCCTTGCAGTATTTTGTCATGGGGAACAATTGCCCTACATATTGGGAAATTAGTACATGAACCAATCATAGATGCGGAATATCTAAGTTATATGTGAGTTAGAATCCAATTACATATTATAAGATACGAAACCATATAATATTTTTACATGCTTTTAAAATATAAAATATTTACTTTATTTTATTTATTGATTGACAAATTACTATTCCATTAAAAATATGAAGGAAATAAGAAGATAATAATAAAATAAAACTTATATACAATTAATAAATATATCAGTAAAAACTATTTCTTTTCCTCATAGCTAATATTTCTCCTTTATATACTATAAACGTGTTTTCAATTATTAAATTCCTTTTAAAGATAATGCATCTGACATTTATTTATTTTTTTTCCAAATGAATAATAATAAGAAAAATCAAAGATATCAAGCTTCTTGTGAATCAAATTGGATTTTAAGTTTCTATAGAATACAAATTACATAAAAGAATAAAAGTTGATAGTATACAAGAATATATGAATGTGCATTTCTTTAAAAGTTCTTATAAGTTTGTTTGGATAAAAAAATAAAAAAAAACTTTTTGCAGTTAAATTACTTGAAAGTGTATATTGATGAATATATATATGAACCAAGTAAGTCTATAGAAAGACTTTACAATGCCAAAAAAAAAAAACAATCTCTTACAACTTCTTTTCTTACTTTTTCAACAAAAATTGTCATTCCATTCTCTTTCAAAACATTTTCGATGTTAAATTTAATTTGTTAGTACACATAATTAAGTAAAAGTGAGTATAATTTGATAAAAAAAAAAAAAAACAGTGAAGACGAATGAATAGATGTGCTGAGCAATGTGGTTGGATGTGAGTGTGAGTGTTCTGTGTTTCTAATAAGTGAGAGTGAGAGCATGGAGAAAATTTTTGTAAGAATTTATTTAGGTGATAGTATATCGTGTAATTATAAATAATAGCAAGTGATTATTTGAAAGATAATTTTATCAAAAATATCACTTCTACTTCTTTTGTTTTCTTAGAAGTCGATCAAGTATCACTTACTTAAAAAAATCAAACAAAATTATTTTTTAATTACAAGTGTTTTATTCAAAGTCAATTCAAATAGTACTCTAAAAATCTATACATTTTTTAAAAAAAAATAAGTGTCTTATAATATACTCTTTTCATTTCAGATTAAATCTAAAAAATCAAACAATATACATATTAAAAAAAATATAAAAAATTATACGAGTTGACAAAAATATCCTTCTATAGTCATTATTATTCATATGGTAAATATATCAATTATTTAACTAAAATATTTCTATTAAGGTTATAAATGAAAAAAGAAATTAATGCAACCAAGATATTATAAATGAACAAATGTTATGGAACATAAAAAAGTAAAAAATCGCAGTTATTGTAAAATAAAAGGAGTATAAAAGTTAATACAAACACAATAGACTAATTGAACCTGGATTTAAATCTAACTGAAGTTATATTACCTCAACTTTAGCTTTTAAAATCGCTGCGTTAATGTTTAATTAATGTTTTGCTCATGTCTTCCTTATAGCTTCAATAAACAATTACTCCATCCATCCTTAAATAATTATCCAATTTTAAATGTGCACTGAAATTAAGGAAATAATGAAATATTCAATGTTAGTAAAATGTTAAGAATTAATTATGAAATTGTCCATATTTCTTTTCAATACACTTCAACTTTCTCTCTCATCTTTTACTAATAAATCAATGGTATTTAATATGTATGTTATTATCTAAAAACAATAATTAATGCTACTTAGATTTTTGAAATGGACAATTATTTGTAAACAAAACAAATTTTTGAACTAAATAATTATTAAAAGATAGAGAGAGTAATATTTAATTAATTGTCCTAGTTTTGATACTCCTTCCATTTTCAGCATCTCGTGCAGGTAAAAGTGTCAGCTACAAACTATGACCAAATACATTAGTTTTTTAATATACTAAAATGACGTGGTCTCACCATGACTATTACTCCTTCGTCCATAGTTAAGTGTCTTTTTAGGGAAAAAAAATTATCCAATATTTTATGTCATTTGAGAGTTTTAAGAAAATACTAAGTATTTTTTCTATTTGTCCTTGTATTATTCTCTCATATGTCTCGTAAATAATTACTACACAAATAAAATAAAAGGGCAATATTGTCAATGTAAACTAATTTTTTTGAATAGCTGTATATTTTAAATAATTCCTTAATTTACATGTATAAATCTTAAAATTAAAGACACTTAAAGATGGACAGAGACAATAACAAGGTATGAAGGGAGTACGTCATCAATTGTCTTCCTTGTGCATCATTTATTATGTTCCTTTAGTTTTAAGCCAGACTTTACATGAACCCCCGTTTTCCATGTTTGGCTTAAAACTTCATTTACTAACTGGTTCTTACAACTTGCAGATCCAACATTATAATCAGCCATTATGTGTTTATATTTTGTCTTACAATTTGATACTGAGCAATGATAATTTTGTCGAGTAATTGTGTGTCCATAGCGTTGGTCATTTTCAGGATTAGTGGGTGCCCATTTTTTTAAGAGTAATGTTATATATACAATAAAATTACACAATAAATATATACTACGTACACACTTTATTATTATTAGATGTGTGCGTTAGAAGTCCCATTTATTTTATTCACTCATCACATCTAATGGTAATAAAATATATAATATATATTTATTATATAATTTTATTATAAATGTAATATTATTATTTTTTTTCAATGTCGTTATCATGATCAGCACCTTATATATAGTGGTACTGTCTCGTGGGTCATTAACACTACAAATGTCATGCAGACAAAATTAATGGAATGTCTCAACTCTCACTGGTCACTTACACCAGCAGTTTGCAGATAAGTTATTAGGATCTGATTCTGATACTGGTTCTGGGTGGTCGCACCAATAAAGATAGAAATTGTAAACATAATTAATTAAGGTTTTTTCTTTTAATTTGTGGTCTATAGGTTTTTCCTTTTAATTTGTGGTCTATCTTCCACACTGAAACTAATAAAGATAGCTTATCTTATTCTCTGAAAAAAAAGGGTAAATTTGTCTCATTCTTTCAATTTTATTTTCAGCTCGTTTCTACTAGTTTTGTTTTGTTTCGTTTGATTTGGTTTCATTAATTGAAAAAAAAAATTCTAATGTAAGGGTTGAATTAGTATCATCTTATATATCTTTGTGAATGTTTTAAATATAAATGAGCAATTTTTATAAAAGTAATTTTTCGTTTAAAAAACTATTTTTCACAAAAAAATGAAACAAACGCATCTATGTATTTAAATCATAACTGATCACAAGATTTTAAAAAATTATTATTTTATATAACTTGAAAGGTATTATGATAAATATTAAATTAAAAATTAAAAATTTAATTCTAATATACTAACAATTTAAGATATTTCTTTACTATAATTCAATCAAATCATTCCATTTACTGGACTTTTCAAATATTGGATATAAGAGTTTGCTATATTTACTTATATGTATGGAAATACATACTAGCTTGAATGATAATATAAATATTTTTTACATTGTTCATATATTAATATATGAAAATTAAATTCAAATTTTGATTGTGTTTTGTTTAAAACTCTTTTTCAGGTGCTTGATGACGCTACCTTCTGTAGTGGATTGAGCTATTGTACTACTTATAAAAAAAATTACTAATTATTAAAATCATGCCTTTTTTTATAAGTGCGATATGAATATGCCAACTGGGATTGAAGAACAAGTTTTTAGTTAATTATCATCAGCCGACTAGGAGAGAGGCATGCATTCTGTGTTGTGAATTTGTGGTGGTCGTCTTGCTTTGTTTGTACGAACAAACCACAACCACAGAAATTCGGTTGACACCCTTGCGAATGACGTCCACCCCAACAAAGCACAGAGAGCGAATGGTAACACCACTCTCGAGCGATTTTACTCGAAGGTGCAACGATAACAAAGAGCATATATATATATATATATATATATAAGGGCATTTTGTAACCAAAAAAAAAAATACAAGGGCATTTAATTTGGTGGATTCACTTTTCATTATTAGAAATGCTATTTGGTGGACTTTCTTACCATTTGGTTGTTTTGAGAGCAAAAAATAAAAGTAAATATTTTATAAATAAATTTCATATGTAATCACAACTTTAAATATAATATTTGACCTTATTTGATAGGAAGTTGAAATTTCGATAATCATATAAAATATATTTATAAATAAATCATTTATATGATTAACTGGCATTGATATTCCTATAAATTAAACATTGAGCATTTTTTTCAAGAACATCCGACTAAATGGTAGTGGCGGCAAAAAAGGACAATGCTTCAATGGCAATGGTGATGTGAGTGACTGCAAACACAAAAATAAGGATAAATTATATCAATCTTCTTTAAGGTCTATTAAAATTACACTATCTCTCTTTTAAATTTTAAAATTATACCTATCTTCCTTTATTTAATGACAAAACAAAAACGTCCCTTGACAATAAACAGACGTCAAGCCTGTTAGTTGCACGTGAGAAACACGTGTGTAATTCCTTGCTTGTCCTTTATTATTATTTGTCCAACACCCTTCAGATTTATTCTTCTTCTTCTTCTCTGCAATCTTGCTCCCCTTCTCATCCAGTTAGTCATCCCATCAAAATCCTTATTCCCAGCCACCATCAGCTCATCAACTGACCTGTTCCCAGGCATATCCTGCAATCTGCATCTAAATTCTTCACCCAATAATTATGGTTCCCATTCAAACCAAAAATCTTAAATTCCCCATAACGAACAAACAAAAAACAACTCAAGTGCAATCTAGAGCAGTGTTGCATTTCCCACCAAATCAAAGAATGACCTTGGTTCTTGGCCCTCAATTTCAGTGGCATCTCAATACAACACGACAAAGTTATTCTTCACATGACCCAAATTTTAAAATATACACTACAAAACTGTAATTGAAGTATTGGACACAAAGTATTAGTTACATGGCCACTCCTAGATGTCTATTACCACTCTCATTTTCAATTATTTTAGTTTGTTTGTCTATAATCCCTTTTTTCTTATATTTTAATAAAAACAATAATTTAACACTAGTTATTCATTATTAATCAGAATTTTATATTAATTTATTGTTGTTAAAGTTTATCATGACATCTCTCTATAAAAAAAAAAGTATCATAACATTTCGCATTAAAGTTAATTAAACTACTTATAATATAAATATTTAAAGAATTTAATTCAGCTTAATAACACACATCTTTTGTAAAATATTTATATGAAAGTTTTCATAAAATATTTCGAAATCAGTTAAGTAAACATATCGTACGGAAATAGTTTTGAGCTCCAGTGGAACATCCTCGTTGTTGTGGTTTTTTTTTTTTTTTTTTCTCAGTATACCTGAGGAACATCATCCTACATGAAATTTTATTGTGTATATATTACCGTTAGCTTGTTGGAAACTTTAAAGTAGTCGAAGATGAACTGGTTCATCGACTTGAAGGCGAAGGAGAAGAAAAACCTGAAAGAGCAATGCCCCATCCTTGCATTGGAGTGTCACAACTTCTCCGAGGCCGATAAGTGGGGCCAACAGGTCATGCACGAGATAGCCCGCAAGGTCAGGGAGATCTAGAACGAGGCCCTCGGCGAGCAATGCGTGACCTCAACGACGAGATCAACAAGGTCATTCCCGAGAAGTCCCACTGGGAGCGTCGCATAGTCGAGCTCAGTGGTCCCACTACCGCTCACCACTCCGCCAAGGTGACCTACCTTGAAGGGCAACATCGTCAACGTCCCCAATCCCAGCGGCTGCCGCCTTGACTACCGCTACTTCGGCGCCGTCAAGAAACTCCTTGACGTCCACGAGCTCTTTTTGAAAGAATTGGGGGGGGGGGGGTAAGGGTTTCTTTAAGTGTTAGCATAAATTGGTCATTGGATATGGACGGGTGCCAGTGGTTAACACCGTTTGAGGGGAGGGGAGATGAATGTAATTTTAAAATTTAGAATAGGACTTCAATAGACTTCAAGAGATTGTTATAATTTGCCCTGAAAATAATCGAATGACTCTTAGAGAGTGAATGTGATATGATTCCTTTGCTGATCTCCACGTGTTTCGTGTTTAGCTTAATTTCCTATTTCGTGATTAGTTTATTTTAGAAACTAAGCTAACCATGAAATGTGTTAAAATTAAAATGATCCATATTCATAATTAAAATCATATTTATACTTATTAATTTATAACATAGCTAATTACAATATTAGCAATAATTTATTTCTGATTTAACCATGTTTTCTGTCTATAAATATAAAGTCATTTACTCATTTTGTCTTAATCATTCTTAAAAAATATTTGTTGTTTTTTACTCTTGTTTTGGTAATTGTCATGCTTTTGGTTTTTGTCGTTCTATGTTTATGTCCTTATAAGTATTTTAAATCATGAATTTAATCTTTATCAAAATTAAAAAATTATTTTTATCTTTATATATGTTTTAAGAATATTATATTATTGACCTTTGTAAGTGTCACCATTTAATAGTATGGACAAAATAAATAATATTATAAATTATAAAAAATAGCTAGTGACCAAAGGCTAAATTTTTTTAAGAACTAAAAATCAAAATGATGTATATTTACAAGAATTAAAAGCAGATTCAAAGTTTTATTATTCTATGTAACTTAAAATATGATCAATATTGAATAAAACTAATCATGTTTTGTGAATGGATCAGTGTTAATAGATATTGGTTTATCATTAATTGAAGGGAACTACTGATGTGCTCATTAAATTAAATGTCATCTTGCCTATTTGTGCATCACTGCACATTCATCTCTCGCTTATAGAACTTGAACTCTAAAGCATCCTTACCGTCATCATGTCCCTCGCCTTTTGCTTCCTCCTTCGCCACCTCAACTGTCATTGCCTCCAGCCCTCTCCCTTCCTCAACGTCCCCTCCATCGCGCACAACGCCAATCTTTGCCTCTAGCGCCCGCATCTCGCTGAAACTTCCTCAAAACTCTTCGATCCTTCGACTCATCATTCACTTCATCCCACTTTGACTCGCAAGCGCTGTTGGGGTGGTCTTCGGGCTTCATGAGGATGATTGGGAGGCGCGTTCTTTTCTGCTTTTGAACTGAATCGAATTGTTCGAATTCAGCTCAAGCTACAATGTTTGTTTTTTCTTTTTTTAGAATTTAGATGATCCAAATTCATCTTTTCTTTTTGTTTCTTTCCTTTTTCTTTCAATTCTTTTTTTTAAGAATTGAGTTGGTGGTGATGATGGCGCCAAGGGACATGGCACGCGAGACACACCATTGGAAGAGATGGAACTCAGGGAGAAGGAGCATGTCATTTGCCTTTTGGATGCCAATGTTGAAGAGGGAGGTAGTCAGTGATGAAGCGCACCAAAGCTTGGTGGAAGGTGAAAGCATCGATGGGCGATTTGCTGTAGTGGCGGTGGGAGGAGATGAAGGTGGTGATGTCCAAGAGTGGTTCTGGTGAAAATGTTGTAAGGCCCTTTACACTAAATGGCACGTTGCTATTATACAATGAGTTATTTGGATTAGGCATTGACCATAGGAGGTATATGAGCAATGGCCTTAATTTAAATTATGCCTATCATTCATTCCATGTAGTCGGATGTGAGAGTGACATTAGAAGTAAAATATTATTGAAAACCTAGATTTTTAGGATTGAAACTAGCATATTATGATGAAAGTGTTCTTCAAATTGTAACTTGTATGCTGATTAATTCATTTAGTGCGTAAATTACTAATTAAACAACTTTTATTTGAGAATAACTAATGAATTTAATTTCATGCATCAATGCTGAAAAAAAATTTATAGCATTAATTAATTTTGTATTATCATATAAATATGATTGATTTTTAAATTACATTCATTAATTACTTAAAAGATTATGTAAATGAAATAATTTTATTGAATAACAGTGAACAATTATTTTATATTATTATTTTATTAAAATTAAACTCATAACTTATTATAATAAAATTTCATTAAAAAACTTCACACATGCTTAAAAGTAATTTTGGTTTATGCTCTTTAAAATTCAAAAGATTAATATAACCTTAATATATTTAATAATTATGAAAGTATAAAATATTTTTTTAGTATCTATTATTATTATTTTGAATTCTAAAAATAACTTTATAATATATTTTATTTTTTTTAACATAACTATTGTGACTTCTTATTTTAAAGTAACTTTTATATTATTTTATAACATTTTAAGAGTTTAATATTTTGGTAAAAATTTCAAGAGCTTAGTCAAAATGCATAAAGAATTCAAACCAATACTAAATGTCTTATAGTCTTTTTTTTTTCTTTTCAACTAAGATATTAAGCGAATACAAGTGAAGATTAGAGTCAAA